>JAHTLZ010000379.1:63037131-63049726 GCA_023846285.1 Phrynocephalus versicolor | reverse complement strand
GGCGGGATGCCTTTTTACCATTCAGAGGTCTCCTACAGCTTTTGAATATGGTAACTCGTATTTTTCGCTGCCCCAGTATCTGTGTTTTAAAAATTGTTTGTTAAGCAGCCTTGGGTCCGTTCCCCCCCCCCGACCCCCGGGCTGGGAGAAAAGACAAAGGAATAAACTAATTAACTAATGTACTAATGAAAGATTGCATAAGATCTAGGAAACCACCAGCCAATGAGGTGTCATGGAGAAATCTTTGGGAGGTCTGGGATTGGGTCCAAAACCTTTGGATTTCCCTCCCCTTTTAATTAATGGAATGTAAATAAATCTAAATCAATAAAAGTCTCTGCGAACAGGTAGAACACTTCCTCTCTTACCATTTTGTCCCTTGAAGTAAAGGGTCGCCGCGTGGTCCAAGCAAAATAAAATGGCAATCCAAACATTTCCATTTTTCAAAGCCTTTAAAGACCACTCGTATGATAAATAAGCTTCATGTGATAAATTTATTTATCATTATTTATTTATTAATTGTCGTATTTCCTATGATAAATAAGCTTTTGTGGATTAAGCACCACTTGATCAGGTTTCTTCCCTGGATTTTTGGGAACCCCAGTGTGGGGCAGGAGAGGTGGGAGATCCACAGAGGAAAGGGAGACAGGTTCGATAAAATAAGAGAGCAAGAGGAAAAGGAGATATTGTGGCAGAGGTTCAGGGAGTCCACAAAAATAATAGAAGAAGAGACAGCCCGATGACGGGCGCAGGAGGCGGGAAAGAAGGCAGAGGCGGCTAAACCCAAGAAGGCATCTCGAGAAAGATATAGTGGAACTGGAAAAGGTGCAAAAGAGAGTGACTAAAATGATTACTGGGCTGGGGGACCTCCCTTATGAGGAAAGGCTAAAACATTTGGGGCTCTTTAGTCTGGAAAAAAGGCGCCTGAGGGGGAATATGACAGAGACGTACAAAATAATGCAGGGCATGAGTAAAGTGGATAGAGGGACACTCTTCTCCCTCTCACAAAATACCAGAACTAGAGGACATCCACTCAAATTGAGGGCTGGGAGAGTAAGAACAGACAAAAGAAAATATTTTTTCACCCAGCGCGTGGTTAGTCTGTGGAACTCCCTGCCACAGGAGGTGGTGATGGCCTCTGGCCTGGATGCCTTAAAAAGGGGATTGGACAGATTCCTGGAGGAAAAGTCCATCACAGGTTACAAACCAGGATGGAGATGTGTAATCTCCAGGCTTAAAACCATGATGCAAGGGAGTGGTATCAGGAGACAGAGATATCTAGTCTTGTGTGCTCCCGGAGGCATCTGGTGGGGCCACTGTGAGATACAGGAAGCTGGACTAGATGAGCCATTGGCCTGATCCAGCATGGCTCTTCTTATGTTCTTAGTACTGGTAGAGAAGGAAAAGGCAGGAGAATCCAGCCACCCCACGGCCGTGGAGGTGGGATTTGGGGAAGTTAAAAGGGGAAAACCGAGAGTGCCATAATATGTAGAATTGACAAAATATATGTAATGAAATGTATATTTAACAGATTGAAAAGAGAATTTATAAAATGGAGTCAGTCAAAAATGCAGTGTCATGATGTTAGCCACAAGTGCAAGGAATTAGAAAATCACTAGCAGGTTAAGTGATTTAGCAAAGGTGGAATAGTTTAATGACATCATGGTGTGTCAGAATGTGATTGGTTAAAATCATGTGTGATGAGGTCTAAATGTGTATAAAAGAACTGGCTGTAATAATGTTAAATTGGGACTGTTTATGGTGAGAAACAGTTCCCCACACTCTGTTGATTTGTATATATGTTATTGTTTGGTGTTATGCTGTTGTTATTTCTGTAAAGGCAGCTTACAACAATAAAAGCAATACAATGTAAAAGCAACACAATACCTATAAAATACTATAAAAGTACTATATAATATAATACAATAAAAAACAAGATTAAAAACAGTAGCTGCAGCAGAGTTTAAAAAGCTCCCCAGCCAATGAGACTAAAAAAGTAAGAAGTTATAAACATTTGTGAAGGCTGGAGGCTCAGAAGGCTTGCCTGAATAAGTAAGTCTTAAGGCCTCACTTGAATATTTCAAGGGAGGAGGCAGTTCTCAACTCAAAGGGGAGGGAATTCCATAGTATTGGTGCCACTCCTGAGAAGGCCCTATTTCTTGTCGCCGCCCCTCCTACTTCCTTGGGTGGCGGTACTCGTAGAAGGATGCCCCATGCTGAGGCGGAGAGTTATCGCCAGAGAGCACACAAGAAGGGGTGCTCGTACTGGGGTGAGCAAGAGGCTCGGGAATAAAACCGCAAGCTGAAACAAATCAGAAAGGACTTGGAGTTTGAGAAATAGCTGGAGAAGATCAAGGAGGAGGATCGGCGTACCGGGAAACACACCACTGGGAGGGGGTTAGCCTTACGGGACGACTTCCCACTGAAGAACTGGTGAGCGAGGAGAACTGGACGCAGAATTACCTCAGAGGTTGGGGTACAGGCGGAGATGCTGACCCAGGATTTGGAACCTCTGGGGGGGTGTGGTGGAACCCCCCTCCCTCCGGAGCAGAAGGGGGATTGCGTTTTGCGGACTGTACCCCGTCCAGGGACTCTAAAAAAACCCGTTTGCAGTTGCTGTTGATAGTGTTGAAACTGTTGTTAAAGGGAGTGGCTCCAGGGACCTGGATGAAGTAAATAAATCTTCTGTCCGTTCTAAAAGAGAAACGTCTTATTTGGGTTCTGCAGGGTGGGCAGACTGTTCAAACGCAGAACCCTCACACCCAGCCTATTGTTACATCCCGAGGGCAGGAAGCAGCGCTGCTTAATTTCCCCACGGCAAGATCTGGGCCGCACAAGCCTTTGATCAGCTCAGAGTCCTTTGCCCGGTTTTACGAGGCGGGGGGCTAATGCAGCTCGGAGGTAAGCGGCCCCCGCAGGGAGCCAACTGGCCCAAACTCAATAACGGGAATAAAAGGCGAGGGATACGGGACGTCCACCAGCACATTAAACTATACAAATGGCCACGGCTTAATTGGATTTTAACAAGAGGCAGCGAGCAGGTGGCAGATAAATCAAGAGTGGCCCATCAACGCCAGTGTCTTTTGGCAATTAATATCTAATTATCACCCCCCACACACACACACACACACTCAAATTGATCACCTCCCTTCATGAGTGCAGCCAAGTATCTGGGGACACCCGGGCTGATGCTGGGGAGGGAACGGAATGGAGATCACCTGTGGGATCTTCCTCTCCAGAGCTTAGATCACCTGCATGTCTCAGTAGGGGAGGCATATTTAGGGTCCGGAGCTCTGGGGGTTGCACAGGAAAATTATTTCACCCACTTTGCAGGCTCCCCATACATCTCACAGGGAGAAGAATCCCTGTCTTTTGCTGTTAAATATATATTTTTTATTTTATGTAAGCTGGCTTGGGTACTTTTCAAGAAGAAAGGTGGGGAATGAATGAATGAATGAATGAATGAATGAATGAATGAATGAATGAATGAATGAATGAATGAATGAATGTCGCAGCTTAGAAAACTTTCCGGGCTTCGGCCACCTGTCTATGGGACGATTCTGGAAGTTACATAGCTTTAAAAAAGCTATGGTGGTAGTGAGCGATTCCTGTTTCAGCAGAGGAAGAAAGGGATCCGCTCCAGATCCACTCTGAGGATGCCAGGAACTATCCGAGGTGCTGAAATTCTTTTGGCGAGCACGTTCAGTGCCCTGGATTTCAAAGTTGCAAAGTTTGGACTAAAACACAGAATGGAGGCTCTGTCCCCCTCACTCCAAGGAAATTGGTGTCACCATGCTCTTACATGAGCCACTGTGGGGCAGGGCACAATTCTGAATCTACAGTTTCACCCCAATTCCCCACAGAGACTTCTGTCACTTCTCTACTACCTGCTCTGCCAATACAGTGGTACCTCAACCTACAAATTTAATCTGTTCTGAATGCATGCTCTTAAGTTGAACTACTCTTAAGTCGGGGTGCCTATCTAAAAAATTGAAAAAATAAGTTAAAAATGAAAAAATGAATTGTAAGTCGAGCAGACCATATCTAAAATTTGTAAGGTAGCAGTTAAAATGCCAGCAGTTTTCCGCTCTTTAGTCAAATTGCTCTTAAGTGGAGCTGCTCTTAAGTCGGGGTACCACTGTATAGCCCACAGGAAGGGGAAATTCAGAGGCTGAACCTCTAGGGTTTCCCAAATGAACTTGTCAATTTCCTCGGGACACTGTTATTGTGTCATCCTGGCTCTACTCGGCTTTTGTAGGGATTCTGGCCCATCCCAGGCTAAGTGGCTCTTAAAGCTTCAAGTTACGAGGAGACAAGAATATTCAGCCAAAAGGCACTGGTATTTTTGGTTTATGTTTTTGCTTTTATCTTCCTGCCTGGCAATGGGACAAAGACTCACACAGGCTTCTCTAAAATGAGATTTGGCCCTCACCTTTTGGGCCCACACTCTTTTTCTTTCTTTCCTTCCTTCCTTCCTTCTTTCCTTCTGTCTCATCTCCCTCCCTCCCTCATATTCCTTCTTTCCTTCCTTCCCTCCCCCTCTCCCCCTCCCTCCCTTCTCTTTCTCTCTCATATTTCTTCTTTCTTTCCTTCTTTCCTTCCTTCCTTCATCTCCCTCCCTCCCGCCCTCTCTCATGTTCCTTTCGTTTCCTTTCCTTCCTTCCATTTCCTTCCTTCCTTCCTTCCTTCCTTTCCTTCCTAACTTCCTTCCTCCATTTCCTTCCTTCCTTCCTTCCAACTCAACAATTCTCTTTTAGAGGGTTTCTCTCCTCATCTGGTCCTGTGCTACCCCAAGCGACAGAGACTGTTCTGCTCTGTATGACATTCTTTTGCTAGGATGCTTTCCCTCTGACCACTGAAAATACAAAAACAGAAAGGAAAATTGTTATGCATTACTGCTTGAACTGGATTTGTAGTACCACCTGTATTTTCCATGTTTCTATTTTCTACCTCGGAGAGTATCAGTTTCCCCCTATATTTGCTTACTTACTGTTCCCAGCTTTCATATTGCCTTTTAATTATGCAAGGTGACTCTTGCCACTCACTGTTCTTAACTTCAGCTATTGTCTTTAATGCACCAACAATTGTTCTATACTCAATGTTTCCAACTTTCATATATTATATGGTGTCCTTCAGTGTGGCAAGATCTTTTGGGTCCTTTCCAAGAAGAAAGCCAGGGTGAAAAAATGTTCTAAATAAATAAATAATTGAGAGGCACTCTTGAACACATGTAAATCAGTCCAAGTTTTCTTAAAACATCCCCTTCTTTGGACTCATGGAGAGCACAATATTCATTATCCTCAGTGCCCTCCTCTGTCCCATGCATGTAAAAAAAAAGTAGCCTGCAGTGTAAGAACACACTGTGCATTACACCCTTCAGTCTTAACATGGCACAACTCTTGTTCTCCACTTGATTAGATGTGCCAGAAGGACCAACACGGCTAGCTCTCTGAAAACCTCTCAGCCACATGGTCTTTTGGCTGGCCGAGACCAGTCTAGTACTCTGCAAACTCACCAAAACAGAGCATAGTACTGACAGACATCCCCACGTACAACATAGCTTTTGCTTAGGATTGGTATATGGTAGAATGCCAGTTTATTCAATGGGCCACCCTCTCTCTCTCTCTCTCTCTCTTTTTCTCAATGGCCCTGCCACGAAGGGTTGTTGTGAGGAAGAAAGCCACAGAGACTCTCCAGGCCAGTGGTTCTCGACCTGTGGGTCCCCAGATGTTCCTGGACTGCAACTCCCAGAAGTCTTCCTCACTCACTGAGCTGGCCAGGATTTCTGGGAGTTGCAGTCCAGGGACATCTGGGGGCACACAGGTTGAGAGCCACTGCTCTAGGCCCTAGCTACCCTAGAGTCTGGAGGTAGAAGTTCCAAAAAACCAAAAAGCAACTTTTCCAAAGTCTGGAGGGAAATGTCAGTGGCTAACACCCATTTGGTTTCTACGCCCATTCAGTTCCGGGGCATTTACACTTTGCAAAATGTTCCCTTGCGTACCAGACCTCCTTCCCAGCCTAGGGAACACCATTAGAACAAAAGAACATAAGAAGAGTCCTGCTGGATCAGGCCAAAGGCCCATCTAGTCCAGCTTCCTGTATCTCATAGTGGCCCCACCAAATGCCTCTGGGAGCGCACAAGACTAGATCTCTGTCTCCTGATACCACTCTCCTCCATCTGGTCCTTGAAGTACCCCAGTTTTAAGCCTGGAGATTACACCTCCCTCATGGTTTGTAACCTGGGATGGACTTTTCCTCCAGGAATCTGTCCAATCCCCTTTGGAAGGCATCCAGGCCAGAGGCCATCACCACCTCCTGTGGCAGGGAGTTCCACAGACTAACAACACGCTGGGTAAAAAAAAATTTTCTTTTGTCTGTTCTCACTCTCCCAGCCCTCAGTTTGAGTGTATGCCCCCTCGTTCTTGTATTTTGTGAGAGGAAAATCCACTTGATTAGATGTGCCAGAAGGACACATCTTTACCACATCTATCCACTTTACCAATGCCCTGCATTATTTTGTACGTCTCATTCATTCCGGATGCTTTTAAACGATACGAATAACACATCTTATTATATTAATATTAATGTTATTTAAACAGCACTTCTAGGCCTTTGATGCGCTCGGCATCACTCATCTCAAGAGCCCCTCCTGGCAAGCCTGCAGGGCGGGCCACTCTTTTCTCTGTGTGGCATGGATCCTCAGCAGGAAGACACGGGGAGGAAGGGGCAGATTTTAGGAAGGGGCTCAGCATATCTCAACTCCGGCATCCTGGAGGGGTTGAACGCTGACCGGGGTGGGTCCGGTGTCAAGGCCCCCTCTTTCCTGGGTGTCCCGGTGGTCTCATTCCCCAAAACCAACCCTGTTTTTCCAAATCCTTCTCTCCTAACCCCCCCCCACACACACACATCATCTTCCTCAATGCTCAGTGCCCCTCAATTTTAAAAATGATGTTGACAACCTCCAGTGGGTGCAGAGGAGGGCGACCAGGATGGTTGAAGTTCTGGAATGTCTTACAAGGAAAGGCTTAGGGGACTGGGGATGTTTAGCCTTTCAAAAAGAAGACTGAGAGGGGATATGATAGCTATGTTTAAATATCTGAAAGGATGTCATATCGAAGAGGGGGCAGGTTTGTTTTCCATGGCTTCAGAGACTAGGACTCGGAGCAGTGGTTTCAAACTATAGGAAAAGAGATTCCATTTGAACATTAGGAAGAACTTCATGACAGTTAGAGCTGTTTGGCAGTGGAAGATGCTGCCGCAAAGGAGGGTGGTGGAGTCTCCTTCTTGGGAGGTTTTTAAGCAGAGGCTGGATGGCCACCTGTCGGAAATATTGTGATGGGGGTTCCTGCATGGCAGGGGGTTGGACTAGATGGCCCTTGAGGTCTCTTCCAACTCTAGGATTCTATGATTCTATGAGTCTGAGGTTGGCAATTGCTGGAGGGGGTCGGCTTCCAGCCAAATCACACAAGTTCTTTCCAATCATCTCATGTCAGAGACTAGGAGAAAGGGAAAACTGGGGGTGGGGGGGGAGGGAGAGATGTCACGGCTGCAATGAGCCCTATTCAACATTTCCAAGCAGAGGAGAGATGCGTGGCCGGCAGGCCCGGGGGGGGGGGGCCTCCTCCAGCATGTCAGGCGCCTGGCTCTCCAAGCTGCCCTGTCCCTTGTCATTATGAGCCATGGCCGTGCATTAAGGTATTAGAACATGACAGCTATAATTCTAACCAATTCCTGCCGGGCTGCCCTGACACGGGCTGCGATTTATGGTGGCAGCGCTTTCCAGAGGAGAAAATTAACCAGCCGTGCTCTCCGAGGAGAACAAGGGAGGCAAGCGCCTGCCCGCCCGCCGGATATCTGCCCCCTCCCTCCAGCGTGCAAAGCTGTCGCCCCCCCACCTGCAAATTCCAACGGGGGCGGGGGCGGGAAGGCAGCAGGATCTGTTGTTCCTCTACAGCGTTGTGACACCTCCGAGTTAGGAACGACTTCCAAAATGTTCTGTCTTTAACTACCCTGCGCGCTGCTTGCCGACTCAAGCCTGTGGCGTCCTTAAGGGAGTCCGTCCATCTTGCATTGGGTCTTCCTCATTTCCTGCTGTCGTTCCCCTTCCCCAGCGTTAGGGTCTTGTCTAGAGAATCCAGCCTTCTCATGAGGTCCCCAAAGTAGGACAGCCTGAGTTTCATCTCTTTTTTTTTGCCTCCGGTAGTTGCTCAGGCTTGATCTGTTCTAGGACCCACTTTTTTCACCTTCTTGGCACTTCCAGGTACAGTGGGACCTTGTATAAAGGAATTAATTCATTCCAAATGAAATTGTGTTGAGCAAATTTTCCTTTATGCAAATTTCCCATAGGAATGCATTGAAAACAGAGTAATCCCTAATCACGACCATTTTTATGTTGTACCAATTCGCCCCATAGGCGATTCTGTTAAGCAAATTTCCCCTATCTCTGGAATTTTTTTATGTTGTACAGATTTTATGTTATGCAACCCGTTTGTTATATGAGGGTCCATGGTATCTTCAAAGCTCTCCTCCAGCACGAATTAGCAGTTTCCATCACCTCACACCTGGGTGCTTCCCCAGTTGAGGGCTGGTTTTAGATCCCTCGGACACTTCATGTCGTAGCAACGGTGGCCCTCCTTCGATTTCTTAGCTCATAATTCCCATCAGTCTGAGCTGGGAGTGGGTGAGGTTGATGGGAATTGCAATCCAAAAAGATCCAAAGGGCTCAGAGCTGCTAATACCTGCTATGGACTGAAAACAGGGCAACAAGAAGAGTGTAGGCTAGGCCTGTCCAAAGTCAGGCCTGGGGGCCAAATGTGGCCCGTTTTCAAATTCTGAGTGGCCCGCGGCTTCTTCTGCCCACCGGCTCAGCCTGTCATTCATCCCTGACAGCTGGCCCCTCCCCATACTGGATGGAGACATCAGCTTGCAGTTTTATGGTTTGCCTGCCCTCCCTGCCTCTGTCCATTCCCCCAGCCACCTGCCTAGCCTACCATTGCTGCAGCATCCTCCCTGCCTCCTTGCCTGTTATAGAGCAGGCATGTCCAAACTTCAGCCCTCCTGATGCTTTGGAACACAACTCCCAGAATTCTAAGCTTACATTGCCAATGACAAAAGACTGTGGCAGTTGTGGTCCAAAACATCTGGAGGGATGAAGTTTGGACGTGCCTGTTATAGAGACTTGTCCAAAGTCCGGCCCGGGGGCCAAATGTGGCTGAATGGTCGGCCCCCACACATTTTCACCGCATCAAATCTGGCCCTCCTTGTAAAAAGTTTGGACACCCCTGGTGTAGGCTGTAGTCACTGGGAGGAAGAGAAAACCCAACCGGCGAACGCTGGTGAAAGTGTGCCGTCTGGAGTGGCTGAATTAAAGAGAGAAGACAAGGAAAAAATAGAAGTGTGTGCGCGCGACATAAGGGCTATTGAGTTAGAGGAGGAAGGTCGGGGTAATCAGTCAGGGAGCCCGCGGGAAGTATTGTGGACGTCAAGTAATCCAATAGAAGAGTGGCGAGAGCTCGAGACAGGAAAGAGAGAGATGCACGAGGGAGCTGAGGGAAGTGACCGTTGGGACAGTCAGTTGAGGAGCGTTGGAACTCAGGCGGAGGGTACGAAGGAGAAGGATGAGACGGGACAATTTAGGGTCCAAAAGGGAGAAGAGTTTGTATGGTCAGTACATGTGAAACCATTACAGTGGCCTGAAACTTCTACCTTATTTCGGAAGAAATGGAAGGCCGAGAAACCTGTCAATCCTGTGGCTCAGTGGGCCAGGCACCCGTGTTGCGGCACTCAGTGTTGGGCCCGGGGGACGCCTACTCTCCCTCCGCATTAGAGGAAAGTCATATAAGTTTAGAACCTGTTCATGTTATATATGAAGAGTCCACAGTTGAAAGAAGTGGTACTCAGTTTATTCCAAAGTTGTCTCCTGTAACTAAAGAAAGATCCTACAGCAAGTTTGAAACTGTATGCAATAAAAACCCATTTGAAGTTTTGTTAGAAAATGACTCTAGACTCATTTGCGACTCGGAAGGGCATAGAGATAAGACTGAACCCTCACAGTCACGAGCCAAGAAGCCTAGGGGTGAAACCTCATCTCTGCCACAGACTCACCAAGTGGCCTTAGCCAAGTCACTTCTCCTGACAGTCCAAAGAGCTTGGTGTCCCCTTGTGCTGTGTAGGAACCACGCTTTTGCTGGTGCCGCGTGGCCAGGATCTGTACCCGGTTGGTGGAAATGGGAAGGGTGAAGCACTTCTCTCCTAGTAGTGGAACTCTCTGAAACGCCAGTTCGTGGTTTGGCTTGAAAAAGGGATTGCAAACCTCACGGGACAAAAAGCCATCAGAAGCGACTAGAGCCATGGGTCGCC
Source organism: Phrynocephalus versicolor (assembly GCA_023846285.1). Classification (NCBI taxonomy): domain Eukaryota; kingdom Metazoa; phylum Chordata; class Lepidosauria; order Squamata; family Agamidae; genus Phrynocephalus; species Phrynocephalus versicolor. The sequence continues at coordinate 63,039,370 of JAHTLZ010000379.1, read as the reverse complement.
CTAAAGGTCCTCTTGTACTCATGTCTGGATCTGGGCCTTCCCAGAAGCATCAGAGAGACCCCAGCAAGACTGGCACATGGACCGCCCAGACCTTTGGTCTGGTGATGCTGTGAAGCCCCTCACCTCTGCTCGGCAGCTAGCAGCCCAAAGGACACGACACAAGAGGAAAGAGTTTTGGAAGGGAGGATGAAGAAAAACACAGACGCTGCCTAGAAGTCAGCTCTGCCACTGGCTGACCATTGGCATCTCACTGTTGGAAGGAGCATGAATGCCCCTGAATCCCAAAAAACTTGGAACAAGTGACACAAAGGGGCTGTCGCTCTGATCACCAGCTTGTGGCTTTTGCAGAGAGGGGCTTCTGGCTGTTGTTGTTGTTGTTGTTGTTGTTGTTCAGTCATTCAGTTGTGTCCGGCTCTTCGTGACTCCATGGACCAGAGCTCGTCAGGCCTTCCTATTTCCACTGCCTCCCGGAGTTTGGTCAAATCCATATTGGTTGCATCAATGACACCGTCCAACCATCTCATTCTCTGCCGTCCTCTTTTCCTTTTGCCTTCAATCTTTTCCCAACATCAGAGACTTTTCCAAGGACTCCTCTCTCCTCATGAGGTGGCCAAAGTACTGGAGCCTCAGCTTCAAAATCTGTCCTTCCAGTGAACATTCAGAACATTTCTAGCCAGAAAAAGGATACTGCATTAGATGCAGTCTTTTTCCTTCTTCTTCCCAAACTTGTTTGCTTTCATACAATTTCTTTCTTTCTTTCTCTCTTTCTCTCTTTCTCTCTCTCTCTCTTTCTTTCTTTCTTTCTGTCTGTCTTTCTTTCTTTCTTTCCTTCCTTCCTTCCTTCCTTCCTTCCTTCCTTTCCTTCCCTGCCAAACTAGCAGTTAGAAAGCATGTCAATGCAAGTAGATAAATAGGTACTGCTGTCAAAAGCAGGAAGGTAAAACAGTGTTTCCTTGCAGCCATGCCAGCCACGTGGCCACGGAGTTGCACAACACTGGCTCTTCGGCTTGAATACAGAGATGAACACCATCCCTAGAGTTGGACACAACTAGCATACATGTGCGGGTGGAACCTTTACCTCGAAGCAAGGTTAAAAACAGCTTAAGTGGCGGGGGGGGGGGGAGAGAGAGAGAGTAGCTTCACCTGTAAAAACCAGAGTGAGGCAAATCCTTTGGCATCCAGACAGAGGACATTCCATCTCATTGCAAGACGTAGAAACAACAAGAGAAATCACTCAAACTGAGGGCTGGGAGAGTGAGAACAGACAAAAGAAAAGTTTTTTTAAAAAAACCCAGCGTGTTGTTAGCTTGTGGAACTCCCTGCCACAGGATGTGGTGATGGCATCTGGCCTGGATGCCTTCGGGAGGGGATTGGACAGATTCCTGGAGGAGAAGTCCATCACAGGTGACAAACCATGATGGAGATGTGTAATATCCAGGCTTAAAACTGGGGTACTTCAAGGGCCAGATGCAGGGGAGTGGCATCAGGAGACAGAGATCTAGTCTCGTGTGCTCCCAGAGGCATTTGGTGGGGCCACTGTGAGATACAGGAAGCTGGACTAGATGGGCCTTTGGCCTGATCCAGCATGATTCTTCTTATCTTCTTACGTTCACAGCCATCTTCACCCGCCCACAACCCTCCCAATCAAACAAGGAAGCTGCTGCCTGGCAAAGGGAATGTGAAGCGTAAAAGGGTTTTACAGAGGGGTGACCAGACGGGCACCAAGAACTGATTGGGGGCAGATAAACGAACAGCAGATGGAAAAGTATTTCTGGAAGCCACTGCTGGCTCTTGAGCAACTGCTACCACCTGGGGGTTGTGGCCCGTCAGTTCTGATTTGGGCCTTCTGAACGAGCTCCTCGCCTGGCTAGAAAACACCTTGGAATTGCTTGTCGGGGCAGGTCAATGCAATCTGAACCGCGCTTAATACCGTACGGCTTGCACACAGAAAGGTCTCACTTCTCCGAAGCATGTGCAGGTGTCCTGGCCGATGGTTTGGTTTTTTTTTTTGCTTTTAAGATTAATTCTCCCCCACCCCCACCCCCTTTGAGGAATGTTTGCAGCGCTGTTTCGAACCAGCAGCTGTGCCACCGACCAGAATATGGGACCGGCAACCTAGGGCGCCCATGATTCCACTCAGGAGAGGTGAAGTTTCCATAAAACGATGCCGCAATCAGCATGGGGAACGCATACTCTTCCCCTGAAGCGCCCGAGAGGTCGTCCTCAACAACAGTCATTT
>JAHTLZ010000379.1:63006480-63030048 GCA_023846285.1 Phrynocephalus versicolor | reverse complement strand
ACTTTCCCCTCACCAATTGGGTGTGTTGGGAGAAATGAAAAACGAAACGAAACGAAAATGTCCACTTCATTTTGTTTTGTTTTTCTTTAAAAAATCAGTTCATTTTTCGTTTCGTTCTCAAACGAAACAAAAATGAAACTTTTGTTTCATACTCATCTCGCTTGTGAGGACTGAGGAGGACCAGAGCACCTGAGTCTCTTTGGAAAAAGGCAGGATAGAAAATGTAACAAAGAGAGAAAGAAACTCTGTGGTCATACGTGGCATGGCTCAACGATGGTAGATCAACATTCAATGAGGTTTGCCATTCTATCAGATTAATCATAGCTGGTGTGGAAAGAGGAAATGCAAAACACTAAGAAAAGTAGCTTGGGTTCAATATAAGGAAGGTAGGTTTGCACTCCATGGTTTTTCTGTACTTCCAAATAAACCCAACTTCCAGATAAACTCACCGGGATGACTGAGAATCTTCACAGACATATTTTTCTGTACAGTATTCAGTTTTCAGGACTGGAGGTGTCAGAGGGCTCACGGAAAGGTGAGTGTCAAAAGCAGATACTGATCTAGACCGACTGCCAGTTCTGAGCCAGCTGGGCACTTTTTATTTATTATTATTCATTATTTACACTTATAAACCGCACTGACTTTCCCATAGGGAACTCTGGGTGGTTAGCAACAAAGAAAAACAAACAAAGCAGATAAAAACAATGAACAACCTGATTTAAAAACACAAATATGGCTGACAAAGAGGCAAGGGGGCAGCAAACCACCAGGCAAGGGTTGTTTTATGTTGTCTACAGAAAAAGGATACAGTAGGCACCACCAGCATCCAAGGCCCCGTTGGTGGAAATGGCACAGACCGAAAGGACCGTCATTCCAATGATGAAATAGGCAACCAGGAACATGGCCAAGGACTGGTACAACCCGGCCTGGCCTACCACAAAACCTGTGGGAAGAGCAGAAGAGGAAACAGGACATGTTAGAAATGCAAACCAACTCCCACTTGCTGCAAATGATCTGAAGTGATGGAATGCAATAGGGATGAGCGTTTCATTTCGGAACCAGCAGGTTACAAAATGAACAACACAAGCCCAGGTGATCCTTGGAACCGGCTGATACATGCAAATCCAATTGCTTTACCTTTTTCTGTCTTGTGCAGGGTTAAAATCCAACATGGAAGTATGCTGCGACGTCATCTGTGCTAGATCTGTGATGCTGGCCAATCAGGAGCTGTGCAAGGACAGAGCACCATCCCGCCTCCCTCTCTGATTGGCCAGCAGCATGAAGCAGGAAAGATGATGTTGCAGCGTGCTTCCTCGTTGGATTTTAACCCTGCATGAGACAGAGACAGGTAAAGCAATTGGATCTGCATGTATCAGCCGGTTCTGAGGACCACCTGGGCTCGTAACCTACTGGTTACGAAAAAAAATGCCCATCCCTAGACTACAAGCAGTGAAGGAGACTTTCCTCATATATTTTTTAGATCTACAGGTAGATTGGTAGGCTTCCATCCTACTTCTCTCCCTAAGGTTAAGCCCTAGCACTGCCTCCCCCTCACCTCATTAATAAGATTCACATGTCTTCTTCATAGTTGCATGTAGGCCCCCTACTTTCATGGCTTCGGTTGCCCAAGCTAACAATCTTCCCCCTCCACATAGTTGGAAGGGGCTTCCAGAAGCAACAAGCGTGAGCTGTCTCTCTTGACTTAGTTACAGCTTCTCAGAATACATGTAGCTATTCCACTGGAAAAAGTCGACAATAAGCGCTCTGTTTGCTATTGTCCCCTTTCTTTGCATTCTTTCGGGGGTATTCTGTGCCCAAACTGGGCTCTTGTTCTTCAGGAGGAAATCCACAGCAAGGTAGAAGCTAGACTAGGGCTTACTCAACCTTCAAATTCAGCTTCTGGGTTCCTGCTGGGCATTGCCATTGTTTTCCTTCTACGCTTTCACTGTCCAGAGGACACAATGCAGGAAGCAGACTTAGGGCCTTTTCACACGACCCCTAAACTCCGCCGCAAATGGCTCCCAGCTCCGGAGCTTAAAATTGTTTCCCCACCAGCTCCGGAGTTTACAGAAAATTAAGTGCGACCACGCCCACCTAAGCGTGTCCCAGCGCACTTTTCAAGTACCTGCTTTCCAGGGCTGAAGAATTCCTGATGCGGATGTAACTTAAGAGTGCCGGGCTCTCCTCCCTTCTGTTTGCTGTTTTTTGCCCCCCCCCCGCCGCCCCTTTAAGAGCTACTTAAGAGAATGGAATGCTGCCGGGGCAAGAGCAAGATGGCAGAACGGAGGTGAGCCACGTTCTTTTCTTCCTTTTTTTTCTCCCTCCCCTCACGCAGCCAGCAGCCAGGAGTGCGGACGGGGTGGGAACACAGGAAGAGTGACAAGCCCCCAAGATCTCTGGTCCGAATTTAAGTGGCCAGCGGATCTTAGGGGTCGTGTGAAAAGGCTATTAGTTAGCCCATTATCTTTGCCTGCTATAGCTTATTAATTCTGATTGGGATAGGTTTTTTTAGGGGTATGTGCCCCCTGAGACCCTACAACTGGAGATGGTACGCATTAAATCTAGGCCATGAAAGCAGACCTTTTGCTCGTGACTGTGAAGATTCTCAGTCATCCAGGTGAGTTGGAAGTTGAGTCATGGCAACTGGACTTTTTCTTGAGAGAAAGCTGACGAAGCTGTTTGGATGAGCAGTGAAACATTTCAATCTCTCAAGAAAAAGAAGTCCAGTTGCCATGACTCAACTTCCTTTGCTGGTGAGTTACAGACAAGATGCAGTAGCCTCCTCTGACCCAGCACTTCCAAACTGGTTGACTACAGACTCTATCGTCCCCAGGCTGGTGGGGATGGTGGGAATTGCCTGACACTTCTGGAGGAAGCAGGTTAGGGAAAACCGTATTTTCACAACTTGTGTCCTGAGGTCTGACCAAGAGACATAAAAACAATATTTCTTCTCCTTCCAGCTCTGCTAATAACTGGGAATGTTGAGGTTAGTGGTCTATCCCTCTATCCAAACTGGAACCTTTTTTAAATTTTGAAACACAGCAAGGAACAAAAACCCAATGGTTTTTCTGAGGTATATTTAGAAGAAGAATTAAATATCAGTGGGGGTGGATATATAGAAAGGAATGCCAAATGATTATTATCACCAGTAGGGAAAACGCAAAAGAAATAACTTTGAACTAAAAGTCAGTATTATACAGTAAGAAAGAATGAATTGCATTTCAATAACAGGAGTTTAATAGTAATTCTCGTTTATTATTTGGACTTCAGTGTATCTTAATTCCATTTTTACAAAACTATCCTGTAACATGCCCTAGGTCTGAATTTGGGAGAAAAGTTGCTTTGGGATAAATAAAAATAAACAGATTGGCAGAAGATCCAGGTCAAAGTTAAGGAAGTACTTCCTTAAACTGGTGTATGTTTAACTTATGGGCTATACAGCCACCAGCTGTAGCAGGAGGGCAGGTCCACTTACAATCTTTAGAGGAAGAATCCATCAATAATTGTTCAGTTGCATAAGCCAACAAACTAATGTTTACTTACAGGCTAAAAGTAGAATATTGGAACTGGGACTCGTGCCCAAATAGTTGTGGAAAAGGTGGGAAGGACAGATTGTGTAGTATGTCATCAGGACATAAGCAAAATAACTTGCAGCATGAGAATGAGTTCCAAGCATGAGTAAGGGGGAAAGGGCAGCAGCATTCCAGGGAACCAGAGGACAGAACAGGTCAATTTGGAAGGACCCAGAAAAGGAAAGATTGTAGATAGGAGGAAGAGACTTTCTGAGTTAGAAGGGACCTGCGATGCCATCTAGTCTGGCCCCCTCTGTTCAATGCAAGCAGTTAACTGCAGGATGTCGAGAGTCTGCTTCCGTACCATCAGTGAAGGTATGACAGAAGGTACAAGGCATGGTTTCAAAACCAGAGAAGAGGGTTTTAATGTATAAGCAAGGGACAGATGCCGTATCCCAGACTGGGCATAAAACCTTTTGGGTACTTAAAGATGGACACCACACTACAAAAATCAAAGGAAGAGAAGAACACCACCTGGGATCATTGTTTATTTAGATTACAAGACTGAGAATCCCTCACCCAGCCAGCATAAGTTGTATCCAAGTCAGCTGGAGGATAAAGGACCATCATGTCAGAATCTCTTAGGCGGTTACTTCACATCCTTTTTTGTTCCACGACTAGTTTTGTACCGTGACAGCGTTGGTCGTGATCACGTGGTTTTGTCCCTGTTTCAGTGTTCCCATGGTCGTGATAACGTGTCTCGTGACAAGTGTTACCTCAAGGTCTTGTACCATGAAAACAGTGAACTTGTCTAGCTTCCTTTTTCCGTTTTGGTGGTGGTGGTGGCTTAAAAATTATTTTTCAATATTTCGCTTCTGAGAGAAACGAATGTTTGGTTACATGACAGTTGTTACTACACGGTGTCTTGTCTCGGAACAGATAGTGGGAGCAAAGGGTGACAAGGGAAAACACTACCCCAGCACCAGGTACAGGATTGTCCCGCTTAGCACCCGTTCCGGGGGTGTGGTCGAGACAAATTTCAGTAGTTGCACGACGGATGTGAAGTAACTTTTTTTGTACTGCTCCTAAGCACAACACCAACAGAGACAAAATGGATGTGAGTGTTTGCAGTTGTTATTTTTTTGTCACCAAAAAAAAAATTATCCCATCCATACCCAAGCTCTGGAATGTATTCATGAGCAAGCTGCTAGCCTGAACATAACATAGCATAGCATAGATATTTTTATCCTGCCTTTCTCCTTAAAAGAATAAAGCAATAGTATATAATAAAATAATCTTTGAACTGCAGGGCTGGAAGGGACCTTATGGATCATTAAGTCCAGCCCCTGCCAAGGAGGCCCAGTGAGGAATCAAACAGAAGAACACAATAACATAAGAAGAGGCATGCTGGATCACTCCTCTGCATCTGGCCCGTGATGTACCCTCTTTTAAAAGCCTGGAGATGACACATCTCCATCCTGGTTTGTAACCTGTGATGGACTTTTCCTCCAAGAATCTGTCCAATCCCCTTTTGAAGGCATCCAGGCCAGATGCCATCACCACCTCCTGTGGCAGGGAGTTCCACAGACTAACAACACGCTGGGTGAAAAATTATTTTTTTTTGTCGGTTCTCACTCTCCCAGCCTTCAATTTGAGGGTATGTCCCCTAGTTTTGTTATTTTGTGAGAGGGAGAAGAGCATCCCTCTATCCACTTTACTCATGCCTTGCATAATTTTCTGTTTCAATCATATCCCCCCTCAGGTGCCTTTTTTGCAGACTAAAGAGCCCCACATGTTTTAGCCTTTCCTCCTAAGAGAGGTTCCCTCAGCCCAGTAATCATTTTAGCCACTCTCTTCTGCTCCTTTTCCAGTTCCACTATATTTTCTTTTCAGATGCGGTGACCATACTCCAGAAAACTCCCAACCTCTGGTTCCACAGACAGAAAGGCCTAAACCACATATTTGGGATGGAGTTCCACAGGACCGAAAATGTACCAAGTTATTTGTCTGGAAGATCACTCCCTGAATCAGGAACCGTAGTCCAAAAATGTCATGTTATAGTCCAAATATGTCATGTCCCCAAACTTGAGCTTTTGAAAACGTCACTGTGCTACATTAGAAGGCCAGGATTTTGTTTAGAGAATTGCCTCTCTGGAAGGCAGACCACTGTGCACGGAATATCACGGGGAATGTCATGCCGTCTCCCCAAGGCCAGAAGGTCTGAAAGGAAAAAATGACAGGCAAAAACAGGCACTAAGTCCAGCTGTAAACACCCACTTTCCCTTTCAGGGCAAAAAAAATGCCAGAAGGAATCTACTTCTCAGGACATCTCAGAGTAAACACAGCCAGCCGATTATTCCTAGGGATAAACTAAATAAACAGACTGACATCTCCCTGTTCGTGACACAGAACAGGGAAAAAGATTTGTTATTTCTTACAGAAATAACAGACTGGCCTTTATAACAGGAGAGCACAGGAAAGGCCTGCCATGGCTGAATAAATTATATAGAGCAGTGTTGGCGAACCTATGGCACGGATGCCAAAGGTGGCAGTCAGAGCCCTTTCTGTGGGCACCCGACATCGCCCCTTCATAGCCACCTGTATACAGGTTAAATTACTGTATTGGCACTTTGCAAAACAATTAGTGGATTTTGAATCGCAGTTTGGGCACTCGGTCTCTAAAAGGTTCGCTATCACTGATATAGAATATCTGCTTTTCTCTGCATCTAGAAATCTGGCATGTGAGGGAGAGGGTGATGCTAGACCCCTGTCCCTGACACGCTAGTTTTCTATGAGTAGACTTTCAAGGGTCTACATTAGTTTTTTGCTGAAAGGACAAAAAATGTGTCTGGCATCTGCCATGCAGGTGTGTGCTCAATCTGGTGTGTCAACATCTCTGTAAGTTCCACTGAAATTTCCCTTTATAAAGGGAATACAAAGCTTTTATAAAGACAAATTACCAAACCTTAATGATCCTCTCAAATGCTTTTCAGAAGATATTAGCCCAAGGTAGTTTTGTGTCCTCAGAGTTCACACCATTCAGAAAACTGGGGTGCCTGCCCCCTCCTTCCTATCCGTCATTTCTGCTATGTTGAATCTTACACTGCAAAAGCCCAAATCTGACCTCTGAACCTATGACAAGATTATTATGCTTTTAAAAAAAGGAACACTAACAGGAATCATCAGTCAAATCCTGCCAACTCTGTGAGGTAGGCAGGTTAATCTGGAGAAAGGGCAGGGTGAATAAAATTAATTAAAAAAAATCAGTTCAAATCATGGTTTAAGTTTTAAAAAAATCGAATATATCAAGCCAAAAATAACGATTTAACATATTAACAGATCACCAAATATTATCACAATGCTAATAGGTTTGTTACTTCTTGCCATCTTTTCCGAGAAATCTCATCGTAGTCTCCCTTTAGAAAGCCGGAGAGTCTGTCGATTTCAATGCATTCTCTTATCTTTTCGTGGAAATTTCTCTCTGTTGGCACATCTGGTTGTTTCCAGGATTTCGCATACAATATCCTTGCAGCAACAATTACATGGTGAAGTACATATCTCTGGTCATAGGAAATATTAATGTCTACTATATTTAATAAAAAAAACTCTGGTCTAAGCTCTAACTTAATTTTCAAGTATCTTTCTAAAAATAATTTTACCATTATCCAATATGCCTTTGCCTCTTTACATGTCCATCACATATGGTAAAAGGTACCACAATCATGTTTACATTTCCAACATTTAGGTGAGCAGTTATACATCTTAGATAAACGGTGTGGTGAGAAATGCCATCTATAGAACATCTTATAACAATTTTCCTTAAAGGCTATAGATTTGAAGATTTTGACTGTGTTCCACAAAGAGTCCCATTTGTTTAAATGAATAGAATAACCAAAATTTTCTGCCCATCTTATCATAGTGTCTTTGACCAGTGTATCAATCATTTTTTTTCATTTAACAAGATACTATAAAATTTACTAAGGAGCTTTGAGTCGCCAGAGGATAGTATTTTGTCAAGTGGAGTATCATTAGTCATAAATCCCCCCTCTTTAGTAAGATCTTTGAATTGTGAGTATATTTGTTGGTATTTCCACCAGTCTAACTTATAACCTTCTGATACTAATTTTTCTAATGATTTCAAAGAGAGGTCAGCGTTCAGAAGGTGTCTGTAAGTTAAAAATTTTGGGGTTACACTTATATGGGGGCTAATAGCCGCTCCCAACGGAGATAACCACAATGGTGCTTTGGAGTAAATTTTTTTTTTAATCGGTAACCATATTTTAACTAAGGCATTCCTTATCCAGTGCTTTTTAAAAGGGGTAGGTATATTACCCTTATACCATATATAATGATGCCAACCCTTATCCAAGCCATGGCTCTCAAGCTGCAGTATTCTATTATTTGTCATCAAAATCCAGTCTTTAATCCAAGTCATGGTAGCGGCCTTGTAGTATAACACCAAATTCGGCAGGGCAAAGTCACCAGTTTTAGTTCTGTCCTGTAGATAAACATTTCTAATCCTTGCTTTTTTCTTTTGCCATATAAATACACGTATACTTTTTTCCAGGTCTGAAATGATCTTAAAGTTAGGTAATATAGGTAAGGATTGAAATAAAAAGAGCAATTTAGGTAAGACATTCATTTTAACTGCAGCAATTCTGCCCGTTAAGGATAACTGAAGTCTTGACCAGGTTTCCAAATCAGCTTTGATTGCTTTTATACCATTAACATAATTATCTTTAAGTAAAGTGTTACAACGGTTAGATACGGTAATACCCAAATATTTTACCTTACTAGCATGTTGGAAACCCGATTTGTTTACCAATTTTTCGGTCATAGGTGGAGTCATATTTTTAGTAAGCAACAGTGTTTTTTCTCTATTTACCTTTAGTCCTGAAATTTTGGAGTAGGCCTCCAAAGTCTTTAATAGTTCTGGAGTGGAGGTCTGAGGGTCCTCCATAATGACCAACAGATCGTCTGCAAAGGCTTGCACCTTATAAACTTCTCCTTTGCTTTGTAAACCTTAAATACCTGGGGTGTTTCTTATAACATGGAGTAGCACCTCTAAAGTTAATATAAACAGCAGAGGAGAGAGAGGGCATCCTTGCCTGGTGCCTTTGTGTATCTTGACTTTATCTGTAAGGTAGCCATTGACTACAATCCTAGTGTTTTGGGCGGAGTAAATTTGTTCAATTGCTTGTAACATTCTGTGACCACACTGTAGATAATCTAACTGAGTTTTGAGTAAAGACTAGGATACATTATCGAATGCTTTCTCAGCGTCGATGAATGCGAAGGCTACTTGCTTCTCAGGGTGGAATTCATAATATTCCAACGCATTAAGAAAAGTTCTAATGTTGGATTGGAGATGCCTTTTCGGGAGAAAGCCAGTTTGGTCGTGGGATATCAAAGAGGGTAGGATCATCCGCCATCTATTTGCCAAAATAGTTGCAAATATTTTGTAGTCCACATTTAGGAGAGCGATTGGCCTGTAATTCTGTATCAGGTCTTTAGGTTTCCCTTCTTTAGGAATCAATGTTGTATGAGATAGTTTCCATGAATCTGGTATGTCTTCACCCTCTAAAATAGATGTAAAAAGATTTTTCATATTTCCAGAGACTATCTCAGAGAATTTTTTATAGAATTGTACCGGTATCGAGTCAGGTCCAGGGGCCTTGTTCATTTTTTGGCGGTTAATGGCCTCTGTTATTTCCATCGTTGTTATAGGAGCGTTCGTCAAAGCTCTCTGTTCTTCAGTAAGTTTTGGAAAATTGGCTTGTTCAAGGTATTGAAAGATGGCATCTTTATCTATTGTCTCCGGCTTGAACAAGTTCTGGTAATATGCCTCTATAATTTTTTGAATTTGTAGCTGCTCTGTCTGGTTTTCCCCAGTTTTATCTTTAAGTGCTAAAATAAGTTTTTGAGATTGTACCTTTTTTAACCTATAGGCTAACCATCTACCTGGTTTGTTTGCATTTTCAACAAAATTCAGCTTGGACAATTTAATTTTATGGGCTATATCTGCTGTCAGGATCAAATTAAGTTCATGCCTACAGGAAGCTAGGTCTTTGTTCAGCTGCTCATTGCGTGGGTCGTGAATTAAGTCCTTTTCAAGCTTTTTCATCATATTGAGGATGGATTCAGATCTCTTTTTCCTCTGTTCCGTCTTGCCATATATTGAATGACAAACTCTCTAAAGTAAGGCTTTAAGGCACCCCACACCATTTTCAGTGGGGTACCCTTGTTCAGGTTCAGTTCAAAGTATAAATTCAAGTCTTTGGCAGCCTCCAGAATAAATTCTTTGTCGGTCCACAAAGCTTAGTTTATTTTCCAGTGTCTGGGCTTACCCGAAGATTTCAGTGTCCACAAAATAGCATTATGATCGGAGATTGTTCGGGGTAGGACTTCTATGTCCCTTGTATTAAGTAAAAGATCAGATGAGGCCCAGCACATATCAATGCAGGAGAAAGAGGTGTGTTGTCTTGAGTGAAAAGTGAAACCACCTTTTAGTGGGTTTTTCCTTCTCCAGATATCTTGGAGTTCTAGAATGTCGGACATGTCAAGAAACGATTTTGGCAGTATGGAAGACAAGGTCTTGGGTTATTTCCCTTTTGGTATTTTCCTGTCCACAGATGGAATATGTACAGCATTGAAATCTCCCAGTATTATTAACTGGTGATTTTCATATTGCAGGAGCTTCTGAAGGTTTTACAAATGTAGATTCCAAAATGGAATCCTTTTGTGGGCGTCTACAGGCGTTGGAAGACAACATGGGCATTACTGACTTCCGTCTAGAAGAAATTGAAGCTACAATGGAATCTACCAACAGATCGGTTCTCATGCAAGAAATAGAATCCTCCTCCAAAATTTTAAGGATTCAAAACCTCACTGTGGATAAAGACGAAAATCTCTACACCACAGTTGGAGAAGGCTTGGCTACCTTGCTTGAGGCACCCGTAGAAGAATTCCTTCGTGAAGTAGACGTGATCTACCGTCAACCTACAGCCTATACTAGCAAAAATAAACTCCCTCCGGAGGTAATAGTCAAACTTGTCAGAAGATACACCCGAGATTGTATCCTCAAGGTTATTCGAGACAAAAAGGTGGAAATCAATAAATCCAAAGTGACAATACTGAAAGATGTCCCATGGGAGGTCCGTCAATTGCAGAAAGAATATACATTTCTCACCAAACTTTTGCTTAAGCATGATATAAGATACAAGTGGATCTACCCCCAAGGCTTGACTTTCCAATGGGAAGGGAAAACACAGAAAATTGAATCCCACAAGAAAGCTAGAATCTTCGCTGAAAAAAATGCAGGGAAGTTGGGTTTTTCCCCCTCTTCCTCTTCATCATCCCTCTCCGAAGGTGATGATACAATCGATATCCAAACCACTACTAAAGATGACAGCCGAGATAACCAGACTCCCCAACAAGGGACTTCCAAGCAAGATCAAGACTCCGGTGCAGTGGGAGGCGCCAGGCCGAAACGATATCTCAGGCCAAAACCAGGGAGGAAACACCGTTGGAAGTAAAACAAGATGGCTCAGAAAATCCCAACAGGATTCATCAGTCAAATCCTGCCAACTCTGTGAGGTAGGCAGGTTAATCTGGAGAAAGGGCAGGGTGAATAAAATTAATTTTTTTAAAAAAATCAATTCAAATCATGGTTTAAGTTTAAAAAAAATCTTTATTTTTAATTGTTTTTTTTTTAAATCTGATTTTTTATTTAAATCTGATCTGCCCCAGGAAAGAGTGGGTGGGGAATGTACAGAATAAATGCAGGGACATGTGAAAGATGTGCAATGGAGAAATGTATGCAACATACATTCCTCTGAGTTGATGATTCTGTGGAAGCGGCTCAAACAAAATGTTCAGAGTGGCTTACAGAGAAACAGCGATGCAAACTGAGAAGTGCTGTGGCCTGCCCACATGGCAGAAACTAGGAAGTAGCCCAGATCTCACAGAAAACTTTTCTGGCAGTTCCCACACAACAGCCTAAGGATAGATCTGGATGTGCAGATTCTCAGAATCCAGCTGGTCCCCTTTTAAGAAGAGTTTTAAAAAATGCAAGCAGTTGGAATACAGCTAAATTAATAAATGAGTGAGTCTTTTGTAAAGCCACTGGGTCTTAATTTCCTGCTAAAGACCAAATCATTTCAGATGTTTTGCATTATAACATGAGCACTTTGCAAGGACATAACCTACAGAGCACTATATGACCTGGGTCCTAGCTACCTCAAAAATCGAATCTCACAGTATAAATCAACTTGGGTGCTAAGGTCATCAGGAGAGGTTTTTATTTTCATCCCACCACCCTTCTTGTGGGAACACATGAAAGGGTCTTTTCAGCTGCTGCACCCAGACTCTGGAACTCCCTCCCACTAGAGGCCAGGACTGCCCCATCTCTGTTGTCCTTCCAGAAACAGGCAAAGACCTTTCTCTTCAGGCAAACTTTCCCTGAATGATGGATTACCTACTGTGCCTTTTTATGATTCTACCATACATGGCTACACCAACTTTGTGTTTATGAACACTTATCATTTTGTGTTTATATCTATCCTGGTGTGTATTTGTGTATGTTTTGGAAATAACAAGCTTTTATGCTAAAGTTTTATTACTGTCTCCCAGCTTCAAATCTGTGCTCAGCAATTATCTTTCCACGCCACTATATAACTCTGTAATTTTTGAAACATTTAAAACACAACCACTTCTTAACAACAACCATAGGCAATCGTTTGGGCTTCCTCATTCTCCGGTTTTTATGATGTAGCCTGTTGATGAGTTTTAGAAGACATGGGATTTGAAGAAACGAAAATTATCTGTGGTTGTTCTGAAAATCTTGCATTTTCCTACCTTAGACAACTTTTGTTCTGATATCAAGGTGGATAAAAATTAATAATTGTTTTAAATCACATCACTTTGAATCATGGTTTAGATTTTTTTTAATCAATTTTTAAATTTTAAATCATCAAAAAAAATTCTCAAGATCTTTTAAATTTAAATCGTGACTGGTGATTTGAGTCAATGAAATTTAAATCAAACCCACTGTCCTTTGATTTCATTATCCCTGCATGAGAAACTCTCTCTCTCTCCCTCCCTCCCTCCCTCCCCCCTCTCCCTCCCTCTCTCTCTCTCTCTCTCTCTCTCTGTGTTGAACTCTGTGTTGAACCGGGTTGCTTCGGGGGCCAGATGCAGGGGAGTGGTGTCGGGAGACAGATATCTAGTCTCATGCACTCCCAAACGCACCTGGTGGGGCCGCTGTGAGATACAGGAAGCTGGACTAGATGGGCCTTTGGCCTGATCCAGCATGGCTCTTCTTATGTTCTTATGTTCTTGTGTGTGTGTGTGTGTGTGTGTGTGTGTGTGTGTGTGTGTGTGTGTGTGTGTGCGCGCGCGCAAGCACTGCCCAATAATAACAGCATGCTGTTGTACTTAACCGCTGCCTATTTGCTCCTAACCTATGGCAACCCTGTGAGTAAAGCACCTCCAAAAGCTCCTGGGAGCCCTGGTGAGGTGAGGAAAATTCAAGGTTGTGGCTTCCTCTGATGAGTCAAACCATCTTGCATTGCTTCTTCCTCTTTTCCTGCTCCCTTCCACTTTTCCCCGCCACCACTGTCTTTCCCAGGGAGCCCTGCCTTCTCACAACAGACTCGACATTTCACGTCCTCCATTGAGTCACTTTTGCTTCTAGACAAAGTTTGGTCTAGGACAGTAATGGAGAAACTTTTAGAGGCTGAGTGTCCAAACTGCGATTCAAAACCCACTAATTGCCAATACAGCAATTTAACCCAAATACAGTGGTACTCCGGGTTGCGAATGCAAGGATGAAAGAACATAAGAACATACAAGAACATAAGAAGAGCCCTGCTGGATCAGACCAAGGGCCCATCTAGCCCAGCTTCCTGTATCTCACAGTGGCCTCACCAGATGCGTCTGGGAGCGCACGAGACTAGATCTCTGTCTCCTGATACCACTCCCCTGCATCTGACCCTTGAAGTACCCCGGTTTTAAACCTGGAGATTATACATCTCCACCATGGTTTGTAACCTGTGATGGACTTTTCCTCCAGGAATCTGTCCAATCCCCTTTTGAAGGCATCCAGGCCCAGATGCCATCACCACCTCCTGTGGCAGGGAGTTCCACAGACTAACAACACGCTGGGTAAAAAAATATTTTCTTTGGTCTGTTCTCACTCTCCCAGCCCTCAGTTTGAGTGTATGTCCCCTAGTTCTGGTATTTTGTGAGAGGGAGAAGAGCTTCCCTCTATCCACTTTACTCATGCCCTGCATTATTTTGTATGTCTCAATCATATCCCCCTCAGGCGCCTTTTTTCCAGACTAAGGAGCCCCAAATGTTTTAGCCTTTCCTCATAAGGGAGGTGCCCCAGCCCAGTAATCATTTTAGTCACTCTCTTCTGCACCTTTTCCAGTCCCACTATGTCTTTTTTGAGATGCGGTGAACAGAATTGTACCCAATACTCCAGGTGCAGCCTTACTATCGTCTTGTATAATGGCATTATAATGTTGGTTGTTTTATTTTCAATTCCCTTTTTGATAATCCCTAGAATGGAATTGGTCTCCTTCACCGCTGCCACAGATATTTGGGGCCGTGGGAAATTCAAAAGTCTGCTGTACAATCCTCGCTTTCTACCACCTCTCCCAAGACCAGCATCAGCAGTACACCTCCATTTGAAGGACAAAGGGCACTCTGTCAAAGATGAGGATGTACAAATATTAGACAAAGAAGAGAGGTGGTTTGAAAGAGGAGTAAGGGAGGCCATTCATGTGAGCATTGAAAACCCCTCCCTCAACAGAGGTGGTGGGCTCCGGCATAGTCTATCTGCTACTTATCAGGCTGTGCTTTCCAAAGTACCCAGACAAATCAAAAAGCCTTCACTACCAAGGCCATAGCTAAGGACCCATTCTTGATAGGTTTCAGCACCTTAGGCCATTGTTTACCTTAAGGCTATGGATACTATTGTCTCCCTAACAAGCCTATTCCGGCCATTGTTCATCTTATGAGCCTAATTCAGGCCAGGGTGACAAGAGGTCAAAGCTGACTATAAGATGGAGGACTTGCACTAGCTGTATTCAGACAGATGAAGCTGTTTGGATGAGCAGCGAAACATTTCTGTCTCTCAAAAAGAAGTCCAGTAGCCATGACTCAACTTCCAGACTTCATCTGAATCTTTACTTGAACCTTTCCCACAGCTGCTGCAAGGCCATGAAACCTCCTTTCAGACTTGGTGGGCAGGATTCCTCCTGGCCCCCTCAAGCTTCTGATTCACATGAGGGTTCACAAAAACAGGCTGTGGCCTGGAGCAAATTCACAGCCGATCCTCTACTCTTTCACCAAAGGAGATGCCTCAGGCAGTACAAATTGATTTGGCTGGAACGTCCATCATTGCTTCTAGAAAGTGTTCAACGCCTGGGGGCAACCACCAAGAAAGCCGCATGAGGCACCTCAATTAAATACTGTATGCCACTTCAGACAGTGGGACCAAGGCAGGGGCTCCCCTCACTCTTTTAACACCAAGGCAGAGGTGTAAGAGATCCTTTATTGATCCATTTGTTCATTCATTTATAAAGTGTTCTGCTTAAATAAATAAATAAATAAATAAATAAATAAATAAATAAATAAATAAATAAATAAATATACAAACAAACAAACCCACACCACTTCAAGTAGTCTCTGGGCAGTTCAGTTTAATTACAGTATGCAGGCTACACATTCCCCACCACCAGCAGCAAGCTGGGTACTCATTTTACCAACCTTGGAAGGATGGAAGGCTGAGTGAACCTTGAGCCTGCTACCTGATTGAACCCTAGGTTGTGAGCACAATTTTAGCTGCAGGACAGGCATTTAACCACTGCGCCACAAGGCTCCTATACCCTGGCTTCCTTTCCTGGGAGCCCCAGGGGTGAGGGTTATCTTTCTCCTCCTGCCCCGGCTTTATCTGCAAGACTGTCCTGTGAGGTAGGTCATGGGAGGGGTGAGCACATGGTCCTCCAGAAAATGTAATCCCAGATCTAGGATTTGAACCGTAGTTTCCTGCATTCCAGCCAGCAAACGACAGAATCATGAAATGGGAAGGGGTCACTGCGTCCAACTCCCTGCTCAAGGCAGGAATACAAGGATACAGTCACAGAATACAGTCAGAGGATACCTGCCTGGTGGTGGCCTAAATTAATCTTGAATGCCTCCAACCCACCACTTCCTGAGGTCATAGGTTCCATTGCCTTGCTGCTCTAACAGTTAGGAAGTATTTCTGATATTTAGTCGAAATCTGTTATACCTGGAACTTGAGTCCACTGTTCTGATATGCTGCCCTCCTCTGAACTTGCTCCAATGTGGTCAAGTGCGGTGTCCAGAACTGGACTGTAGTTTTGACAGAATGTCTATAATAGGTATTTAACAGACTACAAAATGGATTCTATAAATTGTGCCATGTCATGAGCTAGACAAGAATGTGTATTAGGTCTAGGACACAGGTGCAAAGAATAATGAGCCTGGAAGGTCAAGATAATTAGTGCCAGGTGGAATAGTTTGATCACCTCACTTCATCAAGAATCCAATTGGGCCACAGCAGGTGGCTGTGTGTATAAAAGTACAGTGGCACCTAGTATAAAGGAATTAATTTGTTCCAAATGAAATTATGCTAAGCAAATTTTCCTTTATACAAATTTCTCATAGGAATCCATTGAAAATGGATTAATCCCTAATCGTGACCATTTCATGTTGTATGGATTCGCCCCATAGGCGATTCTGTTAAGCAAATTTCCCCTATCTCCGGAATTTTTTATGTTGTACAGATTTTATGTTATACAAACCGTTTGTTATACGAGGGTCCACTGTAGCAGGCAAACCAATGTAAAGTGGGACTGCCTAAGGGGAGAGGCTTTCCCCACGCTCTGCTGTACCTTCTCTATATGCTGTGATTGTATATTGTTATTGTATATTAGTCTTTGTCATAGAATCATAGAATCATGGAGTTGGAAGATACCTCAAGGGCCATCCAGTCCAACCCCCTGCCATGCAGGAAACCCCATCAAAGTACTCCCGACAGATGGCCATCCAGCCTCTGCTTAAAAACCTCCAAAGAAGGAGACTCCACCACCCTCCTTTGTGGCAGCATCTTCCACTGCCGAACAGCTCTAACCGTCATGAAGTTCTTTCTAATGTTCAAATGGAATCTCTTTTCCCATAGTTTGAAACCATTGCCCCGAGTCCTCGTCTCTGAAGCCATGGGAAATAAACCAGTCCCCTCTTCAATATAATATCCTTTCAAATATTTAAACATAGCTATCATATCTCCCCTCAGCTTTCTTTCTGCAAGGCTAAACATTCGCAGCTCACTTAAGCCACTCCTTATACACGTCTTCTAGACCTTCAACCATCTTGGTCACCCTCCTCTGGACCCACTCGAGGTTGTCAACATCCTTTTTAAATTGAGGAGCACAAAACTGGACACAGTACTCCAGGTGGGGTCTGACCAGAGCAGAACAGAGTGGTACTTGTTTAATTCTTCATAAATATTTGCATATTTGTTGATTTTAGCTTTTAATCATTGTCTTTTTAATGATTGTTGGGTCCTTCTAAGGCAGGGGTGTCCAAACGTTTTGCAAGAAGGGCCAGATTTGGTGAGGTGAAAATGTGTAGGGGCCAACCATTCAGCCGCATTTGGCCCCTGGGCCGGAATTTGGACAAGCCTCTAGGACAGTGGTTCTCAACCTGTGGGTCCCCAGATGTTCCTGGACTGCAACTCCCAGAAGTCTTCATCACTAGCTGAGCTGGCCAGGATTTCTGGGAGTTGCGGTCCAGGAACATCTGAGAACCCACAGGTTGAGAACCACTGCTCTAGGACATGCAAGGAGGTGGGGAGGACACTGCAGCAATGGAGCCAGGAGCAGGTAGGGTGGGTGGGTGGGTGGGAGGACAGACGGAGGCATGGAGGGCAGGCAAACTGTAAAACTTCAAGCTGATGTTTCCATCCGGATTGCGGAGGGGCCAGCTGGCAGGGATGCGTGACAGGCTGAGCCGGCAGAGAGAAGAGGCTGCGGGCCACTCAGAATTTGAAAACGGTCCGCATTTGGGCCCCAGGCCTGACGTTGGACATGCTTGTTCTAAGGAGATAGGCGAGGTAAAAAATATATTGAAGGAATGAATGCGAATCACAGTTTAGAAAAAATTCCAGAATCCTGGCACCAGCCTGTGGCGACAACAGAGTGCCAGATGATGCCATCTCATTCAGGGAAGGGTCTTTTTCCTTGGAATGGCCAAAGTCCAGCCTGTGTGACCTTTCTTACCAATGCCCACCTATATCTCTTCTCCCTTCCCCAGGCCTCCCACTCTGCAGCACAATGCCTACCTATATCACTTCTCTCTTCCCTCGTTAATTTCTGGAGTGAAAGCAAAGCAAAATGTTCTGTTGAGGGATAAGGAAAATGCAGCAAAGCATTCATAGTAAGTTGATCCTTTTGCTTTTGAGTTAGGTGTTTAACTACAAATTTAGTTTTTTGTATGTTAATCGTCAGTCCAGCTATTTCCCCATGTGCTTCAATTTGTTCAAATAAGATTGGGGAAGATTGCAATGGATTTTCCAGGATAAATACTAAATCATCTGTGTGTGCTTATAACTTGTAAGTTTCATCTCTAATGCGTGTGCCTTCAATGCTTTGATTTTGTCTTACTTCTCTTTTTATATATGGGTACTGTTTTTTTCTTTTTGTTTTCTTTCTTTTTGTTTTTGTTTTTATTCTTTATTTTATGTATAACCTTTCTATGTTTTTAAATTGAAAAATACAATTACAAAAAATAAAAAAAATGAAAACACAGCAAAGCAAACCTCCAGAAACCTCAAAGAGGAAACCTGACACATTAGTCCTCCAGGGCTGAGTCAGAGTACTGGACAGAGAAAGCAGGAAAGCAAGGCACAGCGATGGTGTAAACCGTCACCATTTGCAGGAAAGCGAAAGGAGAAAAAGATCAGCACTGAGGCTTAATCGTTCATCCTGGATGGGCGCGGTGCAAACACTTACTGGAAAGCAATGAGGAAGTTCAGTATGTCTTCACTTGGGGTTTTCTCTTTTCTTTTAAAAACTCCCTTCTAGTGGGTGGATTTGATTTGTTATGAAGGTTCTGACACAACCATGCACAGCTCTTTTCAGATAACAGGAAGCCGTTGCCCCAGAGGTACAGATCTCAGGAAGGATTAAAGCAGGGCAGTGATCTAGGGGGTCAAAATCCCGGGGGACGCTCTTTGAGCCTCGTGGCGCAGTGTGGTTAAATGCCTGTACTGCAGGTAAAACTGTGCTCACAACCTGGGTTCAATCCCAGGTAGCCGGCTCAAGGTTCACTCAGCCTTCCATCCTTCCGAGGTCGGTAAAATGAGTACCCAGCTTACTGGGGGGGGGCACACTGTAATTAAAATTGTAAACCGCCCAGAGACTACTTAAAAGTGGTATGGGGTGGTATATAAGCAGAACACTTTCTGCAGTCCCCCACAGAAACGAGCTTAGCAAAAGCCGTGTGGTTTTCCTTTTCCATGGGGAAGAGACGAAGAAGGAGGGATATTCCACAGCCGACACGGAAATTTACGGGGCAAGCTTTGCCCCTGAATCCGCATCATTGTTCTTCCCCTCCCTGGAAACCCCCTCCCTCTATTATCTACCACCCTCCTTTGTGGTAGCATATGTTATATTTGCTGATTTGATCAGCTTTGTAAGCCGCCCAGAGTTCCTTAGGGAAGATGGGCGGGGTATATAATCCAATAATAAATAAATAAATAAATAAATAAATAGATAGATAGATAGATAGATAGATAGATAGATAGATAGATAGATAGATAGATAGATAGATAGATAGATAGATAGATAGATAGATAGATAGATAGATAGATAGATAGATAGATAGATAGATAGATAAATAAATCTTCCACTGCCGGACAGTTCTAACTATCATGAAGTTCTTCCTCATGTTTAAATTGAATCTCTTTTCCTGTAGTGTGAAACCATAGCCCTGAGTCCTAGTCTCTGAAGTCACGGAAAACAAACCAGTCCCTTCTTCAATGTGACACTGAAGTTTAGTCTAGTCTCGTGCACTCCCAGACACATTTGGGGGGGCCACTGTGAGATACAGGAAGCTGGACTAGATGGGCCTTTGGCCTGATCCAGCAGGGATCTCCTTATGTTCTTATGACATCCTTTCAAATATTTAAACATAGCTATCATACCCCCTCTTCTTTTTGAAAGGCTAAACCAGGGGTCCTCAAAGTTTTCAAACAGTGGGCTGGTCCACCACGCCCCAGACAGCACTGGGGGGGGGGGCGGGCGGACCACAGTCCAAGGAAAATGAGGCCAACATGGAAAAAAGGGGGAGGGAGTGGGGGACCTTGCCGTAGCCCACCCACTTGGAATGCCCCACTAGCCAGCATGCTAGATCAGCATGCTGATCATCTGGGCGGTAGTTGGGGGGAGTGGGAGGAGCGACATAGCCCACTGCTTTGAACTGCCTCAGCAATAGAAGCAACTGCAGAGGCTGGCTTGCTCACAAAGCAGGGGGAGGTGGGGGAGGTTGCATTTGGTACCGGGGGCCGCATTCAGGACTTTGGGGGCCGCATCCGGCCCCGGGGCCTTAGGTTGAGGACCCCTGGGCTAAACATTCCCAGTTCCCTAAGCCACTCCTCATAAGACATTTCTTCCAGACTTTCAACCATCCTGGTCACCCTCTTCTGGACCCATTCAAGGCTGTCAACATCCTTTTTAAATTGAGGCGCACAGAACTGGACACAGTACCCCAGGTGGGTGTCTGACCAGAGAAGAATCGGTGGTACTATCACCTAACTCGGGGGTCTGCAACCTGCGGCTCCGGAGCCGCATGCGGCTCTTTGGAACATTTGCCGCGGCTCCGGGAGGGTTCAGAAATTTCAATACAAAGGCGCCGAATCTCGCAAGGACAGCCCGTCCCACAAGGCGGCGCGAAGCCAAGCGCGGCCACACTCTCCGCGCACTCCCTCTTCTTCAGAGCAAGAGAGAGAAAGAGGGAGGCGTGGTGGAAAGTGCCCGCCGAACGGCAGCCTTTTTTCTTTTTTTTTAACTTCAAGAAAACCTCCCAGATCTGGATTGTTGCCCCCCCATAAAAAAAGATGGGAGGAGAAAACCCTCCTTCCTTTCTTCCCCCCTTCCCCTTCCTTTCTTGCTTGGGTATTTGGTGGGAGGGGGAAGAAGCGACGTGTGTGTGTGTGTGTGTGTGTGTGTGTGTGTGTGTGTGTGTGTGTGTGTGTGTGTGTGTTGTGTGTGTGTGCAACGTGGAGGAAGAGAAAACCCTCCTTCCTTCCCCCCTTCCCCTTCCTTTCTTGCTTCGGTGTTTGGTGGGAGGGGGAAGAAGCGACGTATGTGTGTGTGTGTGTGTGTGTGTGTGTGTGTGGTGGGGGGCAGTGTTTAGACGGGACGGTTCAACGTGGAGGAAGAGAAAACCCTCCTTCCTTCCCCCCTTCCCCTTCCAAGCATTGCACATGTGCAGTTGGCATCTCTCTCTCTCTCTCCTTTTGCTTCGCTACAGCCCCCCCCCAAAAAAACTATGGCTTTGCACTAACTTGCCGGGATGAAGCTCCAAAAACGCGGGGGAGTGCGGGCGCGCGTCTCCGCGAAAGAGAGAGAGAGAGAGAGATTAGACATTCCCCTCCTCTCCCTCCTGTACTATTTTTGGAAGATTTTTTAAAACTGCCCCACCCAAAAAAAGTGGAAGCGGTGTGGGCACGACGCACTCGGGCTGCGCTTCCCTCCTCCATGGAGGGTGGGGGCGAGAGGAGGAGGAGGAGGAGGGAGAGATGGAGTGTGTGTGTGTGTGGGGGGAGAGAGTCAGACCATGGCTGCAGGATCCGGGCAGAAGGCAGCGAGGGCGGAATGGGAACCTCAAGAAAGGCGGCGTGGGGAGGGGGCCACAGCTAGTCTTCTCTCCCCCCCCCGCCGCTGCCGCCCTGCTTCCTTGCCCGGTGCTGTCAGTTCTGGCCCAACAAGCAAGGGGTTGGTGGCGGCGGGAGCGGGGAGGGGAGGAGCGGTGGCGGAGAGGCGAGAAGCAATGGAGGAAGTCGGCTTTTCTTTTTCCTGCGCGAGATCAACTTGGCAGTCGAGGGACGCGGTGTGACAGCTAGTTCGAGCCCCCCCGCCCGAGGAGGGGTCTCTCTTATTAGACTTCCAGCGGCTCCCTCCTGGAGTCAGCCGGTTTCGGCGGCGGGGTGGGGGCACCGGGCTCAAGTTGTTCAGGGGGCCCTGGCCGCCCGGGGAGGCCAACGGCGCGCCACCTGGCTCGAGAAGCTGAGCCGAGCCGAGCCGAGCGCCTGTGCGCCTGCCTGCTTGTCTCGCTCGCTCTCGCTCTCTCCGAAAGCCCGCCAGCAGCTGCCTTCCGCTCCATTCCAACACAGAGAACGTGCCTCCTGCGCGCCCACCCACCCCCCAGCCCGGCCCTCCCCGAGGCTGGCGGACACGCAGCCACCCCAGTTGTGTGCGCGGGAGAACTTGAGGCAGGTGCGCGCCTCAATGGAAACCCTCGGGGACAGGGTGGCGGGGTGGGGGAGGCGGCGGCGGCTCGGGCTCGCCCGCTTGCTCGCTCTCCAGGCGCCCGAAGTGCCGAAGAAGCAACTTTCATTGGCTTCCTTCTCAGAAGCCCTTCGGGGGTGCCCGGAGGAGCCACAGCCGCCGGCGCTCCTTCCCACGCCACCTGAGTCCGGCGCCGGGGCGCAGCGTGTCCGAGGAGCATGCGAGGGAGTGTGTTGCTTGCGAGCGCCCAAAAAGCCAGGAGCGAGGGGAGGGGAAAATATATTTGCAGTGTTATATTTGTTTTAAATGTCGCAATGGTTTTGCGGCTCCCAGTTTTTTTTTCCCGTCGGAAACGGGTCCAAGTGGCTCTTTACGTCTTAAAGGTTGCAGACCCCTGTCCTAACTTGCTATAAGAGAAAAAAAACTATAAAAACTATGCTTCTGTTTATGCAGCCAAGAATCACATTGGCTTTCCTGGCCGTTGCATCACACTGCTGACTCAAGTTCAATTTGTGATCCACCCAGACTCCTGGATCCCTTTCACGGGTACTATTTTCCAGCCAGGTGTCTCCCATCCTATATATGTGCAATTCATCCTTTTTACCATGGACCACCCTACATTTCCCTCTGTTGAACCCCATTCCATTAGCTTTGGCCCAGCACTCTAAATCTGTCAATGTCCTTATGGGGATGAAGGGGGTGACTTTTTTTATTATGGGGGTGATGAAGCAATTAATTCATCCTCATAGAAGAAATGAAGTCACGGCTGAAAACACACACAAGAGAATAAGAGGATGAGAAAATGGGGCACATTGGTCACACCCTTTGGTGATTTTTTATTCTAATATTATTGATCGCTGTGTTTTACGACGTTATAGACTGCTGAACTTGAGTAGTATATAAATTAAATAATTGAGCAAATAGGTAAATAAATAAACAAATAATATCATCAGATGGCAACTGGGAGAGATTCCCTTTTCCCTCCTTAATTCTTCTTGGGGTTAAAACAACAAAGAGTCCCGTAAGAGCTTAAAGACTATCAGGTTTAATTTTGCATACCGTGTCATGGACAGCTGCTCAGACAGACATAATAAAGCACCCTTGGGGTAAAGGGAAAGGTGAGAAAAGCTATACCCCATGCCTCAGAGGTGGTGTGGGGTGAACACTTAGCTAATCGCCTTAGAACGGAGGAATCCACGAAAGCTTCTGCCTAAGAAAACCTGTTGAACAGGTTTAAGACTCCACAGGGCTCTTTCGCTGGTTTGTAACAAGCGACAGAAGGCAAGCCCGACTCCCTCTGTAGAAATCCCTCTGGACACAGAAGCAAAACAAAGAACCATGCTGTGAATAGAAATCCAGTATAAAAAGGTAAAGGTAATGGTCCCCCCCCCCCGCTCATGCGTGCTAGTCATGTCCAACTCTAGGAGCGGTGCTCATCTCCATATTCAAGCCGAAGAGCCAGCGTTGTGCAAGTCCGTGGCCACGTGGACGGCATGGCTGCAAGGAAACACTGTTTT
>JAHTLZ010000379.1:62979690-62997868 GCA_023846285.1 Phrynocephalus versicolor | reverse complement strand
TGATTCTATGACATAACATTTTTGTTATTCTAAAAATTAAATAAATGTTCTATATAAAATTGTTTCTTTGAAGCCACATAAAGTTTTGAAGCTGCAGTAATCATCAAGTTACAAGTTACATATTTTAATCACAATTTCCCTGACTGTCCTTGACTTCAGACCAATTTCCCTGACTTTCCCTGCGCAATATCTCTTTCCCTGACTTTCCAGAAAGGGGAAACCCTGTGTAAACATTTTTTTTAAAGCAGTCCAATAAATGACCCAATCCGACCCTGCATTTACGTCTTTCTAAACCATACAGGCTCTTCCTATTTCACAAATATTTTAGTGAGCGGAGGAGCGTGTGCATGCATGAGGAACGTGTGCTTGCACACTCGCATCTCCCCCACCTTTGGAAAGCCTACGCCTGCTGTAGTTGCCAGTGGTCCACACACACACACATTAAGCTGTCCATATTTCTTTCATTACTTCCAATTCACAATAATTTGTTTTTTTTTTCTGGACAAGGCATACTCTTCCCTTGCTTTCTCCCTGAGGTATCCAATTGAGCACAAGAACATAAGAAGAGCCCTGCTGGATCAGGCCAAAGGCCCATCTAGTCCAGCTTCCTGTATCTCACAGTGGCCCCACCAGATGCATCTGGGAGCGCACAAGACTAGATCTCTGTCTCCTGATACCACTCCCCTGCACCTGGCCCTTGAAGTACCCTGGTTTTAAGCCTGGAGATTACGCATCCCCGTCATGGCTTGTAACCTGTGATGGAGTTTTCCTCCAGGAATCTGTCCTATCCCCTTTTGAAGACGTCCAGGCCAGATGCCTTCACCACATCCTGTGGCAGGGAGTTCCACAGACTAACAACATAGGCTTCCTGGAAACATCTGGCACAGCCACTGCCGGAAGTAGGATGCTAGACTCAACAGATGTTTGCTGAGATCTAACGGCACGGAGCGCTTTCCTTTGTTGCATTGCCTTCGTTCTGTTCTATTCCTCCCGTTTCCCCCCTTTTTAAAAAAGCTGCCCCAGATAATCAGCCGAAGCAGATGGAGAGCTGTTTCACTCCATTTGATCCGGAAAGCTACACATGGTTCAAGTTCCTGTTTCTCTCCAGTTCTCTGTGTTGTGTCGTTACAGTTGTGACTGATTCTTCGTGACTCCATGTCCATGGAGTTTTCTTGGCAGGAATGCTGGAGCGGTTTGCCAGTTCCTACCCAAGGTGCCTACAGCCCCTGGTATTCCCTGGTGGTCTCCCATCCAAGCACTAACCAGGGCCGACCCTCCTTAGCTTCCGAAATCAGGCGAGAGCGGATGCGCTCAGGGCATCTAGGCAGCTATTCTTCACCTCTCCAGTTCCCTATTCTTTGCTTATTTCTCATCATAGTGGCAGAAAGGGACAAGCCAGATCGGACACTCCAGAGTTTGCAAACTTCTGTGCTTCTACTGTAGAGGCGTGAGCCCCCTCCCCCCCCACCCACCCACACTTCTTGGCAACACCCAGGATGCAGGACTGGAAAGTCAGGGCAACAGACGTGAGTCACAGGGAGGGACAACCCAAAAGGTGCCTTCTTAGGACGCACTGCTATTCAGGCTGGGAAATAACAAAGCATCCTCTGGCAGCTGAACTACTTAATGTGGCTGTTCCGCCTTCTTAAAGTTCCACGCACGTGTGGATTTGTAATGAACAAAACTGGTTTGTAGGGGACTTGCTTTGTATGCCTGTGCAATGATTATGCAGGGACGGTGTGCTAGGGCCATTGGCAGAGGAATGAGTGAATGCTGATTTCCTGAGCATGATTGGAATGCCATGGGAAGGAGGAATGGAGAGAAACCGAATGTTTTAGAGTCGGTTGGGAAAAGTAGTCAGTGCTAGCATTTACTGGGGAAATCTGCAGACCTCACATGGGTCAGGAAGTCAGAGAGTCTGTAAAGAAGTTAGCAATACAGTAAGACCCCAGTGTCCAGTGTGGATTGATTCCAGGCTTTCCTGTGGATAATGGAAACCGTGGATAAGAGAGAACACCCACCAAAACCTGCTTTTTTGCAACAGAAGCCTTCTTTGTGGCTGCTCTTTTATGACAGTAGCTTGCTTTACAGCTGCTGAAATGTTTATTTAATTTTTTCCTCTGCCAGCCGTGGATAACTGAATCTGTGGTTAATGAATAGTGGTTAATGAATCGGTAGATACAGGGGTCCTACTGTACTAAAATGTGTAGACACATTTTACTGTTGCTTTAACTTTTATTGATCGTACTAGAGATGGGCACTAATCAGAAAAATGGCGATTCATTTTGATTCATGATTCGTCAACTATTCTCTGATGAACCATCAAATCAGTTTGTAAATTTGCTTTGTTTTCCTTTAAAACCCTATAAAATGCCCCCTTCAAGGCATCTAGAACCACAAGACTTGAAGGGAAACTTTCCCTGACACTCATCTACAAGTCCCTCAAGTCTGGGTATCAGAAATCTGAGTTATGCACCCCAAAAGTGACACACACACACACCACAGCAAAGTGGCCTTTAGCTATAGCCTCAGGGAAACCCAATCTTCGCCAAACTTGGAGGGGTTATAAAGGGGACCCAGAGGAAGCTCCTCTGTTAGTTTAGTGTCTCTAGGTGCCTTGGGAGTAATTTTATGGCCTGACAAATCAGTGACTCAAATATAACTAGAAATTAATTGATTCCTATTAGTCAGGGGTTATTGATTCATACAAATACGAATGGACCATTTAGCAATTTTTGGATGAATTTTGCAGTTCATTTTTCAATCCGTCCCCATCTCAAGTTCCCATTTCCCTTCAGACCCCTTTCCTGTCGTCCCTCAGTAAAACTGTTTTTGGTTTGCTTAAACCAAATTCTCCTCAGTATTTATTCTGTAGGTAATTAAGTAGCAGTTACACAGATGCCTGTTATTGGAATCACCCACAATTCAATTTGTGCGATCTTAAGGAGGACATGGCCGTTTCCTAATTCTTTCTGGACTAATTGGGTTTTAAGCCAGCTACAAACAGGTAACAGTATGCCCACATCACACAAATCTATATGTTACCGAAAGGATCAAAGTAATTAACTAATTAAAGGAATGCCTCCATTAAACACTTGGATATAAAAGTGCACTGGTTTGGGGGTGTGGATGAGAAAAACGCTTTCACTAAACACCTGAGATTTAAGGCTCTAGCTGAGGCACAACAGAAGGTGGGGGGGAACTAAAATATACAAAACTAAACTAAAACATAGATATGATAGCTATGTTTAAATATTTGAAAGGAAGTCATATTGAAGAGGGAACAGGCTTGTCTTCCATGGCTTCAGAGACTAGGACTCGGGTCAATGGTTTCAAACTAGAGGAAAAGAGATTCCATTTAAACATTAGGAAGAACTTCATGATGGTTAGAGCTGTTCGGCAGAGGAAGATGCTGCCACAGAGGAGGGTGGTGGAGTCTCTTTCTTTGGAGGTTTTTAAGGAGAGGCTGGATGGCCATCTGTCGGAAATACTGTGATGGGGGTTTCTGCATGGCAGGGGTTGGACTAGATGGTCCTTGAGGTCTCTTCCAACTCTAGGATTCTATAAAATGCTGATCCGTTTTGGAACCTTTTTGAGACTGAGATAGCTATGATAGCTATGTTTAAATATTTGAAAGGATGTCACATTGAAGAAGGGACTGGTTTATTTTCCATGGCTTCAGAGACTAGGACGCAGGCAATAGTCTCAAACTACAGGAAAAGAGATTCCATTTGAATATTAGGAAGAACTTCATGACAGAGCTGTTCGGCAGAGGAAGATGCTGCCACAGAGGAGGGTGGTGGCGTCTCCTTCTTTGGAGGTTTTTAAGCAGAGGCTGGATGGGGGTTCCTGCATGGAAGGGGGTTGTATTAGATGGCCCTGGAGGTCTCTTCCAACTCTAGGATTCTATCCATCTATGAAATGCTTTGGAAAGCCTTCTGAAATGGCTAAGGTTTTAGTGATTTCTTTTAAATCCCTAGGGAAGGGGCCAGGGTGGATTTCAGATGGCAGCTCGTGCCAGAGCTGAGGAGTCAACACCAAAAATGTCCAGGTTCTTGCTCTTGGTCTCCGGATCACACTTGGAGTGAGCATTCCCAGACTTAACTGCTTAATTGATGCTTCCCAGACTGCAGTTAGATAGAGAGGGGTGCGGAGAGAGAAGAGAAAACTTGGATGTGAACGTTGGCCTCTTCCAAATTGAATTTTTATCCCCCATGTCTTTTTATTTATTTATTTATTTGATTTATTTGATATATATACACCACACCATCTGGCACAAGCGCCACTCTGGGCAGTTTACAAGGTTTTGAGATAAGTAATAACATACATAATATCGAACATGAGGCAAAGATAATGATGCATACATTAAAATCAAAATTAAAGACAACAATAAAATCCAAGATGCCCTAAAAGACCAAACTGAGGCGGGTTAAGTTTGAGTATTTAGTGCCAGAGAAGCACCCTGGTTTCTCGGTTTTGCACTCAAACCAAGACTTCTCTATAAGAAATACATTTATCTTTAAGAGACCTTGAAGAAATTGTTTAAGAAAAATTAAATTAATTTCCCTGTTAGGGTTTGTTTAACGCATCTCTTCTTCTGAATGCATGCTTCTAACAACTAAATTCTGATTCTAGACGTAAACAGGAATGGAAAACACCCCACACCCTGGAACGCCTGAAGGCTTTTTTTTATTTTATAAAAATGCTGTTTTCTGGAGGGATGGGAAAGCATGTGAAGTCATGGGAAAAGTCACTGTACTCGGTGGGACAGGAGAAGCATTGTGTGGAAGGCAAGAAAAAATGCTGAAAAAATCAGTGTGGAAGTTGACACATTAAGCAGAACCAATGCTTTGTCTGCGGGGGAGGGGGAAATGCCCCCAATAGAAAAGAGCTGCTGTTTTTCTGTGCCATCAGGTTGGAACTGATTTATAGGAATCCCTAAAAGGGCTTTCAAGGTAAGTGAGATATTTAAAGAGAGTGACTAAAATGATTACTGGGCAGGAGGACTTCCCTTATGAGGAAAGACTAAAACATTTGGGGCTCTTTAGTCTGGAAAAATGGCACCTGAAGGGGGATATGATTGAGATATACAAAATAATTCAGGGCATGAGTAAAGTGGATAGAGGGACACTCTTCTCCCTCTCACAAAATACCAGAACTAGGGGACATCCACTCACACTGAGGGTTGGGAGAGTGAGAACAGACAAAAGAAAATATTTTTTCACCCAGCGTGTTGTTAGTCTGTGGAACTCCCTGCCACAGGAGGTGGTGATGGCATCTGGCCTGGATGCCTTCAAAAGGGGATTGGACAGATTCCTGGAGGAAAAGTCCATTCCAGGTGACAAGTCATGATGGAGATGTATAATCTCCAGGCTTAAAACCGGGGTATTTCAAGGGCCAGATGCAGGGGAGTGCTATCAGGAGACAGAGATCTAGTCTCATGCGCTCCCAGACGTATCTGGTGGGGCTGCTGTGAGATAGAGGAAACTGGACTAGATGTGCCTTTGGCCTGATTCAGCAGGGCTCTTCTTATGTTATGTTGTTATGTTGTTATGTTCCATTCTCCCAGTGAGCTTCTATTCCGGGAGCGCTGTGCCTCAGCAGACTAAGGCTCTGAAACTATTGACTGCAAAGTTGGCAGCTCAGCAGTTCGGATCCTGGGTGCCACGCAGCGGAGCGAGCGCCCACTGTTCACCCCATAGGTACCACCGTAAAAAGTGGGAAGGTAAAACAGTGTTTCCTTGCATCCATGCCGGCCATGTGGCCATGGACTTGCACAACACTGGCTCTTCAGCTTGAATAAGGAGATGTGCATTGCCCCTAGAATCGGTCATGACTAGCACGCATGTGTGTGTGTGGGGGGGGGGAACCTTTACCTTTAACCTTTACTAATCTCTATTGAACCCATTAAACCTATTTCATGCTGTATTTCACCCTATTTAACCCATGATATAGTGTTTTCTCTAGTGCAGTGGTTCTCAACCTTTGGGTCCCCAGATGTTCCTGGACTGCAACTCCCAGAAATCCTGGCCAGCCGCCCGTTTATACCGGGCGCCTCGCCATGCCGACAATCAAGAAGTCGAGTTGGCTGCCTTCTTCCATTCTCTTGTTGCCGATAACCACCTTGCCATATCTATGGCTGGCTTCCGTCTCGGAGGGGCTTGCCGGCTGCCGGCGTTTGCGATCGGGCGGCGTATCGGCCGCCGGCGAATCTGTGGGACTGGGCAATCGGGCAGTGGTCCCACCGCCGGTGACCTCCGGGCTGGTGAGTTCCGGTCCGGTTGATCGGGCAGCGGTTCGGCCGCCGGTGTACGTTCCTGGAGTCCCCCTGGCTGCCCTTAGCTCCGGCACCTACTACTCTTTGACCCGGTTCTCGGGCGGCAAGCCGGCCGCCGGAGTTCACCTGCCTTTGATCGATGCTTCTGTTGCAGGAACGGCTACCGGCGGCTTGGGCACTCGGGTGGTTTCTCGGCCACCGGCGTTTCCCCCCCCCTTTCCATCCTAAGGGACTTTGGGATCTACATGCCGTTTCTTTCATCCCGGCCGTACCGCATGGACAAGACTTCCCGTTGCTTGTCTTTTTGACCAAGCGCCGACGGACCGGGACGGGCCTGGGGGGGATTGGAGTGGGAGGAGTGGGGGGGCGGTTGGGAACCCTGACGGGGTGGCCCCACTACAGCGGATTGTATCCCTTTTGCACCCCTCCTAGTTTTATTGTTTCCTCTTTCCACCGTTTTCTCCCCCCTGTAGCCCCCCTGCCCCACCTGGCTCCCCTCCTGCCCTTCCCCCCTCCCTTCACCCGGCTTACCATCAGCACCTGGCCTACGTCCCAACTTTTTTTTTTGCTTATTTTTTTCCTTATTTTATCTTTTTATATTAATTTATTGGTTTATGTTTTGTTAGTGCATTCTATTTATTTTGCCTTGGTCCTTAATTGTTGTAGGGTATTAGGTCTTTTTTCCAGGCAAGCTGCCAATTGCTGTGCCCTTGATAACATCAGTCCAGCCTTGGGACCCACCTGGTTACTTCCATCCTACTCAATTCCAGGTGTGCTGTATTCCCACTTGGCAGCTTGCCTAGCTGCTTCTATTTTAGTTGCTTTCATATTGGCTAGTTGGTTTACTTTGTTAGGTTATTATCTGTTATTGTTTGTTAGCTATTTTTGCCAGTATTGTATTGTCTGTACCCTAGTATCTGTTGTATTTTTTTTTCTTCCCCTCCTTTCCCCTCTCCTTTTGTCTAGGTCACCATGACAGCAGGGACTCAAATACCAACCGTGTTGGGTCGTGGACGATGCGCTCGGAATTGGGGAGTTGGTCAGTTGAGAAGAACTAGGGTCAGGCATCTTGTGCCTGTCCCGCGTTCTGACTCCCCAATTCACTGCCACGTGTCTGGTAGCCATTCCACCAGCGCCTCCAACCTGACCTGTCTCCTCTTCAATGCCAGGTCGGTCCATAATAAGACCGCTGTCATCTCTGACACCATCGCTGACAGCAGGACCGACCTGGCCTGTATCACGGAGACCTGGGTGGGCTCAGAGGGGGGAGCTTCCCTCGCCCAGCTGTGTCCACCTGGGTTTCTGGTTCAGGGAGTAGGCAGGTTGGAGGGTCGGGGGGGGGAGGGGTCGCCATTGTTCATAGGGAATCGCTTTCAATGACCAGGGCCTTGACATTGGTGAGTCCAGGGTTAGAATGCCTACACCTGTTGGTGAGTCAGCGGGATAGACTTGGCATTGTGCTGGGTTACCGTGCTCCCCGCAACCCAGCGCAATCCCTTCCAGAGCTCTCGGAGTTCATCGCCGCTGCTCTGTTGAGGTCCCCCCGGCTTCTAGTCGTCGGGGACTTTAACGTCCATGCTGGCGGTGAGCTCGCTGGTGCAGCTCTGGAATTCATGGAAACCATGACATCCATGAATCTATCCCAGCTTGTTTTTTGCCCTACCCACAGATCCGGGCATACCTTGGACCTGGTGTTTACCTCCAAGTCGGGGGATTCCAATCTGGAGGTGAGGGACATTGTTTCCTCTCCTGTGTCATGGTCAGATCATCACCTGTTGTCATTTTCCCTTGCAATGGCGGCCCCTCCTCGCGGGGACCAACGGCCCCTTGTTTGGGCCCGCCCCCGAAGGCTTCTCGATCCGGCCCGGTTCCGGGAAGCCTTCGGGGAGCTCTCTGGTGGTCTGGCTGACGATTCGGCCGAGGCCCTGGCCAACCTATGGTTTGAGTCAGCTGCCGGCGCCGTCGACCGAATCGCCCCTAAGCGTCTCCTCCGTGGCAGAGCTCGAACTTCACCGTGGTTCACGGAGGAGTTAAGAGCGATGAAGCGGGAACGGAGGAGACTGGAGAGCATCTGGAGACAGAGCCGGACGGCGATGAATAAGACCGCTGTTGTGATCCAGACTAGGCGCTACTCGCGAGCGATCAGGGAGGCTCAAAGATCTTATTACTCCCTGAGAATTGGTGAGGCCTCGAACCGCCAGGCAGAGCTCTTCCGGGTGGTCCGGGACCTCACCAATCCTAGTCTGGCTAGGCCTCCTCCTACTGATTTCAGTAGCGAGAATTTTGCGGTCTTTTTTAGATCTAAAATAGAGGCCATCCGTGCCGGCTTTGAATCCAGTAGCACTAGCCCTCCCTCACCCCCCCCCCGCTCTCCTCAATTGGTTGAGTTTGGGCCTGTTTCCCCTCTGGAAGCCTCCAGGGCTATCGCCCACTGCCGTCCCGCGACCACTCCTTTCGACCCTTGCCCATCCTGGCTTATTAAATCCGCCGGAGGGAGCATGCCCGAGTGGGCCGCTGCCATCGCCACCGCCTCCTTCCGCGAGGGGTTTTTTCCCTCTCGTTTGAAGGAGACGGTGGTCAAGCCCATTTTGAAAAAAACGGACCTGGCGTCGGACGAACTGGCCAACTACCGTCCGATCGCCAATGTTCCCTTCATGGGCAAGGTCATCGAAAGGGTGGCCGCGGTGCGCATTCAATCTCATCTGGAGGAACAACGGTGCCTTGATCCTTGCCAATCCGGTTTCAGGCCTGGCCGGGGGACCGAGACAGCTCTGGTCGCGCTGCAAGATGACCTAATCCGGGCGGCCGACAGGGGTTGCTCTACCCTGTTGGTCCTCCTGGATTTGTCAGCGGCCTTTGATACCGTCGACCACGGTATCCTACTGGACCGGCTCTCTGAGGTGGGTATCGGAGGCACTGTTCGCAGTTGGCTCCGGTCCTTCTTGGAGGGTCAGCTCCAGTATGTGCAGCATGGCGGAGAGTTGTCGGCCCCGTGGACACTCCCTTGTGGAGTTCCGCAGGGGTCGTCTCTCTCCCCCATGCTGTTCAACATCTATGTAAGACCGCTGGCCGGGGTCATCAGGAGATTTGGGCTGCGTTGTCATCAGTACGCTGATGACACACAGCTCTATCTCTGTTTTTCCACCTCTGCAGTGGAAGCTGTCCGGACCCTCGACCAGTGCCTGGAGGCGGTTATGGCTTGGACCAGGGCCAACAGACTCAAACTCAACCCTGGGAAGACCGAGGTGATGTTCTTTGGGAGTTCCCCGTCTGGTTATGGAGGCCCTCTCCCCAGCCTGGAGGGAGTTTCCCTCCAGCTGGCAGAGAGGGTTCGTAATCTGGGCGTGATCCTGGACCCGGCGTTGTCCCTGGAGGCCCAGGTGGCTGCCGTGGCCAGGACTGCTTTCTACCATCTTCGCCAGATTGCCCAGATTCGTCCCTACCTAGACGTGGACTCCTTGAGAACAGTGGTGCAGGCGCTGGTGATCTCGAGGCTGGACTACTGCAACGCTCTCTACATGGGGCTGCCCTTGACTCTCCTCCGGCGCCTGCAGCGGGTGCAAAATGCAGCAGCCAGACTGGTGGTGGGTGCGCGCCGTTACGACCGCATCACCCCGGTTCTGGCTCGGCTGCATTGGCTACCCGTTGCGTCCCGGATCAGATTCAAGGTCTTGGTTTTAGTTTATAAAACCCTCCATGGCTTGGGACCTGACTACCTGGCAGAGCGGATCGTCCAGCGGTCAACTTCGGCCCGACCGGTTCGGCAGTCGCGGGCGCACTCGCTGCGGGTTCCCACCCCCCGAGAGGCCAGGCGTTCACTTACACGGAACCGGGCCTTCTCGGCTGCTGCCCCTTCCCTTTGGAACAGCCTCCCCAGCGAAGTGCGCTCTGCAGAGTCCCTGCTGGCCTTTCGCAGAGCGATTAAAACCATCTTATTTCGCGAGGCCTTTGGTGACCTAGCCTAATAGTTTTTTTTTCCCCTTGTCTTTTTTTTTTTTTTTCGCCATCGACTCTCACGCTATGAGCGTACTGACCTAGCAGCGAGGTCAGACTATAACAAGGGCGCCTAAATCTATGCTGCGATTTTAATTATATGTTTTGATTGTCTTGTTGTTTGTTTTTATTGATTGCTATGTATTTGCTGATCTGTTTCAGCTTTGTAAGCCGCCCAGAGTTCCCGTGGGAAGATGGGCGGGGTATAAATTCAAAAATAAATAAATAAATAAATAAATATAATGGATACTGAAGTTGGATTTACAGTATTTTCCATGTATAAGACTATATTTTTGTCTAAAATTGTTAGACTAAAAATTGAGGGTATTCTTGCACATGGAAGTAAGCCAAGGAGAGAACTGCACAGTTGTGAAACAGTAATGTTTATTAAATTAAGTTGTTCATTTGCAACATGTTGTACACCGTCCAGAGCTCCTGTGGGAAAATTGGGTGGTTAACAAACAAGCAAACAAATAAATAAACAAATAAATAATGTTGGGCTGGAAAAGTGGGAGTTGTCTTATACATGGGGGCATCTTATTGACAGAAAAATACTTTTTATTTATTTATTTATTTAATGTTATGTTTTCCCATCTGGGTACTAAGGCAGTCAAGAATAATCAGCGTCAACAAACCAAATGACGTCGACTAATAAAGAAAAACGAGACGTAGACTCAGTGTTATAAATGCCTTACAGACTTGAGCAACTTTTAAAAAAATACAGTGGTACCTTGTATAAAGGAATTAATTCGTTCCAAATGAAATTATGTTAAGCAAATTTCCCCTATCTCTGAAATTTTTAATGTTGTACAAATTTTATGTTATACAAGCTGTTTGTTATACAAGGGTCCACTGTACATGGGAATAACAATTAATAGACAACTCCTGGGTTTGAATCCCCACATGGTCCATAGAAGTTCACAAGAGAGACAGGGAAGTGGCCAGACCACTGCTTAAATATTTCATTGGCCTTGGGAGACCTTTTAGGTTTGCTGTTAAGTCAGATCTAGCTTCGTACTGGGACAGCTACGGAGCTCATTAACACACTGAAGGATGCTGTTGACCTCCTTTCTGTGGGTTCTTCCATCTTGGCCCAATTTCTGCTTTAGCCGTCCGTCTGTACTCCAGCCTTGACAGAGCTGGCTTCCAGTCTTGTGTGTGCAAAGTGATGTGTCTTGCTGCCAGCTCAGCCCTCTTGACAGCTCCAGGAGTACCATTGGATCGTTACTCCAGAAAGGAACGGTTGGAGAGAGCTGCCCGGCCTGCCTAGCTATAAATCAGTGGTTCTCCACCTGTGGGTGCCCAGAGGTTCCTGGACTGCAACTCCCAGAAATCCTGGACAGCTCAGCGAGTGATGAAGACTTCTGGGAGTTGCAGTCCAGGAACCTCTGGGGACCCACAGGTGGAGAACCACTGCTGTAAATCAACACATTTCCCTGTCCTACAATCTCTGATGGGAGTCATCAGAGTTGTCTCTTTTAATTCAACCTCATTTGCTGGGATCTGGGTTGCTAAGCATCTGTTAGTATCCCAGGATGAGGAAAATGTTACATTTTTATCTGCAGTTCTTAGAAAAGCTCAGCCAGCTGACTCTATTTGCTGTACTGGAAAGCAGGCCAGAGCATTTGGGTGTTGCTTGGTTTTTCCTTTTCTATCCTGTATTTTTCTCTTTTCCTTGTTTTTTGCTTTGGGGGGGGACATGGGACTGTAAGTCTGGAAGTTGAGTCATGGCTACTGGACATCTTTTTGAGAGACAGAAAAGTTTCGCTGTTCGGATGAACAGCGAAACGTTTCTATCTCTCAAAAAGAAGTCCAGTAGCCATGACTCAACTTCCAGATAAACTCACCTGGATGACTGAGAATCTTCACAGACATGGGACTGTAATCTCTTTGAGGGCAGAGACCCAGGCCCTGGCCTTTGACTCATGCTATCCTGTCTACCACAATATTTTTAATGCTTTGTCAGTTGCCGCCTTTAAAAAGGTAGCGATGGGTTTATTTGTTTGTTTGTTTGTTTGTTTGTTTGTTAACCGCCTGATTTTCCTGAAGGAACTCGGGTCGGTGTACAGCATGTTTGCAAGAACACCTTGCTCGAACATACCCCACGATACATCAACAAATCAAATACAATAATATAAAATAACCATTAATGTAACAGTATAATAAAAAAACAAATGTAATAAAATAAAAATATGCAAGCTGCATCTGCAGCCAAACTGAACATATGCAGAAAAAAAAATTAGCAGGAGGAACCAATAGAACTGTGAAATTAAACTACACCCAAGGAATCTATTATTGCTGCTGCTGTTTATTAAAATTTACATCCTGTAAATGTACATGAAATTTACATAATAGAGCAGGCATGTCCAAACTAAAGCCCTCCAGATGTTTTGGACCACAACGTCAACAGAACTTTGTCATTGGCAATCTAAGCTTAAAATTCTGGGAGTTGTGGTCCAAAACATCAGGAGGGCCGAAGTTTGGACATGCCTTTAATAGAGCATATGTTGGTAAGTTACTACATCTGATAACCATATCACACCAGAATTCTCCCTAGAAGCAGAAATGACCAAGAGCAGTCTGTTCCAAGACAAGAATGCCAGGGGAAGTTAAAGTCAGCAGGAAAAGAGGAAGACCGAATATGAGATGGACAAACTCCCTAAAAGAAGCCACAGGCTTGAGTTTGCTAGAGCTCAGCAGGGCAGCTGAGGACAGGCCATTTTAGATCGCTCTTTCATAGGTTCACCATACCTCTGAGTTGACTTGATGGCATGTGGCAGCAATAATTAACACAGAGATCTGCTAAGCGATTTATTGCCTCTGAAGTGCTAAAAGGAAAGAGTTATATTTCAAAGGATTTGTTCCCGGCCGCAGCATTTCCGGAACACAGACACCAGGAAGGCTGCAGGGAAGGGTTTGCTGTGCCCATCACCCTGTCCTTGAAATAACTTGCAGGAAAGCTGCACATTTCATAGATGAGAGTGAATGCAAAGCTGCAACAAAACTCTCCTTAATGGGCCCTGTAGCCAAGAATGTCACATTTGCTTCTGTCTGCAGCTACTCAGAATTAAGTTCCATTATTTAAGTGGCCCCTACTCCTTGGTAAATGTATACAGGATTGCAAACTGGATTTTTACAGGCACAATAATATGCTGATTAATTCTTTCAGTTAGTTTAAAAATTTGATTCCAAAACTAGGTTACAGGCGATACCTTTATAGGCCTCTATTAAAAATAAAAAAAAGGAACATTGCAAGCTTTCAAATGTAAGTCACCCTTCTTCAAAGCAGGTCCCAGAAGTTCAGCCATGGTAAAAGATGTGCCTTACCAGGAGGTTATTTTTAAAGTCCTTGGTTAGATGATGTCCTTAAAGTCCATGGCTAGATGATGTTGCAGACAGGGCAGGAGTCTTGTTAGAGGCAAGAAGGGCAGTTATAAAAAGCTGCTTCTTAAGTTACCCCCCTGTTTCTTCAAACAAAGGAACACTGGGTCGTATACAAAGGAACATTGGGCCAAGGAGGTGAGAGGGATGGCTTGCAGACACGGGTCCTTCTCGGCAGCTGCCCCCAGGTTGTGGAATGCCCTCCCAAGTGAGATCCGCCTAGCACCAACACTGATGACATTTCGGCGCCAGGTAAAAACCTTCCTGTTCCAGAAGGTTTTTAATTGATACAATATAGATTGCCGGTCTTCTGATGGCAATTTTAGTGTAATGATTTTAGTGTAAGGTTTTTATTGTTGTTTTAATTATTTATTGATATTTGATGTTTTTAACTGTTTTAATTCTTTGATTGGAAGCCGCCCAGAGACCTTTGGGTAGTGGGCAGCATATAAGTTGTAAAAACTAAATAAATAAATAAATAAATAAATAAATAAATAAATAAATACAACCCCCATTCCCTTACCCAGCTCCATTTGGCACTACGAGACATACCAATTCCCTTTGGCTCGGGGATGGGCGTTTTAAAATATTACTTAGGTAGGAAATGCTACCCAAAAGGTCTTTTTAATGTATTAGCTTTTTTTAAAAGAGATGTTAACAATATCTTAAAGGAGGCCATCACACTTCTTACACAGAGAACTGGACATTTCCACTATAAGGCAACTTCTGCCCTTGTGTATTTCTGGTAAAATCCAGTTTTCCTATACAGTAGAAGGACAGAAACTCACAAAGAAGAGCTACAAGTTGCACTTAGTCTAGATAACTCTCTCTTGTAGAAGTGAAAAAAAAATCTTTACTTACAATAGCATACAGAACTTATAAAGTTCTGTATGCTACTTTCGTAGGACACACACATTTAGCGACCAACCGAACAGGTCAAGAGCAAACAAACAACTGCCACCAAACAACTAAAAAGAGGTAGAAAGAGCACTCAGCAGACATAACAGAAGACCATAAGAACATAAGAAGAGCCCTGCTGGATCAGGCCAAAGGCCCATCTAGTCCAGCTTCCTGGATCTCACAGTGGCCCCACCAAATGCCTCTGGGAGAGCATGAGACTAGATATCTGTCTCCTGATACCACTCCTCTGCATCTGATCCTTGAAGTACCTCAGATTTAAGCCTGGAGATGACACATCTCCATCCTGGTTTGTAACCTGTGATGGACTTTTCCTCCAGGAATCTGTTCAATCCCCTTTTGAAGGCATCCAGGCCAGATGGAGGCAGGGCTCTGTTTGAATCCCAAAGCTAGAAGGAATGATTGATTGGGGGGGGGGGGAGTGTGTGTCACCCCAGCCCAGAAAAATCTCTGCCAGTCACTCACACCACACCAGGAAAGGCGTGCAAATAGAACACCCCAATACTAGCATAACTTGTGCAGAGTGAGAGGAAGGGTTTTTGCAACCCACAACCAAAGAGGCTGTGGTATAGGGGTTTATTCGTGTAGAAGTGGCCCAGCAGAGAGTGATTAATAGCTTCCCATTAAATTAAATTAATAAAGCAGGCGATCCCCCAGAGGTCGACGCACAAGGGCTGGCCAAGTAGGAAAGCAATCGCTAAAAATGCCAGGGTCGTTTGTTGTTTACTGCTCTGTGGCGAGAACCCACAGTTAGAACCAAAGAGCTGTGTGTGTTCAAACCAGCCAGCTTTTGAGTGCTGATCAACTGATTTACGCGCTCATCACACGCTAGGCTGGCTGGGAGCCCATACACTTAGCCTCCTCTGCTCCCCGGGGCCGTTGGCATGGAGTGGCAGGAGCTGATTCTTGTGTCACTGGGGAGTGTTTTGTAGGGGGCTGATTGTACAGCACTCCCTACCCGTCTGGCCACTTGATGGGCACTCCTGTAATAGACCTGAGTCTAACAGGGGCACCTCCCTCGGGGTTTCTAACTAGCAAAGACGGTCACGGTTACTTCACATCCATTCTTGTCCTGGGAGGAAGTTTGTTGCGGGTTGATGTCGGTCACGGTCACGTGGTCTTCTTGCGGTTCTGTCCCTGTTTCCGTGTACGCATGGGCGTGATTGATGATACCGGCATGACTGTTTCCGCACATCCTTGTTCCGTGATGAGATGTGAAATTCCATGCCTTTGTTCTCCGGGTTTTTTTCGGCCCAACCTTCCGTTTTTCGATGTTTCGATTCTCCGAAGCCTTGCCTTCAATGTGTTACAGAGATAAGTTTGAGGCATTTGTCTTTTAATCTCTCTGCACTGCATAGGGAATGTAGTGGTGAAGAGCACTTCACACCCCTGCCACTAGATGGAGAATGGCACGTTGCGTGATGAGCCTTACCTCACGGGCACTCATCTTGGAACGAGAAGCGTGACAAGCAGATTCCCGAGGCCAGGGAGGGGAATCTCTCATCCAGTTTAAATCGCAGTTCAGGGGTCGTGGTCAGGACGAACTCCCCTCATCCCGCAATGGACGTGCGGTTAGATTTCTTCGTACCGGTCCCCAGCAGGACCGTGAAGAGTGATGAGATGGACGTGAAGTATCAGCTCATCTACCATCACCTCAGGCTTTTCTTGTTATCTATGAAGTTAGCTGCAATCCTCTCACTGGTTTTTTTTTTGGGGGGGGGGGGGGAGCTTGGTTGTTTTGCAGGCCATCTCTGCCCTCAAGCGCATTGTCTGAGGGTCGTTGGTTTTTTAGGGGGCAACTGAGAGCCGTTAGATTTACAAAACTCCTGCTTCTGAGGGAAACAAACGTTGCTAGAATTGATAGCTGTTGTGAGTTTTTCAGGCTGTTTGGCCATGTTCTGGAAGTTTTTCTTCCTGACGTTTCGCCAGACTGTATGGCCAGCATCTTCATTTGCTATAATTCTCTCCCCGCCCCGCTTCCTTTGGATCGATCCAGTAGCCTATATTTCTGGAGCCATGAGGAGGTTGGCTATGGAAACTGTTCCCATCTGTGTCTACTAGAGATGGGCATGACTCAGAAAAAAAATTTCGTTTTCGGCTAGGGTCCGCTTCGTTTCATTTCCGTTTTCGTGAGCTAATTTCAAAATTTTTCGTTTTCGTTTCGTTACGTAACGAAAACGAAAACAAAAACGAAATTTTTTTCGTTTCTCCCCATTTAGCTCCATTATGTGTTTTTCCAGTAACGAAAAACGAAAATGGGCTCAAAATTAGTCGTTTCGTTTCCGTTTTCGGTCCATTTTTGAACCGTTTTTCGTTTTCGTTTCGTTACGTAACGAAAACGAAAAAACAAAAAAACGAAAACGAAAATACCGCTAAGTCGTGCCCATCTCTAGTGTCTACACTTTTGAATTCATCACCTCATTGCTGCTGATCAGAGACCATGTCTCGTGTGTGGGTTTGTCTCTCTCTGTGTGTGATAAAAGTGGTAAAACTGCATACCAGTTTGCTTTTATTATGCGGCTGTGATACTTCCATGTTTATTAATCTGACAGATGAATTACCAAAGGGATATTTTTTAATCTACATAAGATCTTCCTGATTAATTGGACAGATGGTTTTTGATTTTTTTTAAAAAAACAGCTATTTTAAATGATTTTGAAAAACTGCATATGGTAGACAATGTCTTGCAAGAGTTGTTTCCTTTTGCACGAGACATCATTTAAAAAATACAAAGAATGAATTCACCTTTCTCCTCTGGATTGCTTTCTTCCTCCAATCCAGTGCGGCCGAGCCCAAGACATTCTCCAGTCTGAAGGCCCGGTGCAAAGATGACAGATCTTTGACTAGCCCAGGCATG
Source organism: Phrynocephalus versicolor (assembly GCA_023846285.1). Taxonomy (NCBI): domain Eukaryota; kingdom Metazoa; phylum Chordata; class Lepidosauria; order Squamata; family Agamidae; genus Phrynocephalus; species Phrynocephalus versicolor. The sequence goes on along the minus strand of JAHTLZ010000379.1, from coordinate 62,980,442 downwards.
AACGCCCATGGAACTAACTGTTCTCCAGGGCTTTCCAGGTAGAGAGTGCTCAGAAATGGTTTACCCAAGACCTTAAACCACTGAGCTATAAATTCAATAGAAAATAAAAGCTTGGGGGGGGGGCAACCGCATGGAGTAAGCAGTGTGCTGTACCATGTGTGTTTGTGTGTGCATTAGATGTGTGTGTGTGTGAGAGAGAGAGAGAGAAGGTGAGTGACAGACAGACACACGACCCCTAAGATCCGCTGGCCACTTAAATTCGGACCAGAGATCTTAGGGGTTTGTCGCTGTTCCTGCGTTCCCACCCCCTCCGCACTCCTGGCTGCGTGAGGGGAGGGAGAAAAAAAGGAAGAAAAGAATGCCTCTCACCTCCGTTCTGCCGTCCCGGCACTGCATTCAGATCTCTTAAAGGGGCAGAGGTCAAAAAAAGAACAAACAGAAGCAAGGAGAGCCCGGCAGTCACTACGTTATATCCGCATCAGGAATTTTCACCTCCGGAGAGCAGGTACCTGAAAAGTGCGCTGGGATGCGCTTAGGTGGGCGTGGTTGCACTTAATTATCTGTAAACTCTGGAGCTGGTGGGGAAACAATTTTAAGCTCTGGAGCTGGGAGCCATTTGCGGCGGAGTTTAGGGGTCGTGTACAAATACCCAGAGAACACAGAAATCTCTGCCTTTTTCAGTCCAATATATTAAGCCCCATATTTTTCGAATGACTGACAAAGGTGTGTGTGTGTGTGTGTGTGTGTGTGTG
>JAHTLZ010000379.1:62955123-62979413 GCA_023846285.1 Phrynocephalus versicolor | reverse complement strand
CTCTCTCTCTCTCTCTCTCTCTCTCTCTCACACACACACACACACACACACATTTTAGATATGTTTTAAGGCGGGGTAAAAATACTCTAAAATAAATAAAATAAATACCTGCCTTTCTCCTTATTAAGGGACTCATGGTGCCTTACATCATTGAAAGACAATATCGAAAACTGAGCATAATGAGCATACAAAGGCTTGCATCCTTAAAAATCAATATTAAAAGTAAAAACACTAAGCGCACAAAATTTTTAAAAAGATCAAACAGATACCACACTGAGAAATGGAAAACACAAGCAATTGCAAAGCGCCCAGAGGAGCCTGTTTGGCAGATGGGCAGTCTGGAAGCCAAAGGAAGGAAGGAAGGAAGGAAGGAAGGAAGGAAGGAAGGAAGGAAGGAAGGAAGGAAGGAAGGAAGGAATATAGCAACTAAAATGATTACTGGGCTGGGGCACCTCCCTTATGAGGAAAGGCTAAAACATTTGGGGCTCTTTAGTCTGGAAAAAAGGCGCCTGAGGGGGGATATGATTGAGACGTACAAAATAATACAGGGCATGAGTAAAGTGGATAGAGGGGCGCTCTTCTCCCTCTCACAAAATACCAGAACTAGGGGACATAAACTCAAATTGAGGGCTGGGAGAGTGAGAACAGGTAAAAGAAAATATTTTGTTCCCATAGCTCAGCATTCTCCAGGAGAGTTGGATTACAACCCCCATCAGCCCCACCTATGATAGCTAATGGTCCTGTTGAACTGTATGAAGACAATGGGACAATTTATATCCCCCAGGATCAATTTGGAAGCTGAGATGGTTGTTTTTCTGGATGATTAACCACATTTTTGCCACTCAGGTGTGTAATTCAAATGGATTCAATAAATCTACAATTGTTACGCTGGCTTGATGCCTGTGCCTTTGACAGAATTCTAGCAAAGAAAATTTAGACTGCTAAAATATCACCTTTCTCTTTGGCACGAAATGTGCCTCTGGTCTTTCCATGGGCTGGCTGTCAAACAAAAACCCTGCAGCAGATATAGCCCACAACTCTAATCATCTAAGGTTAATGATTTGTTGAATAGTCATTGCTGTGACTATTCTAGGCCAAGGAAAAAGGTGCCCGGAATAGGTGGGAGTGAAAGGAAGCTACACACATACAAGATGGAAGATATCTGGCTCAACAATTCTACCGTTGAGAAGGACCTTGGAATCATCATAGAACGCAATCTGAGTATGAGCCAACAGTGTGATGTGGCTACAAAAAAGGCAAATGCTGTTTTAGGCCACAATAACAGAAGTAGAGTGTCCATATCCCATGAGGTGCTAGTTCGGCCTCTATTCGGCACTGGTTAGGCCCAGGGCCGGCGCTTCCATTAAGGCGAAGTAGGGAGTTGCCTAGGGCGCCAAAATGGAGAAAGGGCGCTGGACAGCCTGCCGACCCCCCCACCGCTGGCCACCGCTGTCCGTCCCCCCACCGCCCACCAGCCGCCCGTCGTCACCCGCCCATCACTGCCTACTGCCGCCCGCCGCCCGCCGCCCGCCCGCCCCCATCGCCGCCCCCCGCGCCCGTCTTAAAGACTTAAAAGAACTGAGGATATTTAGCCTAGAGAAAAGGAGATTGAAGGGAGACAGGATAACACTTTTCAAAGACTTTTAACAGCTGTCATAGGGCTCTATCACACGTCATTTCAAATGCTGATTAAATTTCAAGATCAAGTGTTTCCAAAAATATTGTCCCCACGGCCACCGGGCTTTAAAACAAACCAACAAAAACTGGTTATGCCCCCTTTAGCGAGTTTTCCATGACCTACCGGAGAAGTTGGGAATTTTTTGCTCCCGTAAAAAATGTGAGCCAGAAGTCCATGGGAACTCGCATATGATCCGGTTTTCTGCTCCCCACCCCCCCAAAATCCAACCAACTCGTCCTGGGGCTGGTCAGTTTTTTTTTAGTATTTTTAATCTCCCATCTCCCCAGTGCTGATCAGCTGGCCTTTGAGCTATCAGCGCTGTTGTTTGTTTGTTTGTTTGTTTGTTTGTTTGTTTGTTTGTTTTCATTTTTATTCCAAGCCCCACCAGCTCGTGGGCCTGGTTGGCACTTTTTTTATTTTTATTTTAAATTTCCCCTCCCCCCATTGCCGATCAGCTGGCCTCCTGGCTGTCAGTTTTTTATTGTATTTTTTTTCATGCTTTTCTTCGCGCCACCTGCTGGCCGTGGGGCAGAATGGCGCTTTTTTAAAAAAAATCTTTGTACTGGGAACGGAGATCCCACATCTTCCGTCATGTGACCAAGAAAGAAGAAATGCTGGACTTTCACAATATCTGGATCTTCCCTCAGGTGATATAGTGGCCATACGGAGGAAGGGCTGGATCTTTTCTCAGAGTGCTGGTAATTGGTTGACTGATTGTACCCAAAGAGTGATCATTAATTGCTTCTCTTCAGCTTGGAGATATGTGACCAGTGGGGTGCCCCAGGGTTCTGTTCTGGGTCCGGTGCTATTCAATATCTTTATTAATAACTTGGAGGAAGGAATAGAAAGTATGCTGATTAAATTTGCAGATGATACCAAATTGGGATGGATTGCTAATTCCCTATAGCAGTGGTGGCAAACCTTTGGCACTCCAGATGTTTTGGACCACAACTCCCACAGTCCTTTGTCTTTGCCAATCTAGGCTCAGAATTCTGGGAGTTGTGGTCCAAAACATCCAGAGTGCTGAAGGTTCACCACCACTGCCCTATAGGATAGGATGAAAATCCAAAGTGACCTTGACAGATTAGAGTGTTGGGCCAAAGCTAACGGAATGGGGTTCAACAAAGGGAAATGTAGGGTGGTGCATCTAGGTAAAAAGAATGAATTGTACAGATATAGGATGGGAGACACCTGGCTGGAAAATAGTACCTGTGAAAGGGATCTGGGAGTCTTGGTCAAATTGAACATGAGTCAGCAGTGTGACGCGGTGGCCAAGAAAGCCAATGAGATTCTTGGTTGCATCAACAGAAGCATAGTCAAGATCAAGGGAAGTGATAGTACCACTATGTTCTGCTCTGGTCAGACACCATCTGGAGTACTGTGTACAGTTCTACACTCCTCAATTTAAAAAGGATGTTGACAACCTCGAATGGGTCCAGAAGAGGGCGACCAGGATGGTTGAAGGTCTGGAAGAAATGTTTTATGAGGAGCGGCTTAGGGAGCTGGGAATGTTTAGCCTTACAAAAAACAAGGCTGAGAGGGGATATGATACAGTATGTTTAAATATTTCAGAGGATGTCATACTGAAGAGGGGACTGGTTTATTTTCCATGACTTCAGAGACTAGGAAAAGTTTCAAACTACAGGAAAAGAGATTCCATTTGAACATAAAGAAGACGGTTAGAGCTGTTCGGCAGTTGAATATGCTGCCACAGAGGAGGGTGGTGGAGTCTCCTTCTTTGGAGGTTTTTAAGCAGAGGCTGGATGGCCATCTGTCGGAAATACTGTGATGGGGGGTTCCTGCATGGCAGGGGGTTGGACTGGATGGCCCTTGAGGTCTCTTCCAACTCTATGATTCTATGATTCTATGATTAATCTTTGTATTGCTTTCAGATGGACAAATGACACACTGAGGTTTTTTTTTTAAAAGGCAGACCGCCTGTCAGGTTGAAGGGTGGAGGAGGTGAAGGAAAACAGAGAAAGGATCAATATGAGAGCCGTTGGTAAGTACGTGTGTTCTGTGGCAACACTATGAAGGAGCGAGCCTATCTCCACAGAGGAAAAAGCACAAATGAACCACAATCGAAGTTGTTTAATGACCGGGATGTCAAGAACACTTACCAAATTCTTTGTTATTGTGGGTTCAGACCATCTCAAATTGACACGCTGCCTCAACAACGGATTTTCAAGCCTGACAAGAGAGCAAGGCAAGGACTGCTGATTTTCTTCACTGAAGCCTCCATTATTTAAACACTCCCTTTGCAAGACTTGAGTCCTTAAGAGAAGCAAACACAAACAGAGCAGGAGCAAAGAAAGTGGGTGAGGACAATCGTTTTGGAAAGGATGAGAACAGCCCCCTCAATGCGGTGATGCTTGGAAATGAAACAAGACGGAAATAAATACTGGAAAAACCATCAAAAACCTTGATGGGCAGTTAAGTTTGGAATCCTCCATTGGTTCAGAATACTGCACTCTGAGTGCTGACTGTTGCAGGTTACAGGGAGCATGGAGCAGTGATGCTTTTAGAGACCGAGTGCCCAAACTGCAATTCAAAACACGCTATTTTTTTTTTTTTTGCAAAGTGCCAATACGGTAATTTAACCTGTATACAGGTGGCTATGAAGGGACAATGTTGGGTGCCCACAGAAAGGGCTCCGAGTGCCACCTTTGGTTCGCCAACACTGCCATAGAGTCATAGAATCATAGGATAGTGAGGCTGGAAGGAGATAGATAGATAGTCCATGTGTAAAAGTAGCGCTGTTGTCATTCCATAAGATCTGTGCTGTTTGTGTTGCAGTTTTGTGTGCATAAATGTGCTTAATTTGAAAAAAAAATCATTCTTGCTGTCCTCTTTTTGTCCTCTTGTTGAGGGGTGTACCGCCAGTCCATCAGGCCACTTGTAGAGTGAGGGGAATCATTTCGTGAGGTGGAGCAAAATGTCCAGCGGAGCTCATGGGGTGCAGTTTAATATGTTACAATAAAGAAATATGTGGTGCGATTTAAAGAAAGGAACGGCCAATGGAAACTCTCCGTCAGAAAGATGTTGATTTTGAGCTGGCACCCAAGGTGAAGGAAACCAACAGCTTTCACCCAGAGATACATCGTCCAGTGCAGAGGACTCAGACTAGTTCAGTACATTGGCCTGATGTCATCAAATACTTGTTCTTCCTCTAATTATGACTTACATTTCTTTGCCTGTGAGCGTGCGTAGGCACATTCGCATGTGCACAACTGAATATGTGCATTCGGGCGTGGTGGCTCAGGGGACTAAGGCTTCCGAAAACTGTCAGCTGCAAAGTCGGCAGCTTGGCGGTTCGAATCCCGGGTGCCACACAGCGGAGTGAGCTCCCGCTGATAACCCCAGCTCCTGCCAACCTAGCAGTTCGAAAGCATGTCGATGCAAGTAAATAAATAGGTACTGCTGTAAAAAGCGGGAAGGTAAAACAGTGTTTCCTTGCAGCCACGCCGGCCACATGGCCATGGACTTGCACAACACTGGCTCTTCAGCTTGAATACGGAGATGAGCACCGCCCCTAGAGTCAGCATGCATGTGCGGGGGGAAACCTTTACCTTTTTATATATTTCGTTAGATCAGAAATTCACCTTAGGAGCTTTATCATCTGTTTCCCCCTTTCTTCCTCTCTCTTTTGACTTATTTCCCCCCAGTCATTATTTATTCTCAGTTATTTAAAATATTTCTGTCTCATCTTTTTCCCCGGAAGGCCCCAAGGAGGCTGATTATGATGATCTGCAACAGGTCATAAGAGCTGCCCCTGAAGCAAGGTAAAGGTAAAGGTTCCGCCTGCACATGCGTGCTAGTCGTGTCCGACTCCATTTCCAAGCCAAAGAGCCAGTGTTGTGCAAGTCCATGGCCACATGGCTGGCATGGCTGCAAGGAAACACTGTTTACTTCCCACTTTTTACGATGGTACCTATTTATCTACTTGCATTTACATGCTTTCGGACTACTCGGTTGGCAGGAGCTGAGGTTAACAGCGGGAGCTCGCTCTGCTGCGTGGCTCTCGGGATTCGAACTGCCCAGCTGCCGACCTTGCAGCCGACAGTTTTCAATACTCTAGCCCACTGAGCCACCATGCCCCCCCCATGGATGGGTACCCCAGGGGAAATATGGACTAGATCCAGTAACAAATATCCCCCTTGAACTGCTGAGCTGCCGACTTTGCAGCCGACAGTTTTCAGCCCTCTAGCTCACAGAGCCACCACGCCCTCTCCCTTAAGCAAAGGGGTCTCTTAAACGGTGTGTTGTGTGGTTCCTTGTGCCTCCTCTTTTTAATAAGTGTGGTCTCCCTTATCCTACAAGGGCAGCCGAAGAATCTTTTCCCGTTGGCCAGCAGGGTGCAGCAAAGCTTTCTTCGGCCCAACAGGGAAGCTTGAGGCGGTGGTCCTTGGTGGTTTTGATAGATGTTCAGCGTCTTGTGCCTGGGGGGGGGGCGCCTTCCGCCGCCCCCCCTCCACTTGCTTTGAAGCACAAGGATTTGGCTGGATCCCAAGGCCCATTGTTCCGGGCTGCGGTTTGTCAGAACTCGCCGCCATTGTCTCTCCTCCTTGCGGCCCCCCACCCCAATTCCCTGCTGCTGTTCCCAGGGCTGGCCTTCCATCGCTAAGCTCGGCTGCTCACACCAATTATCGGACAAAGAGCCCATGACTCAACCCGATACGCGGCCGGCAGCTGGGGCCGCGGGGCAGTGGTGCCCACCTTCCGCCTTGAACTGCGACAGGAGCCCTGCTGCGGGGTGTGTGTATGTGTGTGTGCAAGCAGTGGTGGTGGGGACAACCCCCCGCCTCTATCGATGCAACTGAAAGGGTGAGATGGTCTCCAGCCGAATGATCTCACCCACACGGACCGGGCCAGTGGGGCTGAGAAACTTGCCAATTAGGGTAATGAAGAGGGGGCACCGCCACCAGGGTGGGCATGAGAGCAAGGGGCTCCCCCTCTGTGGGAGATGGAAGGAGGGCATTCATGCAAGCGAAGAAGGTAGCCCTGGTAGCCTGGTCTGGCAATGGGTTAAGATCTGGGACAACCAACATGCCCTGAGAAAACAGGTAGAGGATGCTGCCTTTGACTGAATTGTGCCCCTAACCAAATATTCATTCATTCATTCACTCATTCAATTACAGTGGTACCTTGCATAAAGGAATTAATTCGTTCCAAATGAAATTATGTTAAGCAAATTTTCCTTTATACAAACTCCCATAGGAATGCATCGAAAATGGAGTAATCTCATTTTTATGTTGTACGGATTTTCCCCATAGGCAATTATGTTAAGCAAATTTACCCTATCTCCGGAATTTTTTATGTTGTACAGATTTTATGTTATACAAGCTGTTTGTTATACAAGGGTCCACTGTATCTTAAATATTGTTAGTCTGCCTTGCTCCTTCCCAAGGACCTATGGTGGCTTACATCAGAAACAGAATCAGAATCAGAATCTTTTTAATTGGCCAAGTGAATGAATCTTTATTTACGGTTATTAACCAAGTCAAGAAATACCAAAATATCAATTTGCCACAATAAAACGATTTGCCAGAATAAAACATTGAATTTGCCAGAATAAAACATTTTAAAAACATTTTAAAAACATTGTAAAACTTTTGATAAAAGCCACTAAATACAATATTTTGGTATTTCTTGACTTGGTTAATAACCGTAAATAAAGATTCATTCATTGGCCAAGTGTGGTTGGACACACCCGTAATTTATTTTGGTAAAAAAAATGCTCTCCATATACAAGAAGGAAACTATAAGAATCATATATTCAACTAAAAGGGAACATTAAAAGGGAACATTTAGAATGAAAAGCAGTCAATAGGCACATATAAAAATGGAGGAAACAAATACCGTACCACAAGTAAAAAAAAAATACACACAAAAAACAGCAGGCAGAAGTAACACCAAATATATATACAAAGCAGTAAGACACAAGCATCCACTTAAACCCATAAAGAAAACCCATAAAACAGGGCCGTCCAACTTTGAGCAGCCCGTGGTCTACTTTTTTCCTCCCAAATGGCCCTGCGGTCTACTTTGATCTCCCCAAGGCCCCCCGGGTCTACTTACAGAAGTGTATGTGTGGCTGGTGCGGGGAGTAGGGGACGGTGCCATGGCCCTTGAACTGCCCTGCTTGGCTGAGACAGTGGGATGGCAGACCCAGAACTTTGCCTAGGGCAGTGGTGATTCTTGGGACGGGGGAGTGAGGAGTGGAGAACTTATCCCCTAACTTTTTTATTGGTGGCCGGAGGGCTACTTTTCAACCCTTCACGGGTTACCGGTAGCCCGCGGTCTACCTGTTGGGCAGGCCTGCCATAAAGTATGGGTCATTAGTTATGGCCTTGGAGGGGAAGGCTTTTTGATTTGTCTGGGTATTGTGGAACGCACAGCCTGAAACCACCAACCACATGGTGAAGGCAACAGTGTCGGATCTGGGAAGGCACCAGGCACGCAGGGCTGGCCTGAGGGGAAGAGGACCTGGGCACCAAGCAGAGTTGCTAGCGCATTGGGGGTGCCAAGCTGAGCTCCCTCTGTGTTTGCGTTCAACATACAGTGGAACCTTGACTTACGTCATTAATCCGTTCCAGAGGTCTAACATAAGTCTAGACCTCTGGGACTTTTCCCATAGAAAGTAATGGGAAAGTGGATTAAAATGCTTCCATTGTGGACAGAATTCTGCAGCCAGATTTTTTAAAAGACTGAGCCGACTGTCCAACCAGCGAGGCCGGCCCCGAGCTCCCGGTCCTCCTTCTCCTCCGGCGGCAGCGGTGGCTTCAGCAAGGCCGAGGACCAGCTCCAGTTGCTCGGAGCTGGCCTCGCCGAAGCTGCCGCTGCCGGAGGAGAGGAAGAAGGCAGGAGCAGTTTGGAGGCGGCAGCCGCAATGCTGGGTTGTGGCTGCCGCCCAATTACAGTGCCTTGCGCCAGGGCTCCGAGATGTAAGTCAAAGCGTGCGACTCAAGTCAAACAGGCCCCTTCTTGCTGCAAGTCAAATATGCTGCAAGTCAAGCAGCATGTAAGTCAAGGTTCCACTGTACTGACTGCAGTGAATACAAAAAACAGCTGTTCCTGCCAAGCAGAACATATTTAGAGGTGAAGCCTTGAGAGAGATCTTCGGTGCTTTATAGCACACTGCTATGGCCCAGGTTGCTACCAAAAGGTGATGCAGTGGTACCTTGGTTTATGAGTACTGTACCTTGGATTGCAAGTACTGTAGTTTGCAAACTGACCAACTGGATCTTCCCGCACTAGTCTTCCTGGGCCTTGGCAAAAAGCAGAAGTGGTCTGCTTATATACCGCCCCATATCACTTCAAGGAGTCTCTGGGCAGTTTACAGTTTAATTACAGTATGCAGGCTACACATTGCCCTCCCACCCCCAGCAAGCTGGGTGCTCATTTTACTGACCTCGGAAGGATGGAAAGCTGAGTGAACCTTGAGCCTGCTACCTGGGATTGAACCCCCAGGTCGTGAGCACAGTTTTAACTGCAGTACAGGCATTTCACCACTGTGCCACAAGGCGTGGGCCAGAAGTGACTTCTGGTGGATGAAGTGGCCTCTAGGGCTCTCCATGAGGGTGAGGATGCTCAGAATGCGTCTCAGGGGCATCTGGTGGGCCTGTGTTGGGCTTAGCACTGACCAGAAGTCACTTCTGGACCGTGCAGTGGGCCTGCGCTGGGCATCCAGAGCTCGCCCTCAGCCCGGTGCTGCCTGTCCGTGGCCTCCGCAGCATGCGCCAAGCCCGCACTGCCTGTCTGCAGCCTTCACAGTGCATCCCAGGCAGCATTGGGCAAGCTCCGGAGGCCACTGCGGCTACTGGCCAAAGCAGAACATCTCATCTCATCTCATCTCATCTCATCTCACCTCATCTCATCTCATCTAACATTTTTGAGCAGTTCAGACCAACTATAAACCATTATCTGTGGCCTGATGTCAGTGCAGCCAAACAAGTTCAGCATTTCCGAGATGGCTTGGAAAAGTTATTTTCTGAGTTCCCTATAAAAGTTATTTCCCCAAAAATTTAGATCTTCCTTGTTGGATGGTACGATGTCTCAGCTGAGCTTGCAAATATTTTGGAACTTGTTTCTCACTTCAGGTCCAACGCCGTTGTTTTGCTAATTTTCATTTGAAAAGACAAAACCATTTCAAAAAACACAAAAATACTATATTTTCCTGTCTGTAAAACACCTCCATGTACAAGACACCCCCCCCACACACACACACTTTTCCAACCCAGAATTAGAGTTTTACAGTTCTCTTCTCGGCTTACTTCCATGTATAAGATGACTCTAAATTTTTAGTCCAACAATTTTAGACAAAAAGATAGTCTTATATACATAAAAATACTGCAACTTTCTCAAGGTATTTCCAGCACCTCACTGTTACAGCGCATGCTGCTACCAAGGCAAATTAAATTAATTGTCTAGGATTTAATTTGTCACCACCAACAACACCTATTAAGGATAACAAATCACCACTGCAAATAAATAAAATACTGTACTTGATTGCCTCATAATTATTTTTTAATTATTGCTCCCAATTTTCCCCTAAATTCGTTACCTTTTCGCTAGTTGAAGTGTGAGATGTGAGGCTGGTTAGTCAGTAGGGGACCTCTCCTGAGATATTAAGGGAGAAAGCCAGCATCAGAACATCAGTCAGACTGAAAATGTCAAAAATCAATTTTCCCGTAGCCTGCTGTAAGACAAAGAATTTGCTCCTTTTTTTTTTTTTTGTCCTGTTCAAGCCTGCCCAGGAATTGAACCTGCAACCAAGGTCCTTGATCTGGCCATTTTCAGATACACTCCCAGCACCTTACTCACTGAAGTGCACAGGTTTGGTGCCACTCTAAGATTTTTCTTATAAAATGCAGATAATGTATCTTTCCCTATTCAGCTTTTAATTTTGTAACATCTGGTGAGAAAAGTGAGATTACTTTAAAACATGTTTAAATTTGCATGTGGGTTCAAGTATAGAATGCAGGAAAAAAGTGAAATGTCATGTAACTCCTCCCCCCAAGTGACTGACATGGACACTTATGGGGTTACTTCACGTCCTTCTTTGTACCACGACTAGTTTTGTACCGTGACAGCGTTGGTCGCGATCACGTGGTTTCGTCCCTGTTTCAGTGTTCCCATGGTCGCGATAACTCGTCTTGTGACAAGGTTTACCTCAAGGTCTTGTACCGTGACAAACACAGAATTTGTCTAGCTTTCTTTTTCCTTTTTGGGGGGAGGGGGTTTAAATTTTTGTTTCAATATTTCGCTTCTGAAAAGTCTAAATTAAAAAAAAAAAACCAGACACAGTTTTCTGACAGAAACAAATGTTTTGTTGCGTGACAGTCGTTACTACACGGTGTCTTGTCTCAGAACAGAAAGTGGGAACAAAGAGTGACAAGGGAAAACCTTACCCCAGCACCAAGTACAGTATTGTCCTGCTTAGCACCCGTTCCGGGAGCGTGGTCGAGACAAATTTCAGTAGTTGCGCGACAGATGTGAAGTAACATTTTTTTACCGCTCCAAAGCGCAACACCAACAGAGGTAAAATGGACGTGAAGTAACCACCTTACATGTTGTAAAAACTAAGGTTGGGGCAACCAGGCTCTGCCCAAGGCTGCACCTTTTCCGCCTCCCAAAATTAGACTGGCAGCTTTGTATACCAACAGAGAAAGTAAAGGGCTCAAAAAAACAAAAACAAAAACAGGATGCCAGATTTACTCTAGGCTGAATATGGGAGGGGGCAGGGGAGAATATCTTAACTGTTAGAGAAGTACAGCAATGGAATCAATGATATTGGGAGATGGTGAGCACCCCAGTGTTGGAGGCATTCAAGAGAAAACTGGGTAACCGTCAGTCAGATTTGCTTTAACTTAGATTCCTGCCTCAAGCAGGGGTTTGGACCTGATGGCCTTGAGGCCCCTTTCCAATTCCATTATTCTACAACTATATGAAAAGATTAGACCTCCCGGGTGAGTGCTCCAGTATTTCAGCCTGCTGCACGGCCAGTAAACCATGCCACTTGGGAAAGAGGACTGGTCTATTCTGGGCAGTACAGTACAAAAAGTCAGCGTATGAATCTGTATGGTATAGTCAACTATTGTTTGGGCATGTTTCCGATTTGTTTTCATAGCTACGACGGTGCCTCTGATCTCCCGCAGAGGAGGGGATCGTCAGCACTGTTCAGTGCTTTAATTACATCTTGTATTATTTTCATGTCATGAATTACAAAGTTGATTCGGGGGCACGTTTTGCGCTACTTGGCCCGCATGCCAGAACCGCTAGTTAGCAGCTCCGCAAATAGCCCTTATTTCTCTTAGTGTTTCAGTATTCAGCTGAATTCAGCATGCAGGCTAATATAAATATGGCAAAGCAATAGACAAACCTGTGATTTCTTTTTCCTCCAGTCCAATCTATGACATCCACCACCCTTCTTTGATTCAACGTTAGTGGTGCCTTTTCTGTCAACTATGCCTTGTCAATGCTGGCCTCTTAGAACATAATATAAGAACATAAGAAGAGCCCTGCTGGATCAGGCCAAAGGCCCATCTAGTCCAGCTCCCTGTATCTCACAGTGGCCCACCAAATGTGTCTGGGAGCACACGAGACTAGGTATCTGTCTCCTGATACCACTCCCCTGCAACTGGTCCTCGTGGTTCATATGCTGCGGTCCACTATATCGTGGGACCGCAGTATATGAAAAAAGCCCCCTGGGGTAAGGGGGGAAGGACTGTTTCAGGCCTCCTATATTTACCCCAGGATGATGCTGCCCTGAATGGGCCTCTGAGGACCTTCCTGGGCCTTCTGGAGGCCGACTCAGAAATGATTTTCTGCAATTCAGAAGTCACTTCTGGTTTGCAGGGAGGCTCTTTTGAGGCGTCCAGAAGGCCAGAGAACCCTTGCAGGCAAGTTCATGGCAGCACCGGACTGGGGGTAAGTAAAAGGGCCCCCAGCTAGGCCTCCCAGGCCTGACTTGACCTGCATCCACATATTGCGGATTTTCAACAAGCGCGGGTCAAATTGGGTTCCTAACCCCCACAATAAGCAGGGGTCACTGTACCCCGGTTTTAAGCCTGAGGATTACATATCTCCATCATGGTTTGTAACCTGTGATGGTTTGTAACCATCATGGTTTGTAACCTTTTCCTCCAGGAATCTGTCCAATCCCCTTTTGAAGGCATCCAGGCCAGATGCCATCACCACATCCTGTGGCAGGGAGTTCCACAGACTAACAATGCGCTGGGTGAAAAAACATTTTCTTTTGTTTGTTCTTATCTCCCAGCCCTCAATTTGAGTGTATGTCCCCTAGTTCTGTTTTTTACTCATACCCTGCTTTATTTTATATGTCTCAATCATATACCCCCCTCAGGCACCTTTTTATCCTGACTAAAAAGCCCAAAATGTTTTAGCCTTTCCTCATAAGGGAGGTGCCCAGCCCAGTAATCATTTTAATCGCTCTCTTCTTCACCTTTTCCAGTTCCACTATGTCTTTTTTGAGATGCGGTGACCAGAATTGTACACAATACTCCAGGTGCGGCTTTACTATCGTTTTGTACAATCGCATTATAATGTTGGTTGTTTTATTTTCTATCCCCTTTTTGATAATCCCTAGCATGGAACTGGCCTTCTTCACCGCTGCCACATATTGGGTAGACACCTTCATGGAGCTGTCCACCAACACACCAAGATCTCTTTCCTGATCTGTCACAGATAGCTCAGAGCTTATGAGTTGATAGATAAAGTCTGGATTTTTTGCTCCAATATGCATTACTTTACATTTTCCTACATTAAAACACATTTGCCATTTCGCAGCTCTTTCCCCCAGTTTGGAGAGATCCTTCTGGAGCTCTTCACAATCTTCTCTGGTTTTTACCACACGGAAAAGTTTTGTGTCTTCCACCTCACTTCTTATCCCTGTCTCCAAGTCATTTATGAACAGATTGAAAAGCAGAGGTGTTGGAGATAAGTGGACACTGGTTGGATTTCTGAAGAACAGAGAGACATTCAAATGAACAGGCTGTGGTGGATAGAGTGGCATACTGGGTGACCTGGGTTCAAATCCCGCTTCAAGGATGGAAACCCGCAGAGAGGCACTGGCACTGGTAAAACCACTTGTTAAATAGCTCGCCAATCTTCACCCTCTTTGGTTTGTTATAACTCAAATTGGACATGACAGAATCGGAAGGGGACTACAAGGAATACAAAAATCAAAGAAGGTCTGACAGATGGCCCGATCTGACAGCTGAATTTTCTCTTCAATGCCCCCAGTGCCGGAGTGCACCCACCTCCTGAGGCAACTGTTTCCACTGTCATACCACTCTTGCAATTAAGAAGTTTTTCCGAATGGTTAGCCAAACGCTTTTGGTTCCATTGTCCTACTGCTCTAGCAGTTAGAAAGTTTTTGAAGTCTTTGAAAAAGTGCCGCCTCACCCCTCGATTTCCTTTTCTCCAGGCTAAGCACACACTAGTTCATCCGGTCATTCCTCGACTAGGACTTGGTTTCTTAAAGTATGGTGTCCAGAAGTAGACACCGATAAAGCCATTTTGTTCCAGTTTGCACCTGCCTGCAGAGCAAGGAGGTCTGCGGGAGTCTCTCTTGACTCCCCAAACATCAAGGGGGTTGACACCCCACCGCCTGTCACTGGAAGAGAGAAGGGGAAAGAGAGAGAGAGAGAGAGACACGATTGCCAACCAGCCGAAGCTTGCCGGCTCTTTAATCTTCCCCTTTGCCCCGACGCCAGTGCCAACCATTTCGGGGGCCCTTTGCCCATTGCAATTACGGTCCTTTGATCTGCCGGAGAAGTGGCTATTGTCGAGGACACTCTGTAGGACAATTAAGGGCTCTGCCGTACAATGGCATTGTCTGCGCCAGGCCGGGCGTGCGTGCAAAAAAGAGGCTGCTGGCCACCGCCGCCAACCCGCTCCCCTCCCGGTTGGTTTCATCTGATTTTTCGAGTGTGTGCAACAAATCTCTCTGCATGTCCAGTTTGAGAAAGCACACACACACACACACACACACACACACACACACACACACACACACAAATCGGTGTTATCAAGTGTGCTAACATTTCCTGCGTGCTTTTTTAATTCGTGGAAGGATGCGCGTGCGCAACATTTATTTATATACCACTTCGTACGACAACATCTCTAAGCTGTTTGTATTAAAACAGATGTATCAGTACAATGTGTGATTTATTTCTCCAGGCATTTGTTGTTATTTTTACAGCCTGCCTTTCTTTCGGTAAGCTCAGAGCAGAACTCATGGCTCAACTACTTCCTACTTTTTCTTAACAACAGCCTTATAAAGTAGGTCAGGCTAACCGATTATGAATAGACAAATGTCACCCAGTGAATTCTCGAAGGCTTTCACGGCCAGGATCTGATCGTTGTTGTGTGTTTTTCAGGCTGTTTGGCCGTGTTCTGGAAGTTTTTCTTCCTGACGTTCGCCAGACTCTGTGGCTGGCATCTTCAGTGGGCAAGGAGCTCAGATAACTAGGAGTTCTCTCTGCACTCTGGGGTATAGAGTGAGTGAGACTAGGGTTTTTTAAGTTGTGGGAAAGAGAAAACTTGTCCTATTCAGGAGAATAGGTGTTAGACGTATTGTGTTAAAGGGATTAAGTTATAATGCCTAACACCTATTCTCCTGCAAAAAATGAGTTACAAACACTACCTTCTTGGGAAAGCTGGATCCTGTTCCTCAGTTCATGTCCACCCTGTCACCACTGCCTTTCCAAAGAGGGCTTTTAAAGAGGAAAATACTGATATTTATAGTAGCTGAGTTCTGCAGTTTGACGCTTGGCATATGGCTATTGAAAAGGAATTAGAAAAAGGAACTTGCACTTAATTGGTTTGTGGAAATCCATCCAGACTAGATTAGAAGGTGACATCAGATAGAGACGGCGAATCTGGTGATTGTGGTCCTTATTGAGGAGTCATGTGCCTGCCAGTTCCGAGGACAAAGACGAAAACATCCCTCTCTTGGAGAAGAAGCAGGAAGGAAGTAGAGCCCGAGAATGTCCGTCTTCTCTGAACATGTAATTTATTAGAAAGAGAAGCAGGAAGGAGCACCCGGGCCTAACCTGGAAAGGTGTCGTAAGAATGGGGCAACACGTTCAAAAGAATGTGGCCGACTGTGCTGGGTAGATGAGATGGATTGACTCAATGAAGGAAGGCATAGCCTTGAGTCTGCAAGACCTGCACAGGCCTATAAACAATAGGACTTGGAGCAGGCCACTAAGGCAGTTACTTCACGTCCTTCTTTGTTCCGTGACTAGTTTTGTACTGTAACACCGTTGGTCGCGATCACGTGTTTTTGTCCCCGTTTCAGTGTTCCCATGGTCGTGATAACTTGTCTCATGACAAGTGTTACCCCATGGTCTTGTACCGTGACAAACACTGAATTTGTCTAGTTTCCTTTTTCCTTTTTTTTTTTGGGGGGGGGAGCTTAAATAATTCTATTTTGATATTTCACTTCTGAAGTGTATATACACTTCAGAAGTGAAATATCAAAACAGAATTATAAACCCAGACACAGTTTTCTGAGAGAAACGAATGTTTTGTTGCACGACAGTCGTTACTACACGGGGTCTTGTCTCGGAACAGAAAGCGGGAACAAAGAGTGACAAGGGAAAAACCCTACCCAGCACCAGGTACAGGATTGTCACGCTTAGCACCCCTTCTGGGGGCGTGGTCGAGACAAATTTCAGTAGTTGTGCGACGGACGTGACATAAGTTTTTTTTGTACCACTCCTAAGTGCAACACTAACAGAGACAAAATGGACCTGAGGTAACCACCTAAGTCAGAATCACTGTGCCTCCTTGTCCGGGACAGGACTTTATTATCTGCACTCAGGGTCCCTTCCAACTCTGCAATTCTAAGATTACAACCAGATTAAGATTATAGTTTGGGTTGATTGGATAGTTTCGTGGTTTAGGTACCTGGCTCTGGAGCCAGAGGTTGTGGGTTCGATTCCCCCATGGTGTCTCTCCCCCCGCCCATGGGCTGGGCTTGACGACCCATCCTTTTTTAGCTCTGCAGTTCTGAAAATATTATTCCTAAATCATCTCCTAAATCTGCAAGCCTTGATCTGCACAGTTCGAGCAGAGCGCTGAGCTTCACTTACTTCCCCACGCACGTGTTTCGTGCGCTCGGTCTTAGCCGGCGCACGTGGGCAAACCAGGGGTTGGCAGCCCCATCTCATCCCTGAACGTTCATTTAGGCCTTCCGTTGCTCCACTTTCCCAGAATCCTCCTGGGCAAGGTTATAAAACAGATGTGTTCACGGAGGGAGAACAGGGAAACGGTGCCTCGAGGGTGTTGGAGGGGAAAAACGGATGACATTTGTTTCAAACCAGGCCAGACACCATGGCGGCAACCGTTGAAAGGATGGGGGATATTTGTTGTTCTTCGTGTCCCATTCTGTTTGGAATGCCGGTGAGGGGAAGACGAGTCAGCACTGTGCCCTTCTCCTGTTTCTCTGCCTCTTGGGTGCTTCTCTACCCAGTGAAAAGTTGCAACTCCTTTCTGAAAGTGGCCGATGCCTAGGCACAACTATGGCTTGGCTCAGTCCTGTTCACGCAAGCACACCGAGCCGGCCACCTGCCTTCCAACTGGTCCTCAGTGGCCTAATGGGCAGCAGACACAAGGGTTCCTTATGGTCCAGCGAAGAGACGCTGGGCTCCTTGGTGAAAACAACAGTCATGGGCAAGCGGGAGCATCTTTTGTGGAGGCCAGTCTGGAAGTCGTCTTGGGGATGGTTTGGTGGCCGAGCCGGGCCTCTCAAACAAATAAGAGGAAGTCCTTTTTCCACCCAGAGGATCACTGATCTGGGGAACTCCCTGCCAGAAGAAGTGGTGGCCGCTGTCAGCCTTGACAGCTATAAGAAAGGATTGGACAAGTTCATGGAGAACAAGGGTATCAACAGCTGTCATGATGGATGCTTAAGGCCAACCTCCGGGTTGGAGAGAGAGGCAGGATATTTCTCAATGCCATTTGCAGGGAATCGTAAGCAGGTGAAGACACCTGCTTGGGAACACCTTGAAGCAAATGGCGAGCCGCTGTGTGAGACAGAAGGCTGGACTGGATGGGCTGTGGACTGTTCCACCACAGTTGTTCTTAGGTTCTTATGTTCTTCTTCCCCATGGCCGGCCAACCTTCTATCTTGCCCCGTAGCTCTGCCCCAGGGCTGCTTCCTTTCCCACCCCATGCCTCTAGTGATGGAAAGTGGGAGGGGGGGTTAGAGGGAGAGAGAAAGACCAGGTTTTCTGCTCTGCCTCCCCTGCCACCGCCGCTCCCTCTGTCCGGCCTCTCGCCCCGCTTGGAGGCCAAAAACGATCCGAACTGACAAGATTCCATTTGGCGCAGATAAAAGGGTTGAAAATGATCAAGCGAGGCGGGCCTTTTGATGGTGCCGTGTCCTCCGTCTCCCCGGGGGGACAATGGACTCATTCAGCGGAGGGAAGCGCGCCAGCTCCCCCCCCCCCTCAGCGGTACAGCAGGCCAAACGAGGAGCTGGCTCGGTGGAAGAACCCTAACGAACCCCAAGCGGGGATCTCCCCAGGGCGGCCGCCACAGCCACCCTATGCTGTGGCCACCACGACCACCTTCTGGGGCTCTTACGTGTCTTTCCCCCCTCCCAATCTCCCTAACAACCCCCCCTTGGCCTCACCGCCACCAGCAATGACCACCACCTCAACACCCCCTCCCATCCCCGTGGCAAAGACCCTGTCTGCCACCAGTGCTCTCTCCTTAATGAATTCAGCTGTTTGTTTGCAATCCCCAAAGCATGGGAAATGTTGTTCTCTTCCCCCCCCAACACACACACACACACACAAACACAGAGTCCCGCCACCCACCCCACCCCCTGCACTGTATATATACAAAGGCAGTCCAGGCATTGTTAGCACTTGTCTCCGGCCAGTGGGAAGGAGAGAGAAAGAAGGAAAGCCAGGCCACCCCCCTCCTTTTTGGACAAGCAACCAGAAGGAGAAGCTGGTCGTGTTTCCTTCCTTCGGATGCCACCAGCCTCTTGCACCTCCTGGGACATGAGCGCCCGGCTGTTCCTGCTGATCTGTCTCGCAAAGGTCACCTCGGCGGCTCCTTTAGTCAAGGAGCTGTTCCCGATGCCACCCAGCGTCTTGCGAGGTAAGAGGGAGCCCCGTGGCTGGCTGGCCGGCCAGTTTTTTGAGTCCTGGCTATGTTTCCACCTGGCAGCTCTGCTTCCTGCCACCAGTGATGGCCAGCAGAAAGATGGGAGGGAGCGGGTCAAAGCGGCAAAGTGACCTAGTTTTTTTTTTTAGATCGGGGCCATTGCCTTCTTTTTACCTCTCATCTACCGACTGTCGGCTTGTGTGTGTGTCTGTGTGTGTTTAATGGACAAAGATCAGAGCTCAGGATTTCTCTTCCACCAGCCAACACAACTGACCTAAAAGTGGGCAAGGTTTTGATTTCTTCAGAGGTTTTTGTCGGGCCACTACGTGGATGAAAAATTAGGAGATGGGAGAACAAACAAACCGTTTGAAAAATCCAGCCTTGGAATCATTTGGCTCTCCTGTCTTGTTTCTTTTTAAAGGCAGCACTGTGCTTCAGGAGGCAGTGTGGGCCAGTGGTTAGAGCAGGCTACCTGTTCCACCAGTTGGTCACTAATGTTCTCTTCTCATGGGATCTCTCTGGCTGCTGTTTTCCCTGTCGCACAACACTAGAACTAGGGGGCACTCCATGAAACTTTTGGGTGCTAGAGCTCAAACAAATAAGAGGGAGTCCTTTTTCACCCAGAGGATGACTGGTCTGTGGAACTCCCTGCCAGAAGAAGTGGGGGCAGCTGTCAGCCTTGACAGCTTTAAGAAAGGGTTGGACAAGTTCATGGAGAACAAGGGTATCCATGGCTATCATGATGGATGCCTAAGGACAACCTCCAGGTTGGAGAGAGAGGCAGGATCTCTCTCAATGCCATTTGCAGGGAATCGTAATCAGGTGAAGACATCTGCTTGGGAATACCCTGAAGCAAATGGCGAGCCGCTGTGTGAGACAGAATGCTGGACTGGGTGGGCTGTGGCCTCTTCCAGCAAGGCTCTTCTTGTGTTCTTAGACGGAGAACCTTCCAAGGGTCCAAAGTTATGATTTTGAGTATGCAAAATCTGTACTGTATCTCAGTAATGATATTACCCTCTTTAGGGTTTAGCAAGCAGAAAATACTCAGAAATGGTTTCTTGTTGCCTTCTTTGGAGGGTGCCCTGGGATTGTGTAACTTGCCCAAGTCCACACAGGTTGGCTCTTCTCCTGGGAGGAACAGATGCCTAATCCCACGGAGCAATCCAGCCCACAAAAACTCTGCATAGGGCTTGTGAAATTTCCAAACAACTCGGCTTTAAAGTCAGCCTGGCCCGTCTTGGCTAGAAGGTTTGCTCAGTTTCCCAAAGATTAGCAAAGAACTCCCTTCCCCACAAATACCCAGAGAAATTGCTCTGGAATTTGTCCAACCCGTCATTTTCAGAACTATTTAAACCATATGGTTCGTTGTGTCTGGATGTAGCTAACGAAGATATAAGGAACCTATAAGGCTCCTGCCCCAAATCAAAGCCAATCTGGCAGACAGGCATTCCTTTCTCTCCAGCACTGGAGCACTCAACCCAGCTTGAGGTAATGGGTTCCGTTGTTGTACCGCTCTAAAAGTTAGGGAGTTTTCCCCTGATATTCCAGCCTGAATTTGGCTTCTTGCAGCTCGAGCCCATTGTTGCATGCCCTGAAATCAGGGATGATGCATGCATGACAGTTCTTGCTTGTCCTCTGGATAACAGCCTTTCGAATACAGTGGACCCTTGTATAACAAACAGTTTGTATAACATAAAATTTGTACAACATAAAAATTCTGGAGATAGGGGAAATTTGCTTTACATAATTGCCTATGGGGAAAATCCGTACAACATAAAAATGGGATTACTCTGTTTTCAATGCATTCCTGTGGGAAATTTGTATAAAGGAAAATTTGCTTAACATAATTTCATTTGGAACGAATTAATTCCTTTATACAAGGTACCACTGTATTTGAAAACGAGCAAGACATAGTGACAATGACAAGACATAGCAAGACTCTATGTCAAGAAAGACATAGTGGAACTGGAAAAGGTGCAAAAGAGAGCGACTAAAATGATTACTGGGCTGGGGCACCTCCCTTATGAGGAAAGGCTTAAACATTTCACAGGTTACAAACCATGATGGAGATGTGTAATCTCCAGGCTTAAAACCAGGGTACTTCAAGCGCCAGATGCAAGGGAGTGGTATCAGGAGACAGATATCTAGTCTCATGCGCTCCCAAACACATCTGGTGGAGCCGCTGTGAGATACAGGAAGCTGGACTAAATGGGCCTTTGGCCTGACCCAGCATGGCTCTTCTTATGTTCTTATGTTCTTATGTTCTTATTTGGGACTCTTTGGTCTAGAAAAAAGGCGCCTGAGGGGGGAATATGATTGAGATGTACAAAATAATGCAGGGCATGAGTCAAGTGGATAGAGGGAAGCTCTTCTCCCTCTCACAAAATACCAGAACTAGGGGACATACACTCAAATTGTGGGCTGGGAGAGTAAGAACAGACACAAGAAAATATTTTTTCACCCAGCGCGTTGTTAGTCTGTGGAACTCCCTGCCACAGGAGGTGTTGATGGCATCTGGCCTGGATGCCTTCAAAAGGGGATTGGACAGATTCCTGGAGGAAAAGTCCATCCCAGGTGACAAGCCATGATGGAGATGTGTAATCTCCAGGCTGAAAACCAGGATACTTCAAGGGCCAGATGCAGGGGAGTGGTATCAGGATACAGAGATCTAGTCTCATGCACTCCCAAACACATCTGGTGGAGCCACTGTGAGATACAGGAAGCTGGACTAGATGGGCCCTTGGCCTGATCCAGCATGGCTGTTCTTCTTATGAGCTCCATATTTCGCCTCAGGCTTCTTTTTCTCCCGACTGAACAGGTCTCATACGGTTTAGTTACCACCGGTCCCCTGATCATCCTTGTTGGCTACTTCTAGACCTGTTCCAGTTTGTCTGGATTTTTCTTATCTAGATGGGGATTTTTATACTAGGTAAACCAAAACCTCTATTGGACCATATTAGGTGGTTTCTTCACATCCATCACACAACTACTGAAATTTGTCTTGACTGCCATCACCCCCAGAACGGGTGCTAAGCACGACAATACAGTACCTGGTGCTGGGGTAGGGTTTTCCCTTGGCAATCTTTGTTCCCGCTTTCTGTTATGAGACAAGACATCATGTAGTAACGACTGTCACGCAACCAAACCTTTGTTTCTCTGAGAAAACTGTGTCCGTTTTTTTATTTTGACTTTTCAGAAGCGAAATATCAAAAAAGAATTTTAAGCTCCCCCTCCCCCCCAAAAAAAGGAAAAAGGAAGCTAGACAAATTCAGTGTTTGTCACGGTACAAGACCGTGAGGTAACACTTGTCACGAGACAAGCTATCATGACCATGGGTACACTGAAACAGGGACAAAAACCATGCGATCGCGACCAGCGCTGTCACGGTACAAAGCTAGTTGCGGAACAAATAAGGATGTGAAGTAACTGCCTTCAATCCATTGTTGCGTGTCCTGCACTCGAGGGTGGGGTGGGGGGGGGCGACAGAGAACAGATCCTGCCTCTTCTCTGTAGGACTACCTTTCAATTGCAGTATTTGAAGAGCGCTTCATTCTATAGCAGTGGTGGCGAACCTTCCACTCTCCAGATGTTTTGTACCACCACTCCCACAATCCCAAGACTGTATTGCCGATGACAAAGGACTGTGGGAGCTGTGGTCCAAAACATCTGGAGTGCCGATGGTTTGCCACCACTGGTCTATAGTGTCCCTAATAGGGCTTTCTGGGTAGGTAAGATACTTAAGGAGTGTTTTTTACCCGTCTTACCCCCTCATTGAGTTTCCATGGCCAGGTAGGGATTTAGGTAAAAAAAATAAATTGCACAAATATAAGATGGGGGATACTTGGCTGGAGGATAGTACCTGTGAAAGGGATCTGGGAGTCTTGGTGGACCACAAACTGAACATGAGTCAGCAGTGTGATGCGGTGGCCAGGAAAGCCAATGCGATTCTTGGTTGCATCAACAGAAGCATAGTGTCTAGATCAAGGGAAGTGATAGTGCCACTCTATTCTGCTCTGATCAGATCCCACCTGGAATACTGTGTCCAGCTCTGTGCGCCTCAATTTAAAAAGGATGGTCCACCAAGACTCCCAGATCCCTTTCAGCTTAAAAAGGATGTTGACAACCTTGAGCGGGTGCAGAGGAGGGCAACCAGGATGGTTGAGGGTCTGGAGGAAATGTCTTATGAAGAACGGCTTAGGGAACTGGGAATGTTTAGCCTCTCTAAAAGAAGACTGAGAGGGGGATATGACAGCTATGTTTAAATATTTGAACGGATGTCATATTGAAGAGGGAGCAGGTTTGTTTTCCATGGCTTCAGAGACTAGGACTCGGGGCAATGGTTTCAAACTACAGGAAAAGAGATTCCATTTGAACATTAGGAAGAACTTCATGGCAGTTAGAGCTGTTCGGCGGTGGAATATGCTGCCACAAAGGAGGGTGGTGGAGTCTCCTTCTTGGGAGGTTTTTAAGCAGAGGCTGGATGGCCATCTGTTGGAAATATTGTGATGGGGGTTCCTGCATGGCAGGGGGTTGGACTGGATGGCCCTTGAGGTCTCTTCCATCTCTAGGATTCTATGATTCTATGAACCCCTTGCTGCAGATGGGGAAGATTATGTGCAAACTCAAAGGATGGTGTACGGAAATGACAGGAAAGAGAACTACCTTATGTACTGCTTGCATCTCTCAGGTTTAAGACCTGAAAAGGAGCGATGTACTGTCTAATCGCACGGGCCATTTGAACCCTTCCCCCCCTCCTTTTTAACAATACTGATATATTTGAAATTAGAGTCATGTGGTAGATATACTACCGGCCTGTTCACAGTTCAATCGGTACATTTCTTTGCATTTATATTGGTTCTGTAGGCTACACGCCATCTCATATAACATGAATGTTTTCTGTCCTGTTTCTGGGTCTCCTCTGCTCTAGATTTTCGTTTCCTTTCCTTTTTTAAAAAATGTAAGCAATATTTATTTATTTGTTTTATTTATTTATTGGATTGTTATACCGCCCATCTGGCAGCGAGGTCACTCTGGGCGGTTTTATATCTATATATATCTATATAGATATATATGGTGGTCTACTAAGTCCATCTATATGGTGGCTCAGTGCACTAAAGCTTCCGAAAACTGTCGGCTGCAAAGTCAGCAGCTCGGCGGTTCAAATCCCGGGTGCCATGCAGCGGAGTGAGCTCCCGCTGATGACCCCAGCTCCTGCCAACCTAGCAGTTCGAAAGCATGTAAATGCAAGTAGATAAATAGGTACTGCCATAGAAAGTGGGAAGGTAAAACAGTGTTTCCTTGCAGCCATGCCGGCTACATGGCCACGAACTTGCACAACACTGGCTCTTCGGCTTGAATACGGAGATGAGCACCATCCTTAGAGTCGGACATGACTGGCATGCATGTGCAGGGGGCACCTATCTATCTATCTATCTATCTATCTATCTATCTATCTATCTATCTA
>JAHTLZ010000379.1:62914539-62936310 GCA_023846285.1 Phrynocephalus versicolor | reverse complement strand
CTATCTTCAAGGCATTAAGAGCTCAGTTAAATAAAGAATACGTGAAATGCACAATCATATTTTGTAGTGTTCACTTGAGAGAATAAACAACCTCCTGAAATCATTGCCCAGCCTGGTTCATAAAAGCTGCCAGGCCAATAACAATGGTTTAGGACACTGCCATCATTAGGTAATTAATGATGTTTTAATTAATGATTAATTAATCAATTAATTTAAAGTATTTTTACCTCACCTTTCTCCTTGGAAAAGGACCCAAGGTGGCTTACAGTAATGATGGACAATAAACAGTCCAGGACAGTTAAGTACTGTACAATTAAGACATATTCAAGTTTGAGAACAGGGAATTGAGGGACAACATTAAAGCTACAAGAGATCTCTCCCTTGAGTCTCTTCTTTGGGTTTCTCCCTTGAGGGAAGGAAAGAGACACTCATTAGGCCCAATCATAAAAAAAAAACCTAACTTGAAGGTGGAACTATAGCAGCAATTTATAGACCTGTCACCATGTACCCTTGGTAAGCAAGATGTCTGTGAAGATTCTAGTCATCCAGGGGATTTTGGAAGTTGAGTCATGGCTACTGGACTTCTTTTTCTTGAGAGATTGAAACATTTCGCTGCAGAGCCAAACAACTTCATCAGTCTGAAGAAAGCTAGTTGCAAGTCCTCCATCTTATAGTCCGCTTTGACCTCTTGTCACCCTGGTCTAAAATAGGCTCATAAAATGAACAATGGCCCAAATTGGCTTTTTAGGTAGACAACAGCTTTAAGGTGAACAATGGCCTAAGGTGCTGAAACCTATAAAGTATGGGCCGTTAGCTGTGGCCTTGGTGGTGAAGGATTTTTGATTTGTCTGGGGACTGTTGAAAGCACATCCTGATAAATAGCAGATAGACTATGCCTGAGGCCGCCACCTCTGTTGAGGGAGGGGTTTTCAATGCTCACATGAATGGCTTCCCTGACCCCTCTCTCAAACCACCTGTCTTCTCTGTCTAATATGTGTCCATCCTCATCTTTGAAAGAGTGCCTTTTGTCCTTCAAATGGAGGTGTACTGCTGATTCTGGTCCTGATCTGTTACCCCTCCTATGTTGGGCCATCCTTCTGTTTAATGGCTGTTTAGTTTCTCCAGTGTAGAGGTCTGCACACTCCTCACTGCATTGGACCGCATATATTATATTGCTCCTTTTGTGTTTTGCACACTCCTTTGTAAGCAGGCTGCTACAGAGGGTGGTGTCCAATCAGTGCCAGGAGGAAACCAATGCCCTTGACTCATTCTAATCCAGGTTCCAGCCCTATCATGGCACAAAGACACCATTGGCAGCTTGCGAGATGACTTTTTTGAAGGAGACCGACAGGGGGCAAAATGTCCTTGCTGGTCTTCCCTTGACTTCTCAGTGGCCTAACTTTGTCTTGGCTGCAGTCCTTCCTGGAGGACTGTCTGTGACGTGTCCCTTACACACACTGGGTTTTCACTCACTGCCACCACCAGATTAACTGCACACTTGTATGTGGCGGGGGTCATGGGCGGGCAGCGACAGCGGCAGGGGGGAGGCGTAGGCGGGTGAGCGGCGGCGCGGGCAGGCGGGCGAGTGGGCAGTTAGGATATCACTTAGGATAGAGGTTCTGTTCTTGGCTTGCACCCCAAATGTGTGTGTGTGCAAGCAAATTGAAGTTGGGAAAATAGAAAATAAATGGTAGTATATAATATATTTTTAAAATAAATCCACACCTCCCACTCCCAGTCGAACCTCCCCCTTTATCCAATATCAGAAAAAAAATCCTCACAAACTGCCAGAGAAGAAATAAAGAATAAACTGCTATTCCCTTCAGCA
The DNA here is from genome assembly GCA_023846285.1 of Phrynocephalus versicolor. Classification (NCBI taxonomy): domain Eukaryota; kingdom Metazoa; phylum Chordata; class Lepidosauria; order Squamata; family Agamidae; genus Phrynocephalus; species Phrynocephalus versicolor. The sequence goes on along the minus strand of JAHTLZ010000379.1, from coordinate 62,934,482 downwards.
GACAAAACTGCAGGGAATCAAAGAAATTATTTTCTAAATTCAATTCCCTCCCTGCCTGCCTAACTTAAATCCTAAAGCCTCCAGCCTCCCTCCTCAATCTCGATCGGATCACACCAGCACCAGCAGCCAGCCCTCCTCCCTCAACCACATCCATACACCCGACTGCGATTTCTGGAAGGTGCCTCGGTTTTTTATGCCCTCCGAGACATCCAGAAGTGTCAGTCAAAAACCTGGTGATGCCATTGGTGGAATGGTTCAAAAAATTTGCATGGTCCCATCCCATGCCCAGCCCAAATGGGCAGGTCTAAAAAAATAAAAAATAAAATAAAATAAAATAAAATCAATACGACGTTTTATTGCTCTAAAAAAAAACCACTGCTGCTACTATTAAAATTCAGGCATTTAAAATAAATAAATTTCACAGGTTTCTGTGGTGATTTGGTGTGTTTTTTGACCACGATTTCTAAAGAAAAATTGTGGTCGCCATTTTGGATCCCCCCACCGCATGGCGACTGGCGAGATGACGAGGATGACCCCCCCCAGCCTGGTGCAAACAGTCCAGGACAGGAGAAGAGGGGGGGGGAAGGCCAGGGACCCCCCAGAAACCACCCCTCTGGTAGGTGACAAAGCCTGAGGCAGGCATATTTTCGCCTGCTTTTTTGGCCGGGAGTCGGTTTTTTTTAAAAAAAACTTTTAAAAACTTTTTCTGTGCTTTGCATTGCGCGATCGCCGTGATGCCACAAACGACAACGAAAAACCTGACCAAATTTTTCTTTTTTCGGTTCGAGTTCGAGTTCTGACGGCTTAATTATCGTTACCGTTTCCGTTACGTAATGGAAACGAAAAACGGAAATGGAAACGACAATTTCGCCTAGTCGTGCCCATGTCTACTCTTAACTGAACTCCTCTCAGCTCTAACACAACCTGAACTGTCCATCACCCATTAGGTACCAATATATAACATTCTTAACCATTCCCACCAGCTTGGTGATTGGCTATTCAAAACACACTCATGAATATTTATCCCTCTTTTACCCTTTTTGCCACACCCGTCCTCAAAGAGTGCAGCTTGGGGAGATGGTGTCCACTCCTTGGACTCTTAACGCTGGAGTCCCAGGGGTGTTGTCTAAAAGAAAAAGAAAAAAGAAGAAAAACAACAACCCACTAACTGGCAAACCGATTCGTCGATTCATGGGTGGGGGGGGGATTCCTCGTTTTTCAACCTCAACGAACCACGAATCACAACGAACCACCAGTTTGGTGGTTCATCCACATCTCTAACTGGTACCCTCAAGATTAAGCTACCGCAGTGCCCTCTATGTGGAGCTACCCATAAGGTTACTACAAAAAATCCAGTGGGTTCAGAACATGGTGGTCAGACTAGTGAGTGGAGTCAAGAAGCACCATCATACCTATGGCGGCCATCTTGTACTGGTTACTTGTTTGCTTCCCTACTAACATCAAGGTGATGATGATGACATACAAAGCCATAAGTGATTTGGGACAGCGAGACCTGACAGAACACCCCCCTCCACTGAGATCTGCCTGTACCACACAATCTTCCCAGGCTGGGTGGTTAAGAACGTTGACCCTGAGAGAGGCTTGGGAAGAGAAGACCAAAAACCAGGCCTTCTTGGAGGTCCCTCCCCACCTTTGGAATGGTCCCCTGCCCGAAGCCCACCTGGCTGCCTTGCTGGGAATTTTTAAATGGCCACTGAAAACCTGGCTCTTTAAAGAAGCTTTGCTATAGCCTATAATAGCAGTGGGGAACCTTCAGCACTCCAGATGTTTTGGACCACAACTCCCAGAATTCCAAGCCTGTATTGCCAGTGACAAAGGACTGTGAGAGCTGTGGTCCAAAACATCTGGAGTGTCGAAGATTCACTACTATTGGCCTATAACATCTTAACTCAGTAGTTATCTCAGCGCTGTACTACCAGTTCATCATCTTGCTTTTAGATTATTATTATTTTAATTACCATAATGTCATGTTATTTAAGGTATGTGTTGGGTGTTAACTTTGAGCTCTTGCTCTGTGCTACTTTTTTAAAAAAATGTTTATTTTAGGTTATTGTTTTAGGTTAAATTGTTTGTTTTAGGTTCCTCGTAAGAGATGTCTTATGAGGAACGGCTTAGGGAACTGGGAATGTTTAGCCTTTCAAAATGAAGGCTGAGTGGGGATATGATAGCTATGTTTAAATATTTGAAAGGATGTCATACTGAAGAAGGGACTGGTTTGTTTTCCATGGTTTCAGAGACTAGGACTCAGGGCAATGGTTTCAAACTACAGGAAAAGGAGGGTGGTGGAGTCTCCTCCTTTGGAGGTTTTTAAGCAGAGGCTGGATGGCCAACTGTCGGGCATCCTGTGATGGGGTTCCTGCATGGCAGGGGGTTGGACTGGGTGGCCCTTGAGGTCTCTTCCAACTCTAGGATTCTATGATTCTATTATCTGTTATACAGTGGTACCTCAACTTACGAATTTAATCCATTACGAATGCAAGCTCTTAAGTCAAAATACTCTTAAGTCGGGGTGCCTATCTAAAAATGAAAAAACAAGTTAAAAATTTTTAAAAATGAAAAAAACAATTTGTAAGTCAAGCAGACCATATCTAAAATTTTCAAGGCGGCAGTTAAAACGCCAACAATTTTCTGCTCTTAAGTCGAAGCAAAATTTGATCATTGTGTGAAAGAAATGTTCAATCCTTCCTCTCAACTCCATATTATGATTCAAAAGTAATTTGCTGCCCATGGTGACAACTATATATTTATTTCTTAGAGGAATGGATAATACCCTGCTTTTTAGCTAGAAAGACTTTCTGGGCAAGCGACAGGCAGATTAAGACAAGGCAACCCTTGCCCCGTGGGCTTCTAATCTAGAAAGTCATGACACAAAAGGAAAGAGGGATGAGGAGGGAAAAGGAAAAGAAATGCTCTATATACCTGATTGGATCCAGTGGAAAGAGCAGGGGGGGGGGAACTTCCTGGGAACCTTTTCCAACAGCATCTTTCCCTGTTTCTCCCCACAGAGCTGCGCTCATACGCCCAGACCTTGTTGGTATTCCTGCGTCAGGCAGAGGAGTTTTTCCGCACTCAGATTGACTTCTCGTTCTTCACACGTTCGCTTCCCCAGTTCATGGAGCAGGTTTACAGACATCTTTTTCCTGCCCAGGGACACCAGGATACTCGAGGTATTGACTGACACGTACCCAGCTGAATATAAGAACATAAGAAGAGCCCTGTTGGATCAGGCCAACGGCCCATCTAGTCCAGCTTCCTGGATCTCACAGTGGCCCCACCAGATGCATCTAGGAGAACACGAGACTAGATATCTGTCTCCTGATACCACTCCTCTGCATCTGGCCCTTGAAGTACCCCAGTTTTAAGCCTGGAGATTACACATCTCCCTCATGGTTGGTAACCTGTGATGGACTTTTCCTCCAGGAATCTGTCCAATCCCCTTTTGAAGGCCTCCAGGCCAAATGCCATCACAACCTCCTGTGGCAGGGAGTTCCACAGACTAACAACATGCTGGGTTAAAAATATATTTTCTTTTGACTGTTATCACTCTCCCAAACCTCAGTTTGACTGTATGTCCCCTAGTTCTGATATTTTGTGAGAGGGAGAAAAGCATCCCTCTATCCACTCTACTCACGCCCTGCATTATTTTGTACGTCTCAATCATATCTCCCTTCAGGTGCCTTTTTTTTCCAGACTAAGGAGCCCCAAATGTTTTAGCCTTTCCTCATAAGGGAGGTTCCCCCAGCCCAGTAATCATTTTAGTCGCTCTCTTTTGCACCTTTTCCAGTTCCACTAAGTCTTTTTTGAGATGCGAGGTGAAGACAGAGTTAATATAAAGAAGAGATGTCCTAACTTCCCCCTTGGGGCCAACACCCCTCAAATGAGAGACTTGCTCACTGGTGGATCAACGCTGGCTCTAATGCCTGCCTTGCTGTCATTTGGACTATCTGCTTTGGAAAAGCAACTTTGAAAGTGAAAAGTAAATGTTTCTGATTTCTAACACTTGTTTCTAGCTTCGGCTAGAGCAGGCATGTCCAAACTTCGGCCCACCAGATGTTTTGGACCACAACTCCCACAGTTCTTTGCCATGGACAACCTAAGCTTAGAATTCTGGGAGTTGTGGTCCAAAACATCTGAAGGGCCAAAGTTTGAACATGCCCGGGCTAGAGATTCACCCACTACAGCAGTGGTTCTCTCATCTTGTCGGTCCCCAGATGCTCCTGGACTGCAACTCCCAGAAGCCTCCACCACTCGCTGTGCTGGAAGGGGTTTCTGAGAGTAGCAGTCCAGGAACATCTGGGGTCCCCAGGTTGGGAAACCCTGTTCTCATGCAGAAACATGGCCCTTTGGCCCTCTGGATGTTTCGGCTCTGAAGCCCCAGGCAATGGTCACAACAAACTGTGGAATCTGCAGCCTCAAACACAGAATGAGGCACAGTCCCTCCAGCCCTGTGCAAATGGTTTTTTGGTGGGGGGAGGTTCCTCTTGGCCATCCCCACTTCCAGCTAAAAAGGGCAAATTTGTGCACTCCCATCCTATACCTGCGAGGTCATGCCACGCCTCCCAGACACTGATGGGGAAGAGAAGATGCCTCCATCAACTGACCCCTGTGTTACCCCAAAGAGCAGGTTGCAGCTCCAGGAGCAGCCATGATAGCCGCAGGTGGAGGAGGAGGAGGAGAAGAGCGAGACGAAGGGAAGAGATTGCAACCAAGTGCCAGGAAAATGGAGAAAAGAGAGGCCAGGACAACCCACAGGAGGTAAAGCGCGGCCTACATGGTTCTCAGGCTCAAAGCAGGATGGCATGAGAATATTGGGGGTGGGGGGAGAGGGAGGGAGGGTATGGGGTTGTACAGTGAAGGGAGATATATAGTTGATGAGATGATGTAGAAATCTATCTATCTATCTATCCATTCATTCCTAACAGAAGCATAGTGTCTAGATCAAGGGAAGTGATAGTACCACTCTATTCTGCTCTGGTCAGACCCCACCTGGAGTACTGTGTCCAGTTCTGTGCGCCTCAGTTTAAAAAGGATGTTGACAACCTCGAGCGGGTGCAGAGGAGGGCGACCAGGATGGTTGAAGGTCTGGAAGAAATGTCATATGAGGAACGGCTTAGGGAGCTGGGGATGTTTAGCCTTTCAAAAAGAAGGCCGAGGGGGGATATGATAGCTATGTTTAAATATTTGAAAGGATGTCATATTAAAGAGGGAACAGGTGTGTTTTCCATGGCTTCAGAGACTAGGACTTGGGGCAATGGTTTCAAACTAAAGGAAAAGAAATTCCATTTGAACATCAGGAAGAACTTCATGACAGTTAGAGCTGTTTGGCGTGGAATATGCTGCCACGGAGGGTGGTGGAGTCTCCTTCTTTGGAGGTTTTTAAGCAGAGGCTGGATGGCCATCTGTCGGAAATACTGTGATGGGGGTTCCTGCATGGCAGGGGGTTGGACTGGATGGCCCTTGAGGTCTCCTCCAACTCTAGGATTCTATGATTCTATTATCTATCTATCTATCTATCTGTCTATCTATCTATCTATCTATCTATCTATCTATCTATCTATCTATCTATCTATCTATCTATCTATCTCACTTTAGTGTGTTACTCGGGGAGGTTCACAGCAGGATAAAACACAGAATGCATGAGATGAAACAAGTATAGTATATATGTAGCGGGGACTGCTGTATTCACCCTATAAGGCACACAGACATTTCCCCTAACTTTTGAGGGTGGGAAAAGTGCATCTTATTATAGAGCAAAACATCCGGTACTTGGTGTCAAATGAGGCAACCAGTGAGACCTCCGTTGCTACTTCATCGGTTCCAGCTTCTAGCAGCCTGCCCTGTTACCTGTGTTGCACAGTTTGATTCTCAGTCTTTCCACGCAGGGTCCCTCGTTCCGTGTTCCCCTCTTTTGCGTCCTTGTTCCAAGACACAGGGCCCAACCTGGTGGATTGGGTGCAGGCACTGAGTGCCATGGCTGAGGGACCGAGAATGCCCACCACAGGGGAGGAGCAACTTTTTCTGCAGGTACGTAAAACCGGTCAAAAAGTTGACAACGTGGCTTCCGAAGTGGCCAGGAAGCTACAAACAGAGAGAACAGGAATGCGGAGATGGCAATTTCAGTTTGGGGAAGAGCAGCGTTGCCTAGCAGTTGCACCAGCTACAAGAGGCGTGCCTCCCTGGTGGCCCCAAAAGACACCCTCTTGTGCCCTTCTTTCCACTCCTTTGGAACTCTCTTCCTCTGTAAAAACAAAACAAAACAGAATCTGGTACTGTTAAGAAAAGGGATAGGAATCAAGCACAGTGACAGACCTTCTCGTATTGATATATTTGTATGTAGAGTCCCGTGGTATACATACCACTGCACACACACACACACACACACACACACTGTCATAATATGTAGAATTGACAAAATTGTATGTAATATATATTTAACAGATTGAACAGAGAATTTGTAAAATGGAGTCAGTCAAAAATGCAGTGTCATGATGTTAGCCACAAGTGCAAGGGATTAGAAATCACTAGGAGGTTAAAGTGATATAGCACAGATGGAATAGTTTAATGACATCATGGTGTGTCAGGATGAGATTGGTTAAAATCATGTCTGATGAGTTCCAAATGTGTATAAAGAAACTGGCTGGTGTAATGTAAATTGGGACTGTTTATGGTGAGAAAACAGTACCCCACACTCTGTGGTATATTTTGCTCTGTATATATGTTGTGCTTAGTGTTATGCTGCTGTTTTTCTTATCTACTGTATATATTCAATATAAGAGTTTTATTCTAAGTCATGTTCTTTGTCTCTATGTCTTATTGCAACACTTATTGCAAGTATATATACTTTATCTACATGCTAATGCTGCTAAGCTAATTTTCTATGCTATACACATAAACATGTACATTTGAGTATTTCTTTCTTACTCCCCTTATATAATGACACACACAATTTTGTAGACAATGCTTGCCATCTCATTTAAATTGATTTATTTTCTGTCTTGTTTCTGCATACCTGCTGCCCTAAACCTTCCTTTTAAAAAAAAAAGTGATATTTGATTACGTATTTTCCTCTTGCTTCCATCAGTAAGTTGATGTGCCACCTGATGGGGTAATTGCAGCCTTTCCTTCCTTCCATCCTTCCATCGTTTTTTAAAACAGGGTGCTAGGGGAACAGGGGGAAAGGGAGACACTCTCCTCCTAAGCAATGTTGCTTGTGTTGCTGCTGGAAGAACTTTCTGTGAAGAGTAAGAGATTTGCTGCTAAGCATTCTTTAAAAATGAAGAGGGGAAAACCTGACCCATTCTCAGTGTCAACAGATCGACAGCAATGTTCTCACACACACTGAAACAATGACTGAAGTGATACAGGGATCCAATGATTTTTTAAAAGACTAGGCTAGCAAGGTAGAAAGAGCCAGTTGGCTAGCCAAATGAATCACAGAATCATAGAGTTGGAAGAGACCTCAAGGGCCATCCAGTCCAAACCCCTGCCATGCAGGAACCGCCAGAAGGAGACTCCACCACCATCTTCCACTGCCAAACAGCTCTAACTGTCAGGAAGTTCTTCCTAATGTTCAAATGGAATCTCTTTTCCTGTGGTTTGAAACCACTGCCCTGAGTCCTAGTCTCTGAAGCCATGGGAAACAAAACCTGTTCCCTCTTCAATATGACAGCCTTTCAAATATTTAAACATAGCTATCATATTTATTTATTTATTTATTTATTTATTTATTTATTTTGATTTGATTTGATTTGATTTATATACTGCAACCATCTAGCAAAAAAGCTACTCTGGGCGGTTTACAAACACATACAAAATACAAGAACAGATTAAACAACTTAAAATAGTAAATAAAAACTAATCAGTCAGACCAAAAAAGAAAATCATCATAATAAAAAGAACAAATAAACAAATAAGCACAAATACAATAAATCAAAATGATCTGACAATTCAAAATAAGAACAAATGGAAAAAAAATGGAAAGAAAAAAATGGAAAAGAAAAAATGGAAAGATAAATGGGAAAAAATGAAATCCCCTCTCAGCCTTCTTTTTGAATCAGTGTTACATGTGTGATGTGTGAATGGCTATTTATAAGATGATTTAACTAACACTAAATCAATATAACTGGGGTTCATTTGGAGTGTGTGGCTGCACCCTTGGCTATATCGTGGCTAGAGACAACCAAGAGGGGCGTGGTGGCTCAGCAGGCTAGGGCGCTGAAACTCTCGGCTGCAAAGTCGGCAATTCAGTGGTTCGAATCCCGGGTGCCACACAGCGGGGTGAGCTCTCGCTCTTAACCCCAGCTCCTGCCAACCTAGCAGTTCGAAAGCATGTCAATGGAAGTAGAAAAATAGGTACTGCTGTAAAAAGCGGGAAGGTAAAACAGTGTTCCGTGCGCAGACATGCGTGCGGCCATTCTGGCCACATGGCCACGGACTTGCACAACACTGGCTCTTTGGCTTGAAAACGGAGATGAGCAGTGCCTCTAAAGTCGCAGATGACTAGCACGCATGTGTGGTGAAAACCTTTACCGTTACCTTTACTAGAGACAACCAAAATGGCAGCCAAATTCTTAAAAGCAAAATAGTATATGAACTGGTAGGCTGGGAGAGGGCTGGGAGAGTGAGAACAGACAAAAGAAAATATTTTTTCACCCAGCGCGTTGTTATCTGTGGAACTCCCTGCCACAGGCTGTGGTGATGGCATCTGGCCTGGAGGCCTTCAAAAGGGGATTGGACAGATTCCTGGAGGAAAAGTCCATCACAGGTTACAAACCATGATGGGGATATGTAACCTCCAGGCTTAAAACCAGGGTACTTCAAGGACCAGATGCAGGGGAGTGGTATCAGGAGACAGATATCTAGTCTCGTGTTCTCCCAGAGGCATTTGGTGGGGCCACTGTGAGATACAGGAAGCTGGACTAGACGGGCCTTTGGCCTGATCCAGCAGGGCTCTTCTTATGTTCTTATGTTCAGCTGGGCATGTCTTGGTCAATACTGTACCTTTGGTATCCTGGTCTCCCTGGGCAGGCTCTTTTTATGTTCTTATGATGAGACCCACCAGTAGATGGCGCCAGATCCAGGTAAATCTGGGGTTGTCTCCATCCTCCTCTGAATTAAGTGGGGGGTGGCATTTTGGGCTGGTGGAGTATGAACACTAATTAAGACACTGCCCCGATCCTGGAAATTACTACCATGGAGAGAAATGCCTGTGAGCAGATGACTCGGGTCGTGAGGAAGAGTGCTCAAGGTTAAAAGCATCTCTTAAAATGCATTGGGGTGGGGCAGGAAGCAGAAATAGAAAGATCGCTGCCTGGTGGTACTCAGTCATAACAAAGCATCCTGTGAACTTTTTTGGTGGGGGGTGCTCCACAGATGGGGAGCCATCTGCTTGGCCCATAGATTATTCACCACAAGAGACGCAAAGAGGCTAACGATTGTGACCAACGAGGCATGCAGGATGAGATGTCAGTATAAGAGCCAGAATTAAACTTGAATTCCCAGGGAGATTCCTTATGTTACCGTCCCAAAGAATACCAAATGTAGTTCTTCAGAATATGGGAGAAATTCCAGACACATTTTTTCTTGTAAAAGGAATCTTTGTCAGATTCTTTTCCTCCTTAAAGGAAAAAAATGTCTCTATATTTGAGCTGTGGTGCTGGAGGAGAGTCTTAAGAGTCCCCAGGACTGCAAGGAGATCATAGAATCATAGAATCTTAGAGTTGGAAGAGACCTCAAGGGCCATCTAGCCCAACCCCCTGCCATGCAGGAACCCCATCACAATATTTCCGACAGATGGCCATCCAGCCTCTGCATAAAAACCTCCAAAGAAGGAGACTCCACCACCCTCCTCTGTGGTTCACTAGAAGGACAGATTTTTGAAGCTGAGGCTCCAGTACTTTGGCCACCTCATGAGGAGAGAGGAGTGCTTGGAAAAGTCGCGGATGTTGGGAAAGATTGATGGCAAAAGGAAATGTGGACAGCAGAGAATGCGATGGTTGGAAGGCATCATTGATGCAACCAACATGGATTTGGCCAAACTCTGGGAGGCAGTGGAAGACAGGAGGGCCTGGCGTGCTCTGGTCCATGGAGTCACGAAGAGTTGAACACAACTGAATGACTGAACAACAACAACAAAATTTGCAACAGCGGCAACTATCCCTTGCTGTGGAGGACCCCATTCACATCCATTTCAGTCGTGTCTAGGCCAGAAAAGATGTTAGGGATTTTTGGTACTGTAATGCTAATACTGACTGGGGAATTTCCGGGACCTGTGGTCTGGAAAAAAAATAACTTTCCCATGCATTACTTCAGTAGAGTTTTAGATGGAGACCTCATTTGCTAGGGCATTTGACTACCTTGATCAGTCTGCTCAACTGAAGCTCTCCTTCCTTCCTTCCTTCCTTCCTTCCCCACAGCAGACAACAGAAGGAGATGTCGAAGAACTGCAGGCCCAGGGTCGAGTCTTCCTTCAGCAACTACTCCAGAAAGATTTTCACCCAGACATGGAATTCCCAGGTGCAAGTTCAGAAGAAGGAGCTGTCACTCAGGCGGTGACGGCCAATGGTAGGTGGGGGTGGTTGTTCAAGGTGCGCAAGGGTGTTTTTTCCGGCATCCTCAACCGGGCGCCGATGCTGTTGCTTGCAATCAAGCCAATTCCATTCTGTATATATGATGACACAATTCCTTTATACCATCCAGTGGCCTGTACAGGTGGCATGTGGACCTTGGAACATCTTATGCCCCCAAAATTCAAGGGAGCTCATGACTGTTCTGCAGGGCAGTCTGGAAGTTGAGTCATGGCAACTGGACTACAGTATTATTGTGTTGTGGCATCAAAATGTTTTGCTACTCATCCAAGTAGCTTCATCAGTTTGAAGAAGTCCAGTTGCCATGACCAAATTCCCAGATAGCCTCACCTGGATGACTGAGAATCTCCCACACTTACAGGGCAGTATATATCGCAATGCAGTTCTATGCTGAGAAAAAGTGGAACTGCAGCATTTATGTATTGCAGATTAATGACACAATCTAATGTGTTTCATTTGATCTCTCAAAACGTTTCGCTGCCAATGAGAACCAAAACGTTTCAGTCTCTCAAGAAAAAGAAGCCCAGTTGCCATGACTCAACTTCCAGATAAACTCACCTGGATGACTAAGAATCTTCACAGACATAGTGTTTCATTTGACTTAACTTTTCACAGACTCCTGCCCCATCTCTTTGGATCCATGGAATAAGGCCCCAGTAGACAGGCTTTCTCTACAAATACAGGGAGTTCCGGACAGTGGCTCATTAGTGAGGCCAGCACAATGATGATTCCATCAGTTTTAGTTAAGGGTGATGAACAATTTCTCCATAGAGGCGGCTGACACACGCAGCTCTTAACAGCAGTTGCTAAAAGATTGGTGGGTGACAAAATACCTGTAAGCATAGAGAAACAGATTAGCACTTGGATAAAAAGATTAACAGATCTGTTTGGGAATAAGAAAAAGGCATCCTAGCGTGCAGAAAGATGTTGGACAGGCTGGTAGGAGATAAGAATGCAAAAGCTGCCAGTAGAGACAATGGAAGGTCAGTAGAATGAGAACAGACCATTCTGTTATATATCTTTATATATAAAGATATATATATCTTTATCCAGTGTTTTGCTAGTCTGTGGAACTCCTACATGCATTTAAAAGGAGATTGGACTGATTTCTGGAATACAAGTCCATAGCCGCTTACAACCCATGATGGAGATACATGTTCTCTCCAGGTTTAAAAGGAGGGTCCCTCAAAGTACCAGAGGTAGGGCGTGCCATCAGGAGACAGAGATCTCGTTTCCTCAGGTGCTCCCAGAGGCATCTGGTGGGGCCACTGTAAGATCCAGGAAGCTGGACTAGATGGCCCCTTGGCCTGATCCAGCAGAGCTCAGCCTATGCTCTTAGGTTCTTCTATCCAAACAGAATCATAGAATTATGAAGTGGGATGGGTCCAGTATGGCCATTGAGTCCAAAACCCTGCTCTGTACAGGAATCCAAGTCAAAGCATACCTTATAGCTGTCTAAAATATGCTGTTGGGGCCACACAGTCACAGCTACCCTACGTGGAGGGTTTCGGCCATCCACATGGACAACACTGACCTATGTTGAGCCACAGTTTAAATCACTGTGTGTGGGTGGGGGGTCTTCTCTGTGCCTGTTCTGCATAACCATGTCTTGTCTTCTCCTTTTAAAAAAAGGAAATCATCTAAGCCAGCACTAATCCTCAGAATTTGCAGCACTGCATTTAGTGGCATAACTTAATTAGTGTCTGCGAAGATTCTCAGTCATCCAGGTGAGTTTATCCAGAAGTTGAGTCATGGCTACTGGACTTCTTTTTCTTGAGAGTTAGAAACGTTTCGCTGCTCATCCAAACAGCTTCATCAGACTGACGAAGCTGCTTGGATGAGCAGCAAAATGTTTCTGTCTCTCAAGAAAAAGAAGTCCAGTAGCCATGACCCAACTTCCAGATAACTTAATTTGTGGCATTAATTGTTCATTGACATTTTAATGTTTCAAATGTTCTAACTGTTCATTTTAATTGTAAGACGCCCCGAGATCTTTGGGTAGTGGGCAGCATATAAGTTGTATAAACAAACAAACAACAAACTTCTTACTGACAACAATATGGCAAAGGCCTCATGGCCGGGGTGGGGACTCACATCACAGGACTCCCTGTCAAGTCAAACCAGTGACTTGACCCGGAATTTTATTTTAGGGACTCAAACTCAACTCGTGGCCCAAAACCTACCAACCCCTCCTTTTTTTCCTGGGAGGAAAAAAAAACATGTTTGTAATAGGGACTTGGGACTTGGGACTTGATACCAAACATAGACTTGGGACTCAGACCTAAAGACTTGCCAGCATCCCTGCACCATAACAGGAAAATTGGGCCAGCATAAAACAGGCAACCATTGGAATCAGAGCAAAACCAGCCTACTTGGGTCCCTCCGGGGAGAAAGGCGGCATAAAAATAAAGTCGTCGTCGTCGTCGTCATCGTCGTCGTCGTCATCGTCGTCGTCGTCATCATCATCATCATCATCATCATCATCATCATTACTCCTCTTCTCCCTCAGATCTCCTCTTACGTCCTAATCGTTTTTCTTTCTCTTTTTACTCTATGCTGCCCAAAGGTTCGGTGGCGAGAGATGCCCATCCTCTGCGAAAAAAACGCAGCTTCAGGGCCGGCCCTGTGGAAGACGGCGACAACACTCTCCCCCAAGGTATGTTGATTGCTAACATGGGTGGCACTGTTCACCTTCCCCTGTAGGTTATCCTCCAGATCAAAGTGTTCGGGTGCTCAAAGGAACGTTAAAAGAACAGGCTAGTGGTCCTAGGCTCCCTTTAAGTAAACGCAGCTACGCTCAAATAAGCTGTAGATTCTCCATCCCTTGGCTCTCAAACACAGCTGGACAGCCTGCCCGTTCCTCCTCATTGTGCATGGAGCAGCCAAGAAGACCGAAGCTGCCCATAGACAAATGTGGAAGGGGCCTACAAGGCCATTGTCCATCCTCTGTTCATTGCAGGAACCCAAATCAGAGTATATCTGACAGATGGTCGTCTAATTTTTCTAAGTATTTGTAGAAAGCGATGGCAAAGCTAGGCAGCATCTTAAAGAGAATTATAGAATTATAGAGTTGGAAGAGACCTCATGGGCCATCTAGTCCAACCCCCTGCCAAGCAGGAACCCCTTCACAATATTTCCGACAGATGGCCATCCAGCCTCTGCTTAAATACCGTCAAAGAAGGAGACTCTACCACCCTCCGTGGCAGCATATTCCACTGCCGAACAGCTCTAACTGTCATGAAGTTCTTCCGAATGTTCAAATGGAATCTCTTTTCCTGTAGTTTGAAACCATTGCCCCGAGTCCTAGTCTCTGGAGCCATGGAAAACAAACCTGTTCCCTCTTCAATATGAGACATCACTTTGCCAACTAAGGTCAGGATAGTCAAAGCTATGGTTTTTCCAGTAGTGATGTATGGAAGTGAAAGTTGGACTATAAAGAAGGCTGATCACCGCAGAATCGATGCTTTTGAGCTGTGGTGCTGGAGGAGGGTCTTGAGAGTCCCCTGGACTGCAAAGAGATCAAACCTATCCATCCTGAAAGGAATCAACCCCAAATGTTCACTGGAAGGACAGATTTTGAAGCTGAGGCTCCAGTACTTTGGCCACCTCATGAGGAGAGAGGAGTCCTTGGAAAAGTCCCTGATGTTGGGAAAGATTGGAGGCAAAAGGAAAAGAGGACGGCAGAGAATGAGATGGTTGGGCGGTGTCATCGATGCAGCCAGCATGGATTTGACTGAACTCGGGGAGGCAGTAGAAGATAGGAAGGCCTGGCGAGCCCTGGTCCATGGGGTCACGAAGAGTCAGACATGACTGAACGACTGAACAACAACAAACAACAACAATTTTTTCTCTTAAATGCCTCCAGCGTTAGAGCGCTCACCACCTCTTGAGGTTATTGGTTCTGTTGTTGTACTGCTCTACTAGTTAGGAGGTTTTCCTGATATTCATTTGAGATCTGTGTTTTCTTGGAACTTAAGCCCTGCTCCAGGCAGGAATACCAATGAAAGGATCTCTGACAGGTGGTTGTTCAAATTTCTTTTGAATGCTTTCAGTGTTGGAGCACTCACCACCTCTTGAGATAATTGGTTCCATTGCTGTACTGCTCTAACAGTTAAGAATCCCCCCCCCCCCGATATTCAGCATGAATCTGGGTTCTCTTAACAAGTCCATTATTCAGTGTCCTGCATTCTGGAATGACTGAGAACAGATCTTTCCTTCCTCTGTATGACAGCTCTTCAAGTACAGTGGTACCCCGACATAAGAGCAGCTTGACTTAAGAGGAGAAAACTGTTGGCATTTTAACTGCCACCTTACAAATTTTAGATATGGTCTGCTCGACTTACAAATATTTTTTTTCATTTTTTTCATTTTTTAAAACATTTTAAAACATTTTTAGATAGGTACCCCGACTTAAGAGTACAGTGGACCCTTGTATAACAAATGGTTTGTATAACATAAAATCTGTACAACATAAAAAATTCCAGAAATAGGGGGAAATTGCTTAACAGAATCGTCTATGGAGCAAATCCATACAACATAAAAATCGTCATGATTAGGGATTACTCTGTTTTCAATGCACTCCTATGGGAAATTTGTATAAAGGAAAATTTGCTTAACATAATTTCATTTGGAATGAAGTAATTCCTTTATACAAGGTGCCACTGTAGTTCGATTTAAAAGCATGCATTCAGAACGGATTAAATTCGTAAGTCAAGCTACCGCTGTATTTTTGAACAGTGTTATCATAGCTCCCCTCAGTCTTCTTTTCTGAAGGCTAAACATATTCAATTATTCCTGTCCTCATAGGGCTTTCATATTTCCTCATAGGTCTTTGCTTCTTAGGGCCCTTATCATCTTCATTGCCCTCTTCTGAACCTGTTCCAGTTTGTTGGCATCCATCTTAAAGTGTGGCATCCAGAATTGGGCGCAACTACCGGCCTTTTCACACGACCCCTAAGATCCGCTGGCCACTTAAATTTGGACCAGAGATCTTAGGGGTTCGTTGCTCTTCCTTCCTCCCCACCCCCTCCGCACTTCCTGGCTGCTGGCTGCGTGAGGGGAGGGAGGAAGAAAGAAAGGAAAAAATGCAGGCTCACCTTGAAATCTCTGCCGGAGCTCCGTTATGCTGATTCCTTTCTCTTCTGTTTGCTTTTTTTTCCTCCCGCCCCTTCTCTTAGTGGGGCGGGAGGAAAAAAAAAACAGAAGTGAGGAGAGCCGGGCACTCACCAGATTAAATCCGGACCTGGCGATTGTCACCCTCCTCGAGCAGGTACAAGACAAGTGCGCTGGGTTGCGCTTAGGTGGGCGGGGTCGCACTTAATTGTCTGCAAACTCCGGAGCTGGTGGGGAAACATTTTTAAGCTCCGGAGCTTGCAGCCATTTGCTGCGGAGTTTAGGGGTCGTGTACAAAGGCTCTACCTTACTATTCAACTGACTTAGGAAGTTATCTCAAGTGGCAAGGTATGTGGGGGGGGGATGACGACAACACATATTTGCCACTTATTCATCCTGCCACAGAGGGATATCTCCTACATCTTCTTTATTTTTATTTATTTTATTTATTTGGAATATTTTAACCCCACCTTTCTTCTTGGAAAAGGACCCAAGGTGGCTTACAATAATGAGGGACAATATTCAAAACATATTCAAGTTACAAACAGGGAATTAGAAGAGGCATCTTACAACATTAAAGCTATGCAAAAAGGGGAAACGATCTATGATGAAGGATGGAAATTAGCATGGAAAACACAGGTGTTCTTATGAGATGAATCAATGCAATCATGCATGGTGATCCATCTAAAAGTCACATAATAGGTAGTCCATCATTCATAGAATCATAGTATCCTAGAGTTGGAAGAGACCTCAAGGGCTATCCAGTCCAACCCCCTGCCATGCAGGAATCCCCATCATAGGACTCCCGACAGATGGCCATCCAGCCTCTGCTTAAAAACCTCCAAAGAAGGAGACTCCACCACCCTCCGTGGCAGCTCTAACTGTCATGAAGTTCTTCCTAATGTTCAAACGGAATCTCTTTTCCTGTAGTTTGAAACCATTGCCCCGAGTCCTAGTCTCTGAAGCCAACGCTTGCTTGAAGAGGAAGCTGTGTCTTAGCTAGACCCAGTTGCCTGAATCACAGCGCAGCTACAGCTATCTATGTGTGTCCTTTCTTCCCTGTGGCAACTGGATGCTTAGAGGTGTCTGCAATGTTACATGGGTCACCTTGGAGCAGGCTCTGAGGCCCCGTTAAGTCCTCTGTTCAAAACCATTGTTTCCAGTCTGGAAGATCAACCCTACAGATCTCCCTCAACACTCTGCTTGCCCCCCCCCCTGCTCCTACTACAGGCTCCGGTTGTCGAGGTTTGAACGAATCTGCCCAGCGTGTCACTTCTGTGTGGGAGCTGTACCACTGGATTCTTCAAGTCCCTCCGCAGGAGCTCACCATGACCTTTCAGGAGGTGAGGAAGATGTCTGGGGCCTGGGTCATTCGAATCTCCTCCCTTGCAGAGGCATTGTGATGCTCACAGCAACACCTGCCCCTTGGAAGCAGCAGATAAGGAGGAAGGCGGGGGAGGGGGAGGGATTCTGCAGCCCTGCTTTCAACCCCTCTGAGCTGCTGGCAAGGTAGGTGCAGGCAAGCAGGAGCTGGCTGGACACTTGGGCTACTGCTGCTGGTTGTAAGCCTGTGCGCTCATTTCATAGGTAGGTTGTTAAGTGAGGAGTGGCTGAATGTTTAAATATATTTCTGTGAAGACTCTCCATTTGGCTTTGGAAAAGGCCCCGGTGGGAACAATATATTGTATGGTGAAACTGACGCACACATTTGGCTGTTTGAAAGTGTCAGGTACATTTTTTATAAAACATTTTTGTGCCATCAGGAATGTCTGTGAAGATTCTCAGTCATCCAGGTGAGTTGATCTGGAAGTTGACTCATGGCTACTGGACTTCTTTTCCTTGAGAGGCAGAAACGTTTCGCTGCTCATCCAAACAGCTTCATCGGTCTGAATACAGCTAGTGCGTGTCCTCCATCTTATAGTCCGCTTTGACCTCTTGTCACCCTGGTCTGAAATAGGCTTATAAGATGAACAATGGCCTGAATAGGCTCGTTAGGGGGACAATAGTATCCATAGCCTTAAGGTGACCCAATACCAAAACAAAAAAGGAGCAATAGATTATATGTGGTCCAAGGCAGTGAGAAACTAAACAGCCATTAAACAGAAGGATGGCCCAATCTAGGAGGGGTAACAGCTCAGTCAGGACCAGAATCAGCAGTACACCTCCACTTGAAGGACAAAGGGCACCCCTTCAAAGATGAGGATGTACACATATTAGACAGAGAAAATAGGTGGTTTGAGAGAGGGATCAAGGAAGCCATTCATGTGAGCATTGAAACCCCCTCTCTCAACAGAGATGGGGGCTTTAGACATAGTCTATCTGCTACTTATCAGGCTGTGCTTTCAACAGTACCCAGACTAACCAAAAAGCCTTCACTACCAAGGCCATAGCTAACGACCCATACTTTATAGGTTTCAGGACCTTAGGCCATTGTTCACCTTAAGGCTATGGATACTATTGTCTACCTGCCTATTCAGGCCATTGTCCATCTTATGAGCCTATTTCAGACTAGGGTGACAAGAGGTCAAAGCGGACTATAAGATGGAGGACTCGCAGCTTGCTTTCTTCAGACGCATGAAGCTGTTTGGATGAGCAGCGAAACGTTTCCATCTCTCAAGAAAAGAGAAGTCCAGTAGCCATGACTCAACGTCCAGTTCAAATATATTGTGCTGTATTGGCAGATCTGGTCTTGCACAGATGAAACTCACCACTTACAATACTTTGAAATCAAGCTTCTCTTCCAGAATTCCATTTTTTATTTCCCAGCCTGGAGGACCTACAGCCAATGTCTCCAAGACCTGGCACCTCTAGTATGGATGTGAGGTAGCTTCCTATCTCCCTTCCTGCCTCACGGGTGATCTCTCTCCTCAGATCCTGGTGGATTTGACCTCCAAGAATGCCAAAGGACTCTACCGGGCACGGATCCAGGCCCATGTGGGTCACCGAGTGACCGCCTTCACTGGGCTCATTGGCCTCGAGACGGAATCCATGTATCGAAGCATGCCCGGGCTCATTGCTCTCGCTCTGGACAGCCTGAAGACTTAACCTGGCTACTCCCTGGCCGCCAGGAACCCGGGGGACTCCCTGCTAAGCCAGAGACTCATGGCAGAGGGCTGGAGGCGCGCCCACCTTGGCTCAGGGCTGTGACGGCTGGTCGCCCAGGAGGCAGGGGGCTTGGGATGGAGGAACAGGTGATGTTGTGAGAGACCTTGGGCAGGCTGGGGGGGGGGGTGAAAGGGCAGCTGATGCCTTGGACTGGTGCTTCACGGCCAAACTGCACTTGCACACTTAAACACACACACACACACACACACACACACACACACACACACACAGTCCTTAAACCAGTGGTGTCCAAACTTCAGCCCTCCAGATATTTTGGACTACAACTACAGTCCTTTGTCATTGGCAATACAGTACAAGCTTGGAATTCTGGGAGCTGTGGTCCAAATCATCTGGAGTTTGGAGACCCCTGCCTTAAAGTGTTCACTTTCGTGACACTCTCCTGGATCTGGTTTGGTACCTTTTATGAGAGTATCCTTCTAAAAATCCTCATCCCCCCCTCCTTCTGTCCTCGCTACTGTTTTCTCCTGAAAGTGGTGTTAAAAATGGAACTTTTGCAGGCAAATAGCAGCAGGGTGGTGGTGGTGGCAATTTTGGGGCCGGGTGGTAGCATCAGAGTAAGAGCCTCACTGAATACCGATTGGGAACAGGATTTCAAATTTCTCTTTGCCTCAGGCATAAAAAGTCATGGAGTCATGATTTTATTTTCTTTTTCATGAGAAACTGGTGGAAGGTTCCAGAATCAGAGTGGAAGCACATTTGGATAGGAATCCCATGGTTGTTTTAAATGGCCTGTGGGAACATGTTTTTGTAAAACAGCCTCGTGGCGCAGTGGTTAAATGCCTGTACTGCAGGTAAAATTGTGCTCATGACCTGGGGTTCAATCCCAGGTAGCAGGCTCATGGTTGACTCAGCCTTCCATCCTTCCGAGGTCAGTGAAATGAGTACCCAGCTTGCTGGGGGGGGGGGAATAATGTGTAGCCTGCATTACTGTAATTAAACTATAAACCGCCCAGAGACTACTTGAAGTGGTATGGGGCAGTATATAAGCAGAACACTTTTGCAGTTAAATGATGGGTAAAGTCATTGTCCCTCATCTCTCTCTCTCTGTTTCCCCTCCCTCCCTCCCTCCCTCCCTCCCTCTCCCTCTCTCTCTCTCTC
>JAHTLZ010000379.1:62891211-62902927 GCA_023846285.1 Phrynocephalus versicolor | reverse complement strand
GTATAGTATAGTATAGTATAGTATAGTATAGTATAGTATAGTATAGTGTTGTGTTGTGTTGTGTTGTATTTTTAGGCTGCCTTTCTCCCAATAAGGCAGGCATGTCCAAACTTCGGCCCTCCAGATGTTTTGGACAGCAACTCCCACAGTCCTTTGCCACTGGCAATCTAAGCTTAGAATTCTGGGAGTTGTGGTCCAAAACATCAGGAGGGCCAAAGTTTGGCCATGCCTGCAATATGAACGCAGTATGTATCAGGATATTGCTATTGTTATGTGTTTGATAAGTGCAGCAGAGTTGTAAAGCAGGAATCCTCTCCTTCATAGTAAGCCACACAAAGACAGTACACAGAAACTATTTACAAATTATGTACAACAGCAACGAAAATACAAATACAGAGATATTGGACATTGCAGAGAAATTGAATGAGTTCTTTGCGTCTATCTTCACGACAGAGGACCTTGAGCGGATTCCGCTGCCTGAGCCGCCCCTCTTGACTAAAGAATTAAATCAAATACAGGTTAAAAGAGAGGAGGTTTTAGGACTAATTGATAAATTGAGGATTAACAAGTCACCGGGCCCAGATGGCATCCACCCAAGGGTTATTAGGGAACTGAGAAATGAAATTGCAGATCTCTTAACGGTTATATGCAACTTGTCTCTTAAAACGGCCATAGTGCCGGAGGACTGGAGGATAGCAGATGTCACACCAATTTTAAAAAAAGGAAGGAGGGGGGACCCGGGAAACTACAGGCCAGTTAGCCTTACATCTGTCCCAGGGAAGATGGTGGAAAGCCTCATCCAAGAGAAAATCTTAAAACACATAAAAGAACAAACCTTGCTGAGAGAAAATCAGCATGGCTTCTGTAAGGGTAAATCTTGTCTGATAAACCTTTTAGAATTTTTTGAAAAGGTCAACAGGCACGTGGATTTGGGTGAACCGGTGGATATAGTCTATCTGGATTTTCAAAAGGCTTTTGACACAGTCCCTCACCAAAGGCTGCTGAGAAAATTGCACAGTCAGGGGAGAAGAGGGCAGGTCCTCTTATGGATTGAGAACTGGTTGAGATCCCGGAAACAAAGAGTAGGTGTCAACGGGAAATTTTCACAATGGAGAGAGGTGAAAAGCGGTGTGCCCCAGGGCTCTGTCCTGGGACCAGTGCTTTTCAATCTATTCATAAATGACCTGGAGACAGGGATAAACAGTGAGGTGGCCAAGTTTGCTGATGACACAAAACTTTTCCGTGTGGTAAAAACTAGAGAAGATTGTGAAGAGCTCCAGAAGGATCTCTCCAAACTGGGGGAATGGGCTGAGAAATGGCAAATGCGTTTTAATGTAACCAAATCAATGTAAAGTAATGCATATTGGGGCAAAAAATCCAAACTTCATCTATCAACTCATGGGCTCTGAGTTATCCGTGACGGATCAGGAAAGAGATCTTGGTGTGTTGGTGGACAGCTCCATGAAGGTGTCTCCCCAATGTGTGGCAGCGGTGAAGAAGGCCAATTCTATGCTAGGGATTATCAAAAAGGGGATTGAAAATAAAACAGCGAAAATTATAATGCCATTATACAAAACAATAGTAAGGCCCCACCTGGAGTATTGTGTACAATTCTGGTCACCACATCTCAGGAAAGACATAATGGAACTGGAAAAGGTGCAGAAGAGAGCGACTAAAATGATTACTGGCCTGGGGCACCTCCCCTATGAAGAAAGGCTAAAACATTTGGGCCTCTTTAGTCTGGAAAAAAGGCGCTTGAGGGGGGATATGATTGAGACATACAAAATAATGCAGGGTATGAGTAAAGTGGATAGAGGGAAGCTCTTCTCTCTCTCCCAAAATACCAGAACTAGGGGACATACACTCAAATTGAGGGCTGGGAGAGTAAGAACTGACAAAAGAAAATACTTTTTCACCCAGCGCGTTGTAGGTCTATGGAACTCCCTGCCACAGGATGTGGTGATGGCATCTGTCCTAGATGCCTTCAAAAGGGGATTGGACAGATTCCTGGAGGAAAAGTCCATCACGGGTTACAAACCATGATGGAGATGTGTAATCTCCAGGCTTAAAACCAGGGTACTTCAAGCGCCAGATGCAGGGGAGTGGTATCAGGAGACAGATATCTAGTCTCATGCGCTCCCAAACGCATCTGGTGGAGCCGCTGTGAGATACAGGAAGCTGGACTAGATGGGCCTTTGGCCTGATCCAGCATGGCTCTTCTTATGTTCTTATGTTCTTATGTAGCTCTCAGGAGCAGCATATAATGGTTAACAACCAGACAGAACTTTGTCAGGCAAGTAGACAAAGAACTGCAAAGAGCACAGTGATTTCTCCATTAATTTATGCCCCCCCCACATGTGTGCTAGTCGTGTTCAACTCTAGGGGCTGTGCTCATCATCATTTTCAAACCAAAGAGCCAGTGTTGTGCAGATCTGTGGCCATATGGCCGGCATGGCTGCACAGAAGACTGTTCTACCTTCCCACTTTTTATGGCAGTACCTATTTATCTACTTGCATTTACATGCTTTTGAACTGCTAGGCTGACAGGAACTGGGGTTAAGAGCAGCAGCTCACTCCACTGCTGTGTGGCACCCAGGATTCGAACCACCAAGCTGCTGACTTTGCAGCTGACAGTTTCAGCACTCTAGTCTACTGAGCCACCACGACCCTCACCCAACCAAAACTCAGGGAAACCTTATCACTTACAGCTGAGCTCTGGTGGTTACTCAGAGCTCACCTGTCAGGAATTTTCCACACAATTGATAGTGAGAAATTGAATACATGGATTTAACCCAAGACAATACCTAACAGCAGCTTCTGATATTTTTCAGATTCACTCTTCTTCTTCTTCTTCTTCTTCTTCTTCTTCTTCTCCTCCTCCTCCTCCTCCTCCAAACAGCAGCCCAGCCCAGCACTGCCACCCACTTTCTCTTCCTGCCCCTCCAGGTACCCTCGGGATGAACATGGAAGAGAAACTGGTCAAATACCTCTTTCAGGAGAAAGCCTATGACAAGAATCTGCGGCCGGTGGTTTCCAAGGATGAGACCGTGACCATTCAACTGGCCCTGACCCTCTCCAATCTGGTGTCTCTGGTGAGGTTCCCGGCAGGCCATGGGGAAGAGGGAGCCCCCAGTCCCCTCACCGGCCTGGAGAGAGACCCCTGCCAGGGCAAACTGAACCACTGCTTGGAAGTAGGGATGGGCACGAAACAAAAAAATGTTTCTGTTTTGGGGGACCCCACATTTCATTTCATTTTGTTTACAAAATGTAACATTTTGTTACCTGTAGCAATGGCTCCAAAGGCTCTGGCAAGGGGGGAGGGGTTAGGCCGGCCTGCCCAGCTGGCTGGCAGGGCTCCAGTGGCAGCCGTGGCAACTCCGGCAGCGGTGGGCCTAGGCCGACCTGCTGGCTGCTTGCCCTCTCCTGCTGACATGGCGGCAGTGCCAGTGGCAGAAGTGGAGGCTCCGGCGGCGGGCCTAGGCTGAACTGCCAGCCACTCACCCTCTCCGGCCTGGCTGGGCGGTCTCGGTGGCAGCAGCAGTGGCCAAACACCTGCACTTACAGACGGCACAAATGGTTTGTTTCAATGAAAAAAAAATTGCCTTTCGTTTCATCTGTAACAAAATCCTGCTTCATCGTTTCGTTTCGCTTTGTTACGTAACGAAACGACGAAACAGCATTTCGTTTTTCGTTTCATGCCCATTCCTAGTTGGAAGGGATTTCTTATCAAGGGACTCATTGGTCACACTTCTTTCTTGCATGGAAGTAGGACCAATGAGCCTACTCACATGGTGCTGGTGCTGAAGTGTAGGCTGTGTCGCTTCTGACATTCTCCTTATCCACAATTGTGTAGCTGACTGTTTTCCCCTCTGTTGTTGCAGAAAGAGGCAGACGAAACTCTCACCACCAACGTTTGGATCGATCATGTAAGTAGCACAACACACACACACGCACACACACGCGCGCGCGCACACACACACACACACACACACACACACACACACCTGTCTCATTGGGGTAAAGAGGATGTCAGATCAAAGGATGCCTTTAAGTTCATCCTTTATGTGTTGGCCCTGACTTGGGCGTGTTTATAGGAAAAACTCTGAGCCTTTTCACACGACCCCTAAGATCCGCTGGCCACTTAAATTCGGACCAGAGATCTTAGGGGTTTGTCGCTGTTCCTGCGTTCCCACCCCCTCCGCACTCCTGGCTGCTGGCTGCGTGAGGGGAGGGAGAAAAAAAAGGAAGAAAAGAATGCCGCTCACGTCCCGGCACTGCATTCAGATTTCTTAAAGGGGCAGGGGGCAAAAAAAGAACAAACAGAAGCAAGAAGAGCCTGGCAGTCACTATGTTATATCCGCATCAGGAATTTTCACCTCCGGAAAGCAGGTACCTGAAAAGTGCGCTGGGACGCACTTAGGTGGGCGTGGTCACACTTAATTATCTGTAAACTCCGGAGCTGGTGGGGAAACAATTTTAAGCTCCGGAGCTGGGAGCCATTTGCGGCGGAGTTTAGGGGTTGTGTACAAATACCCTCTATTTGCCATCAACGGGGAAATGAAAACAGCAGGCCCGAATCATAGGCTGAGAGGCTACAGGCAGGACCCAGGGGATTGTGCCCGTCAGTGGCCGTCAGTACAGCGAGGTGCTCTTCCCCTCCTCCCCAGCCACCATGAGGAAGTACCCCTCTGCTTCCTAAGACTGCCACCAGGAAGGGACTTGAGTGAGGAGGAACATAAGAAGGATAATAATGGCTATTACTTCATGGCCACTGATGTCTGATTCCTTCTCAGAAGCAGCGGCGTAGCAAGGTTTTAGGGTTCCTGGGGACAAAGTTATTTTTGTGCCCCCTCTGGCCCTCCCCAATCCCATTGCACCCACCCAGCAAGGGGGGGCAATCCTGTGGGTGTGGGGAGGGCACATGGTTGGACGGGCACATGGGTGGGCGTTTGTGTATGTGTGCGCACCTTACCTCTCCTGCGGTGGCCCAGAACAAGGCAAGGAAGAGTTGGAGGAGGAGGAGGAGGAGGAGGAGGGCGCTGCAGCCACCGCTCTCGCACGCTTGCCTGCCTCCCGCGCGGTGGTGGAGGAGGAGGAGGCTGCGACGGAGCGGGTCCCGTTGCTAAGCCTGAGGACTGCTGGTGGGAGGGCGCAGGGCTTCCTCCTCCTCCTCCCCCTCCAGGCGCCCCCAGATTGCTGCACTCGGGACAAATGTACCCTTCTGCCCCCCCCGCCCCGATACACCCCTGCTCAGAAGGGCCATCCGTTCTTTCTCCTCCTCCGCTTCCTCGTCCCTGGATCTGAACAAGCAAGCAGTGTAGGAGTCACAGGAGAGACCTGACGACTCAACTGATGAATCAGAATCAGAAGCAGAATAATTTTATTGGCCAAGTGTGGTTGGACACACCCAGAATTTGTTTTGGTAAAATATGCTCTCCAGATATAAGAAGGAAATATAAGAATCATATATTCAACAATGAAAACACAGTACAACAACACAATATAACCTATTATTTAAAAAGGAAGAAAAGAAGTAAAAATTATTCAACAGTTTGATAGCACTTGGAAAAAAACTACTGTATATACAGTGGACCCTTGTATAACAAACAGCTTGTATAACATAAAATTTGTACAACATAAAAATTCTGGAGATAGGGGAAATTTGCTTAACATAATCGTCTATGGGGAGAATCTGTACAACATAAAAATGGGATCACTCCATTTTCAATGCATTGCTATGGGAATTTGTATAAAGGAAAATTTGCTTAACATAATTTCATTTGGAATGAATTAATTCCTTTATACAAGGTACCACTGTATCTAGTTGTCCTACTATGCAGTGCCCTAAAACGTCGCCCTGAGGGTAACAATTGAAACAGATTATGTCCAGGATGTGTGGAATCTGTATATATTTTCATCGCCCTCTTTTTAGTTCGTGTGGTATACAATTCCACAATAGATGGCAAATTGGTAACAATAATTTTTTCTGCAGTTCCAGTTATCCGTTGAAGCCTATATCTGTTCTGCTTAGTCACAGAACAAAACTAGACAGTTATAGAGGAACAAATGATAGATTCAATAACAGCCCTGATTTTTCTGTGAGTGGTAGTTTATAAAAACAACAGGTCTGCCTTTAGGGTTTATCCACAACCAGGTTGAGCAGTTTGATCGCTATTTATTTATTTATTTATTTATTTATTTATTTATTTATTTATTTATTTATACATTTGTATACCACCTGACTTCCAGAGGAACTCCAGACGGTTGACAGCAGTCACTAGAGATGGGCACGACTCCAAAAAATGGTGTTTCGTTTGTCGTTTGTCGTTTAGAGGGTCCATTTTGGTTCGTTTTCATTTTTCGTGAATTTTTGCAAAAAAAATCATTTTTGTTTCATTACATAACGAAACGAAAAAAACGAAAATGAAAACAAAAAATTGCTCGTTTCGTTAGCATTTATTACAGTTCAATGTATCTGCCGTAACGAAAACGAAATGGACAACAAAATTTCTGGTGTTTCGTTTCATTTCGTTTCATTTTGGAGACAAAATTCGTTTTTCATTTCATTACGTAACGAAACGAAAAAACGAAAACAAAAATGAAAAATTGCTCGTTTCGTGCCCATCTCTAGCAGTCACAGAATGCAAAATAGATAACAATATAAGAATATAAATACTCAGATCAGAAATCAATAGAAAACAATCAATAATCACAAAAACAACTAAAACAACAAAAAACAACTTAAAAAACACAAGAAAAACAACAAAAGCACCATGGGTTTCACTTAGTCCTGAAGGCCACAATGAATAAAATGAAGAAACCCCCCTACCCAACACCAGCTTTTAGCTAATGTTACTGCTGGAGGCCTCTAGAAACAGCAGTTTTCATCTTACGCACCTTGGGGGAGTTTCCCAAGAATCTGTTCCCTGAGTCCCCCCATTTTACGCCTTGATCTATGGCATGTAGAGAAACCAAAACTGGCTAGCTTTCCCCCCTGCCCCTGAAAACACCCCACGTCCCATTAGGCAACACTACCAATACATGTAGATCGTGGAGACTATGAACAGCACATACCCTTGGTGATTCACAGGGATGGACAGACTACCGGCTGCAGTGGAACGAATCGGAATTTGGTGGCATCGGGGTTCTTCGCCTCCGACCAGAACTGTTATGGCTACCTCAGATTGTCTTGGAGAACAAGTAAGGTTCAGCTCGGGCAGGCTTCTCCTGGAGTGACCTGCCGTTCTTCTGAGCTCTCTTTCTCCTCCACTTTTATCCGCAGCTGCCTTTGGGCACAACAGCCAGCGATCATGTCCATACCACAGAAACCTTGATTGGGAGACTTGTTGCTAGCTGCTGTTTAAATACAAGGAGAGCAAGCAAGGCTGCTGGTCTGTTGGCAGTCCTTTTGAGCAACTATAACAGAGCTGCTGCTATAAGTTCCTTCCTTTTCTTAAGCATTGGCAAGTCTTTGGGTCTGGGTCCCTATTCTGAGTCTTTGGTACCAGGTCCCAAGTCCAAGTCCGAGGCTTTGATACCAGGTCCCAAGCCCAAGTCTAAGTCAGAGTCTTTGGGACTAAGTCCTAAGTCCAAGTCCTTGGGGGGAAAAAAGGGGTGGGGGAGGAGTGGGTGGGTTCTGATACCAGGTCCCAAGGCCAAGTCTTTGATACCAGGTCCCAAGTCGAAGTCAAAGTCAGAGTCTTTGGTACCAAGTCATAAGTCCAAGTCCAAGTCTGGTCCCAAGTCCCAAGTCCAAGTCTTTTTTACCAAGTCCTAAGTCTAAGTCCTTGGTAAAAAAAGGGGGAGGGGGTGGGGGAGGGTGGGTGGGTTCTGATACCAGATCCTAAGGCCAATTCTGAGTCTTTGATACCAGGTCCCAAGTCCAAGTCTAAGTCAGAGTCTTTGATACCAAGTCCTAAGTCCAAGTCCTTGGTAAAAAAAAGGGAGGGGTGGGTGGGTTCTGAGTTAGTCGAAGCTGAGCAATTGGAGAGGAAAAGTCACCAGTGTCACTTAAGTCCGACTTGACAGTGAGTCCTATGACTCAGGTCCCCACCCTGTCGTTCTAGTGAGCAATCAGAGACAAAAAGTGCAGTCATAGGGGAGATCTGTAGTTGCAAAATGGGGAATGGGGGAAGACTTGAATAGACATCTAGAAAGTGGATTTTAAGAAGGTGCTTTATCCTGTATCACCCCCCTGACCCATTGAGTCCAGAATTGTCAGCTCTGACTAGCAGCCATGGCCTTCCCGAGGAGCCCCCTGCTCAATAGGAGACCTTCCATGTTGAAGGCAATCACTTCATGATGGCCTCAAGCTGTGTTCTTGCCTTTATTTGACATCCTTCTTCCTTGCCCACCACGGGAGGGGGTCTCATCTGATTCTGGGACCCAGCCACTTTCACCCAGTGAACTAGGCCACCGTCTCTTTTGTCATGGCCAGGCTGGGTGGGAGACCGAGGCTCCTTCTTACAGGAACAGCCTTCCAACGGGGACACGCCGCCGCCCACCAGTGTGGCTTCCTCTCTTTCTCTCCTCAGCAACGACGGCAACTTTGAGATCAGTTACAGCTGCAACACCCTGGTGTACAGCAGTGGCTGGGTATACTGGCTGCCGCCCGCCATCTTCCGCAGTGCCTGCCCCATCAACGTAAACTTCTTTCCATTTGACTGGCAGAACTGCACCCTGAAGTTCACGTGAGGAACTACGGCTACCATGCCTCCAGTCCACTGCTTTCCTACCCCTTCCCCACTTCCCCCCTTCTATCCTGTAGGAGCCTCGTGGCGCAGTGGTTAAATGCCTGTACTGCAGGTAAAACTGTGCTCACAACCTGGGTTCAATCCCCGGTAGCAGGCTCAAGGTTCACTCAGCCTTCCATCCTTCCGAGGTCGGTAAAAAGAGTACCCAGCTTGCTGGGGGGGGGCAATGTGTAGCCTGCACACTGTAATTAAAATTGTAAACCGCCCAGAGACCACTTGTAGTGGTATGGGGCGGTATATAAGCAGAACACTTTGCTTTATAGTACCTTTGCTTGGTTGCCACCACAGCTGTCCTCTGAATAAAGAGAGAGCAGAGGTGTACCCAGGATTTGGAGTGCCTGGGGAACAAAGTTTGGTTTTGTGCCCTTCCTGCGCCCCCTCACATTGCACCCACCCAGCAACGTGGGGTGGTGGTGGACCCTGCGGGCGTGGGGTGGGTGGGTGGGTGCATGCATGTGTGCGCGAGGAAGAGGCGGAGGAGGTGCTGCGGCCACTGCGCTCCTGCCTGGCGTGCGGTGGCAGAAGCGACAGAGGGGGTGCATCACCAAGCTTTAGGGGAAAGAACTGCTGCATGGTGGGGGGGGGGTACACGGCTTCCTCCTCCTGCTCCCCCTCCAAGCGCCCACAAGTTGCTGCGCCAGGGGCAGATGTACCCTTCTCCCCCCGCACCAATATAAATAAATAAATAATCCACTGTCACAATTAGGTGCCACAAAAGAGGTTACTGTTACAAATCGTTGCCGGAAGGGAAGGCTTTCTGTTCTGAATCTGTTTTTTTTTTCCGGGGGGGGTGTCCTGTGAGTGGGTTCATCTTCCCCAGATGACACATTCAACAGCGGAGATGGTAAGTCCAAAACTATCCAGTTTATTAACAGGCTCTCCAAACGAAGGAACAACATTTTCACTAGTCAACAGCATAGCCAAAACGCGAAGAGGCGTCAACTAGGGTTCCTGAGGGTAGGGGGTGCCTCTGGAATCTCTCCTGATCGTATGGCGCTCATAGGCTTGTCCCCCATCCGGAACACCGGGTCCCACAACAGGGATGGCGGGCCCACTCCGCTGGGCACAACATCTGCCCTCCCCATCCCTGGCCCTGTCCCCGTCCCGCAGAGGGATCCTTCCTCCAAGGAGCCTTAGGATTCCTGAACACAAAGACTCTCCATTCATCCCTGTCTGAACCCCGATCTCCCTCTACCCACTCCTTTAGATTTCCTGTGCCTTCTTCCCCTCCCCTCCTGGCTCCGCCCTCTCTGGTTCCTCTCAAAGCCTTCAACTGCCGCTCCCGCATTTCCCGCGCAAGTGACGTGTGTCACTGTAGGAACTGTCCCTCCAACCTTTTTTGTTGTCGCTTTGGGGGTGCCCCCTGCGCAGCCACATTCATCCTTTGTGCTCCCACCGGTTCTGTAGGGATGAACGGCACACCTTTGGGCATTTGGCTCTCTTCGGGTGAGCGTTCCCTCACAAGTCCTTGCTGGGCCTTCACTCTTATCCATGGATTTTTTTTTATTCAAAGAGAGGCCTGGAACTAGTCCCCCCCCCCCGCAGATATGGGGGTACTACTGTACTCTTAGTTCTTGTTGCAAAAGCAACAATTTGCAGCAAGTAATTGGTGGGTTTCTCTGTGTCATCACCAGCTCGCTGATGTACAACGCCAACGAGATCGACATGCAGGTCAAGATAGACGTAGAGGTGCCAGAAAACAAGGACGAGCCCGAGAGGAATTTTCTGGTGGAATGGATCATCATTGACCCAGCAGGCTTCACCGGTAGGAGCGGGCAGGAGGGCAAGGGTTAGGGTTGTGTCTTGCAGTGGAGGAGGTCGGGAAGGGAAACCACATTTTTGTAAGACAAAAACCATTCTCAGGACTCACTGGGAGGGTTGCCTGAATGCCTTCAAATTTGATCTGAACACAGTTTAGCATTTATGAGTGCAAGGCTCGGGCTTCATTCCAGAGTAGACAAAAAGCTCATGGCAAGAGTGTAAAATTTTTTTGGCTCCCTCCATTCGTGAGGATGGGGAGACTTCTTATCACTCAGGCGTTGCATTAATGCGAACAATGTGTTGCTACACTGTCTGGTTCTTTTTGGTTCTGAAGCACTGGATGGGTTGTTCACATGCTCCTTAATAGTCAGTACATCCTGTGCTTGTCATATGTGCCTGAACTTGGTTTCTCAAAGGGAAAGGACACTGGAAGCAATGTAAACAAATGGTAGAGAGAGACCTTGGATGGGGGAGAGCAGGAGGGAGGGAGAATCATTTGTTGCACTTAAGAAAAGGATCCTTGAGGATCCTTAAAATTCCTCAGCAATTTTTCTTACCCTTTCAAGACAGCCCAAATCAATGAGAATGAGGAACTGGTGAGCATTCTTTGTGGTCTTCCAATGCGTGCTCATAGTACCCTCCCCCTCCCCAGCGGTATCTCCATTTGCTCTCCCCGCGCCCAAAACGGAAACAATTTTCTCCATGGTTTGGGCGTGGATGAAGACTTGGCCATGCTGATTTGGAGATACTGAGAGTTGTGGTTGAAAAATAAAAAGAGCTTTCCCAAGTTCAATGACAGATGGAGAGGGTAGACGACTTAGGGTGATTCAGACCAATCTCCCTGCAGTGATCCGTGGGTTCCCCCTTTCTCTCTCTGCCACCCAGAGAATGGCGAATGGGAGATCATTCACCGACCAGCCCGAAAAAACGTTGACCCAAGTGTCCCTCGCGAGAGCAACAAGTACCAAGACATCACCTTCTACCTCATCATCAAGCGCAAACCGCTCTTCTACATCATCAACATTGTCACCCCTTGCATCCTCATCGCCTTTATGACCATCCTCGTTTTCTACCTGCCTGCTGACTGTGAGCCAAGTTTTATATATATATATATATATATATATATATATACATTTATATTATAAATAGTTTATAATTAATAATTAATTGAATAATTAATTACAAATATTTAAATATTTAAA
>JAHTLZ010000379.1:62871865-62891201 GCA_023846285.1 Phrynocephalus versicolor | reverse complement strand
ATTAATAATTAATTGAATAATTAATTACAAATATTTAAATATTTAAATATTTATAACTAATATAGATATTATATATACATAAATTTATATACATATATTAATAATTAATTGAATAATTAATTACAAATATTTAAATATTTAAATATTTATAATTAATATAGATATTATATATACATAAATTTATATACATATATATTGATTTCTATATTAATATATAAATTAATTAATATAATTAATATTAATTATGAAATTATTAATAATAATTAATAATATTAATTATTATATTAATTATATTAATTATATTTAATATAATAATTATTATATTAGTCCCTAATTAATATTAGTCCTTTTAAGAATTGCAGGCAAAAATCAAAGAAAACCAAAACCAAAACGAAAGACACAAATCATGTGGCATCTTAAAGACCGTAAGGACTAACTTTCATATTTTAATGTAATGTTTCGTGGACACGTCCACTTTTTCAGACATATTCAGACCATTTCTACTGCTATATGTCTAAAGAAGTGGACGTATCCATGAAATATTACATTAAAATATGAAAGTTAGTCTTTTCTTTGATTTTTTGCCTGCAAAACATGTAAACTTGTTATTCGTGATTCGTTGACGTTGATGAAGCACGAATCAAAACGAATCACCGCTCTTCAAATTTGTGCCCATCTCTAATTGTGATCCTTTCTTCCGTCATTTGTTTACGGAGAATGTAGATGGTGCAAAAGATAGGTCAGGGAACTGTCTTCTGTAAACAGGCCAGGCATGTCATGCCTTTCTGTCCTTGTGCCTTGCAGGTGGGGAGAAGGTGACCCTGGTGATCTCGATCCTGCTGGCTCAGTCTGTCTTCCTGCTCCTGATCTCCCAGCGTCTTCCAGCTACTTCCTTTGCCATTCCACTCATTGGCAAGTAAGTCTTGCTCTGGCCCACAATGGGCCTTTCTTTGAGGGAGGCACCATTCCCAATGGGATAGCAGGAGAGCCGAGCAGCCACATTTATTTATTATTTATTATTTTGAATATTTTTACCCCACCTTCCTCCTTGGAAAAGGACCCAAGGTGGCTGACAACAATGAGGGACAATATACAGCACAGAACATTTAAGACATATTCAAGTTAAGAACAGGGAGTTTGAAGAGGCATCTTAGAACATTAAAAGGTAACATTAGAGCTATTTAGAACACAATGGCTCTTCGGAAGTTTTGTTCCCTTAAAGCACATATTCCTCTTCATATCATAAGACCACATGGTTCTCCTGGAAACCAGAGGGGTCTTCCATGGTTCTACTCAACTGTATTTCAGGGAGAGGCAGAAATCAGGGAATAGTCCGAATTTCTGTGTGTCATGGATTCAAAATTAAAACATGATAGCAAGGAATGAAAAAATATCGCAGAAAATATGAAAGAAAAGCGGTTTGGCATAGTGCGGACAGCAAAAACGATCTGTTGAAAAATGCCCAAGTGCGGGTCGCTGAGTCGCTTCTGCGACCACGTGACTGGATAAGTGCTCAAGATTATTCAAATCATAAATCGGTCGGAGTAACAAGTGCAGTAACGCCATAAATGGAAGTCCTTCTGGTAACCTAGGGGAGATCTCTTCCACAGCCTTTCCAGGTGTGGTGGCATCCATGCGGCACATTCATTGTCTTAGAGGCCAATCACATTAGCATTTAGCACATTGTTTGGGGCACCACAGTGAAGGGGCTGATGCACTCTTATTTATCTTTACTATTTTTATTTTGAATATGTTTTACCCCACCTTTCACCTTGGACAAGGACCCAAGGCAGCTTACAGTAATGAAAGACAATATACAGTCCAGAACATTCAAAACATGTTCAAGTTAAGAACAGGGAATTAGAAAAGGCATCTTACAACATTTAAAAAATAACATTAAAGCTACACAAAGCACGCATAAAGAAGGAAAAATTTCGTGATGAGGGATGGAAACTAGCATGGAGAACACTGGGGTTCTTATGAAATTAGTCAATGCAATCATGCATGGGAACCCATCTAAAACGTAGTTCATCATTCAGGGAAAGCCATCTGTAAGGAGTTTTGAAAAATGATATAACTTTGTGATATGTATTTGAATATTAATACTTAAAGATGTTGAGAAGTATGATCAATAAAAATTCGCAAGTTACCCATGGTGGCATTACTGGCCCAAATCCTATTGATAACCATAATAGTCACATTTAAAGATAGCGATCAAAGGATGTCTTTGTATCACCCCCCCCCCCGGGCATCCTGACCCACCTCTTTTAGGCCTCTGTCAAAAGCAAAAGACAGCAACAAAGCATACTGCTTATATACCACCCCATAGCACTTAAATTACTCTGTAAAAGGTTTACAAGTATTGTATTGAAACCTTTTACTGTATTGGCATCATACAGACCTTAGAGTCCCTGTCGCATATGTTGTTCCACTGTGCTATCGAGAGGAATATCCGTGTCTCTCATTTGGAGCCATTACCTGTAAGATTTTTAGATGGATCAGAAGAGGCGACCTTGTATTACTTATTGCTAGGCATGAAGAAAGTATCAAAAAAGACATAGTGGAACAGGAAAAAGGTGCAGAAGAGAGTGACTAAAATGATTACTGGGCTGGGGCACCTCCCTTATGAAGAAAGGCTAAAACATTTGGGGCTCTTTAGTCTGGAAAAAAGGGGGATATGATTGAGATGTACAAAATAATGCAGGACATGAGTAAAATGGATAGAGGGATGCTCTTTTCCCTCTCACAAAATACCAGAACTAAGGGGAGATCGACTCAAATTGAGGGCTGGGAGAGTGAGAACTGACAGAAGAAAATATGTTTTCACCCTATACTGAAAGACATGGTTGAGAAACGGCCCATAGTCAAATCCACAGCAGTTGTTTTGGGTGCAGGCTGTTTCTTGACCAGCCATTTAAGAATTGAGAAAGAAAAGTTTTTAAGTGTTTAAAATGAAGCAGTCCATCAGTTATAATCTGGGTACAGTAAAAATTAATCAATCAATAAATCCCCCCATCTCCTGCCGATACAAGGAAGTGATTAATTTGCCAAAAGCTTCTGTCCGTTTCAAGGAATGAGGAGTGGGCCTTTTGTTAAGTTAATGGCTTTGAATTCCCATTTCAAGCCCACTTACAAATACTATGAGTTACAACAGGGATCACTTGGAGAGTGGGGGAGAATATTGTTCTTGGAAATACCAGTTTCTCTTCCAATTGTTTTGAGGCTGACCGGTGAGCTCAGAAAGAGTTTGAGAGGAGCAGCAGATGATTGATTCCCTATTCTTCTAGAAAAGTCTTGGAACTTTGCTCCAGTGATTTGGCCATTAGTGGTTACTAGCACGTAAGGCTTTGCTCCTCCTGACCACTGAGCAACTTTGTAGCAGGGGCATATCTGGAGGGAGGGACAGAAGGGAACATCTGCCGTGGGTGCAGCAATCTGGGGGCGCCTGGAGGGGGAGCAGGAGGAGGAAGCCATGCACCCTTCCACTGCCCAGCAGTATTCCTTTCCCCTAAAGCTTGGCGACAGCACCCCCTCTGCCATCTCTGTTGCCGCACGCTAGACGAGCAGCAAAGCAGGCAGGCAGGCAGGAGCGCGGTGGCCGCGGCACCCCCCCTCCTCCTCACCTTGGTGGGAGAGGTGTAAGATGCGCGCACTGCCGCATGCATACACGCACGCACACGCACATGCACGCCTACCCCAACCCTAACCCAGGGGTGCCCAAACTTTTTGTAAGGAGGGCCAGATTTGGTGGCTGAGAATGTGTCAGGGACCGGTTGCTCCCCAATCCTGCCACGCCACTGCAAGCCCCACCTACTTTCTTTAAAAAAACATGGGGTGAAGGAGGGGGAGGGAGGGGCGGGGCCAGCCAGCCGCGGGCCACTCAGAATGACCTGACTGGCTATATTTGGCCCCCGGGCCGGACTTTGGGCAAGCCTGCCCTAACCCTAACCCTAACCCCACGCCCTCAGGGTTCGCCCCCCCCGTTGCTGGGTGGGTGCGATGTCGGGGGGAGGGGGCAGGAAGGGCGCAAAAAGGAACTTTGTCCCCAGGTGCTCCAAATCCTGGCTACGCCTCTGCTTAGTAGTAGCATCACATGGTTTTACCCTCCGAATGACCACAGGTAATCCAACTCTTGCATCTAATCCCTCCACCCCGGCAGGTACCTGCTCTTTGTCATGCTGCTTCTCACGGCGGTTGTGGTGCTCTGTGTCGTGGAACTCAACATCCACTTCCGGACCCCCAGCACCCACATCTTGTCCAGCTGGACCAAAGAGGTAAGCCCGGGAGAGTCAGAGGATATCATGAGACAGAAACCTCCATTCCAGAATAATGGTCTCCATAGAAAACTGGCAATGTTGTGATGAAGTAGATGTAAATTACATGGTTTCCAGCAGAAGAGCTTTTGAAATCTGTACCTAACAGCAGGCACTGAGGATTTACCAACACAATCAGAAGCCCACTGTGTGAGTAAATTGGTTTTGAATTTCGTCCTGATAACATCTGCCAGGATTCTTAATACTGTACTGGACTTGTCTTTTACAGCATTGCTTCCTAACCTTGGGTCTCCAGATGTTAAAACTCCCAGAAGCCTTCACCACTTGCCAGAATTTCTGTGAATTGTAGTCCAAGAATACCTAGGGACTAGGGATGGGCACAATATGGGAAAACAGAGTTTAGTTTGGGTGGTTACTTCACGTCCTTCCTCGAGCAGAGGAGAACTTGCCTCTGTGTTGAAATTGGTTTTCAACGTGGATTGAAAAGATTCCCGAGCTCCAGGACAGGAATCTCTCACCCCGCTTGGAGCGCAGTTCAGGGGGCGTGGTTGGGGTGAACTCGGATTGACCTCACAAGGACGTGAGGTTCCGTTCCTTTGAACTTGGATTGACCCCACAAGGACGTGAGGTTATGTCCCTTCGAACCGGTCTCCAGCGGGGCCACAAACTGCAGCGAGAGTGATGTGAAGTATCAGCCTTAGTTTCATTTCGTTTCTACTAGTAGCAGTTCGTTTTGTTTCATTTTTAAATGAATTTTTATTAAAAAAATTTAACAAAACAAAACAATAACGAAATGATTCGTTATTCTATAAAATGGCTCCCCTGAGTCTTAAAGGATCAAATTGGGTGGCTAACTTTTTACAAGGGAGCCATTTTACAGAGTAATGAAACGATTCATTTTCAAAGGAAAAGTGTTTCATTTTGCAATGAAACACTGTTTCTAATTTCATTTCATTTCGTAATGATTTGAAAGCTTATGAAATGATGCAACAGCATGTCGTTTTTCGTAACATGCCCATCTCTTCTCGGGACCCACGGTTGAGAACCACTGTTTTAGCATGACTGTTATGATCCTTGAAATGCTGATCTCGTTTGATTTTGGAAGTTAAGCAGAGTCAGGCCTGGTTAATATCTGGAGGGGAGATTGTAATGCTCAGTTATGTTTCAATCTTGGCTTAGTGGCTTAGGTCTCTGGCTGCAGAGCCACTCGTTGGGAGTTCAGTTCCTCACTGGGCCTCCTTAACGGGGTGGACTTGGTTATCCATAGTGACATCCTGATAACCAACCGCAAAGCAACACAAACTAATTTGTGAACTGGGAGAGGTAGAAAAAGACCCTATTGTGGAAATCACTAAAACTTTAGATTCATCATAATTAATTACTAACTCCTAAATTTTGCAGTAATTGCCCAGGGCTCTTAATAACCACCGTAGGCCAGCACAGGTTAATGAGAGAAGTACCACATCATCTGCATATAAAAGAGTTGACAGAGGTCTGTCTGCTAGGTTAGGAGGATGAGAAT
Organism: Phrynocephalus versicolor; assembly: GCA_023846285.1. Classification (NCBI taxonomy): domain Eukaryota; kingdom Metazoa; phylum Chordata; class Lepidosauria; order Squamata; family Agamidae; genus Phrynocephalus; species Phrynocephalus versicolor. The sequence continues at coordinate 62,885,405 of JAHTLZ010000379.1, read as the reverse complement.
TTATTCTAGATAAATTCCTAACCAAGGAGTTGATATAGATGTAGACGTTGAACAAAGTGGAAGCCTTGTTTGACACCAGCATATGTTGGGATGGCATTGGTAAGATGACCAGCCTTGATGATAAGATCAGGGTAAGATGACCAGCTCTGTTGCATCTCACTTTCACCCAGGTTTTTGCTTAGAGGCAGCGAATCTGGAGTGATAGCCACCTGTCAGTGTTAGTTATCTCCAATTTCTGCCAAAGCCTGTCTTGTGGGATCATATCAAATGCTGACTTATAATCAACAAAGGCTGTGTATAGTGCTCCTTTGGTCTTAGATGAATATTATCTGTCAAACATTGTTTTGTTTTATTGTTAGCCGCCCAGAGTTCCGATCCGGAAGATGTGTGGGATACAAGTGTACTAAATAAATAAATAAATAAATTTGATTTGTGGAAATCAGATGTTTTCAGCATTCAAGAATTTCTTCTTCTAACAATGCATCATCTGCAACATGTGTGAATGGAGAAGCCAGGTGTTAGAACTTGCTCCTAAGGATGGTGGCCTCCATTCAATTAACTCTTCCCATAATACTTCTCTACCCATCAGTTCTTCCTTGAGACCCTGCCTCGCCTCATGCACATGTCCAGGCCAGCTGAGAGCGACTCTGAACCACAGGAGGGCCTGCTGATCCGACGCAGCAGCTCCGTGGGTTACATCATCAAAGCCGAAGAGTATTTCACCATCAAATCCCGCAGCGAACTCATGTTTGAAAAACAGTCGGAGAGGCATGGCTTGGCCAGTCGGATCACACCTGCTAGTGAGCTTTCTATTTTTGCATTCTGTTTTAGTAGCTAAGATTTCCCTCTGGATCACCCAGCAGGGGATTCAGATGCAGGCAAGTACTTGACCCAACCTTTAAGACAAGTCACAAGGAAAATCGATGGGGGAAGCCATTGTCACCATCTCCTTTTCCTCCCACATCTGCAAAGAAGTTTTTAATTCTTAAGAAAAGTTGTAGTGATGCAGCACATCAGCGCTGCCCTGATACATATTTTTTCAAAGCAAAAAGGGGTTTTTTTCCCCACCGCGTGGCCATCAGAAAACACGATTGTAAAAATAGGTTACAGGCAATACCTTTATAGGGCACTAATAAAAATAAAAAACAAAGAACATTGCAAGCTTTTGAGTGTAAATCACTCTTCTTCATAGCAGGTCCCAGAGGTTCAGACACGGTAAAAGATATGCTTTGCCAGGAAGTTACTTTTAAAGTCCTTGGTTAGACGATGTTCTTATCAAGTGGGGGCAGTGTATGGCCCATGTTCCTTTGTTTGAAGAACTGGGGTGTGAAACCCAATGCTTAAGAAGCTTTCACATCTGCCCTCCGACTTCGTGCCTCTAACAAGACTCCTGCCCTGGCTGCAACATCATTTAGCCATGGACTTTAAGTACATCATCTAACCAAGGACTTTAAAAGTAATCTCCTGGCAAAGCACATATTTTACTATGTATGAACTTCTCGGACCTGCTATGAAGAAGAGTGATTTACACTCAAAAGCTTGCAATGTCCTTTGTTTTTTATTTTTATTAGGTATAAAGGTATCGCCTGTAACCTATTTTTGAAAGTATATTTTTTTCAAATTCACTTCCTCTGCCCCTTCTGTCGAGGAACAGAGGAAGTGATAAATTTGCTAATATCATCAAGGGGCTGACTTCATAAGCTGTTTCAGGAGCTGGACCAAAGAGGTTACTTGAGGTCTGCAATGCCATTTGGAGCTAAGGATCGCACCAAATGGCATACCTGACTTCTACCTGACCAGATGACCTAGCCTACTCCAAAACAGGATTACTTAGGCACACCCTTAGTTGCATGCTCTGCTTCTCTTGTGTAAGGACTGCCTGCCAAGGGGACTTTGGCTATTTTAGACAGATGCTCATACTAGAGATGGGAAGCTCACTGCTTCCTTTTAGGATGGTTTGCCTTCTCTCTTCATTCAAGGGAGCCTCTGCTGCTCCTCGGATGTGTTCAGAGCTTCCCTCCTCTTGTAGGGCCAAACCTTCATGGCATGGATGACCGCGATGAGCAGCTCTACAACGAGATCAAGCCTGCCATCACAGGGGCCAACTACATTGTGAAGCACATGAGAGAGAAGAATGACTACAATGAGGTGAGCACACCCTTGGTGCATCCTATACTGTAGGTCAGGCTTGCACAATGCATCGATCGCAGGTGACTTGTAGCCCGTGGGGTGCTAAGATGTCACCTCCCAGGACCCCACTTGCCTCCTGACCTAGGGGCTCTCCTCCTCCTCCTCTGTCAGTGCTGCGGAGCTTGGTGGGTGAGTAGGGCGAGCAGGCGCTCCTCCTCCTCCTCCTCCTGTGCCACACAGCTTGGTGGGTTGTGTGGGGATGGCTAGTGGGCACGCTGCCGCCAGCACCGTGGAGCTTGGGGGGGTGTCAGTGGGCGCTCCTCCTCCTCCACTACCACTACAACCAGCACCACAGAGCTTGGTGGGTTGTGGGGGGTGGGAGCAGGTGTGCCGCTGCCAGTGCCGTGGAGCTTGGTGGGTAGGTGGGCTGAACGGGCACATTATTTATTTATTTTGGAGTACATTTACCCCACCTTTCTCCTTGAAAAAGGACCCAAGGCGGCTTACAGTAATGAAGAACAATATACAGTTCAGTACAATTAAGACATATTCATGTATTGAGAACAGGCAATTGAGGGACATCTTAGAGCATTAAAAGACAACATTACAATTAAATTTACAAGTGAATATGAGCAGTTTAAAAGTCTATGTGATCATACAGAATCAATAAAAGACACATAATAGGTAGTAGTCCATCATTCAGGGAACGCTTGCCTGAAGAGAAAGGTCTTTGCCTGTTTCCGGAAGGACAACAGAGATGGGGCATCCCTGGCCTCTAGTGGGAGGGCGTTCCGGAGTCCGGGCGCAGCAGCCGAGAAAGTCCTTTCATGTGTTCCCACAAGACATACCTGTGAGGGTGGCAGGATGGAGAGAAGGGCTTCTCCTGATGACCGTAACACCTGAGTCGGTTCATACTGAGAGATTCGATTGTATGTATATTGTAGATTGAGCCATTTTTCTCTTCCTGTCCTCCTTTTTCTCTCTCCATTTTTCCTCATCTTCCTCCTCCTCCTCATTTTTATTCTAAAAAGAGTTCTGAATGGACCCCTGACCTTTTTTGCATCTGGTTATGGCACACTTCTGGCAGGCAATGAAAACTGCCTTTCCCTTTTGTGTTATATCTTATGCACTCCAGCAACAAGGAACACTCCTAGTCCTGGAAGAAAAGTCCATCACAGGTTACAAACCATGATGGGGATGTGTCATCCTCAGGCTTAAAACCGGGGTACTTCAAGGGCCAGATGCAGGGGAGTGGGATCAGGACACAGAGATCTAGTCTCGTGCGCTCCCAGACGCATCTGGTGGGGCCACTGTGAGATACAGGAAGCTGGACTAGATAGGCCTTTGGCCTGATCCAGCACGGCTCTTCTTATGTTCTTATGTAGTCAACATTCTTATGGTTGGTGCCAGACCACAGCCTGTTACATGGCCTGACCTGGAAAGGGGAAGCTTAACATGAGGAAGGATTTTTCTGGATGGTTTGGTGACCTCTTGTATCTTTCCAACCTTTGTTTGCAACACATTTTCCTTGGCAGGAGAAAGACAACTGGAACCTCATTGCCGCCACCGTGGACCACCTTGGTTTACTTTTGGTCACTCCGATCCTGACCCTTGGCACCCTGTGGATTTTCTTGATGGGCTACTACAACCACCCTCCTCCTTTGCCCTTTGAGGGTGACCCCTTCGACTACCACGAAGATCACAAGCACTATGTCTGAGGATCAAACTAGATGACATGCTGAACACATTTAGAGAGCGAGGGGTGGGGAACCTTCAGCCCTCCAGATGTTTTGGGCCACAACTCTCACAGTCCTCGATCCCTGGCCATATTGCTTCAGTATTCTGGGAGCTGCGATCCAAAACATCTGGAGGGCCGAAGGTTCCCCACCCTGCCTTAGAGGAAATGTTCCTCGGGTGATGAAATGCAGCTGTTTGCCATAGCACAGGCATGGCCAAACTTCAGCCCTCCAGATGTTTTGGACCACAACTCTCACAGTCCTCGATCATTGGCCATATAGGTTCAGAATTTTATATTTAAACATTAAACTTATTATGTCTTCAGCAAAAAACACGCCTGATAACAGTACCTTAACCAGCAAAAACTCAACTAACCTTACACAGGAACAGTGTGACTGGCTTTAAACCAAGACCGGTAACTTGTGATCCCTCTGTGCTACATTTATACAAACTGCAGCCACAATCACCAGCACCTGCCCGAAGCTGCTGCAGCCTCAGAGTTTTTCCTCACAATCAAAACAGCGGTGTGTGTTTTACCCACACACAAACTCTGAGTTGCTGTACTCTTCTGAGTAAGGTATGTTTCAATATTTTATTTATGTTTTCTATAACTTTGTTCAAGTATAAAAACTTGACAATATACTGGTATGAACATCAAGTGGTTTTAGCGGGGGAGACTCATTTCTTCCTTTTCAAATCCATGGCTGGCTGCACCATGGAGCAAATTTATTTTCTCTGTATCCTACAGAGTCCATTTAACCCCTATTTTTTCAAAATATTAATTATTTACCTTATCAATATATTGATATAAGTCTATGATGTTTTGCGCTTTGAGGATTGTCGTCTGCTGTGCCGGTTCATCATGGGGAAGCACACAGATGTGTGTGGGGTAGCGTCGTGCATCCCACGCAAAAAAGTTTGGGTACCCCTGCACTGGCATGACCCAATGATTCAACGTAAGTTCATTAGGGAATTTTAAAATAATATCCCCAGCAGTAATGTGCTTTTAGCAAGGTATCGATTGTAGAACTGAACAAGGTAGAAATTCCTTCCAGAAAATGAGGACAGTCTTCGTACTCGAATACTTTGATCCTATGTATTCGGCATACTTCTCTATGGTGTTGAAAATTGGACCCTTACAGACGTATTATGCTGGAAGCTGGAAGCATTCAAAATGTGGACGTACAGAAGAATCCTGAAGATACTTTGGAGTGCCAGAGTCACTAATGTGGCTGTATTACAGCACATGAATTAAAAGCTCAATACTGTAAAGAGAAGAAAATGGCAATATTTCGGACACATAATGCACAATAAGAAATGCCATCTGTGGCAGGTTATCCTTCAAGGAAAAATAGATGGGAAGCATGGCCCGGGGCATAGAAGAACATTCTGGCTGAAGAACCTAAGCCAATGGCCTGCAGTGAGCACAGCCGCTTTGTTTAGAATAGCTTTAGATAGAAACCAGTTCAGGTTACTGATCACCAACGTTCTACGAGGATATGACACTTGAAGAAGAATGTACCTGCAAGAACATTAATAATAATAATAATAATAATAATAATAATAATAATAATAATAATAATAATTATTATTATTATTATTATTATTATTATTATTATTATTATTATTATTAAAGTCATGCACACATGCAAACCGGTACATAATGCCCCAGTACAACAGATGTACTATACAAATAAACATGGCAATGGGGGACTCATTTTATACAGTCACCTTGCTACCACGGAACTTGCCACCTCTTGACTCTGTGTCATGTGACTGGGGAGAAAGAACCCAGTATACTACTGGATAAGTTCATAACATTTCCTTTGTGTGACCAGGACCTCACTCACATGTTGGGCTGATGAGAAACCAGGGAACTTGCATGCTTTTTGTATAATCTAGGGACTGTTTACATATGTAGATGCTTGAGCGTTGGTTGGCTTTGCTTCGCTGCAAAATTTACTCACAAATGCTTGTCCTTGTGTTGTTTAATTAAGTTGTGGCCAGGGCAACTCTTCTGTCTTTGCAATATTCTTTCTCAATATGTTGCACTCATTTTTATTTCTTAAAATAAAAAAGCTCAGTTCCCCCTGAGATTAAAAACTCAGCCTCCTAGTGCCTCTTTTCCCCCCATGAATCCAATAGCCTTTTCACACGACCCCTAAGATCCGCTGGCCACTTAAATTCGGACCAGAGATCTTAGGGGTTTGTCGCTGTTCCTGCGTTCCCACCCCCTCCGCACTCCTGGAGAAAAAAATGAAGAAAAGAATGCCGCTCACCTCCGTTCTGCCGTCCAGGCACTGCATTCAGATCTCTTAAAGGGGCGGGGGGCAAAAAAAGAACAAACAGAAGCAAGGAGAGCCCGGCAGTCACTACGTTATATCCGCATCAGGAATTTTCACCTCCGGGGAGCAGGTACCTGAAAAGTGCGCTGGGACGTGCTTAGGTGGAGGTGGTCGCACTTAATTTTCTGTAAACTCCGGAGCTGGTGGGGAAACAATTTTAAGCTCCGGAGCTGGGAGCCATTTGCGGCGGAGTTTAAGGGTCGTGTACAAATACCCCAAGTAGCTTCTTCAGTCTGAGAAAAGTCTGGAACCAATCCCCAGAGGATCTAGGGGTGCTACTGTATCATGTAAATGGCGGCGGGGGGGGGTTAGCATAGGGAATTTCAAATAGGGAATTCAATAACCACGCATCAGAAACCATATCAAATATCTTGTTCTTTATTAAACAATAAGAAAAAGACAGGTCAAACTGCAAAAAGAGAGACAGAGAGAGACACAGACAGACAGAAAGAGACAGAGAGAAAGAGAGAGAACACAAAAAAATTAATAAGCCAACCAATGGACTTATTAAGCCAACTTATTATTACCCTTTAAAAGGGCAATAGGTACAGAGAATATGAAGGCGTCTTGGGGATCCTCAACTCTGGAGGACATATTAAATAGACAAAGGTCTCTGAGCTAATGCAGAGTGCCAGTTCTTGCTAACAGCATAATATGTCGAATCTCCAGGCAAAGAGTCTCCATGTGCCAAGAGGTTTTACAATTTCCCGCCTTTTCCACCAAGCTTTTGGATGACCACAGTGGTTTCCCTCAGAACTCTCTAGAACAGTTGGTTCCCAACCTTGGCTCCCCAGATGTGCTAAAACTACCAGAATCCTTCACCACTAGCTGTGCTGGCAAAGGCTTCTGGGATTTGCAGTCCATGAATTTCTGGGGACCCCAAGTTCTAGGATTCACAGTCCGACACACACACACACACAGAGACACACACACACACAGAGGGCACATCCCACTGATACTCCAGTGGGTACTTTGGCTCACTGAAAACTGTTGGCTACAAAGTCGGCAGCTCAACGGTTCGAATCCCAGGTTCCACGCAGTGGAGTGAGTTCCCACTGTTAACTCCAGCTCCTGTTTTAAAGCAGATAAATGCAAGTAGATAAATAGCTACTGCCGTAAAAAGCGGGAAGGTTAAACAGTGTTTCTTTGCAGCCATGCCAGCCACATGGCCACAGACTTGCACAACAACAGCTCTTCAGCTTGAATATGGAAATAAGCACCACCCCTAGTGTTGGTCAGGACTAGCACGCATGTGCAGGGGGAACATTTAGCCGCCCAGAGTTCCTGTGGGAAGATGGGCGGGGTATAAATTCAAAAATAAATAAATAAATAAATAAATAAATAAATAAATTTATTTATTTATTTATTTATTTATTTATTTATTTATTTATTGGATTTTTATACTGCCCATCTGGCAGTGAGGTCACCCACCCACCCTTTACCTTTTCCTAATCTCCCAAGTTTTTTTAATTTTTTTGGTGCATTCCCCAAAATGAGACAATTCTGTAATTCCTTGCTGACAGTTCGAGATCCCACAGATCCCAGGAAAGGAAGAGATCCTTCCCTCCAGAGGCAGCCTATAGGAAGTCACGGCCTGGGCTTATTTTTAACAGCAAAAGGCCTTGCCATGTAACTGACCAGCTGCTGGGTGAGGAATGGAAGTCAGGAAGTCTGAGGTCAAGCGAAGGAGACAAGGCTTGCGGGGAAGAGCCGTTCTTGGGGGGTTTGGAGGGGGGGTTAGAGATAACATTTCACAGGCAGCAGCTGAGGCTTGGTCAGGCCTGGAATGTCAACCGCAGGGCAGGGAAACAGCTGCAGAGGACAGGCCTCCCTCTCTTGGGGCCTTTGAGAAGAGAAGGTGGGTGTAGACAGTGACACTGTAGAGCAGTGGTGGCCAAACTTCAGCCTTCTTGATGTTTTGGACCACAACTCCCAGAATTCCAAGCCTGTATTGTCAGTGACAAAGGACTGTGGGAGTTGTGGTCCAAAACATCTGGAGTGCTGAAGTTTGGCCACCACTGCTGTAGAGGAAGCCTGGAGAAGGCTATCATTTTCCCCAATACTGAATGGGGTGTTTGAGTGTTCATAGGTACTGCTTGCCATTGTCTTGATACTTGGACTTTCCAGCATTCTTTCATGGTAAACCATTAGGGAAGGAGGATTCCTTCCTTCCTTCCTTCCTTCCTTTTGTCCGTCCGTCCGTCCATCCGTCCGTCTGTCCGTCCCTGCCTGCCTGCCTCTTTTCCATCCTTCCTTCCCTTTCCACATTTCACACTCTTATCTGGGCTCCACCTTTTGAATGAAACAAATCACGGTAAGACTTTCCTATGTCTCGAAACAGTGCCAGATCTCTGCCACCTTCTAAAGAAACGGCTTTTAATGCCAGTTTAACTGACAGAACTAGCCCTAATATCTCACGTACTTTAAAATCCAGATTTAATTTACCTTTAAACCGGCTCCAGAAATTGTGACCCCACGGCAAGTGGGCTTTTTTAAAAAAGAAAACCCGGTAACGCCCACTTAACCAGGTTCCAGCGAGTTTTCAAAGACTCAAGGCGAAAGTTGGGTGTTTTAAAATCTGGTTCCAAATCCGTGTTTTAAAAGGAGGCAAACGAGAGTGTGGTCGCGCAAACACCGGATTTTTCCCTTGTTGTCCTATAAAATGCTTGACAGCAGATCAAAAGGGGAGCTGAGCAGCACTTCCCTCTCCAATTAGCTAGGAGATCGGGTGAGATAAAAGAGCCTCTGCTGAATTGTTTGCCGGCTTCCTGGGAGATCTGAAATAAGGCAGGACAAGCTGACTGTGAAGCCGTTTGTTGCTCACAAGGAGTTCCATGGTCACATTTTCATGACAGAGGGGGCAGAAAAAGAGCTCTCTGTCTCTGAGACAGCTTGGGTCTTCTCTTCCCCCAGCGCTCTTCAGAGGCAAGAGTAAAGGAGGAGTTCTGATCAGCTGGGAGATCAGGTGGTAGATAAGGTGCAGTGAAGCACTCACTGGCTGCAGCTCCCCATTAAGTCTGACCTGAGCAGCTGCCCCCAAGCTGTAAATATCTCTCACTAGAAGAGCTACATGCACAGCAAGGTCGTGGGGATAGAATTACTATTGTTAATGAGACCTCCTTAATGCATTTATTATGGGGACGCAAGACACAGATCTTCTGTCATGTGACTACTTTGTTTGAAAAACTGGGTTTAATTATTACTCACTTGTTTCTGTTGTGTGATAGAGCCCAAAAGGGGATTGGGCAGATTCCTGGAGGAAAAGTCCACCACAAGTTACAAACCATGAGGGGGATGTGTTATCTCCAGGCTTAAAACCAGGTTACTTCAAGGGCCAAATGCAAGGGAGTGGTATCAGGGGATAGAGATCTAGTCTCGTGCGCTCCCAGAGGCATCTGGTGGGGCCACTGTGAGATACAGGAGGCTGGACTGGATGGGCCTTTGGCCTGATCCAGCAGGGCTCTTCTTATGTTCTTCTGTTCTTATGAGTTGTACAGATTACCTAGACCACTGCTTCTCAACCTTGGTCCCCCATATGCTCTTGGTCTGCAATTCCCAGGAGTCCTTGTCAGCCCAATTAGGGGAGAAGGCTTCGGGAAAGATGCAGTCCAAGAACATCTGGGGTACCCAAAATTGGGAAACACTGGATCTAGGTCAATGCTGCAAAATCCATCCATCCATTCATTCACCCACCCATTCACCCATGCATCCTTGACAACTAGCTAACTTTTGTCTTAAAATCTTCAATGAAACATCATATTGTGCAGAAATGTTTTGTTACATCACTGAGCTTAAGTGTAACTAGCTTCATTATTGACTAGCTGACAGGTTACTGACTGCAGTGAGCCTCGTGGCGCAGTAGTTAAATGCCTGTACTGCAGGCAAAACTGTGCTCACGACTTGGGGTTCAAGCCCAGGTAGTAGGCTCAAGGTTCACTCAGCCTTCCATCCTTCCGGGGTCAGTAAAATGAGTACCCAGCTTGCTTGGGGTGGGGGGTGGGGGAATGTGTAGCCAACATACTGACATAAAACTGTAAACTGCCCAGAGACTACTTGAAGTGGTATGGGTGGTATACAAGCAGAACACTTTGCTTTGCTTTGGGTTACATAGCTGATGTTTAGAAGCGCTTTTGCTTACATATAAAGCTCTATACAGCTTAGGACCTGATTATCTAAAGGACCGTCTTCTTCCATACAAGCCCGTACACTAAGATCAGGTCTGGAGGCCCTGCTGAAGGTGCCATCCCTTAAAGAGGTGTGTGTGTGTGCGTGGGGGTGGCATGTCAAAACAGGGCCTTCTTGGTGGCTGTCCCCCCTAACTTTGGAATGCCCTCCCAACAGAGATCTACCTGGCGCCAATGCTTTTGGCCTTTCAGCACCAGACAAAGACCTTCCTGTGTAGCCAGCATTTTAATTAGTTAATGTTCTTTGAGCTGGGCATATGAGTAGCAGGATTTTATTATTTGTATATTGATTGTTTTTACCTGTTTGTTATTTTGATGGTTTTAACATGTTGTTTTATTGTTTTAACAGATTGTTGTATGCTGCCCAGAGACTGCTTGGTAATGCGGCGGCTAAAAAAAAATCTGTAAATAAATAAATAAATAGCTGACAGAACACTCTGCCTTGTCCGCGTCTTTGATGCCACAAGTAACACTGGCAGAACCCTGAGTTGAGGAAAGCAGGACAAATAATCTGAGGTTGAGAGGGAACATTTTGGCTGCTGCTAACTTGACTGAAAACACTGCCTCTGTGTCTTCTTCGAATTTGTCTCTGTTGGCCCTAATCTCTCGCTGGGGGCCTCTGAGAATTTGGCAGAAATTTCCCTTGAAAGCTGCGTTAGAAGGTTGTTGTCCTCTGTGTTCCTATAAATAGGAGCCCTGGGGGCTTTCCTGATGCCCCTCAGGCATGTTCCTGGCAACACACACACACACACACACAGAGAGAGAGAGAGAGAGAGAGAGAGAGAGAGAGAGGGAGAGAGAGAGAGGCCCCAACCTGGACAACGTCCTGAACAATAGCCATGCTTTGTATGCCTGCCCAGTGGGGTATGTGGAACAGACAGTTCTGTCACCTGCCCCACCCAGTCCCCATATCATTGTTCCCAAGGCAATTGGCTGTCGTCACTGAGGAAACAGCTGACAATGCAATGGTGGGACAGCTGGACCGCAACCAGCCTGGGAAGGAAGGGGGACCGTGGGGTGTGTATGTGGAAGGGAGGGAAGCTAGGAGGTTGGGAGAGGTGCGGAGCCTGGCTGAAAAATAACCCCCCAGACCCTCCCAGCAAATCGATTCAAGAAGCTTCTGCTGCTTTTGGATCGAGAAAGATTCATCCGCACCAGCACGATGGTCCAGCTTAGTTTGGTCCTCATTGCCAGCTTCCTTACAGGTAGGCTGGGTGGGTCCGGCCGGGCTGAATCAAGAACCGGGTTCTCTGCTCTGTGTGCTAGAACGGACCAACAGTGGGTTTTTTTTTTTTGTTGGGTGTTTGGCAGGGAGGAGAGGCTCGTTCTGAACTAAGATCTGCAAAAAATCTAACGTGGGGCCAGCATCTCACAGTACGCAAGAACCAGAAGGCAGCGGAGGGACTTGCTGGGGACACATCTCTCCCTTTGACAACACCGGCGTTAGGGCTGCAGGAGCCCCGTGTAGTTCAGAGGGCAAGGAGCTCAGGGAACTAGGACTTCTCTGTGTGCTCCGAGTTCCTGGAGGAACTTGCCCTCTGAAGATGCCAGCCACAAAGTCTGGTGAAACATCAGGAAGAAAAGCTTCCAGAACATGGACAAACAGCCCAAAAACTCATAACAACTATTAGAATATCACACTCTCCCTATAGTTTGGAAGGGGATGGTGGTTCCAAGGGGGAGACTTTTAGTCTGTGTCCCTCTCAATATGGCAGTGGTGCCTTCTTTTTCTAGTCACTTCTAATGAAGCCAAAAGAAGGAAGGAAGGAAGGAAGGAAGGAAGGAAGGAAGGAAAGAAAGAAAGAAAGAAAGAAAGAAAGAAAGAAAGAAAGAAAGAAAGGGGAGGGAAGGAAGGAAGGAAGGAAGGAAGGAAGGAAGAAAGAAAGAAAGAAAGAAAGAGGGAGGAATGGAGGAATGGAGGAAGGCATGGCCATTAAAACCCTCTAGGGAGATGCACTTTGAAATGCCTTAAATTGGCTATGGCTGTTTCAGGAAGATGGGCAGCTGACTACACCTGCTTTAGCCATTGTAGTGAGATTCCAGATTGCGTTCAGTGGCACCCCATCGCCAACGTTCATACAGCGCCTGCCGCCACCCTCCTCCTGAGCCTGCCTTGGCCCTCCGCACCTCTCAATTAAGTAGCTGAGATTACGCTAATGAAGGCAATTTGCCAGCACTTCTCCCGCACACTTCCCTTGAAGACTTTATTGGACAGTTGCTGTTTGCTAATAGTTTGATAATGCTGGGGGTTTTAAATATTAGTAAGCTAACGATCTGTGGACTAGGCAGGAATGGATTTCACCCAGAGCTAAGTAAGCAATTTCTTATTAATCAGTCAGGATCTGATCAGCACACGCTGCCTGCCTAATTGTATCCTAATTATATAGCTGAGAGATAAAGGTATATTTGCGTTGATGGAATTATTTAAGTTAGGAAATCAACTAATAAAGGAGGATACATGATAGCAAGGTATACTTTTGTTGGAGGGATGACTGGTTTTCAGAGATTTGGGTGCTGTATATATTGATCTTGGAAAGCTGCACATCATTTTTGCCCTTCCTTCCTTGTAGGAGTGAGGACCTGGGAGTGTGATTAGCTCTCAAAGCAATGTAGAATATTAGACTAAAGCTGAAGAATAACACTAAAACAGCCATGGCACCAAAATTTAATTTAAATAACCTTTCTGGATAACTGAAAGATCATTTAAAGAACAGGTTTGCAATGCATTATTAAACTCTATTGACCATGAGCCAGAATAACTGTTGACTGAAACCAGCGATGTGATTAGGAAGAAACTAAAAAGAGGATCCTTGTGGTCAAAAGAAGAGAAAAAATTTAATTGAAGACTGATGGAACACTTAGAATTATAAATATAGATGAGAAACAAAAATAAGTGTCAGAAATTGGATTAAAATATCAAATGCAGCTTTTTAGCGACTGGAATACAGGGTCAGAAAGAACTATTATAAATAAGGTCTGGAAAGATGTGGAAGAGAACAATAAAATATAAGAAAGAAAAATATCTCTCATTCAATCCCAAAAAATCAAAGTGAAATTTTAAATGGAGATTAAGGATTCTGAAAGATCTACAAAATAATACATTATCTGATCAGGATAAAATAAAGAGAAGTGGTAAGAAAAGAC
>JAHTLZ010000379.1:62859608-62870865 GCA_023846285.1 Phrynocephalus versicolor | reverse complement strand
TTTATTTATTTATTTATTTATTTATTTATTTATTTATTTATTTATACCCCGCCTTTCTCCTTGGAAAAGGACCCAAGGTGGCTTATAGTAAGGAGTGATAATATACAGTTCAGTACAATTAAGATATGTTCAAGTATTTGAGAACAAGGAATTGAGGGATATCTTTACAGCATTAATAGACAACACTACATAAAAGCAACATAGTTATAAGTAGTTATAAACACAAAGTCTATGCGAACTCATAGATTCATATAAAAGACACATGGTAATTAGGCAATGTGGCATGGTTGCTTGAGATTGCTGATGCTGGGAGGCCATGTGGTTCTGTTTGATTTAGCCTAGATTCTCTCGGCTACCTGGTTATCTTCAGATGCATTAGACCAGTGGTTTCCAATGTTCTTAGACTGCATCTCCTAGGAATCCTTGCAAGGATAGCTCGTGGTGAAGACTTCTGGGAGTTTCAGTCCAAGAACTTCTGTGGATTCGTAGTTGGGAACCACGGAGCTAGAAGATTCTTCCCCATCACCACTGCTGGGGAGGGATTCACAGTTGGATTGCTAGAATATTAAAAGAATAATCCTAGAAATATATACAGTGGTACCTTGTATAAAGGAATTAATTCGTTCCAAATGAAATTATGTTAAGCAAATTTTCCTTTATACAAATTCCCATAGGAATGCAATGAAAATGGAGTAATCCCATTTTTATGTTGTACGGATTTTCCCCATAGGAGATTATGTTAAGCAAATTTCCCCTATCTCCAGAATTTTTTATGTTGTACAAATTTTATGTTATACAAGCTGTTTGTTATACAAGGGTCCACTGTATTTCTAAAGATGGCCACTAGAGGGAGCCACAGACCAGGCTAGATGAATTGTGTTCATTAGAGAAATATATTTCCACAATGTCATTACCAAAACAGGCCACTAAAGGGAGCCAGAGTCCATGCTATGCATAGGATTCACTGTAAAAAGAGAGTTCAATATAATCCATATTTTCCAGTATTCCAGTATGTGTGTGTGTGCACATGTGCTTGGCATTGATCCCCTATGGATACAGGGGTTCAGTTATAATCTTTGGAAACATATTTAACTTACAGGATATAGATCACTCAAGAAAGCAAGGCAAGTCACAAGGAGAGTAGGAAACATCTTCTAGGCCAATGACCTGAATGCAAAAAGATAAACAAGTCTCTTCACATGAATGAGTATGGCTTGCATCCCTTTGTGGTGGTTTCTGTAAAGCAGTAGTGGTGAACCTTTGGCGCTCCAGATGTTTTGGACCACAACTCCCACAGTCCTTTGCCACCGGCAATACAGGCTTGGAATTCTGGGAGTTGTGGTCCAAAACATCTGGAGTGCTGGAGATTTGCCACCACTGGATAAATTGTGTGGGCTCAGAAAGCTCTGACACCCCTGACCTTATTCTCCCTTTGTCCCTACAGCATCGATGGGGTGTTTGACGTTGCATTGTATGCCAACGTTTTAGTCTCTCCGAGTGGCAACATCTCCTGGCTACCCCCGGCCATCTACCGCAGTGTGTGCCCCATTATCGTCACCTATTTCCCATTTGACTGGCAAAATTGCTCCATGGTGTTCCAGTGAGTCTTGGCTCTTCCTTACTGAGAGAGAGAGAGAGAGAGAGAGAGAGAGAGAGAGAGATGGGTGGTTGGAGAGCTTAGCCTTGTGGCAGTGAGGATTGCAACGACACAGCAAGAAAATTGCAAATGAATCGGCTGTGAAGTTGCACCCCAGAAATGAGATTTCTGGGATGCCAACAACTCAGGAGTCAGAGGCGGTTACTTCATGTCCTTCTTTGTTCCGTGACTAGTTTTGTACCGTGACAGCGTTGGTTGTGATCACGTGGTTTTGTCCCTGTTTCAGTGCTCCCTTGGTCATGATAACTTATGACAAGTGTTACCTCGTGGTCTTGTACCGTGACAAATACTGAATTTATCTAGTTTCCTTTTTCCTTTTTAGGGGGTGGGGGTGGGGGGTTAAACAATTCTTTTTTGATATTTTGCTTCTGAAAAGTCAAAATTAAAAAAAAGGTCATAGTTTTCTGAGAGAAACGAATGATTTGTTGTGTGATAGTCTTTACTACATGGTGTCTTGTCTCAGAACAGAAAGCGGGAACAAAGAGTGACAAGGGAAAACCCTACCCCAGCACCAGGTATAGTATTGTCACACTTAGTACCCACTCCGGGGGCGTGGTCGAGACAAATGTCAGTAGTTGCACAACGGATGTGAAGTAACATTTGTTTGTACAACTCCTAAGCGCAACACTAACAGAGACAAAACGGACGTGAATTAACCGCCAGAGAGAGGGGAGGAATTGAGCCTTGTTTGCAGCTTGATAACCATTTGAATTTATTTCCCCTTCCTTCCTTCCTTCCTTCCTTCCTTCCTTCCTTCCTTCCTTCCTTCCTTCCTTCCTTCCTTCCTTCCTTCCTTCCTTCCATTGTGCTGGGGAAGCTAGGTGACCAAATCAGGGATGGGGGAGGAGGGAATGTTGTTTCAAGACTGCTCTGTTCTAACTGTGCCTCCTGCAAGTTTGGACAGCTATAGGAGGGCTTCCTTAAGAAGCTGCAAACAAGGCAGGAGTGAAAATATCCCTCCCTCTTAGCAAGCCTTTGAAATAAGGGGAAAGAAACCTAAGTGATCTTATGCACATACTTTCTTTTGACTGTTCTACGAATGCAGGACACCTAATAATGGGCTTAAATTAAGAGAACCCAGATTTAGGCTGAATATGGGGGGGGGGCTCTTAACTGTTAGAGCAGTATGACAATGGAACCAAGTACAGTACCTCACGAGTTGGTGAGCGCTCCAACGCTGGAGGAGCCATTTAAGAGAAAACTAATCAAGCATTTAGATTTCTGCCCTGAGTACAGGATTGGACTTGATGGCCTTATAGGCCCCTTCCAACTTGATACAGTGGTCTCCCGCCCTTTTGCTATATCGCGAGACCGCAGTATATGAAAAAAAGGCCCCCTGGGATAAGGGGGAAAGGCCTGTGAGGGCCTTCCCGAGCCTTCTGGAGGTCCCCAAAGAGCCTCCTTGCAAACTGGAAGTGACTTCCGGTAAACCGGAAGTCACTTCCAGGTCACCAAAAACAATTTATGAAGCCTCCGAGAGCCTTTCTAGGTTTAGGAAGGCCCTTGCAGGCCTGTTTGGAGCAGCGCTAGGCTGGGGGTAAGTACAAGATCCCCCAGCTAGGCACCCCAGGCCTGACCTGACCTGCATCCGCATATTGTGGATTTTCAATTATCGCAGGTCGGGTTGGATCGGGTCCCTAACCCCTGAGATAGGTGGGGGTGGGGGTCACTGTAGTTCTATGATTCTTTGAGAACAGGGAGGGAAAGGAAAATAAGCTGACCCAAGTAGCAAGTGCGGGGAGGATAGGATTCAAATGGCAGCCAGTTTCCCCCCTACCCTACCTCTCTCATTGCTATTGCAGCCCACTGGGATGTCTTGAAAGAAAACAGCTACTAATCCCTCCATGCAGGCTCAAGCAATGAATTACTTGAACTGATGGAAAGGCATTCAACTCCAAATGAGTAGAAGCCCCAGTGATGGAGGAGGAAAAGGCTATAAATTTGGGGGACTGATTTTTTTCCACACCTTCATTTCAGAGCAAATTATAGGGTATAAAGCAGAATGGTGGGTGGGGGCCATAGTTTTCCTGATCCGTGACAGATCAGGAAAGAGATCTTGGTGTGTTAGTGGACAGCTCCATGAAGGTGTCTACCCAATGTGTGGCAGCGGTGAAGAAGGCCAATTCCATGCTAGGGATTATCAAAAAGGGGATTGAAAAATAAAACAGCCAACATTATAATGCCATTATACAAAACAATAGTAAGGCCCCACCTGGAGTATTGTGTACAGTTCTGGTCACCGCATCTCAAGAAAGACATAGTGGAACTGGAAAAGGTGCAGAAGAGAGCGACTACTGGGCTGGGGCACCTCCCTTATGAAGAAAGGCTAAAACATTTGGGCCTCTTTAGTCTGGAAAAAAGGCGCTTGAGGGGGGATATGATTGAGACATACAAAGTGGATAGAGGGAAGCTCTTCTCCCTCTCCCAAAATACCAGAACTAGGGGACATCCACTCAAATTGAGGGCTGGGAGAGTAAGAACAGACAAGAGAAAATATTTTTTCACCCAGTGCATTATTAGTCTGTGGAACTCCCTGCCACAGGATGTGGTGATGGCATCTGGCCTGGATGCCTTCAAAAGGGGATTGGACAGATTCCTGGAGGAAAAGTCCATCACAGGTTACAAACCATGATGGAGATGTGTAATCTCCAGGCCTAAAACTGGGGTACTTCAAGGGCCAGATGCAGGGGAGTGGTATCAGGAGACAGATAGTCTCATGCGCTCCCGACACATCTGGTAGGGGCACTGCGAGATACAGGAAGCTGGACTAGATGGGCCTTTGGCCTGATCCAGCATGGCTCTTCTTATGTTCTTATGTTCTTATGTACCCAATTTCAACAATGTAAATTAGCTACAATGCTGATTTGCATTGACATTTACATAATGCAGTAAAAACAAAATAATGCAGATCATACATCCCAGCCCTGTAGCATTTCCACATTATCTGTCAATGTAGTTGGCCCCTGTGTATCTTTTTTGTACATCTGGGAATGTGTGTGCGTTAAGAAGTCTTACGAGTCTCACAGCTGGTGCTTCCTCTGCCTTGCCCCAAATGGCTCTGCTTGGTGATAGCACTCCAAAAGCAAAGAACAAGCAGAGGGAACAAGGCAGCCGTGGAAGTGAGCGCGTGCTCTTGCACTGGTCTTGCCATTTGGAGCAACAGACCTATGAAACACCATTGTGTTTGTCCAGTAAGCCTTGGTTCCAGCAGGGAAGGAGTGAAGGTGGATGCCCAACCACTGAAGCCATCTTATGCACAAACTTTCTTTTGCATTTGTCAATTGGCCATTCTGTGTTGACAAGGTCGAAGACCTACAACGCCCACGAGATCAACCTCCTGTTGACGGTGGAAGAGGGACAGACGATTGAATGGATTTTTATTGACCCAGAAGCTTTCACAGGTAAATATGCACACACCCTACTCAGAGAGGCCAAGGGTGGAAAACAACTATGCAGATGCCAGGAGTGTAAGATTTATCACCAGATGAGGCGTTGATCTGAGGAAGGGGTGGGTGACCTCTGTGGGTTGGAGGACCCTTTTTCAGATTCGCCACCTGCAAATCTGAGGACCATGGGGGCATGTTGCTGGGAGGGGGCCCTCAAAACATGGATGAATTCCTCTTCCCCCACCTCATCTGAAAGGAAAAAAATATATAGGTGTAGCAGAGTGTTCCTGATTAGAGATGGGCACAAAACGAACAATTTTTCATTTCCATTTTCATTTTTTGTTTCATTACATAACGAAACAACAAACGAATTTTGTCTCTAAAATGAAACGAAACGAGCAGAAACTCCAGAAATTTTGTCATGTGTTTCGTTTCCATTACTGCAATATGAGTGAATTGCTTAAAATCCTTTAAAAAATCACAAAAAATTGATATAAATGGTAACGAAATGGTAACAAATGAACGAAAACGAAAATGATTTTTTTGCAAAAATTTGCGAAAAACGGAAACGAACCGAAACGGACCCTCCAAACGACAAACGACAAACAAAATGCCATTTTTTTGATTCGTGCCCATCTCTATTCCTGATCTAGGATCACTGCCTTCCTATGATAGTGACCCAGCTAAGTCACTCTCCAAAGACTGCCATGCTTAGAGGAGCCATCCTCCCCCCTCTCTACTTTTTCATGCACCTACAAATCTGATATTCAGATCGGAAGTTGGGAGAGTTATTTTTCTGGACTCCCATCTCCCAGTATCTTTACATTTGGAAAGCCAGCAGCCATGGTTGCTACGGCCTCCTTGTGTGAGTGGGCGGCCACTGGAGGTGGTGACAGAGGGACGTGTTGGAACACGGAGGGAACGATGTTCCATGGAGGCAAAGTGGGCAATTCCAGGCCCAGGTGTCAGTAAGTAGGTCTGAGCATGTTTCATCCTGGACAGAGACCAGGTGATACAAACCCTGAGTAAGGATTAGAAAGAGTAGCAGGGTATAGAAGATACCATGTACCAGCAATCATTTCCCTTCTTTCTCTTACTCCTCATGAATGCAAAGAAGTCTCTGCTACTGTTGTTGACTGTGTACGTTCCTGTACTGAATGCTGCGATGGTGATGGATACTGACCAACTGTCTGTAAATAGTATCTACTGAGTCTAATATACTGTACAGTAGTACCCCAGTTAAAGCAATTAACGTGTTCTCCGGCACATAACTGAAAACCAATTAATATGTTCCAGAGGCCAGAAAAAAGCAAAAAAAAAAGAAAAAGAGTCAAATTTCACCCCCCCCCCACACACACACAATTCAGAATGCACAGAACAGGCACGGAAGCAATAAAGATCAGCTCCCTACCTTTCCACCGCTTGAGAAATGGCACAAAAAAGTTTGAAAAATCCGAAATCCGCTGCAAAAAAAATATATGTCCAGAATGGTTCCAAAACTCAGAAAAAAATGTAACCCAGGGCATTCCACTGAAAATTTTCTTAAACCGAGGCATCCCCATTTCCAATAATTTATTTTTGTAAACCGGGTTTTTCATACCCCAAAGCATTTGTAATCTGGGGTATAACTGTAAAACTATTTGGATACTAAGAGAGAAGTATTTCGGATGCGTGGCTGAAGAGCTTTTGAACTGTATATCCAGATATACTTGTTGCAAATAGATAATAGAAGAAAAGGGACAAAGTATCGATCATCATTTTTGCCTCACTGAGGACTAGAACCTCAAACCCAGCAGAAATCACTGTGCACCAACAGGAAGTGTGCACTGCAATCAATGAGTAGGAAGTTGCGCTGGGGAGGTGAGGAGAGAAGAGCGCATCACCCAGGGAATAGGCGAGTTCACAGAGGAGGTGGGAGAGATGAGTGTGGTGAGCCCACAAAACACCTGTGGAAGCACATTGCCAGACTGGGGTGAACCACTGAATTGCTATTCGTGCTCATCTCTAATCCAGACAGTCTGTGGGTGCAATTGCGTGGAGAACTAGATTGTAACTGGAGACGCTTGTGGGACAGTCCAGTGTGATCTACAGTATTTCCCAACAATCACACAACACAGGGAAAATGTACTCCAGCCCGACCATAGTCCGTGTCAAAGCCGGACCTTTTTGATCTAGCTGGTGTTTCTACTTTCGGAGGCTGAGCTGGAGTGTTTTTGCTGTGGACACAAGGGTCACTTTGTGAAAGATTGCTCTCTGCAAAGTATAAGAAAGATTGCTCCCTCCTGCAATCTGGCATGGACTATTCGAGCCATCCAGTTGCACCCCCTGGTTTCTAAGATGAGGCTTCTTTTATGTCCCCGTGGGGCTGTATTTCTCCTGCAGAAAACGGGGAATGGACAATCAAGCACTTGCCAGCCAAGAAGTTAGTGAACGCCGAACGCTTCACGCCAGACGATATTGGGTACCAGCAGATCGTCTTTTTCATCATCATCCAGAGGAAGCCCCTGTTCTACATCATCAACATCATCATCCCCTGTGTGCTGATTTCCTCTGTCGCTGTGCTGGTGTACTTCCTGCCTGCCAAAGGTGAGTGATGCAGGAATCATCACCGTCAACTGCTTTCTCAGTAAACAGCAGAGAGCTTGAGGAACTGTGATAGTTTGTTGGCCTAGATTTGTTTTTTGCAGACTTCAACCGAATCCTCCAAGACTTCTCCAGGAAGAATTCTGGGAAGGGGGGGGGATTCATATGAAATGAAATTTAAAAAAATGTGGGGGCACGAAAGGAAACGAAATGAAACATAATTTTTTGTGCCCACCTCTAATCAGTAATTTTCCATTGAATATTTAAAAAATATTTTTCTGTGCTATAGAAAATACTGATCCCAGCCATGTATCTCCCCCAAAGTGATGGTGGTAGTTTATGCAATCTCTTCCCAATAACTCCCTGAAATCTGGAAAGATTTGGGGGTCAGAGGACTGAGTAACTAAGACCAAAGTAAATTCTTTCTAATTGGAATCGGAAGCTGATCGGGGCCTCTTTTTTCGGAAGTGACTTCCTGCTCGCTGGAATCCACTTCTGGGGCCTCCAACAGGCCCGGGAAGCCCGTCAGAGGCCCTCTCGGGGCAGCACCAGGTGTGGGGTAAGTGCAGGAGGCCCCAAACAGGCCCACACAGCTTGTGCCAGGGGCCCTTGCCTTCATATACTGCAGTCCTGCGATATACTGGGACCGCAGTATATGAACCGCAGTTTAATGGGGGACGACGGTAGTGCTCTGACAGTTAGGAGGTTTTTCCTGATATCCAGTTGAAAACTGGCTTCTCATAACTTAACCCAGTTGTTACACGCCTTGTCCTCTGGGCAGATCAAGAATAGATCCTAACCCCTCTTCTTTATGACAGCCCTTCAAATATCCAAACTGTCTTCTTTTCTCCAGGCTAAACAGGCCCAATTCTTATAGAATCATAGAATCATAGAGTTGGAAGAGACCTCAAGGGCCATCTAGTCCAACCCCCTGCCATGAAGGAACCCCCATCACAATATTTCCGACAGATGGCCATCCAGCCTCTGCTTAAAAACCTCCAAAGAAGGAGACCCCACCACCCTTTGTGGCAGCATATTCCACTGCCAAACAGCTCTAACTGTCATGAAATTCTTCCTAAAGTTCAAATGGAATCTCTTTTCCTGTAGTTTGAAACCATTGCCCCGAGTCCTAGTCTCTGAAGCCATGGAAAACAAATCTGTTCCCTCTTCAATATGACATCCTTTCAAATATTTAAACATAGCTATCATATCCCCTCTCAGCCTTCTTTTTGAAAGGCTAAACATTCCCATTTCCCTCATCGTTCCTCATAAGACATTTCCTCCAGACCCCCAACCATCCTGGTCGCCCTCCTCTGCACCCACTCAAGGTTGTCAACATCCTTTTTAAATTGAGGTGCACAGAACTGGACACACAGTACTCCAGGTGGGGTCTGACCAGAGCAGAATAGAGTGGCACAATCACTTCCCTTGATCTAGACACTATGGTTCTGTTGATGCAACCAAGAATCGTGTTGGCTTTCTTAGCCGCCGCATCACACTGCTGACTCATATTCAGTTTGTGGTCCACCAAGACTCCCAGATCCCTTTCACAGGTACTATTCTCCAGCCAAGTATCCCCCATCCTATATCTTTCTGTCTTTCCTCACAAGGCTCAGGTTCCAGCCCCCTGATCCTCCCGGTTGCTCTCTTACGCACTTGCCTGAATGCCAAGACCTCTTCTCATACTGTCCTCTTGCTTTTCTTATTTCGGCAGCTGGAGGCCAGAAGTGTACCGTTTCCATCAACGTCCTCCTAGCCCAGACGGTCTTCCTTTTTCTGATCGCCAAAAAGGTCCCGGAGACATCTCAAGCGGTGCCGCTCATTGGAAAGTAAGCCGCTCCCAACAGAGCCAAAGAGAAAGGTGGAGGGAACGATGATGAAGCTTGCCCAAGGCTCCCCGGGCTGGCCCATTGCCCAAGAAGCACAGCAGAGAATTGAATTACTAACTCTTGGTTGCATAGTTGGGTGCCCCAAGCCCACTGGGTGCCCCAAACCCTAACCCTAACCCTAACCCTGGGCAGTTATTTGGGGAATGTTTTCTCATTCTCTTCTCCTGTGGGTGTCTTGGGGCTGGGCAGCTTGCCCAAGGCTAAACAGGCTGGCTCTTCTTCCCGGAAACGCAGTAGTGGGGGATCCTGCTCCTGCTCCTTGGCTCTGTAGCCAGCCCCCCAACTCACTGAGCTTTGAGCAGGCCAGAAACATGATAAATCCGAGATCTTCAGCAAATAACAGGCATAGGTAAATAGCAGTCGCCCAAGCCAGACTTTTGAGATAATAGAACAACTACTCTATAAGATGCTGATTTTTGTTATTTAGAGATTTTTATAGTGACTTACTCTGAAAGACTTTAAGAAACAAAACTGAAAGGTCCCTTCTTTCCAGTCATTTGTTCAGCCTTTCTCCTAATAACCCCCGTTTGCTGGAGCTATTAATTAGTTCTGCCCTCGTAGTCCAGGGGCTGACTGCTTTGAAATTGGTAAACTAACCTTTAGCTGGCACCTTTCAAGGCCAGGGACATTAAATGGAAAGGAGAAAAATGAGGACAGAATATTGTGGCATTGAAAGACTTACCAGTTTTTTTTGAGGGTGAGTTTTTGGGGATTGAAATCCACTTCTTTGGATGGGTTTGTATGTTTTTGTTAGTCATTAAAGCGCCACAAACACATATCCTTTACATTTTGCTAACATTCTAAGACAACATATTCATTCATTCATTCATTCATTCATTCATTCATTCATTCATATCCTGCCTTTCTTCTTAAAAAGAACCCAAAGCAGCTTATATCATTTTTAAAAATGAACATTTAAAAATACGTACTTCTTTCAAGAACAGTGGTGCCCCAGCTTACGAATTTAATCCGTTCTGAATGCATGCTCTTAAGTCAAACTACTCTTAAGTCGGGGTACCTATCTAAAAATTGGAAAAAATAGTTAAAAATAAAAAAGGAACAATATTTGTAAGTCGAGCAGACCATATCTAAAATTTGTAAAGCAGCAGTTAAAACGCCAACAGTTTTCCGCTCTTAAGTCAAATTGCTTTTAAGTCAAACTGCTCTTAAATCAGGGTACCACTGTATTTTAATCTGTTTCTCTGATCTTTTCTCCATGGTGGCCTAGGTTTCAGAGCCTAACACTTGAAAGTTTAAAAGGGCATTAACTTTCAAGTGTTTGGCTCTTAACGCTTCACTTTAGGCTCCGAGTGGGCGGGGCACTAATTATGCAAAAGAGCTTGTGTTTTCTGTTTGCCCTTCATGCTGCCAATTTTCCAGAAAGGTAACCTACTTTTGTTCCTTTAAAAAAAAATCACCAGGGATTTACTATACAGTATATCCATCCACTCTGTTAATGATGCTTTTCTCTACAGCCAAGCAATGGACTGATGTTGGTATTTCTTTTTCTGTTTCTTTTTTTTTTTTTCATTCCAAAGATACTTAACTTTTCTCCTGGTAGTCACCGTTGCAATAGTTGTGAACGCTGTTATAGTACTCAATGTTTCTCTAAGAACACCCAACACCCACTCGATGTCCGGATGGGTCCGGCAGGTAGGTCAAGAGCTGCAGTGCCTTGTGAATTGGATGCTCTGTGTGTGTGTGTGTGTGTGTGTGTGTGTGTGTGTGTGTGTGTGTGTGTG
>JAHTLZ010000379.1:62801373-62838655 GCA_023846285.1 Phrynocephalus versicolor | reverse complement strand
TATTATTATTATTATTATTATTATTATTATTATTATTATTATTATTACCCTTCCCGCCATCTGCTATTTTTAACTGCTATTTTTAATTGTTTAGTTTGTTTTGTTATTTGCTTAATTGTTTATTCAATTGCCTGTTATTGCTTATATTGTCTTGTTGTAAACCACCCGGAGTTCCCCCGGGAAGACGGGCGGTATATAAGCCCAATAAATAAATAAATAAATAAATAAATAGTTGTTTTAAGAGGGGCTCCCCACAATAAAATTCCTCATATAAGATACCTTGGGTCCCTTTCTTGGAAGGACTGTGGGGAATAAAATAAATAAGTAAATAAATAGGAAGGTAAAATAAATGTCTCTACAGCATGACATGAAGGCATGGGGATTAATGTGTTCTGTTTATATACCGCCCCATACCACTTCAAGTAGTCTCTGGGTGGTTTACAGTTTTAAATTACAGTATTCAGACTACACATTGCCCCCCACCCCTGGCAAGGTGGGTCCTCATTTTACCCACCTTGGAAGGATGGAAGGCTGAGTCAACAATGAGCCTGCTACCTGGGATTGAACCCCAGGCCTTGAGCACATTTTTTGTTGCAGCACAGGCATTTAACCACTGCGCCATGAGGCCCGATTAAAGCAAAGTAAAACAAAACAAACAAAAAACCCACCCCAAATTGGGGGTTGTCAAGTGATTCTATGTGACTCCCTGAGATTTCCGGTCACAAAATCTGAGCATCGGAGAATAAACCCCCAAACTTGAGTCTTAAAGCTGAAACGTGAGATACAGCCACCTTACTCAAGAGGAACCGGTGCTCTTCATAAGAACATATATGTAAAAACATAAGAAGAGCCATGCTGGGTCAGGCCAAACGCCGATCTAGTCCAGCTTCCTGTATCTCAGAGTTGCTCCACCAGATGCGTCTGGGAGGACACGAAACTAGATCTCTGTCTCCTGATACCACTCCCCTGCATCTGGCCCTTGAAGTACCCCGGTTTTAAGCCTGGAGATGACACATCTCCATCATGGTTTGTAACCTGTGATGGACTTTTCCTCCAGGAATCTGTCCAATCCCCTTTGGAAGGCATCCAGGCCAGATGCCATCACCACCTCCTGTGGCAGGGAGTTCCATAGACTAACAACGCGCTGGGTGAAAAAATATTTTCTTTTGTTTGTTCTTACTCTCCCAGCCCTCAATTTGAGTGGACATCCCCTAGTTCTGGTATTTTGTGAGAGGGAGAAGAGTGTCCCTCTATCCACTTTACTCATGCCCTGCATTATTTTGTATGTCTCATTTATCTCTTCCTAGGCCCAAGCTTTTTTCCCATCTGCTGGAAGTGTGTGACGCCCAAGGTTTGGCCACCCTGCTGATCCATGGCTCTTGGGCCTCTAGCCGCTGTTTCACTGAACAGGAATTCCAGGTAGGAAAAACACAATAGACATGGCAGTGAATACATAGCAGATGTCCTCAGAAAGGAATGCACATTTTGCTTTGCTAGGAGATCCTGCCCAGAAGGAGATTGAATAAAAACAGGTGTTTTCGTATGAACCAAGAATTTGCTGGATTTATTCTTTCCTTGGATTTTTATCCCATTCTTCCACTAAGAGAGGGGCTCTCTTTGTTCGGTCTTCAGCCAGATGTTCTTGGACTGCAACTCCCAGAAGCCTTCGCCACTAGCTCTGCTGGCCAAAATTTCTGGGAGTTAAAATCCAAGAATATTTTGTTTACCCAAGGTGGGGGACTAGAGATGGGCATGAAATGCAAAAATGGTGTTTCGTTTCGATTTTCGTTTCATTACAGTTCATTTTGTGTTGTTTCATTTGAAACAATTTTTTTTTAAAAATTGGTGGTTTCGTTTTTCATTTTAAAATCTTTTTTGACAGGTTGCGGTGCACAGGTCCCTGCTGGCTACCCCCCCCCCCCACCAAGCACCAATCAGCTGCCACGCAGGGCTTCAGTGGCTGGTGAATTTTTTTAAAAAAATCCACACTTTCTCCCACCCGATTGGGCGCATTGGGGGAAAATGGCGCAGGCTTTTAAAACTTTTTTTTTTTTTTTTTGCTGCCAAAGCAAGCGCCGATCAGCTGGCATGCGGGGCTTTGGCAGCAAACAACAACAACAAAACAAAACCTTTAAAAAGCCGGTGTCATTCCCCCACCCGATTGGGCACATTGGGGGTGGGAATGGTGTGAGGTTTTTAAAGTGGTTTCCCCTAGGAATGCATTACAGTCTTATACATGTAGTCTTTCTTACACAACGGAAATCAAAAGGGAATGAACTGAAAATTTTCATTTCATTTCGTTTTTCTTTGAAGGGGCAGTTGGTTTTTCCTTTCATTAGGGAACGAAATGAAAAATGAAAAACGAAACAAAAAAATTCATTTTCCTGCCCATTTCTATTGGGGACCACTGCTCTAAGGAGCAAAATGGCACAGGTCAGTTGTCTCCTGCACCAAGTAGACCTATCTGGACCCATTGTCTCCAGGCTTCAAGTGCTTCAGATATGTACAGTGGACCCTTGTATAACAAACGGTTTGTATAACATAAAATCTGTACAACATAAAATATTCCGGAGATAGGGGAAATTTGCTTAACAGAATCGTCTATGGGGCAAATCCGTACAACATAACAATGGTGGCGATTAGGGATTACTCTGTTTTCAATGCATTCCTATGGGAAATTTGTATAAAGGAAAATTTGCTTAACAGAATTTCATTTGGAACGAATTAATTCCTTTATACAAGGTACCAATATATTTGGGAGTCAGGCAAATATGTCCCATGTATTTTAGACGACCCCCCCCACTTTTCCAACCCAAAATTACAGTTTTGCAACTGTGTGGTTCTCTCCTTGGCTTACTTCTGTGTATAACAACAACAACAACAACAACAACAACTACTACTACTACTACTACTACTACTACTACTTTATTTTTGTGCTGCCTTTCTCTCCGAAGGGACCCGGGGATGACCCTCAATTTTCAGTCGAACAATTTAAGACACATTTTTTTACCTTATACATGGAAATATACTTCCCAATGTTAAGCTTCAGGTGAATCAACTGAGCGTCTCCCTGGAAGCAAAAAGGTTGATATGGAGGCTGCCCTACTTTGGCATGTGGTGAGAAGACAATCCTGTTGGAAAAGAGAATAATGCTGGGATAGGGGGATGGCAGCAGGAAAGGTGGAAGACCCAAGGCGAGATGGATTGACTGCCTAAAAGAAGCCACAGTCGTTAGTTTCCAAGAGCTGAACAATGCAGCTGAGGACAGGCCAATTTGGGAGGTCATTCATTCATACAGTCACCAGATATCAGAGCTAACTTGAGGGCACTTAACAACAATAACTTGAATAGATCTGGCCTTAATTCTTAAAAACCCCAATCCAAAATACAGTAGGACCCCCATATCCACTTATTCATTATCCACTGATTCAGTTATCCACGGTTGGCAGAGGGAAAAAAATTAAATAATTCAGCAGCCACAAAGCAAGCTGTAAAGCAAGCTGTTGTCACAAACAGCAGCTGTAAAACAAGCTATTGTCACAAATCACATCTGTAAAGCAAGGTACTGTCACAAACAGTGGCCATAAAGCAAGCTACTGTCTCAAAACAGCAGTCATAAAGCAAGCTACTGTCAGGAAACAGCAGTTTGTGGGTGGGCGGGCAGGTGTTCTCTCTTATCCACGGTTTTCATTATCCACGGGAAGGCCTGGAACCAATCCCCAGCGGATACCGGGGTCCTACTGTAATTCAAAACAGCATTGGCATTGTGGCAGTTTAGAAGACAGGAGAGAACTTTCTTCCCTGCCCTGTAACTCAGATGATCCCTTTGCTTCTCCTGGCCCTTACTGTCCCTTATCTGGAATGTACAGCATTAACGGCCTTCACTGAGAAGACGATCAGAGAGAGGAACCATACCTTAATGCCTTCTGGAGC
Source organism: Phrynocephalus versicolor (assembly GCA_023846285.1). Lineage (NCBI taxonomy): Eukaryota > Metazoa > Chordata > Lepidosauria > Squamata > Agamidae > Phrynocephalus > Phrynocephalus versicolor. Next base: position 62,834,722 of record JAHTLZ010000379.1, on the reverse strand, counting down.
TGGGAGAGGCTCCTTCTTTGCACTGGCAGTTGAAGAGACTGAATTTGGAAAGTGCTGTGAATCCACACCGTGTTTTAGTCTGAAGTTTACAGGAGTTGTGAAAGGTGTGGATCTCTAACCCTTCTAACCTTCAAGCTTGAATAAACTTGCCAGTCATGGAATCAAAGGACAGGTCATGTCCTGGATCAGCAACCTGGCTAAGGGACAGGAAACAGAGGGTGGCACAAAATGGACACTTTTCCAAGTGGAGGGAGGTGAAGAGTGGGGTCCCCCAAGGTTAACAATACTGGGACTCCTGCTTTTCAACCTCTTCAAAAATGATCTAGAAGTAGGAGTAAATAGCAAGGTAGTCAAATTTGCCGACAACACTAAATTATACAGGGTAGTAAAAACTGAGAGTCATTGTGAAGAGCTCCAGAGGGATCTCTTGACACTGGGGGAGTGGGTAAACCCCTGGGAAATGAGCTTCAACATTAGTATGTACAGAGTGATACGCGTTGGGGCAAAAGAACCCAATTTCATTTATAAACTGATGAGGTCTGAACTCTCTGCCACAAACTAGGAAAGGGACCTTGGTGTCCTGGTGGGCAGTTCAATGAATGTCTCAGCCCAGTGTGCTGCAGCAGTGAAAAAAGCAAACTCCATGCTAGGGATCATTAGGAAGGGTATAGAAAATAAGTCAGCAAGTGTCAGTTTGCCTCTTTATAAATCTAGGGTGAGGCCCCATCTGGAGTATTATGTACAGTTCTGGTCACCTCCAGAAGGATATTATGGAAATGGAAAAAGTGCAGAGGAGGGCGACCAGATTAGGGGACTGGAACACCTTCCTTGCCATCTGAGGCTGCAATGGCTGGGCCTCTTCACTCTTGAACGACAGTGCCTAAGAGGTATCTTGATTGAAGTTTATAAAATCATACATGGTGTGGACAAAGTAGATAAGGAAAAGGTGTTTTCCCTATCACACAACACTAGGACTAGGGGGCACTCCATAAAAATTTTGGGTGCTATATCTCATACAAATAAGAGAAAGTCCTTTTTCACCCAGAGGATCACTGGTCTGTGGAACTCCCTGCCAGAAGAAGTGGTGAAGCTGTCAGCCTTGACAGTTTTAAGAAAGGATTGGACAAGTTCATGGAGAACAAGGGTATCTATGGCATTGGCTATCATTATGGATGCCTAAGGACAACCTCCTGGTTGGAGAGAGAGGCAGGATCTCTCTCAATGCCATTTGCAGGGAATCGTAAGGAGTTGAAGACATCTGCTTGGGAATACCCTGAAGCAAATGGTGAGCCGCTGTGTGAGACAGAATGCTGGACTGGAAGGGCTGTGGCCTTTTCCAGCAAGGCTGTTCTGATGTTTTCATGTAACCTGAAAATAAGTTCATCACTTTGGATAGCATCTGTAAAGTGCAGATTAAAACCCAGAGTGGATTTATTCCAGCTCTTTAACTGAAGTCATTGGCCGCTGCTCCTCCCCATTGGGTTGACCTGAGGATCTTTTGAGATCTTTTCCAAACAATGTCAAGACGTTCCAAGGTTGGTTCCAGATGTGGTTTCGTCACATCACCCCACCTACTCTGGTTCCATCTCAGCAAATTGTTTGGGGAGCAGAGCATCTTCTATTAAAGGTCTTGCTATTTCTTGTAGGTTCTCTCCTCCACAGACAGCGTGGTGGCCACTATCTGGAAGAAGTGGCCCGGCTTCAATGAAGAACGCAACATGGACCACGAGACCTTTGGCGTGGACGTGGGTAGGAAAACTCCCATACACTTTGAGTCAGAACTTCAAGCATTTCCTCAGATAGTCTCTATCCTGCTGAATTTCCTTCAACGGATGCCTCCTGTTTACAATAACTGTCCAAATCATGGGTTTCTGCAGAACTTTTCAGAGGGGTGGAGTAGCAGGGAAGGGACATTGCATCGTGGTACATAATTATTACTCATCTGCAGAGCATCTACATACGAGTGCATGTAGAGCCCACTAGCCCACTGAGCAAGGGTCTAAGTTCTCCATCTCCTCTACTGGAGGCCTTCTGACACTGGAAGTGGGAGGAGCAGGGTGGTGAATCCACTGTGGGTTTTAGTCTGACCTTTATACAAGCAATCCATTGTGCCAAGCCCACCTTCCAAAATCATTTCAGTGTCTTAGATAGCTCCTTTAACTTTCAGACTAAAACCCAGAGCGGGTTCACATCGGAGCTACAAGTTTCCACTTCCTTTGGGTATTGTTTGTTTGCTCCTCTGCACCCTGGTCTTCTCTTCAAGAACAAATGATAAGCGTGTTATAAGATTGCACACAATAAGGTTAAATGCAATGCACAATGTTGGTAATGGGTTATATTTAGTCATGCTTTCCTATTCAATTACATATTTAGATATAATCAAGGCAAAAAGGAGTTGAGCCGTGTGACCATCCCAAAACACAATTGCAAAAATAGGTTACAGGCGATACCTTCATATGGCACTATTAAAAATAAAAAAGGAACATTGCAAGCTTTCGAGTGCAGTCAATCACCCTTCTTCAAAGCAGGCCCCAGAAGTTCAGACATGGTGAAAGATGTTCTTCACCAGGAGGTTACTTTTAAAGTCCTTAGTCTCAACATCAAAGGGCAAGACTGCTTCCACTAGGTAATATAACTTTACTTCAATCCGGTTCCAATTGGCAAACCTAGTGGACTTACAAAATATTTTTTACCCCCAAACCCAAAACGAAGCACATGGGGCCTTTGTAACAACCCTTTTCTCTCCCCCCGCCCCAGGCCAAAAGGGATTTGTATGTCTCTTAGATGGTTACTTCACGTCCCTCTCATCCTGGTTTGCCATCCTGCTTTGGACCGGTACGAAAAAATGTTACTCCACATCCGTTGCATGACGACGAGAGTTCGTCCTAACCACGCCCCCTGAACAGGGATTTAAGTGTAATGAGCCATACATCTCCCTGGCCTCGGGAATCTTCTTGTCTAGCTTCTTGTCTCGAGACGAGAGTCTGTGAAGTAAGGCTCGTCACACAATGTACGCATTCTCCATCTAGTGGCAGGAGTGTGAAGTTGAATTCTCTGGTACAATCCCAGTGGCATAATCAATGCATCGCAGAGAGATAAGAAGGCATAAAACCTCGAACTTTGCTGCTTAATGTGTGAAAGGCAAAGTTAGGAGAATTGAAATATCGAAAAACGGAAGGTTGGACCCCCCCAAAAGGGAAAACGAAGGCGGGAAAGTACAGATATTGTCATGAAACAAGACGTGAAGTAACAGTTGTCGTGATACCATCAATCATGCCTGTGGTAAACGAAAACAGGGACAGAACCAGGACAAGACCATGTGACCACGAACAACGTTATCACGAAACGAACGTAATCTCAGAACGAGGAAGGACGTGAAGTAACCGCCTTAGTGCCAAAAGGGGTTGGGTAAGGAAGGGGATGGTATATGACCCATGTTTCTTTGTTTGAAGAACGGGGGTGTGACTTAAGAAACAGCCTTTTACAACTGCCCCTCTTGCCTCCAACAAGACTCCTGCCCTGGCTACAACATCACCTGGCCATGGATTTTAAGAACATCCTCTAACTAAGGACTTTAAAAGTAACCTCCTGGTGAAGAACATCTTTCACCACATCTGAACTTCTGGGACCTGCTTTGAAGAAGGGTGATTGACTGCACTCGAAAGCTTGCAATGTTCCTTTTTTATTATTTTTAATAGTGGCCTATGAAGGTATCGCCTGTAACCTATTTTTGCAATTATATTTAGATATAGTGAATGAAATGTAGTCATAAGTTACAGATAGAGGAGACCCACTGAAATCACTGAGGATTTGGTGAGTCAACATCTATGTATCTGGAAGCTGAGTTATTGCAAATGGACTTCTTTTCTTCTGGGATTGAATCACTTCGCTACTCATCCAAGTAGCTTCATCAGTCTGAGGAAAGCTGGTGGGAGGTTCCAACTTATAATTCACCTTGGTTTCACACCACTTTTGTCTGAATAGGCTCATTAGGTGGACAATGGCCTGGGTGAGTAGCGAAATGTTTTGATTTCACAGGAAAAGAAGTCCAGTTGCCATGATTCAGCTTCCGGATAACCTCACCCGAATAACTGGGAATCTTCACAAACATTCATGTCCTCGTATGTTCCACTGACAGAGTAGGGCTACTCTAGTTGTGACTTAACAACTGCATTTCAGCCAAAGCCCGAACCTAGTGCATCATTATTCCCCCTGCCGAGTGCTCTTTGCTTCTAATTAAAGTTTAAAAATTGTATTTGCCTCTTTAGCAGTCGCATCACACTACTGGCTCATTTTTCAGCTGGCGCTCAACTAAGAAACGTACATCCTTTCTCCATGTACAGCTGCCAAGCAATGTCGCTCTCATCCTACACTCCTGCCTTCCAATCATTATATTCTAAATCTAAATGCAAGATGTTAAATTAATCTCTGCTGAGTTAATCTCAGCTGAATTTCGTCTTATTGGTTTGGCATTCTGGCGTTCCAGTCTGTCAAGATCATTCTGAATCTGAAGGTTAATGAGACCAACCTCACTCCTCCTCTCATTTCCCCCCAATATTGTTCTGAACAAAAAATATAGCTGGGTGGGACAGAGTGTTCATAGGAAGGCATATCTGCTTTACTGCTTATCCCAGATGGACTTTTCCCCTTGATGGTCCAAATAACTCAGTCTAATGTGAAATAGGTACATTTAGGAATAGAGGTGGGCACAGAATGAATTTTGTTGTTGTTTTGTTTTTCATTTTTCATTTTGTTCCCTAATGAAACAAAAAACAAACTGCCCCCTCAAAGAAAAATGAAATGAAACGAAATTCAAATGAAACGAACATTATAATGCCATTATACAAAACAATAGTAAGGCCCCACCTGGAGTATTGTGTACAATTCTGGTCACCAAATCTCAAGAAAGACATAGTGGAACTGGAAAAGGTGCAGAAGAGAGCGACTAAAATGATTACTGGGCTGGGTCACCTCCCTTATGAAGAAAGGCTAAAACATTTGGGCCTCTTTAGTCTGGAAAAAAGGTGCCTGAGGGGGGGATATGATTGAGACATACAAAATAATGCAGGGTATGAGTAAAGTGGATAGAGGGAAGCTCTTCTCCCTCTCCCAAAATACCAGAACTAGGGGAGATACACTCAAATTGAGGGCTGGGAGAGTAAGAACTGACAAAAAATATTTTTTCACCCAGCGCGTTGTAAGTCTATGGAACTCCCTGCCACAGGATGTGGTGATGGCATCTGGCCTGGATGCCTTCAAAAGCAGATTGGACAGATTCCTGGAGGAAAAGTCCATCACAGGTTACAAACCAGGATGGAGAAACCAGGGTACTTCAAGGGCCAGATGCAGGGGAGTGGTATCAGGAGACAGAGATCTAGTCTCATGCACTCCCAGACGTATCTGGTGGGGCCGCTGTGAGATCCAGGAAGCTGGACTCGATGGGCCTTTGGCCTGATCCAGCATGGCTCTTCTTATGTTCTTATGTTCTTATGAAATGGAAATTTTCATTTTGTCCCATTTTATTTCTCATTTTCCCATAGGAATGCATTGCTTCAATGCATTCCTATGGGAATCCACTTATAAAAAGCCAGCGGTTCCCCTCCCCAACGCGCCCGATGGGGTGGAGGAAGCCGTGGGCTTTTAAAAAAATTTTCCCCACCCTAAAGCAAGCGCCGATCAGCTGGCACCTGGGGCTTTAGCGGGAAAATAAAAGGTTAGAGAGCCTGAGTTTCTCCCCCAATCGGGCGCACTTGATTGGGGGAGGAACCACAGGTTTTAAAACATTTTCCCCAACTCAGGCACCCCCCCCCCGTGCCAGTTGATTGGCAGCACGAGAGCCCGGAAAAGCCCACCTGACCATTTTCAGAGGGTCCCCACAGAGCTGTCATTGGCTGGGCCCCTTTAAAATGGCCCACTCGGCATTGGGGGCAGTTTGTGAGAGTCCCAAACTGCCCACCCGACCATTAAAAAGAGTTATAAAAGCCCACAGTTTCTCCATGCCCTATCGGGTGGGGAAACCGCAGGCTTTTAATACTTTTTCTTTGCCGCTCCAAGTGCCAATCAGCTGGCACGCGAGGCTTCAGGTGGCAAAAAAAAAAGTTTTAAAATCCTCCGCTTTACCCCAGATAGGGTGGGAGAAAGTGCAGGATTTAAAAGAAACATTGCTCCCTGAAGCTCCACGGGCCAGCTGATCGGCGCTTGGGGTGGTAAAAAAAAATTTGCTCTACACTAAAAAAAAAACGAAATGATTTTTTTTTTTAAAAAATCATTTTGTACGAAACGAACCCCCCTCCTCAAATGAGAAATGAAATGAAACAAAACAGATTTTTTTTCTGTTTCATGCCCATCTCTAATCGAAATGCATGGTAAAATTAAAATTTTCATTGCAACATTTCAATTTCAATTTCATATCATTTCATTTTGCTTTGAGGGGGCACTTTGTTTTTTATTTCGTCAGGGAACAAAATGAAAAACAAAAAACAAAATTGAAAAAAATTCATTCCGTGCCCATCTCTATTTAAGATATATTCAAGTGAAGAACAGGGAATTAGAAGAGGCATCTTACACCATTAAAAGCTAACATTAAAGCTACAAGGAGCATGCAAAAAAGGGGGGGAAATCCAGTATGGCGGTGGAAAGCACAGTAACCTGGAAAACACTGGTGTTCTTATAACATCCGTCAACGCAATCATGCATGGTAATCCTTATAAAAGTCACATAGTAGGTAGTCCCTCATTCAGGGAAAGCTTGACTGAATATGAAGGTCTTTGCCTGCTTCTGGAAAGAAAGCAGGGATGGGACAGTCCTGGCCTCTAGTGGGAGGGAGTTCCAAAGTCTGGGAGCAGCAACAGAGAAGGCCCTTCTGAGACACACCTGTGAAGGTGGCAGGATGGAGAGAAAGGCTTCTCCTGATGACCTTAGCACCCAAGCTGGTTCATACTGCAAGATTTGATCTTTGAGGTAGCTCATACCCAGTCCATTTGTTCAATCATCTGTTGGGCCCCTCGGTCTTGATTGGTGCATTTGAATGGTGAGCTGTGGAGTAAAAATATCTTGGTTCAAAACAACCTTTTATCTTACAAGAGATTGGAAGAGTGTCAGAGTTAAAATCTTCCATGCTCCTCATGATGATCTTCCTTTGTAAGATTCTTTAGTAGGGTACTTGTAGGATCTTGATGAATAAGGTCTTGGTTAATTACAAAACCCTGTTTTGTAAGTTAGGCCTGATGAAGGTTGACGACATCACTAGCAGGGGAATATTTTTTGTATTTAAAGAGTTACTCCTTCTGTCCAGGGGCTCCCACAGCTTCTGCACAATGAGACTGATTGTATGGGAGTTGGGCAGAAGCAAAAACTCTGTCATTGCTGAAAATCTTCCCACTGCCAGTGACACCGTCATCTTTCCCAGGCATAATTTATTTATTTATTATTTATGTATTTGTATCATTTCTACACCGCGCCATCTTCCGAGTCGGAACTCTGGGCGGTTAACAGGTTAAAAAAAAAGTATATAGAGCTACAAAAACAGTTAATGACAAAACCCAGGCAAGATACATTGGCGGCGAACAAAAAAAAAAAATTAAAGTAGGTCGCCATATGCCTCCTCAAAAAGCAGAGTTTTCAAAGCCTTTTTGAAGGCAGGCAGGGACTGTGCAAGGCGCAGCTCACTTGGGAGATGGTTCCATAATGATGGGCCCACCACTGAGAAGGTGCGGCTGCGCGTGGTAGACCGACCTCCGCGCCTCCCTCGGAGTGGGCACCCTGAGTGAGCGCGCCTGCGACATCCGTGTGAGTCTGGCCTCAGTTGACCTCTGGGAGATACACTCCGACAGGTATGCAGGACCCAAGCCGTGGAGGGTTTTGAAAACCGAAACCAGGACCTTGAACCTTATCCGGAGGGCCACGGGCAGCCAATGCAGGCGAGCCAGAACTGGGGTGATGCAATCGTATCTACGAGCACCCACTACCAGTCTGGCCGCCGCATTTTGCACCCGCTGGAGTCTCCGGACAAGGGTCAAGGGCAACCCCACGTAGAGTGCGTTGCAGTAATCAATCCGTGAGATCACGAGGGCCTGCACGACTGTCCTCAGCTTATGCAACAAGACGTTCGCTGAGGAATTCTGTGCCTCATGCTATTTTAGAAAACAAATGGGCAACTCGGGGCATCCTGCTACATGGTTCTTTAATAAAAAGAGTTAGGGGAGTTAACGTGGTGTTTCTTTCCTGCATATGCTGTAGGTTTGTTTCAACCACACCTAGATCACCAGGCTTTAAGGAATTTAAAGGACCCTTTGGGGGGGGGGATCTGTCTTTTAACATTATTATATGCCTCGACCCTTCCATATTCTGGATATGAGAGATAGTTCAGTGGTTAGGTACCTGGCTGTGGAGCGAAAGGTTGGGAGTTCGACTCCCCACTGTGCCTCCTCAGAGAAGAGCCAGCCTGGGTGGCCTTGGGCAAGCTGCGCAGTAGTCCCAGGGCACCCCCAGAAAAAGGAAAGGGGAAACCACTTCTGAGTATTCTCAACCTGGAAAACCCAGAAAAGAGTCATCGGGAGTCAGAATTGACTCATCGGCACGTGATTATTTATCCTCCCAGGGATGTTGAATCTTTACTATCGAAAGCAGATGGATAAAGGGTGCCTTCTAGCATTTTGCAGGACTACATGTCTTCTCTGGCCACACATTATGGAGTACAGGGGTGTTCTTTGGTGTTCCCCAAGCCAGCACTCCATAGAAGGAAAGCAAGCTTCAGGAAGACATAAGGAGCAGCGTCCGAATGACAAGAGCTGTTTGGGAACAGAATGGACTAGGGATGGGCACAAAACGAAAAACAAAATGCTGTTTTGTTGTGTCGTTATGTAATGAAATGAAACGAAACCAAACAACACGAGGAAATGTTGGGTTTTTGTTGTTGTTGAAAAGAACCATTTCATTCTATCTGTAAGACACTTGGGGGAGGGATTTTTTTAAAAAACCAAAAAGCTCTGGGCCTTTAAAAAACCTTTTTCCCCTTCCCCAAGCTGCGCCAGCTGATCGGCGCTCGGATGGGGGGGGAAGGGTTTTCCCCTCCACCCCAGCGCCCATCAGCTGGCAGGCGGGGCTTGGGGGAGGGGAAACTTTTTTTTTTAAGCCCAGAGCTTTAAAAAAAACAAACTCTTTTCTCCTCTGCCGCTTTCGACCCCCCCAACCATTTTGTTAATGGATCGTTTCCTATGAATTTGTTTTGGAAAAAAAAATCATATGAAATGAAACCAAAAAAAGTGGGCGGGAGAAAAGGAAACACAATGAAACATATATTTTTTCATTTCGTGCCCGTCCCTACAATGGACAGTTTTGAGAACCTGCAGGCCAGGTCTCCTTCACTGGAGCTATCCAAGTAAAGTCTGGAAATAGGTGCTGAGCTCTGCTTTTCCTGCACTGCAAGCAGCGGGTGGAATAAATGGCTCTTGGAGTTTCTTCCAGCTCTACAATTCTGTGGCCTGCCACTCTGTCTCCAGAGTCTGAAAGCCCAGCTATCTCATCCCAGTGAATAAACCCTGTGAAAATCAGAACTGCAGAGCTGGCAGGGACCCTGTCAAGAAGGCACAGTGAGGAATCAGAATCACATCATTCTCCAGGCAGCGGGTGGCGGTGGGGGGGGGATTAAAGACAAGAAAAAAATGCTCTCCCTAGCTTCCTCACTAACTCAGTCTATACCTGCATGGGGGTGGGAGCCTGTAATGGATGCATCCTGAAACTTCCTTCTCCTGATCACTCATCCAGAATGTAGATGATAGCCCTGTGTGGGGGGGCAGGGACTGCATAAACACCATCTGATTCATTGTCAGTTTAAAGCCTTGTAATGCATAAGACACAGAGAGAGAGAGGGGTGGGGTGGGGTGGGGCTCACAGATGGCTCGTGCTATGATGAGGGCTTGTGAACAAGAGCCCACGCACACTTCATCAGCAACTTGAAGCCTTTATAGTAGCGTGGGGTTTAGTGATTTCAGCAAGTGATTTCAGCTCTTTGACATAGCCGGCTGGAGACAGCCTCTGATGTAACAACTCTTTATTCAGGGAGAGAACAAGACTGGGGACTGGGGAGAGGGAGCTACATTTATAGGAACGAGGACTGGCTAGGAAAAGATACATTTTGGAGGGAACAATTACAAGCAATCACAAAGCTGCCTTTTGGCGGAAACCAATAGGATTGAGGATCTAAATGCAGCAACTTGAATAAACCAATAGGCCTGTTCCCTTTGGAACAGGAAGGCAGTTACTTCAACATAAGCAATTACAGATAATAGGAATACAGATCAATACACAACAGCCTTCTCACTGCCGCAGTGGGCCTCTCTAGTCTGCAGGCGCTGAGGAAGAAAATACATCTGTTTGGCTACACCCTGTTGTCACTGCAAGAGTCAACCCACTGAATCAACAGGACTAATTGTGATTGAGATATAGCCCATAGTTTTTCAAGTGCCTACATCATCATGTTCCTTTCTTTTCTGGACTGCCCAACTAACTGACTGGCTGCTTGTTGAATTAATACCCTACCTTTTTTTCCAGCAGAGAAAAATGTTTTCTTTATCTTATTGTACTGTATTTTATTTATTTATTCAACTTATATGCCACCCGCAGTACCCAAAGGCTTACAAAGCATGTTAAATGGAAGTCTTAAAGCAAATAATAAATTCAGGGCATTATAATATTTTTAAATAAACAAAACACATTGATCATTAGAAATACAAAACACACCCCTTTTGTGGTGGACAGCTCCATGAAGGTGTCTCCCCAATGTGTGGCAGCGGTGAAGAAGGCCAATTCCATGCTAGGGATTATCAAAAAGGGCATTGAAAATAAAACAGCCAACATTATAATGCCATTATACAAAACAATAGTAAGGCCCCACCTGGAGTACTGTGTACAGTTCTGGTCACTGCATCTCAAGAAAGACATAGTGGAACTGGAAAAGGTGTAGAAGAGAGTGATTAAAATGATTACTGGGCTGGGGGACCTCCCTTATGAGGAAAGGCTAAAACATTTGGGGCTCTTTAGTCTGGAAAAAAGGTGTCTGAGGGGGGATATGATTGAGACGTACAAAATAATTGAGGGCATGAGTCAAGTGGATAGAGGAAAGCTCTTCTCCCTCTCACAAAATACCAGAACTAGGGGACATACACTGAAATTGAGGGCTGGGAGAGTAAGAACAAACAAAAGAAAATATTTTTTCACCCAGCGCGTTGTTAGTCTATGGAACTCCCTGCCACAGGAGGTGGTGATGGCATCTGGCCTGGATGCCTTCAAAAGGGGATTGGACAGATTCCTGGAGGAAAAGTCCATCACAGGTTACAAACCATGATGGAGATGTGTCATCTCCAGACTTAAAACCAGGGTACTTCAAGGGCCAGATGCAGGGGAGTGGTATCAAGAGACATATATCTAGTCGCATTTGGTGGGGCCACTGTGAGATACAGGAAGCTGGATTAGATGGGCCTTTGGCCTGATCCAGCATGGCTCTTCTTATGTTCTTATGTTCTTATGTTCTTATAACCTTTTAAGAAATATATTTTTAAAGGAAGAAAAGATGGCTCTTAAAAACCATTCCTAAGCAGTAATTTCATTATTCAATCATGTGCTAACAAGTCAATTCTGAGTTATGGTGACTCTTTTGAGGATTTTCCAAGGAGACAACACTCAGGAGTTGTTTGACATTCCCTCCTTCTGAACGCTCCCTGGGACTGTACAGTTTTCCCAAGGCAACACAGGCTGACTCTTCTGTGTGGTGGCATGGCTCTGCAGTCAACCACCTAAACCACCAAGATATCCAGCTGTCTTTGTTATTAAAAGCTCGCTTAAAAAAGAAAGGTCTGCCTAGTGACAACTGTGAGGAGTACAACTGGATCTCTCATGTGTAAGGGAGTTCCACAGGTTGGAACGGTAAGACCAAACATCCTATTAAATGGTCGTTGATTCCACTTGGTAGAGAAAATGGTGCAAGAACCAATTAGATGCCATTAGATGACTGCATCCTCTTTTCGTATGGTTGGTTTTATATGCAAAGACAGAGAGAATCAAATAGATATTCTTACACAGCAGGTGCGAGTCCACCCAAACGACAATCCTATTATGTCTTCCTAAGCTGACCAGGAATCATTTAAGCCTCACTAGAAGCCAAGATAATGCTTACAGGTGTTGTGTGAAAGCTTTCATCCAGAGCTCTAACTAGGGCAGTTACTTCACGTCGTTCTTTGTTCCACAACTAGTTTTGTACCGTGACAGCGTTGGTCGCGATTACGTGGTTTTGTCCCTGTTTCAGTGTTCCCATGGTTGTGATAACTTGTCTCGTGACAAGTGCTACCTCACGGTCTTGTGCCATGAGAAACACTGATTTTGTCTAGCTTCCTTCCCCCCCCCCTTTTTGGGGGGGGCTTAATTCCCCCCCAATACTTCACTTCTGAAAAGTTGAAATTAAAAAAAATGGACACAGTTTTCGGAGAGAAACAAATGTTTTGTTCCGTGACAGTTGTTACTACATGGTGTCTTGTCTCGGAACAGAAAGCGGGAACAAAGAGTGACAAGGGGGAAACCCTACCCCAGCACGAGGTACTGTATTGTCGTGCTTAGCACCCGTTCCGGGGGCATGGTCGAGACAAATTTCAGTAGTTGCGCAATGGATGTGAAGTAACATTTTTTTGTTCCACTCCTAAGCGCAACAGTAACAGAGACAAAATGGACGTGAAGTAACTGCCTAGCTATCTTGGCACTTAGAGGCAAGCGACACCATCTACTGGGCCACCCAGGAGGGGGAGTAAGCTTTCCCCCAAAGGAGAATGTGTCATCTCATCAATGAAGAGAAAGTCCGTGAGAGAAAGCGAATAAGAACAGGAGGTGCTGCCATGCATTCCCCCAACAGCATACCTAACTTTTGGTACCATCTAAGTTAGGTTTCCCCACCTTAGTGACACCCCTGTCTATATCAGGCCTCTGGAGGCAAATCACTGTCCTTGCGTGTGGCTCACTGGAAGAGCCCCATCTCACCTCACTGCTGCGTCTTCCCTCGCCTGCCAGTCATCTTTCCACACCAGCTCCAGAGCGTTCCTCCGGCCCAGCTTTTCCACTCCAAATGAGATCACCTTGCTCTCCAACTCTTGACGGGTCTGCTCTTTTGAAGATGTGAAAGGAATTCCCAGCTCTTGAGCTGTCAATCCTTCTTCCGTACGGACATCTGCGCTTAATCCTCGGAATGTGTGTGATGCTCCATAATTATCATCCATCCTGGCTGCTTCTGCTGATATGCCTTTGTATTGCAGTCCTACGGGACCCTTGAAAGGGTCAACTCTATTGAATATAGGGATGACTTGTTTCTTGATCAATATGCATATGGTGGAATTCTTGGCCACTTAGATGGAAATGCCTTTTTTGTGTGTGTGTGTGCTCACTTGTTGTTGTTGTTGACGAGAGAGGAGTCCTTGGAAAAGTCACTGATGTTGGGAAAGATTGAAGACAAAAGGAAAAGAGGACGGCAGAGAATGAGATGGTTGGATGGTGTCATCGATGCAACCAATATGGATTTCACCAAACTCCGGGAGGCAGTAGAAGATAGGAAGACCTGGCGAGCTCTGGTCCATGGGGTCACGAAGAGTCGGACACGACTGAACGACTGAACAACAACAGCAGCAGATTGGGCGTCATAGCTATGTTGACTTTAGACGTCTCAAGCTCACAACAGTCATGCCATTCTCCCACATTTTCTCCACATTCTTCAGCAAATAAGGCTTTCCTCCTCATCCCGCAGTTTTCCTGTTCTTATTAGCTCGAATGCTCAGCTGTAACAATCTCTGCTTTGCATGGCTCATCACATGACCAAAGCATCCCAAAGTTCTGCATTTGAAGGGTCAGGCGACTGCTTGATCTTTATTCATTTGCTTTATTGTTTTTGTTGGTCAACCACTGTGAGCCATGACATTCTTTGTGTTCTGTGCCTGGTCTACATTCAGATCCCTTTTTGGTCTGTTGATCTGTGTTAAAGTTCACAATTCCGTGGCATACAGTAGAACTGAGAACACACAGCATCGTGCAGTGTGCATTGCCAAGCCAGTTTTAACCCTTTTCTTCGATATGGTTGAACTCATTATCTGCAGAATCTATGTCTGTTAATTCACTTATCTCTGGTCCCACCTCTAGTCACATTTTTACCACACAGCCGGTAGGTAGACAAAATGAGTTTTAACAGGGAAACATGTCAGGTTTTACATTTAGGCAGGAAAAAACAGCAACGGGTGACTGTAGACTAGGCAAGCCATCTTGCTATGCTTACGAAGGTTGGCTCTCCCTTGACAGTGGACTAGGTAATCCATCTTCCTGGGCTTATGAAGGTTGGCTCTTCGTTGATTATGGACTAGATAACCCATCTTGCTGTGTTCATGAGGGATGACTCTCCCTTGAGTGTGTACTAGGTAACCCATCTTCCTGTGCTTATGAAGGTTGGCTCTCCATTGATTGTGGACTAGATAATCAATCTTGCTGTGCTCAAGAGGGATGGCTGTACATCGATGTGGACTAGATAACCCATCTTGCTGTGCTCACGAGGGATGGCTCTCCATTGATTGTGGACTATATAACCCATCTTGCTGTGCTTATGAAGGTTGGCTCTCCATTGACTGTGGACTATATAACCCATCTTGCTGTGCTACGAAGGTTGGCTCTTCATTGATTGTGGACTAAATAACCCATCTTGCTGTGCTTGTGAAGGTTGGCTTTCCACTGATTGTAGACTACATAACCCATCTTGTTGGGCTCGGGAGAGATGGCTCTCCATTGACTGAAAACTAGATAACCCATCTTGCTGAGCTCACAAGGGATATGGCATTTACCACTGTCCCCATGAGAACTGTCACTGTTTAAAGCGTAGCAAAAAAACAAGAACAAAATCCAGTTCCAGGGTTTCTGTCTTGACTGAAAAGTCCCGCTGAAGTTACTGTATTGTCTCTTTTAACCAGTATATCATGCAGACCGACCAGTATGCCCCGCCCCTTTAAAGAGACAATAGATAGACAAATCCCTTGTCCGGTAGCAGCCTTGTGTGCGATGTGTCATTACAGTCGTGACCGACTCTTTGTGACGCCACGTCCGTGGAGTTTTCTTGGCAAGAGTACTGGAGTGGCTTGCCAGTTCCTACTCCAGATGCCTACAGCACCTGGTATTCCCTGGTGGTCTCCCATCCAAGTACTAACCAGGGCCGACCCTGCTTAGCTTCCGAAATCGGGCGAGATCGGAAGTGCTTAGGGCAACTAGGCAGCTCCCTTGTCCTATAATAGGGCCTTAATGTGTGCTGGTTTCACTCACAACAGAAGGCTGGAAGATGTGTGCCATGTACTGCTAAACCATGATATGTTCCTGAACACCTACACCAGGAACTGGAAGAGGGAAGGTGGTTCTGCTGGACCTCTCAGTGGCTTTGGATACCACCAACCATGTGCCCTGTGGTATCTCTCAGGCTCTCTTTTGCCCTTTATGCTATTTGTGTGTGTTGTACAATTACAGTCATGACTGACTCTTCCACGACTCCATGAACATGGAGTTTTCTTGGCAGGAATACTGGAGTGGTTTGCTAGTTCCTACTCCAGGTGCTTACAGCACCTAGTATTCTCTGGTGGTCTCCCATCCAAGTACTAACAAGTGCTCAGCCTGCATAGCTTCCAAAATCAGGTGAGATTGGATGTGCTTAGGGCATCTAGGCAGCCACATTTTAGTCGGCCACATATTTAACATGCGTCAATCATGGTGGTAAGGGAGTGTTGGAGAAGATTGGTGCCACAACACATTTCTTGGAGTTTCTTCCTGAGCCATGATTAATTGAATGCAAACTTTTGAAAAATCTAGTTCCTCAGCCAAAAAGGCATTTTGAGTGGCTAACACACAATACAGTACGTAGAAACCAGGCAGTCCCTGTCAGTAAATGTATAATCCAAAAAGGCAAGAAAAAGAAAAGGAGATGAGGAGGAAAGAAGGGAGGGGGGAAATTTCCAAAGTTTCGAGTGGGCTGGACTGAGGGGAAGCAAGGCCGTCCTATTGTGCCAATAAATCCATCAATATGAATGGCAGCTGGTGCCAAAGAGGGGTCATCCATAAAATGCGTCTCGCTGAGGATCCTGGAGAAATCAGGACATGGGGGGGGGATATGGGGTTTTCTTCAAATTGGTGTGGAAATGGGAGTACAGTAGGACCCCAGTATCCGCTGGGGATTGGTTTCAGGCCTTCCCATGGATAATAAAAACCGTGGATAAGAGAGAACACCAAAACCTCCCTGAGAACACCTCCCTGTTGTTTTTATTGCTATCATATTTTATTGTAAACCGCCCAGAGTTCCGTCCAGAAGATGGGCGGTACATGAATATAACAAATAAATAACAAATAAATAATAAATAACCCCCCCCCAAAAAAAAACTGCCATTTTGCAACAGTAGCTTGCTTTACAGCTTCTGTTTGTGACAGTAACTTCCTTTATGGTTTCTGTTTTATGACGATATGTTGCTTTACAGCTGCTGTTTGTGACAGTGGCTTGCTTTGCAGCTGCTGAATTATTTATTTCCTTTTTGCCTCTGCCAACCGTAGATAATGAATCAGTGGATATGGCGGTCCTACTGTACAGAACTAATGGTCTTGCACTGACTGGAAAGGTGTCTGAAACAGTTTCTCACCTCTTGGAACCATCAAAACACCAATATTGGAAGGAGAGGGTTGCTTTCCCATGATTTAAACCTGGTCGCTGACCTGAGGCTGACTCCTTTTGCAATGGAAAGGCACTTTGTGCATGCTCAGAGGCAATTTCCCTACCTTTCATTTCTGCTCGGGGAGGGGAGCAATAATCTTGCACATTTTCCGAGGTCTCTGTAACTTGAGGTGCTAGAATTTGGGGGTGGGGTGGGGAAGGAGGCCAGTCCAATACAAGGAGAGGAGTAGAGATGGGCACGACTCAAAAAAATGGTGTTTCGTTTGTCGTTTGGTCGTTGAGGGGTCCGTTTCGGTTCGTTTTCGTTGGTTTTTTGAAAATTTTTCGTTTTCGTTTTTGTTGCGTAACGAAACAAAAGAAAACGAAAACGAAAACGAAAAATTTCTGTTTTGTTTGCCGCAACGAAAACGAAAAACACAGCAAAAATTTTCGTTTCCATTTCCGTTTTGTTTTGAAAAAAATGTTCGTTTTCGTTTTCGTTGTGTAATGAAACGAAAAAATGAAAACGAAAATTTCGCTGAGTCGTGCCCATGTCTAGAGAGGAGATTTAACGCAGCAAGCATGGCTTTCTGTTGGACATGATTCTTAGTGGTGGTGAACAATACGCTCTCTCTCTCTCTCTGGCAGTTGCAGCTGAGCTGAGCGTCGACGAGACAGCTCGCCTTCTAGCTGCAGCCTTCCTCCTGGTAAGTAGATGGAACATGACTTATGATGCCAAGGAAGTTATATCCCTGAATAGAGACAGGCAGCAAGGTGCATTTCAGGCTGCTGACCCTGGAGACATCACCTTTTCCAATGGAAAAGCTGGACAACCAACAAGAATAAGTGCAGAGGAGGGCAGGTAAGGATGATCAGGGGGCTGGAAACCAAGCCCAATGAGAAAAGACTGAACGAATTGTTCATGTTTTGCGGAGAAAAAAAGGAGAGCGAGATAGGATTGTGCTTTTCAAACACCTGAAAGGCTGTCACAGAGAGGAGGGGCCGGATCTATTCTTGATCAACCCAGAATGCAGGACATGAACATAAGAACATAAGAAGAGCCCTGCTGGATCAGGCCAAAGGCCCATCTAGTCCAGCTTCCTGGATCTCACAGTGGCCCCACCAGATGTGTTTGGGAGCACATGAGACTAGATCTCTGTCTCCTGATACCACTCCCCTGCATCTGGTCCTTGAAGTACCTCGGTTTTAAGCCTGGAGATGACACATCTCCCTCATGGTTGGTAACCTGGGATGGACTTTTCCTCCAGGAATCTGTCCAATCCCCCTTTGAAAGCATCCAGACCAGATGCCATCACCACCTCCTGTGGCAGGGAGTTCCACAGACTAACAACATGCTGGGGTCAAGTTAAAAACACCCAGATTTCAGTTGAATGTCAGGAAAAGTATATAAGTATTAAAATAAATAAATATAAATAAATAAAAACCTCCCAACTGTTAATGGGGTACAACAATGGGACCAAGGACCTTGAGAGGTGGTGAGCAGTCCGACACTGGAGGCATTCAAGAGAAAACTGGACAACCACCTGGCTGCAATCCTATGATTTGTATTCCTGCATGGACCTGGGGGTGGGTGGGCTCAATAGCCTTGTAGACTCCATCCAACCTCATGATTTTATGATTCTATGGAAGAAGAGGGTTGTATTCCCCCTAAACCCAAAGGGAAAAGTAGTGCAAGACCTTTTTTTTGGGGGGGGGGGGGCGCAATGGCTTGACTTGAAGTGATGAATAATGCCATGCTGCCCTCTGCTGACTGAGATTCATAGCCTTACATTGTTAACTAGGATTCCAGGTGCAGATCTGTGGGATAAAATAAAAATCTGGAAGGCAGGAGGTTCCAAAAGGTTTTTAGCTCCTGATTATGCCTCTTGCCTTCAATGCAAGCAATGAATAGAAGTTTAGTCTCCAAATCCTGTGAGGGGCATCATTGCTAGATGACTGGTACTGTATATAAATCAAGTCAAGTCAAATCAATCAATAATACATGACCACTTTTGTGTGTCACTGCACTAAAAAGGTTCCCCCTGCACATGCATGCTAGTCATGTCTGACTCTAGGGGCAGCGTTTATGTCCATTTTCAAGCCAAAGAGCCAGTGTTGTTCAAGTCCGTGGCCATGTGGCCGGCACTGCTGAACGCATTTCTGTGCACGGAACACTGTTTTACCTTCCCACTTTTTTAATGGTGGTACCTATTTATCTACTTGCATTTGTTTACATGCTTTCGAACTGCTAGGTGGGCAGGAGCTGGGATTAACAGCGGGAGCTCCTTCCGCTGCGTGGCAGCCGGGGTTCGAACTGCTGAGCGGCTGACTTTGCAACCGACAGTTTTCAGCGCTCTAGCCTGCTGGGCCACCACGCCCCTGCAAACTTCTATTAATGCAGCCTAAAATAGCATTTGCCTTTTTTTTTGTAGCCTCTTCACGCCAAGCGATACCTGTCGAAATATCCTTATTAAAGGTGTAGGGACCTTGTCTCCCACCTCCCAAGCCCACCTGAAGCCAAAAATCTTCTTACTCAGTGCAAAAGGCTCAGGAGCAGATGCACACCATGGAGGATTGTGGGGAGTAGAGTCAGATCACAGGTGCTGCTGCATCCCTGCCCTGGTTTGTGTCCCAAAAACATTAGACTGAATCTCTGGACTGGTTTCTCATGTGGGCTAACCATCAGTTTGTTCGGTCCTGTTTGCTTTTATCGAGGTGCTGCCTTCCCCATCTGTCTCACTGCTTGGTATTACGTTTGCTTAGGGTACTATTGAGCCAGATCTCAATAGGATCTTCATCCAACCCTCCAGGGCAGTGGTTCCCAACCATGGGCAACCCAAGTGTCCTTTGATTGCAATTCCCAGAAGCTCTGACCAGCACAGCTAGTAGTAAAGGCTTCTGGGATTAGCAGTCCATGAACACCCGGGTTACTCAACGTTGGGAACCACTGCTGTAGGGTACTAGAGGCAGGCATTGACGACATCACAGGGACCTCTGCACCAGCTTTTAGTGTGAACACCACAGAAGCTCTCCATGGTGCTGATGCCGGACTTTCCAAGCAGACCCAACACCTGGAACAGTTTCTTTAAAGTTTAGACCAAAGTCCTGAGAGGACTCCCCCCCCCATCTCCACCTCCACTCACCCCTGTGACATAAGGGTCACCAGCCACTGCTTCTTTACGGAGTTCTAAAGACATTCACATCCATGATACCATTGTATGGCTCCCACATTTGGCTTTCCCTCCTTGGGAATGGAACCCATGATCGCAAGAGGTGGTGAGTGCTACAACACTGGAGGCATTCAAGAGAAGTTCGGACAACCAACTGGCAAATATATTCATTGATCTATATTCCTGCATGGGGCAGGGGGTTGAACTTGATGGCCTTGTAGGCCCCTTCCAACTTGACTATTCATTGATTCTGATTTTCAGAGCTCAACATTGCATGCCTTAGGGTTAGTGAGGGGCAATAAAAGCTCTAGAGCAGTGGTTCTCAACCTTCCTAATGCCGTGACTAGAGATGGGCACGAATCAAAAAAATGATGTTTCATTTTTTCGTTTTTTGTTGTGGGTCCCGTTGTGGTTCATTTCCGTTTTTTGCAAATTTTTTGAAAAAAAATATCGTTTTGTTTTTTCGTTTTTCATTTTTACCCGCTTTTTGCACGATTTAAAGCATTTCCACGCGCGGGCATCCCCCAACGCCCCAGACCAGAGGGAAAACACTAAAAAAAATGATGCTGGCAGAGCCACAGTATAGACTAGATATGCAGGGAGGCTGCAAAGGCAGCGGCGGGCGTTGCCCAGGGCGTAAGGCAGCCGCAGAGTGACTGCACTGCGGGGCAGGGGAGGGTACTCACCGAGAGTTATGCACGCACACACACAGGGAGGCTGCAAGAGAAATCTCTTCTTTCTCTCCCCTAAGATCCAGGCTGCAGCCAGCAGGAACACAGAGACACACACCTGCCCAGCTGGCCTAAAGTAATGAGTTGCAGAGACAGCAATCCCACCCTAACTCCCAACGCAGACTGCAAGGAGGATGGGGGCTGCCAGAGCTTTTTATGCCCCCTGTGGCTGCCACACCTACCCAGTCTGCAACCTGGGCATGCTGTTGGTTGAAATTGTCCAAGAATTTACATGATCCCATCACATGGCTTGCATCCATTTTGTGGCTGGAATCCATTTTTGTGTCATCCTTAAAGGGAAAAGAAAAAATACATTGCGATGGGAAAAAGACAAAAACAAACATTTTAAGGACCCTAATCCCCTGGTAGGTAATAATTTCAAATAATTATCGCTGCGTTTTTATGGATGTCCAGGGCGTTTTAATACCCAATAAATCAATATTAGGCATCTGGGAGCCATTTTGGGTCGATGTCCCCTAACTCCCCTTAAAAGAAAAAAAAACCCAGCAATCTGAGAAAAGACATAAATGCACGTTTTAAGGACCCCAACACCTCTGGTAGGTATTATCAGGCAGAATAAATAATTATCGCTGGGTTTTTACGGATATTCAGGACATTTTTTAACATTTAAAAACAGCTCATTTCATTGTGCCTCACCATTAACGAAAACTAAACGCAACGAACCTAATTTTTATGGTTCTGTTCAGTTTGTTCCAATTTCATCATAAATTTTGTTATTCGTTTCGTTACGTAACAAAATGAATAATGAATAACGGAACAATTTTTGTTTCCATTTCATGCCCATCTCTAGCCGTGACCCTTTAATACAGTTCCTCATGTTGTGGTGACCCCTTGCCCTGCTTGGAAGAGGCCACAAGCCCCCTTTGGCAGGCCGCTGCCGCAGCTACCATAGAGGACTTCCCTCTACAGGCATCCTCAGCCAATCACAGCCTCCGGTGCCATTGACTGACATCCCCTCCAACCTATCAAGCTGCAACTCACTCTTTCCGCCCCTCCCTCCCCTCCTCCTCCAGACCTAAGCCGTTTGTGCGTTTTTCTTCACTGGCTCATGGCGACCCCTGTGAAATGGTCGTTCGACCCCCCCAAAGGGGTCCCGACCCCCAGGTTGGGAACCACTGCTCTAGAGTGACAGCCTTGAGGGTGTGACCTTTGCCCCTGGCTCCCTTCTCAAAAACTGAATTCTCCCCTTGGGAGTGGGGGAGGTTGCCTACCTATGAGCTGACTTAAATCTGTTTCAGGTGAGAGGGATTTTGAATTGTGAGCTGCTTCTTTTTGTTGTTTTCTAGAACTTTCTGTTTTTTGAAGTGAGTTGAGGCACGATGCTGAAAAGGATGCCGTGGAAAGGAGCATTTGCCACCTGGAAACTTCTCACCCTTACAATAGCTGCCAGGAAAACAGAAACCCATGGGAAATGACAGCATATGACGTCCAAAGGAATCCCAGTACTTTGTACCATTTGTACCATTCCATTGTATTTTGGATAAGAAGGAGTTACCATCCTTTCACCAGCCCACAGGTTATTAAATTACATTGCCCTGTACAGTAATACAGTAATTACATTGCTCTTATATCAAAGCAAATTTCCCCATAAGAAATAACAGAAACTCAGATGATTCATTCTGGGGTCCCATAGACTACATACTGTACACACGAAATGCCAAAACTCACCAAAGAAGTTGGCTAGAAGTCCACGCCCACACCATGGTTTAGGGACCTGGCTGCAGAATCTGCTCTGCTTGCAACTAACAACTGGATTTTGCTCTGTATTTTAATGTGATAATAATAAAGTGCAATTTGTAGCCCTATCCATACTTGACTAGCTGTCCCATTACTAGAAATGGTTTGAAAAAATAAGAATGTTGTAAATAAATTAAATAAAAATAAAAATAAAAACTTAACCTGCACGCTCCTGGCTTCTCCTCCCTCTGCTTTGGAGGTTGCCTGAGACAGAACGTTGCAGACCAGTGGTTCTCAACCTGTGGGTCCCCAGATCTTCCTGGACTGCAACTCCCAGAAATCCTGGCCAGCTCAGCTAGTGGTGAAGACTTCTGGGAGTTGCAGTCCAGGAACATTCGGGGACCCAGAGGTTGAGAACCACTGTTCCAGACAATCCCCCACAATCCAGCAGGGGGAGGGAGGGGGAGGGAGCCAGCATTGGCTCACGTGACCTCCTCTAGGGCTCCTATTACAAGACATTGCTTGTTGATCAAGGCAAAATTTAGAAGAAATGTTTGCTTGTCTTGCAAAACACTCTTGAATTTATTTATTTATTTATTTATTGTTGCACTTATTGACTGCACCAACTTTCCCACAGGAATTCTGGGCAGTTCACAAGGTGAAACCAAGTTATTCTTAAACCAAAGCATTACTGTAATTTATTATGCTTTTAGTTTTACTTGCTTTAACATTATGAGTGGCCTTGGGTCTCCCCGCTGGGAGAAAGGTGACCTACAAATGACACAAAACAAAATTTAGCAGCAACCTGAGAGGCAGACATCTAACAGGGGAGGCTTTTCCTAACACGGAAATAAAGGGAATGTCGGAAATACTAAAAAAGCTCAATTCCCTCTGGATCTCACGCTATCACCCAAAGCACGTGAGCCATTGTAAAGGGGGCATGGCGTTGATGGCCTGCCACAGATATGTCTCGTTCATGTTGAAGCTATGCCATTTTCCATCTGTAAGCCTACTCCTGTCATATATTTAATGTGGAAGTAAGATATCTCACAGACCAGGAGGAAAAACCAGCCCAGTTTCCACCCAGCTGAAACTGAATCCAATACTTTTTGAAGGTTGGGTTTCACCTGTCCAGAACCAGGAAGAGTCTTTGTTCTCCTGCCGGTTTCACTCTCCTGTATCTCCTCTCTCCACTCTCTTTCCATCTTGAACCCATGTTGTATGGGCACAGAAACTTTTCTCTTTCTTCCTCACCTCTGTAACCTCTTAGATCCTCACCAATCAATGGCAAATGGTGTGCATACAGGGGAAATGCTGAAAGCCCCTTTCAGGGGTCTTCTTAACAGCTTCTAAAGCCTTCGTTTCAACAGCTTTTGTGTGTGTTTTCTTTTTTGTTTTGGAAGTGGTCAGCTTCTGAAACGAAACGCGGGAGCCCAGCTGGCATTTGGTACTGGAGGAATGAAGTCAACCAATCTCTTAACTTGTGCTGGGCTCACGTGGGGCGCAACTCCAAGGAGGAAGAAGCCTCTGACGCGTCATCTTTCCTTCTCCCTGGTGCTGGCCAATCAGACCGGGAGGTGGGATGGTGCATCTCCCTGCACTGCTCCTGATTGGCCAGTGCCAGAGAGAAGGAAAGATGACGTGTCAGAGGCTTCTTCCTCGTTAGAGTTGCACCCAGCGCAAGGTAAGGGATTGGTTGATTTCATTCTTCCAGTTCCGAACATCAGCTGGGCTCCCACGTTTCATTTCAGAAGCTGACCAAAAAGCCCATCTCTAATAGCTACTCACGGCACACCCTTTTCAGTCCCTTGAGATTAAGGCACTACAGCAAGAGATGACAAACTTGCCCCTAGCTCTATTATCATTAATAAGCATGTGTTATCAAATCCATTTAGGGTGGACCTTTCCAGGATTTTCTAGTTGTTAAGAACTAAGAAATGGCTTGCCATTCTCCTTTTTCCGAGAAACTTGGAGACTGTGCAGCTTGCCCAAGGCTACGCAGGCTGGCTCTCGATACAGAGTCCACCGTCAAGCTTCATCTTTTCCGTCAAGATCCCAGCTGGCCGACTCCAAACATCTCAGCGTGTCTAATCAAGCCCCAATGGGCTCTTGCGTTCTAGCTTCGGTACGGATGAGAAAAAACATGCAAAACATACTCCAGTACTCCCCCATACTCCAGCGATGGGGGGGTTGATTCAAGCAGCTCTGGGAGGAAATGGAAAAGAGAGAGAGGGAGAGAGAATCAAGATACCTCCCAAAAACAGCTTGTCAAGGTAGACACCGCAGGACGGCTGTGTTTTCAGATGGAACAGTAGGCCTTCTTTTGTAAAGCCTTGTACCGAGAGCAGATGAAACAGCAGCAATTTG
Organism: Phrynocephalus versicolor; assembly: GCA_023846285.1. Taxonomy (NCBI): domain Eukaryota; kingdom Metazoa; phylum Chordata; class Lepidosauria; order Squamata; family Agamidae; genus Phrynocephalus; species Phrynocephalus versicolor. Next base: position 62,810,060 of record JAHTLZ010000379.1, on the reverse strand, counting down.
CTCGGTGCACAGCTGGGAGCAGAAGCGAGACTAAGTCCTTAAGTGCCATCATTTGCAAAACAATTAATGTACCGCGGTGGGTTGGAGACTGCAGCTGGCAGTGTGAGCTTCTCGTACATGGATATTTTGTTGGTTTTAAAGGACTAAAGTGCTATTATGGCAGAAAGCAAATCTCCCCCCATAACCAATATTGGAAACGGTAGGGGTTGTGTGTTCATCTGAATTGTAAATGTCACAACATTGCAATTGCAGCAACGCAGGGAAACTGCAAATGGCATTAAGGCGGTGGGACACGGGCAAGATGTGTATCTAGAGATGTAGGGCGCTGTGCGAGAAAGAATAATGCAGTATATGCAAGTGTACCTAGGCTGCAGTGGAGATGACCAACACATAGAATCATAGAGTTGGAAGAGACCTCAAGGGCCATCTAGTCCAGCGTTTTTCAACCGCTGTTCCGCGGCACACTGCTGTGCCGTGGGATCTTGGCTGGTGTGCCGTGGAAAAATTCTTCCCACACCAGCAAGGCAGCGGTTTTGTAGTTCCTCCCCGGGTCTGAGACGCGGTCCTGGGGAGGAGAGCGGACTACCTTTCCCGGCGTGCTTTGCTTTGCGCGCTAAGGAAAGGCTGGCCGTGGGCGGGAAAGGAGGGGGGGGGAAAGGAGGAGGAGGAGGAGTCTGACTGGAGAGCGAGAGAGAGCCGGGAGACCGCGAGGGTGGGCATGCGACCTTGCCGAGCCAGGTAGGAGCGGGCGTGCGCACCCCTCAGCGGCCCTTAACAATGGTCATTTTTTTGTTGGGGGGGAACAAAGTCGGCCGCCAGTGCGCCCTCCTGCCTGTCTGCCGCCTCCGGGGCTCCGGCAAGAGGCGAGGGGGGGGACTCCGGGGCTCCGGCAAGAGGCGAGGGGGGGGACTCCGGGGCTCTGGCAAGAGGCGAAGAGGGGGACTGCGGGGCTCCGGCAAGAGGTGAGGGGGGGGACCCCGGGGCTCCGGTGGTGTGCCTCGTGATTTTTTTCATGAAACAAGTGTGCCTTGGCCCAAAAAAGGTTGAAAAACACTGATCTAGTCCAACCCCCTGCCATACAGGAACGCCCATCACAGTATTTCCGACAGATGGCCATCCAGCCTCTGCTTAAAAACCTCCAAAGAAGGAAACTCCACCACCCTCCTCTGTGGCAGCATATTATTGCACTGCCGAACAGCTCTGACTGTCAGGAAGTTCCTCCTAATGTTCAAATGGAATCCTGTGGCAGGGAGTTCCATAGACTAACAATGCGCTGGGTGAAAACATATTTTCTTTTGTCTGTTCTTACTCTCCCAGCCCTCAATTTGAGTGTATGTCCCGTAGTTCTGGTATTTCGTGAGAGGGCGAAGAGCTTCCCTCTATCCATTTTACTCATGTCCTCATTATTTTGTACGTCTCAATCATATCCCCCCTCAGGCGCCTTTTTTCCAGACTAAAGAGCCCCAAATGTTTTAGCCAGCCAAGTGGTCTGTTTTTTTCAAATGCTAGCGCCACCTGCTGGCCAAGGGGGGCTGAACTGCACTTGAAAATAAAAAACCAACTTTGGATGTGGGAACTCCTGTCCCACTTATTCAATCATGTGATGGGACAAATACGAAAAGCCGGACCTTCAGAAGATCAGGATCAAAACCCAGGTGAGGTAGCAGCCACTAGGGCATGTGCTGAAATCCCCAGTCCGTAGCTGCACCAAAGCCCAGATCTTTTTTGACTCCCCTTATCCCCAAGTTTTCCAAGCAGACAACAATCTTCAGTATTTAGAGACAGAAACAACCACGGGGAAACAGAGGCCCAATCATTTATTGGCAGGGATGGAAAAAGGACACTGGCCTATCACCAGACTGGTCCCACCTCTGCTACACAGATGTTTGCTAATACTGAAAACCCCTGAGCAGAAGCCGGCCCTTTTATTTTCTACCTCGGAGAGAAGTAAGCGGAGGCAGGCAAAGTACAGCTGCCTTGGTTTTGGGTCCCAGAAAGTCAGTCTTTGATGCAGGTGTAAAAACCATCCATTGGGAGAAGAGGGATCAAGGGTCCAGGGAATTCTGTGCACCTTTTCAGAAGGGAAAGAAGCCTCCCCCCCTTTTCCTGGACCGAAGGAGGTTTAGAAGAGCTGAGCGCTGTACCGCCCCCAGCTCCGCCTCATAGGGTGATCTTGGTATTTCGGAAGCTTGAATTATCCCTAAAAGACAGAAGAGGAAAGGAGGTTAGGATACATATGCAGGAAGACAAATCAGCCGTGTTTAGTCTATCACACACTGGACTAATCGCACAGCCAGCTAGGACGGCAAACACCAAATTCCCACACCAGGATCATAGGATTTGGACACCTATTTGCCATAGGCAGCTGGATCCTCTGCTGCAGAACAAGTAATTTTTTCTCTGTTCAGTGGTGATATATCTTCCAACGAGCAGCCTTGTGTCGCAGTGGTTAAATGCCTGTCCTGCAGGTGAAACTGTGCTCACGACTTGGGGTTCAATCCCAGGTAGCCGGCTCAAGGTTCACTCAGCCTTTGATCCTTCCGAGGTCGGTAAAATGAGTACCCAGCTTGCTGGGGGCATGGGGGCAATATGCAGCCTGCATACTGTAATTAAAAAACTGTAAACCACCCAGAGATTACTTGAAGAGCTATAGGGCGGTATATAAGCAGAACACTTTGCGACTCCTGTGTGTGCAACCATCTGACAAAAGGGGAACCGCTCAGCTTGCGATATACAATTCCACAATGGCTGGCATGTAGATCATTTACCAGATTACCTTTTAAGTCTCCCTGCTCATCTGGAAAACTTCTGTAGAGCATAAGGCAGAAACACAGGTTTGGATATAATTTTTCCCTTATCTGTAGGATTTAGGGTATCGTGCTGGCCAACTACGTGTTCCTGAAGGATTCCGACTCCTAAATAAAATGGAGCACCCCTTTCCCAGTTCTCCCACCTTCTCCCATACACACCTGCATGGTTATGGGGAGTGATCTTCCTCAAACGCACACTCGCTAAGCAAGCTTCATGCATTGAGACCCCAGCTTTCCTTAACAGGGGTCAGGGTTTGCTGGTGTCTCTTTGAGAAAGGCAAAAGGGAACAACCTGGGATGAGAAGAGCGTTTCCCCCCTTGCACTTGGAAAGGGAGAAGGATCAAGAACGGGAAGGGTACAAAAATGTCTTCTCAAGCAGCCACTCCCAAGTGCTAGAAAAGGGAGATGTTGAAGGCAGCAGTCACCATGAGAACACCAACCCAACTGTGGTCAAGTTGGGAGTCGGTGGGTGATAAAAATCGGCCTGGAGTGGGAACGTGTTTCAGAGGAACACTGAGAAGCTCCCTGGTTACAGCGTTGGATCCTTTGTCCGCCCAGCCCAGTAGGGTCAAATTTCCCTGGCCGTGACTCTCTGAAGCTGGGGAGGTGGGATGAATCTCAGCAATGCCTGTCTGGAAATTCCCGGGCTTGAACCTGGAACCTTCTGCATGCAAAGGAGATGTTCTACCATCAGAGTCACAAGCATTTGGGTCCATGAAGAGCAACATGGCTTTAGAACGGTGGACATTTGGAGGGACCAGAGGCAGGGGTAGAAGGGCCAAGCCTGGATGGTGAAGCCGAACCTTGTGCCAGGCTTAATAATCGGGGCTCCAGGTTTATGAAAGCGGCTTCACTCCACGACGTACGGTGAGCTATCGCTTTGTTAAAGGCTGTTCTGCTGAACAAGACAGCCTCTTATCTTTCTCAGGCAGCAGGGCAAGCTCGTCACCGTGGCATGGCTCCTGAAGGCCAGCGTGAAATGTGATAATACCCACCCACCTGTATTGCTTCTGATCTACAGAGAGGTGGGAATTGGGTGTCTTCTTCTTCTTCTTCTTCTTTTTTTTTTTGGATTTGTCTTCTTCGTTGGGAAGTCTTTGTTAAAGTAACTCAAGGTTTCTGATGTTATCTATGGCAGCCTATCATTTGAAGGGAGGACTTTTCCAAAGGCGGACAGCTTGGTGCTCCAGAACGCATTTCTGATCATAAGCACCACTTACAGGAAGTGCTTCATTCGCTCTCCTCTTCCCTTGCACTCGGCTTTGAGAAAGCACACACACTATAGCCTCTGCGAAGCAAGGGCCACTCAACGGTCCTCCTCCTTCTCTTGTACATGGACCGAGTACAGAAAAGAAGAGTAGGTTAAGGCTAGGATGGGCAGAGGATGGAGGTGCTCGTGGCAAGGATGGAGACGCCGGGAAGCTTTTGGAGAATCTGTAGGTCATGCCAAAACACACCCTCCGATAGGATGCTAAGCAATGTATTACACGCACACTCAAGAATGAGGACTCTAGCAGCCAAGAGATTGAACCCACAATCCAAGGCTCAGAGGCTATATGGTAGACATCATCGAGTATCTGAAGGGCTATCGTATGAAGATTGCTTTCTCCTGCTGTAGAGGGTGGGGCCCAAAACCGGTGGAATCAAATTACAGAAAGGGAACTTGAGACTAAACATGAGAAAGAACATCCCTCAGGAGATGTCCAACAGTGGGCACCAACTGGTGTGGTGGCTGTGCGCTCTCTTTTGTTGACGTTTCTTAAACAGAGGCTGAATCCTGCCTGTCAGGGAAGCTTTAGTTGTGCATGTCAGCCCCGGCAACGGGGCTGGACCGGATGATCCGTTGGACCTTCCCAACTCTATAGTCCTATGATCAATCTCAAAAGTAGCGATGACCACGAGAGGCAACACACACGACGATTCCATCCCTAGAGATTCGACAGCAGGCAATGTCATGAAGTCAACCAGAAGCTGGAGAAGGTCCCTCTTCCTGCCCCCCTCCCCCAAGGGACAATCCTATTCCTTCTCTCCTTCTGTTTCCACTAAGCCTCAGTTCGGCAAACAGGCCTGTTCCCACACAACCATGTCATGATGGTGCAACGCGCAGGCCAGCCAAGCTGAATGCAGGCTGCCAGCTTTAATGTAATGTTGTCTATTAATGCTGTAAGATGACCCTCAATTCCTTGTTCTCAAATACTGGAACATGTCTTAATTGTACTGGACTGTATATTATCCCTCATTACTGTAAGCCGCCTTGGGTCCTTTTCCAAGGAGAAAGGCAGGGTAAAAGTACTCTAAAATAAAATAAATAAAATAAATTAATATAACACGCCTGCCCCATGCTTGACAGCTCCCTGGCTCTTCTCTCAAGATATATCCTGTTTTGGCAGGCAACAAAAGTGGGTATCTGGCTGACAGACTGCGTTGGCTCATTAAGTTGTTCTGGCCAAGGGCGCATCGTGAACGTGAAGGAGTGTGGCTTGGCTCTGTTCCCTCCCGTGCAAACAACATACATCCACACAACACCAGCAAGCTGAAGACACACCTCTCAGCTTTGTCACCCCGCAATCCTGATTCAGGGGCGTCTGTAAACAGGCTATGCAGAGGACTCAAAGAGCCGATAGCTCCTGTGATTTAGCTCAGAAATGAGGTCCGACTGGCAAGTTTATTCAAGATGGTTTCGTTGGCTTGTTGACAGACTGAGCAAAAGAATCAAGAGTGGTCAAACTGTGGCCTTCCATATGTAGCTTGGACTGCAACCCCTGAAATTCCAAACCTAACAATTTAGCAGAGCTGGTGGACAGCATATTCCTCGTAAGATGATGTCATCTACAAATTGGGGACTTGTCAGACCCATGGAATTTTAGACTTTGGTTTTTTTTGGGGGGGGGTGTCATTCCCTGCACCTCTGCATGGAACCAGAACTGGATAAAATTATTGTTTTTATTAGTTAGTTATTAGTTACAATTTCAAATGGTTCACAGAGTGTCATAAGTGGAGTATCTTCTTGGAGGCTCATTTGAAAAGTTGTGATTTCGCACGCTTCCTGCAGGACAGAAGGGAGGAAGCATGTCAACAGGTGTTCCATTGGCCTTTGGGCTAGATGGCAAGGTATACAAATCTAATAAACAAACAAACAAATAACAGCCATCACAGAAAAAGTCTGGTTCCTGGTGGATGGCCTTTGGATGGCCATCTGTAAGTTAAAGTCTGTGTAGACCAGTGGTTCTCAACCTGTGGGAGATGTTCCTGGACTTCAACTCCCAGAAATCCTGGGACGGCTCAGCTAGTGATGAAGACTTCTGGGAGTTGCAGTCCAGGAACATCTGGGGACCCACAGGTGGAGAACCACTAGAGTAGACAATCTTAGGGAGAGCTGGTCTGACAGGAAGCAATGACCCAAAGCATTAAAAGCCTTAAGTTATATGTATATAAGTTAGTACAGTAATACCTTGGCTGACAAGCGCCCAGGTCTACAAGCATTTTGCAAGAGGAGCAAAAATTTCGGAACATTTTTGTTCAGGTTAATGTGGTCATCTTGCAAATCAAGCACCACGGCACCAGCATCGCCCTCCCCGCCGCCACAGGCACCTTGCCACAGCGAGGGGGTGACGGCAAAGGTGGTGTCCGTGGCAATGGGGCATGCTCTGGTCAGACCCCACCTGGAGCACTGGGTCCAGTTCTGTGCGCCTCAATTTAAAAAGGATGTCGACAACCTCGAGCGGGTGCAGAGGAGGGCGACCAGGATGGTTGAGGGTCTGGAGGAAATGTCTTATGAGGAACGGCTTAGAGAACTGGGGATGTTTAGCCTTACAAAAAGAAGGCTGAGGTGGGATATGATAACTATGTTTAAATATTTGAAAGGATGTCATATTGCAGAGGGGACTGGTTTGTTTTCCATGGCTTCAGAGACTAGGACTCAGGGCAATGGTTTCAAACTACAGGAAAAGAGATTAGGAAGAACTTATTGACAGTTAGAGCTATTTGGCAGTGGAAGATGCTGCCACAAAGGAGGGTGGTGGAGTCTCCTTCTTTGGAGGTTTTTAAGCAGAGGCTGGATGGCCGTCTGCCGGGAGTCCTGTGATGGGGGTTCCTGCATGGCAGGGGGTTGGACTAGATGGCCCTTGAGGTCTCTTCCAACTCTATGATTCTATGATTCTATGATGTGGTCACGGAACGGATTAGGTAAGTTTTAATTATTTCTTAATGGGATTTTTTTAAAAAATGTACAAGTATTTTGGTTGACGAGCATGTTTCCGGAATGAATTATGCTCGCAAATCAAGGTACTACTCTAACAGAACTTTGAATCCAGCACAGAAGCAAACAGGAAGCCAATGGCGGTATGCCATGACCGGGGAACTATGACTGTATCTCCAAGCTGCTGACACTGACCTAGAGGGCCCATTAGGCACCCACTGAAGCTTCTGCGTTGCCTTCCAAGGAAGCCCCATGCAGAGAGCACTGTAGTAATCAATCCTAGAGCTTATCAATGCATAGCTATAGAGCAACACTGAACCTCCAATACACAACGACAAGGTCTCATGGTGGGGCATGAACCACAATATAAGTGGTTCCAGGCTGTTACTACTACTGTTAGTAAAACAACAACAACAACAAAACACAGGATTGATTGGTATTATATAGTAGCTACTGTACATGTTTTTTAACCCCAAATCTAAGTATCAGCTAAATATTGGTGTAATGTGTACTTTGTTCCTAATACTGCTAATTTATTTTTGGTAGCTCTGATGCTGTTTTTCCAAAGATTATAATATTTTATTTTATAAAGAGTATAATTTTTAATAAAGTATTTTATAATATTTAGCATTGTTGCCAATACACCGATGACACTGGGGATCCCTGAAATGTGTTTCATCCACCAGTGAGTGATTTCTGTTGCACAAATATCTCTTTTTTCTGATTTTTTTCAATTCTTTATCTTCAACTCCGGCATCGCTTGGAATTGCAATGTCAATTATCCAGACCTTTCTTTGTTACTGTTATGTCTGGTATATTATGCTCATGATTTAGCAGAGCTGGTGACGTGGGATCATTGTTCTTATTACCCTTTTTTATTACCATATTTTTCTGGCTAACACCACATGTGGTGTCTTTTCCAATCCAAAATTATTTTTGCAAAAGCACAGTTCTCTCCCCAGTTTACATCCACGTATAAGATGAACCTCAATTTTTACTCGAACAATTTTAGACGAAAATGTAATCTTATACATGGAAAAATACTGTATGTTAGCCACTAGCTAAGGTTGACAGGAGGTGCAATCTAACAGTACTTGGAAGGTCACACTTTGCCGTGTTAGTCAAGACATTTTTTGTGTGAAGGTGGTGGAAAACTCTTGTGCATTTTTTCCCCAGGCTGCCATGGAAAATTACTGAAAAATCACAGTGAAGCATGGCTGCAGAGTAATGTGGCTTGGTCACATGTGTTGTACAATGTCTTTGTATCTGCAACGATAATAGGCAGTTTTAAAGTACAGTGGTACCTTGTATAGAGGAATTAATTCGTTCCAAATGAAAGTATGTTAAGCAAATGTTCCTGTATGCAAATTTCCCATAGGAATGCATTGAAAAGAGAGTCATCCCTAATCGTGGCAATATTTATGTTGTATGGATTCGCCCCCATAGGCGATTATGTTAAGTAAATTTCCCCTATCTCCGGAATTTTTTATGTTGTACAGATTTTATGTTATACAAACTGTTTGTGATACGAGGGTCCACTGTACTTATAATTAATCCATCAACTGAGCTGTTTACCAAGGCTCAAGAGTCAGCATGCTTAGCCAAGTTACCTACTTACCCAATAGCAGACTTGTGTGTGTGTGTGTGTGTGTGTGTGTGTGTGTGTGTGTGTGTGTGT
>JAHTLZ010000379.1:62776706-62787261 GCA_023846285.1 Phrynocephalus versicolor | reverse complement strand
ACACACACACACACACACACACACACACACACACACACACACACACACAAATACCTCTACTTAAGAGCCATTCGACTTACAAGTGGAAAACCACTGGTGTTTTAGATGCGGTCTGCTCTACTTACATTTTTTTATTTTTTTCAATTTTTTTTAGATACGGTGCCTCTACTTAAGAGTGGTTCAATTTAAGAGCATGCATGTGGAACAGATTAAAATCGCAAGTAGAGGTACCACTTTACATTATACCTTGATTGTGTTAAGTGGCCATTGTCACCATCGGGGGGCTGTGTGTGTGTGTGTGTGTTGCTGTTGCTGTTTTTGTTGTTTTAGATTATTTTGGGATGGGTTGAGAAGCCCGCACATTCTTTGCTGCTGGTCAAGCCGGGTATTCTAGGCCAAATATTTTCTGGGTCATAATCAAGATCTGTCACATTTCTGTTGCTTTTGGGGCCATGGCTAAACACTTGGAAAACTAAATTATTAAGGAAGAGGAAAACTCCGCCCCCCCCCGGTCTGTCTTGCAGTGAATGGCTTTGTACCTCAGCCCTTCCAAAACACATACAGTGGACCCTTGTATAACAAACAGCTTGTATAACATAAAATCTGTACAACATAAAAAATTCCGGAGATAGGGGAAATGTGCTTCACATAATCACCTATGGGGAAAATCCATACAACATAAAAATGGGATTACTCCATAAAAATGGGATTACTCCATTTTCAATGCATTCCTATACAAAGGAAAATTTGCTTAACATAATTTCATTTGGAATGAATTAATTCCTTTATACAAGGTACCACTGTATTCAGCTGCAGCTGTGGCACCAATCGCTGAGGCAATCCTTTGTTCCCCTTAGAAATTTATACCTACAAGCGCTACTTCACTTGCTAAAAGTGATTCTGCCTTTCAAGCTTTTAGGAGCTAGATGAGAGAGCTGATCTTAGCTGCACACATTAGGAAAACGAAAATGATGATACTGATGGGAGCTCATAATTGTATGCCAGCTGTTCTGGAGCACTGCTGCCCTCTAGAGGCCTAAAACAAAAGCAACCGTAGAATTGCTGCAAGTTCTGGCAAACCACTCCAGTATTCCTGCCAAGAAAACTCCATGGACATGGAGTCACAAAGAGTCATAGAATCATAGAGCTGGAAGAGACCTCAAGGGCCGTCCAGTCCAACCCCCTGCCATGCAGGAACCCCATCACAATATTTCCGACAGATGGCCATCCTGCCGCTGCTTAAAAACCTCCAAAGAAGGAGACTCCACCACCCTCCTTTGTGGCAGCATCTTCCACTGCCGAACAGCTCTAACCGTCATGACGTTCTTCCTAATGTTCAAATGGAATCTCTTTTCCTGTAGTTTGAAACCATTGCCCCAAGTCCTAGTCTCTGAAACCATGGAAAGCAAACCTGTTCCCTCTACAGTCACGACTGTAACAATACAACACACACACATACACACACGTAAAAACTTCCCTTTTTGGATGCACACATTAACATGGTGAAGAGATTTGAGTGTTTTTAGACAACCCGAAAGCAATGAGTTCAAGAGGCCAGCCTCCATGAGGAGCCGGGACTCTCCGTAAGGCCACCTGAGGTGGAATGGCCACAGCTAAGAAGTATCCACCTTCTTCATCCACCTTCTTAACCGCCCTGAGTCCCACTCGTGGTGAATAGGTGCGGTATATAAGTGTGAAAATAAATAAATAAATAAATATATTCAGGAATAACAGCTGCCTGTGACGTTGGGGGCAGCTGTTACTGGGCAGCAGCAGAGGAGGCAATACAGGGGCACTCAAGCTAACTTTTATTAGTACTGAACAGAAGGTTGCCAGTGTAACATGCTACTGAGCTTTCCTCAACATGAATGCCTTCTGATGAGATGGTCCAATATGAAAGGAGAAAATAGTGGTGGAAGATGAGACTCCTAGGTCAGAAGCACCCAATCATATATTGAGGGATGGCATAGGACTAGTAAAAAGAGCCCTGTCACTAAGGTCGCAACTAGATTAAACCTTAAAGGACAGCAAGTGGCTGATATGCACAGAAGTGAAAGAGAAGTCCAATGCTGCACAAGACACACAATTTGGTCAAAGCACCATACAATAAATCAATTTTCTTTATTTCTGATTTCTTTACCATCCAGCTTTCACAAATGTACATAGTAATGCACTTTGCTTCCATGGGAAATTAGGGTCTTAGTGCTACAGTTACTGCACTACTTAGCATCTCCTTTCTTCAGGTTTGGAATCTACTGTATAGTGTTTGTTGGTATCTGCAAAGAGTTAAATTTGTTCTGCAAGGAGATATAGAGAAGGACACACCTGTAGACTATGATGTAGAGTAATTAAGCTACCACCTGTGTATAGCAATGTGATTGGTGGATGTTAATATATAAGTCCTATAGTTTCTGTATTCATTCTTTCTCTCAACATATGCTGTTACAAGGCTGGAAACTCTGTTGGCATGTTATCCTACATATAATGTAAATAGAGCTGTGGTGCAAGAGTGAAGTCTCACTGCTGGTGTGGTTAGTTAGTAAGTTAGTACCAGAGCCCCAGTAGTGTTTGTAGGCCATTGTTTTGTTTTCCATATTTAATGGCACATTCTTGTTAGGATTTTGAAACATTCTGTCTCTGAGGTTTGAAACAGTTCTATCAGTATTGCATCTACACCTAGTGATTTATTTCTTCCCAGTGCTTTCAGAGCAGCTTTTACTTCACTTTCTAGAACCACAGGTTCTTCACCATAGGTTTCAAAGCAATCTGTCATCTGTTCATCTCTTCTCACATTCCATGTTCAAACTGCATGTGTTGTGCAGCATTGAACTTGCCTTTCAGTTCTGCTCATTTCAGCCACTACATGTTATTTTGGCTTTAATCTAGTTGGGTCTTTAGTAACACTGCTATCTGTACTGGTCCTTAGCTCTTCCCTGGTACTTGAATGAATGCTTTCTGACCTGACAGGCTCATCTACCAGTGCTATCTCTTGTTTCATTATGGATCATCTTATCCAAGGAGTCCAGGGTTGTAATAGGAATCTAGTCTCCTGATGACATTGCTCTTGGCATCCAAGAAAGGGGAATCTCTTCCTACCACACCCTATTTGGCAACAAGGCAAGTTTGACACCTGGGCTGTTGCTCTTTGAGTTTCAGTACAGCAAACCTGTTCAGCAGGGTTTTTTCTCTCTCTCACTTAAAACTGGGAAGACTTTTGAGCAAACATTCCCAAGAGAAAGTGAAATATACACACAAGGGAAGACAGACAGAGCTGGGTCAATCTTCCCTTTGAGATACACATCCTGCTTTTCACAAAATTAAAAAGAGAAAGGAGAGAGAGGCAAAATATGGCACTTAAAAACAACAACATTCAGTTCAGCGTGAGCTTTCGTGGATCAAATTTGCTTCTTCAGACACTGGAGGATCTCATGGATTTGATGCCAAAAAAGGTCACAATGGCCCAAATCCTGTTGCTTATAGCACAGGAAATTGCCCCAGTGGATCCGACCTTGCCTGATTTTGGAAGCTAAGCAGGGTCGGCCCTGGTTAGTACTTGGATGGGAGACCACCAGGGAATACCAGGTGCTGTAGGCGCCTGGAGGAGGAACCGGTAAGCCACTCCAGTATTCCTGCCAAGAAAACTCCATGGACATGGAGTCATGAAGAGTCGGTCACGACTGTAACAACACAACACACACACAGGCTCATGGAATCAATGCAGATTTAATGAGTCAACTCCTCCATAAGTTCTAACCCCTCTAAAACAGATGTATGTAAAAGTCTGCATGGAAACTTCAGCAGCAGCCAAACTGTCTACAGAAACCAGCAGATATGAACACATGCTCCCAGCTTTGGTATGCCTTCACTGGCTCCCAAATTTGTTTCCATAATGTTTGCTTAACACACTTGCCATTATTCATATAGCCCACAATGGTTTAGGGCAGTGGTTGTCAACCTGTGGGTCCCCAGATGTTCCTGGACTGCAACTCCCAGAAATCCTGGCCAGCTCAGCTAGCGATGAAGACTTCTGGGAGTTGCAGTCCAGGAACATGTGAGGACTCCCAGGTGGAGAACCACTGGTATAGGACCTCAATACTCAGCAGAATGTCCCTGTCCCAAAATAGCTATCCATCCCACCCACTTCTTGCTATTCTTGACGTCAAGAATTGTAACCCCTAAGGAGGCAAAAAAGCCAACACTAGAGATGGGCACAAATTAATTCACCCTCCGCAATGAAAATCATTGTGGGGCACCACAGGTGGCATGTGGACCCGCTCCTGACCCCCTGGGCTGGCTGGGCCACTCGCCTGTCACGGCCCTGCACTGAGGACCTTCTGCTCCCAAAGGACCCGAGGCAGTTTACGTCATTAAAAAGAGGTCATTTAAAGCTAAAAGGCATTGAAAAATAAGTAAACGAGTATTACATGAAAAACTAGAAATAAAATCAATACTAAAAGCACACTGAAAAACAACAAAGCACAACAATCCATTTACACACCCCACACCACATCTCAGGCTGCCAATTGCTAAAGGGAAGTTTAAGTGTCATACAGAGGTTCACCAGGGACGGCTTCTTTTGGACTTTAGGAAGCCAAGTAAGATAGAATTACCGTATAATACTCGAGTATAAGTCGACCCGAGTATAAGTCGAGACCCCTAATTTAACCCCCAAAACCTGGGGAAACGTATTGACTCGAGTATAAGCCTAGGGTGGGAAATGCAGCAGGGGCTGGCAGCTCCTCCTTTGTAAGTTGAGGGAGTGGTGTGTGATGTTTAAAATGACTTTTAGCCACTGACCCAAGCACTTGCCAGGCCCTGCTGCATTTCCCACCCTAGACTCCCCTGTGATGCAGAGGGGCAGCATGAGAAACGGCACACAATGTTTAAAATGACTTTTAGCCACCGACCCAAGCACTTGCCTCAGTGGCTAAAAGTATTGACCCGCATATAAGTCGAGGGCCCCTTTTTTCAGCCCAAAATTAGGGCTGAAAAACTAGGCTTATATTCGAGTATATACAGTACATAAAGCAGCCTTCTATGAGTGGTGATTTTTTTTTTACCTGGGATGCTCAAATGGGTTTTAATTTGCATATTTCTATTTAATGGCCAGTTCATTGGTATTAGTGAACTTTATTGTATATTGTTGCATTTATTACTTTGTGTTTTTATTGTATGACTTTATTGTATGCTGTGAACCACCCAGAGAGTGATAATACTAACGAGGCAGTAGAAAAGTGAAAATAATAAACAGACATGCTAAAGTTAAGAAGTTACATCAGGTCCATCTGAATCAGTGGCGCTTCGGAAGGAACTGCCTATCAAATTCCTGCTGATACTATGGCCAGGGTGGATGAGAACATAAGAACACAAGAAGAGCCATGCTGGATCAGGACAAAAGCCCATCTAGTCCAGCTTCCTGTATCTCACAGTGGCCCCATCAGATGGGTCTGGGGGCGCACAAGGCTAGATCTCTGTCTCCTGATACCACTCCCCTGCATCTGGCCCTTGAAGTACCCCGGTTTTAAGCCTGGAGATGACACATCTCCATCATGGTTTGTAACCTGTGTTGGACTTTTCCTCCAGGAATCTGTCCAATCCCCTTTGGAAGGCATCCAGGCCAGATGCCATCACCACCTCCTGTGGCAGGGAGTTCCACAGACTAACAACATTGGATTAGTCATGATTTAAATCCAAAAGCAACTGAACATTTTAAGAGGCCACTAAACTCTTTGTTTTTTGCTGTCTTTAGCTAAACAGCTACCCTCACAGATATGTAGGAAGGTACCCCTAGGAAGTCATCCATCTTACCCAGAGCTGCCTGCTTAGCTCTCTGGGGTTCTTGTGCAAAGAAAGGCATCTAGGAACTGAATCTGGCACCTTGTCAGTACAGACTATGTCCTGTTATTGAGCTAAGGCCCCATCCTAAGCACATTTTGGCTCTGTTCAATATTTTTATACTCCCACTCCCAGGAAGAACTCCCACTCTTCCTCCGGAGCGGAAAAGAAAGGACCGGAAAAGCAAAAGAAAACTTCTCCTCTCTTATATCCTCCATATCTTTTGCTTACAAAGGTAATCCTTCCTTCCCCGCATGGAGGAACCTGGCAAACGATGGAGATTGCACTTACAGAGGCAAAGGTGCCAATCTGTTTGATGTTCTGTTCGTAACTTTGAGAGCTGGTCGGCCTGCCGGGAGTCCGTCGCGAATACCAGAAGGTATAATTGTACTGCAGGGGGTGCTCAGCTGGTCCCGGAACCACTGCCTGGGAAAGGAATTGAAAAACCTCATTTATCCTTTGGTTTTTATTTTATTTTTTTGAAACAGAAAGCTGAAAGATATGTTTCCGGCATTAGAAGCCTTGTCCGTCCCTGCCACCACGGAGCGTGAAAAGAAGCCGTTTTAGTCTCATTTTCTTTGTGAAATCCCATCTCGGCTAATAGCTTGAAACACCCCATTAGTCTGGCAAGATATTGACAATGCTTCACATTGGAGATTAGCAACAACTGGGTTTCCCCAAGCTGGCAGAAGATGGAAGCCCATGAGGGAAGTACATATATATTTCCTTCTTTAAAAGCGACTCATTAGACCAGCTCAGTTCACAAACTCAGCCCTGTCAGCCTCTAAACGTCCCCAAGGGTACAGTGATGGACCTGAAAGCCAACATCCTACCCTCCCCCCAGAAAATTGGAAATCTATTTCCCCTTCAGATTGGGGGGTGGGGGGGATGGAGCCAAGGTGTCTGGAAAAACTCCAGACATTTCTAAGTGAGCAATAAGACCAATTAAAATAATACTAGTAAAGCCAAAAAAAAAAACAAAAAACCCAGCCTCAAATTGGCAATTTGTAAAAAAAAAAACACCACCACCATCATCGTGCTCACCTTTCAGTATCTGAACTGAGCAAAGGAATCTGTTCCCTCCCCCACCTTCTCTCTCCTCCTGAGTAAACGATTCCAAGAAAATCCTCAGGACATTTTAACATTAGACAGTGCTGGCGCGGAAAGCCCTTATTATATTGCATTGTATTAATATTATATTGTACTTTTGTATTGTATTATATTTTTATATTGCATTTGCATATTGATTTGCACTTTATTAGGTTCTCTTTTTATTATTTTCTTGTATCTGGGTATGTATAGGGGTTGTAGTTGGGCAGTTGCTGTCTTGGTGAAATGCTGTACACCGCCCAGTGTTCCCTATGGGAAAAATCGGGCGGTCAATAAGTACAAAAAAATAAATAATAAATAAATTATTCCATCTGCCCTCCCTCTCCACAAACTACCCATGGCAGGTTACACATAACAGAAGAACTCAATGGGTCTCTGCAGAAAACTTTGGAGACACTGTTGCATCAGAATTAATGAGTGATACGGATGCGACTCTTCTCTTTATTTCATTATTGCCGGGGCCAAAATGTCTTTTTTTTTTTTTTGAGGGGTGTGTGTGGAATGACAAGATACTTAATTCCTGCTGGCAAGATTACAAGAGGCGCATTTTCCACATTTTGGCACTTTCTGTGAAGGATTTAGAGATATAGATTTTGCAAGGGGGGGGGAATTAAATTTGCATCTGATGCAAGTACATATGAATGTTCAGTACTAGTTTAACCTACGCTCTTCTGTACAACCCGGCCAGCTACAAAGCAATCAAGTATTTGTCTTTAGTGTAAAACACAAGGCTTTAAACGGAACATGTTAAGTTTTTCACTCAAGAAGCGGGGCTTCTGTGAATGAGTTTGCTCTTCTAAGCTGATTTGCTTTCATCTAAGGGTAAAATGTTTGCTCGTTTTTCAACAAGTTTTCACTGGAGAGGTGACAGCGGGCAAGCAATCATTACATCCTTATGGGCGCCTCATCTCTTGGGTGATGCAAGGACGGGAATAGATAACAGCGATCTTGGAGCAATGCCTCTATCGTTTGACTATTGGCCGCTGGGGAGCCAGCCATGGCATCTGTTTCTTGTTGTCCTTAGCGCTACAAGCACACAAACAAACACACGCTAATCTCACGGCATTCGCAATCCCTTCGGAACCCTGGCGAAGGGTGGCTTGCATCGAATCCCACTCTGTAAAAACAAAGGACCCTTGGAAATGCAGGAGCGACCGAAAGACACGGAGCAGATGCATAGGTTCCCAAGAGTCATGTTGAAAAAGCCAGCCATGGATAAAAAGCAGATGGGTAGAGCCCTGATTGGGTCTGCAGCGAGCACAGGAATTAACAAAAATAAGTCTAAGACAGGGATGGCGATCTGTAACGCAAAGCTAGGGATAATCTCATAACCTCACTGAGACTGAGAGGGGATATGATAGCTATGTTTAAATATTTGAAAGGATGTGACATTGAAGAAGGGACTGGCTTGTTTCCCATGGCTTCAGAGATTAGGACGTGGGGCAGTGGTCTCAAACTACAGAAAAAGAGATTTAATTCAAACATTAGGAAGAATTTCATGACAGTTAGAGCTGTTCGGCAGTGGAATAAGCTGCCACAAAGGAGGGTGGTGGAGTCTCCTTCTGTGGAGGTTTTTAAGCAGAGGCTGGATGGCCATCTGTCAGGAGTCCTGTGACGGGAGTTCCTGCATGGCAGGTCTCTTCCAATTCTAGGATTCACTGCTTCCCTGCTGACAGAGAACAAGGGAGAAACCAAAACAAGAAAGCAACGAATAGGAGATTGGAGATGAGACTTCTATAGTCCTCAGCTCAGCTGCCACTGAGAGACGAGTGAAAGAAGGCACCTATTTCCATGGTTTAAAGCCCTGACGGTAGACTAAGTATTTTGTGGACCAAGCTTGGCAGCCAGGATGGGGAGGCAAGAAGACAATACTGATAGGACAGCATGACAAGTGCTGGGTAGCTCAGTGGCTTAGGGCTTTGGTGGTGGAGCCCAAGGAGTTAGGAGTTCAATTCCCCACTGGACCTCCTTGAGCATTCAAAGGTTTTATTATTATCATTATTATTATTATTATTATTTGAATACTTAAAAAAGTCTCAAAGCCATATGCACCTAACAGTAGAAAAAACACCTGTAATTGTGGCAAGGGGAGGAGTGAAAGAGATGACCCCAATACTGCGAAGACCCATCACAGGAAGAGGATGAAATTAACAGCAGGTCTGTTTTTGGTGCAGTAAAAAGCGACACCTGTGTTGCTTGGGGTGTTCTTGGGCAGCACCGCTGGCGTACAGGGCCTTTAAAATATGTATTATTTTAAAAAGGATGCCTCCCCCCAGGTTCTTCTTCCTGTCCCCCCCCCCCAAAGGGTGCTAGGCAACAAGTGACCAGCAGCTTGCAAGTAGCCCCCCTCCCTTTTGGGGCTGTTCACCCAAAATGTTATGACTGTCCCCAGCCTCCCCTCCACCTCAAAATTCCAGGGTGTTTTTTTGGGGGGGGGGGAGTTTTGAATAAAAAGTCTCCTCGTGCTGCAATATGGGCTGCTGTCTGGAGTCTAGCACCCTGTGGCCCCCAACCCCCCTGAACATTCAAAAAGGTGGGTTTTTTTAAAAAAAAACCATTAGAGGAATGTTTCAGTTAATTAAAAAATTTGAAAAACCCTTTGTCTATGGAGATTTTCAGTCATCCAAGTGCGGCTATCTGGGAGTTGAGTCATGACAAATGGACTTCTTTTCTTGTGGGACTGAAATGTTTTGCTACTCATCCAAGTAGAATGAAGAAGTTACTGAGATAAATAGTGAAATGTTTCGATCCCACAAGAAAAGGAGTATACTTGCCTTGACTCTACTCTGGGATTTAGAAAAGGTTTTATTTTTAAATTAAATCCATCATTTTTTTCCATGTAACATCACAGTATCCTTTTTTTTTATTTTTATTTTTGTCTTGCCCTTTTCCTTTTAGTCTCGTCAACCTGGAACTGCAGCCTGGCGGAGACCTGAAATATAGTCCTTAGCCTGTCAAAGATTGTGACACAGTGAGTGAGATGTTATAACACCAGGAAATGGAATCTGTCATCTGAGTCTGCTCTTCATGGAAATATTTCCAATGAGCTGTTGAAATGTAGAAGCTCCTCATGCCTCTGGGTTTTCTTTAAGTTAACACTTTAGGACAACAGCTCATGATCCAAACCTTCCTTTAAACATCCCTCTCTAGTGATAACCACATACCTTCCTCTTGGTGCTACTTTGAGGTTTGTCTCTATCATTTTTTTCCTTCTCACCATCTTTCTGTGTGCTGTTCTCTTCATTCTGGTCATGATCTCCACTGTCATCGTCCTTCAGACTAGAAAAGAAAAATAAGGCAAGGAAACCATTTAAAAGCACGTGCTGCCTTGTTCATAAAGAAGCATCATACAGATCGACGGAGGAAAATGTTTAAAAACAGAGCTGGCAACCCAGCCCCACACATCACGACCCCAATGGCAAAACAGGAAGCTCTACCAGCTCCTACTTCCTGTTCCACATCATTCTTTGTTCTGTATGAAGCAGAGATTTTGTATTACTTCCACACACTGGGAGCTGTTGACCATCACTGCGGACCCCACCACCATGTGGGACAGACACTAAAAGGAAGGAAGGAAGGGAGGGAGGGAGGGAGGGAGGGAGGAAGGAAA
>JAHTLZ010000379.1:62766663-62776696 GCA_023846285.1 Phrynocephalus versicolor | reverse complement strand
AGAAAGAAAGAAAGAAAGAAAGAAAGAAAGAAAGAAAGAAAGAAAGAGAAAGAAACAAAGAAAGAAAGGAAGGGAGGAAGAAAGAAAGGGAGGAAGGAGGGAGGGAGGGAGGAAAGAAAGAAAGAAACAGAGAAAGAAAGGGAGGGAGGAAGGAAGGAGGGAGGAAAGAAAGAAAGAAAAAAGAAAGAAAGAAAGGGAAGGAGGGAGGGAGGGAGGAAGGAAGAAAGAAAGAAAGAAAGAAAGAAAACTGGGACCTGGTGGCCATCACTAAAGGGAGAAAATGCACAAGTTCAACCTCAGAAGCGTGGAGAACAGGAAGAACACCAAATGGGTGCTTGCAGGTTGTTCCTAACTATCTTTTCTTCTAGAGCCTGTCCCTTTCCTGCCCCCCCTTCCCCCTTTTTTGCTATTATTCAATGGGCTCTTTTAAGGCATTTCTTATCTGTAAAGATGCAGCATCTTTCCCAAGAACTACAGAATATATTTTTTTCCTGCTTCATGATGCTGGCCAATCAGAGAGGGAGGCGGGATGGTGCCTGTCCCTGCATAGCTCCTGATTGGCCAGCACCACAGATCTAGCACAGATGACACTGCCGCGTGCTTCCTCGTTCGATTTTAACCCTGTGTGAGACAGAGAAAGGTAAAGCAATTGGATCTGCATGTATCAGCCGGTTCCGAGGACCACCTGGGCTCGCGTGGTTCGTTCTGTAACCTACTGGTTCTGATATGAAATGCCCATCCCTATTTTTAACTGTTAGAGCAGTATGCAAATGGAACCAGTTTTCCTTAGGAGGTGGTGAGCTCTCCAACACCAGAGGCGTTGAAGAGAAACTTAAACACCCATCTGTATGATCTGCTTCAATTAGTATTCCTGCACTGAGCAGGGGATGGACTCAATGGCCTTAGAGGCCCCTTCCGACTTGATTATTCTATGATTCCATAGATGGAATGAAAAGTTGGAGGGAGGAAGAAGTCCACAGAAGCAGCCATGGGAGATGTACACATCCCTCCCCCATATATATGGGCTGCGAAATGGCAAATGTGTTTTAATGTAGCCAAATGTAAAGTAATGCATATTGGGGCAAAAAAATCAAAACTTTATCTATCAACTCATGGGCTCTGAGTTATCCGTGACTTGATCAGGAAAGAGATCTTGGTGTGTTGGTGGACAACTCCATGAAGGTGTCTCCCCAATGTATGGCAGCGGTGAAGAAGGCCAATTCCATGCTAGGGATTATCAAAAAGGGGATTGAAAATAAAACAGCCAACATTATAATGCCATTATACAAAACAATAGTAAGGCCCCACCTGGAGTCTTGTGTACAATTCTGGTCACCGCATCTCAAGAAAGACATAGTGGAACTGGAAAAGGTGCAGAAGAGAGCGACTAAAATGATTACTGGGCTGGGGCACCTCCCTTATGAAGAAAGGCTAAAACATTTGGGCCTCTTTAGTCTGGAAAAAAGGCACCTGAGGGGGGATATAATTGAGATGTACAAAATTATGCAGGGCATGAGTAAAGTGGATAGAGGGAAGCTCTTCTCCCTCTCACAAAATACCAGAACTAGGGGAGATACACTCAAATTGAGGGCTAGGAGACTAAGAACAGACAAAAGAAAATATTTTTTCACCCAGCGCGTTGTTAGTCTGTGGAACTCCCTGTCACAGGATGTGGTGATGGCATCTGGCCTGGATGCCTTCAAAAGGGGATTGGACAGATTCCTGGAGGAAAAGTCCATCACAGGTTACAACCCATGAGGGAGATGTGTCATCTCCAGGCTTAAAACCGGGGTACTTCAAGGGCCAGATGCAGGGGAGTGGGATCAGGAGACAGAGATCTAGTCTCGTGAGCTCCCAGACGCATCTGGTGGGGCCACTGTGAGATACAGGAAGCTGGACTAGATGGGCCGTTGGCCTGATCCAGCATGGCTCTTCTTATGTTCTTATATTTAAAGCACTAAATTGGCAATTACAGCATAACTTTCCCTAATCTCTTTCCCATTGCAGTAAAGCTTTTATTCAACATTTTACTAACTTTCCGAATTATATAAAAAAAGGGCACCACTCCCTTCCAGGGGTTAATGCCAAGCAGAATTTCAGTCAGTGTGATTTCTCCCCGATGGCCAAAACGTTTAGATGAATTATTGCAACACAGATCCCTCAAAAACCTCCTCTGCAGTGCTAAAATGACATCCGCTGGGTTCTCACAGTGGCCTGCCTGAAAGTGACAAGCGCTTTCAAACAGCGTCAGGCTCTGAAAAAGCACTTTCCTCTCATCTCTGCAGGAGCTGATTTAGTTGTGGCTGAAGACAAAACTCAACATACTTCCCCTCACAAGACAGTTCCTAAAAGCATGCCTGATTTTTATTTTGTCTCTGCATCTGTTCTAAATATTATGTCTCATTTCCTACAGCCCATCACTTCTTGCTCTCCTGTTCTGCATCCTCAGACCCCGAAGAGGTCATTAGCTCTCTTAAATGACAACATTCATTCACTCCTGTTGCCTGGAACTTTTTGCCATGCGTACAATTCTCCCTCTATGACAGGCATGTCCAAACTTCAGCCCTCCAGATGTTTTGGACCGCAACTCCCACAGTCCTTTGTCATTGGCAACCTAAGCTTAGAATTCTGGGAGTTGTGGTCCAAAACATCAGGAGGGCCGAAGTTGGGACATGCCTGCTCTATGATTTCTCCTAGGTCAGGGCTGTCCAAACTTCGGCCCTCCAGATGTTTTGGACCACCACTCCCAGAATTCCAGGCCTGTATTGTCAATGACAAAGGACTGTGGGAGTTGTGGTCCAAAACAACTGGAGGGCCGAAGTTTGGATACCACTGTCCTACGTCCTTATCTTAACCCGTTAATCCTCACATTTGGCTCTTACTACTGCTGAGCTCCCATCCCCAGGGAAGAGGACAGGATATTTAGTGCCCAGGATGACATTTTTTTGTGGAATCCACACAGAACTGGACTTGCGAGGTAGGCATTCTACTTTCTTGGGCTCCATGATGACGACAGACAGTGAGTGCAGCAACGAAATCAAAAGGTGATTGCTTCTTGGGAGGAAAGTGATGACAAACCTAGGCAGCATCTTAAAAAGCAAGAGACATCACCTTGCCGACAAAAGTTCGGAAAGTCAAGGCAATGGTTTTCCCAGTAGTGATGTAGTGAAGTGACAGATGGACCATAAGAAGGCTGATCACCATAGAATTGACGCATTTGAGCTGTGGTGTTGGAGTCCCCTGGACTGCAAGGAGATCAAACCTATCTATCCTGCAAGAAATCAACCCTGAATGTTCACTGGAAGGAACAGATTTTGAAGTTGAAGCTCCAATACTCTGGCCACCTCATGAGGAGATAGGACTCCTTGGAAAATTCCCTGATGTTGGGAAAGATTGAAGGCAAAAGGAAAAGAAGACGGCAGAGAATGAGATGGTTGGATGGTGTCATGCCACCACCCTTGCAGGTATGTCTCATGAGAACCCATGAAAGGGCCTTCTTGGCTGCTGAGCCCAGACTCTGGAACTCCCTCCCACTAGAGGCCAGGACTGCCCATCTCTGATGTGTCTTTCTGGAAACATGCAAAGACCTTTCTCTTCAAGCAAGCTTTCCCTGAATGATGGACTACCTATTATGTGACTTTTATATTAATCTACCATACATAATGACATACACATTGTGGTGATATATTTTGTGTCTACTTTGACACTATGTTTTCAATGTAAGTTTCCCTCACTCATAACTTTTCATGGAATTTTTCACTCTCTTTTAAACTGTGTCATTCTCTTGTAGCTTTAATGTAATGTTATTTTTTTAATGCTGTAAGATGTCCCTCAAATTCCTGCTCTCAATTACTTTAATATGTCTTAAGTGTATTGGACTGCATACCGTCCCTCATTACTGTAAGCTGCCTTGGGTGCTTTTCCAGGGAAAAAGGCGGGGTAAAAATACTCTAAAATAAATAACATGAACTTGACTAGTCTCCGGGAGACAGTGGAAGACAGGAGGGCCTGGCATGATCTGGTCAATGGAGTCACAAAGAGTAGGAGACGACTTAGTGACCGAACAACAACTGTCAAATAGAAATAGTTATCCCCTCTGATTATGGGGTTTTTTTTTCATTTAGTTCCACAACATTTTGAAACAAGCACATACCTGTACAGTGGAACCTTGACTTACATGCTGCTTGACTTGCATCATATTTGACTTGCAGCAAGAAGGGGCCTGTTTGACTTGAGTCACAGGCTTTGACTTACATCTCGGAGCCCCGGTGCAAGGCACCGGAATTGGGCGGCAGCCACAACCCAGCATCGCGGCTGCCACCTCCAAACTGCTCCTGCCTTCTTCCTCTCCTCCGGCAGCGGCGGCTTCGGCAAGGCCAGCTGCGAGCACCTGGAGCTGGTCCTCGGCCTCACCGAAGCCACCGCTGCTGCCGGAGGAGAAGAAGGGCCGGGAGCTCAGGGCTGGCCTCACTGGTTAGACAGTCGGCTCAGTCTTGTAAAAAATCTGGCTGCAGAAGTCTGGTCCACAATGGAAGCATTTTAGTTGGGGAGCTGTAAAGTTGTGGGACTCTAATGGTAAGCATAGGGTTGTTCAGGACTTGGAACGTCAGGTTAAAAATCAGTAAAACTTAAATGTTAGACATTGTTGCTATGAACATTAAAAAGTGGAGGTGTATAACTTGTAGACTATAATTCCACTGCCTCCTCCTCTCTTTGAAGAGACATTTTATTTACATCCACGGAAGGAATCTCCTATCCCAGTCAAATTTGTGTTCAATTGCTGTTTTCGGGGGTCTTTTTCATCATCTGGAACAGATTAATCCACTTTCCCATTACTTTCTATGAGAAAAGTTCATTTGACTTAAGTCATGTTTGACTTAAGTCTAGACCTCTGGAACGGATTAATGACGTAAGTCAAGTACCTAAATCCAGTACTTCCTTTACAAGTACCTTGGCTTACAGGTGTTGCAAGACAAGCAAACATTTCTGATCAATCAATTATCAATGTCTTGCAATACAAGCACTGGAGCAGGTCACATGATCACAACTCTCTCTCTCTCTCTCTCTCTCTCTCCCTCTCCCCCTCCTGCTGGACTGTGGGTGATTCTGTTATGTTCCCTCTTAGACAAGTCTTCAAAGCAGAGGAAAGGGAGGTCTCCCTTGCATCAGCCAGGAATGTTATCAATATAAATACATTATTTATATTTTTATTTAATTTGTTTCCAACATCCTTTCTTATTTTTCAATCCATTTCTAGACATGGGGCAGCTAGTCAAGAGTTGATAGGGCTACAAATTGTACTTTATTATTGTCACATTAAAAACAGAGTAAAATCCTGTTATTAATCCCAAGCAGAACAGATTCTGCAGCCAGGCACCTAAGCCATGGTGTGGAAGTAAACTTCTGTGGGTTTTGGCATTTTGTGTGCACAGAATGTTGTCTATGGGCCCCAGAATAAATAATCTGAGTTTACATTATTTCTTATGGGGAATTTTGCTTTGATATATGAGTGCTTTGGTTTACAAATATGTTTCCATAACAAGTTATGCTCGCAAACCAAGGTATTCCTGTTTAAGTTCCAAATAGAGGAGGTTCACTGAAATCAGTGGACCTCATATTAACATTGATTACCATTAGAAATGGGTTTAGCTCTCTATACCTTCTTTTAAAAAGTGTATTGCTAGTGTATTACATATAAGTACCTTTAGCTCAGAGATGACAGCTGGAGTTTTAAGTCAACAGGTATACACTATCCTCTCTAGGGGATCAACATTCCCTGTTGGAAGCTTAGTAGGTTACAGCTGCAGAGAAGCATGCTGATATTCCTCCTGCATACAAACAACTAATAAAACAAAAGAAATAAAAAGATAGGAACTCTAATTAAGAGAAGAGCACAAGCGTGTATGCAAAGGAAAAGTGATGGCTGGTACATTACTAAGGCCAAACTGAATGGTGTGTCTGCCCCATGGTTTCTCATAAGATCCCATCCTAGCCCCACAGAAATAACTGCAGGCATCCCCTTAGCACTCCCCCAACACACTAGCTAGAGGGAAACCACAAGTTCATGACATGGTTTAGGTGGAGAAAGTCACCTGGGATATGGTATTTCCTCACCTTCTGCTTTAACTATCCCAATCACGGTGTGTAATTAGATACAGTAGGACCCCGGTATCCGCTGGGGATTGGTTCCAGGCCTTCCCGTGGATAATGAAAACTGTGGAAAAGAGAGAACGCCTGCTCACCCACCCCAAACTGCTGTTTCCTGACAGTAGCTTGCTGTATGACTGCTGTTTTGAGACAGTAGCTTGCTTTATGGCCGCTGTTTGTGACAGTAACTTGCTTTACAAATGCTATTTGTGACAATAGCTTGCTTTACAGCTGCTGAATTATTTAATTTTTTCCTCTGCCAACCGTAGATAACTGAATCAGTGGATACGGGGGTCCTACTGTATAGTGACTCAATGCCAAGGATGGCATCCTTCCACTGCTGTATGGAATTTGTTTTTTGTCACCCTTCATGAAAATCATCACTTGCTAAAATTCTCTTCTAACTCTCCCTGCAGGCCTTCCGTAAAGCATTAAAGACCCTGCTCTTCCGGGAGGCCTTTGGCGACTTTTTGTAGGTTTTTTTCCCCCCTCCCGTCGTTCATACCTTGTATCCCAGAAAAGTTTCCCTCTGGGAACTGTACGCACTGCCAGGGTGCTAAGCCGGTTAGAATAGTTTGTTTCTTATTCTATTTTGTTGTCTGATTTTATAGTGTTGTTCCTGTTTACTATTGTAAGCCGCCCAAGAGTTCCCACGGGAAGATGGGCGGGGTATAAATGCAATAAATAAATAAATAAATAAATAAATAAATAAATAAATAAATAAATAAATAAATAAATAAATAAATGCAATAAATAAATAAATAAATAAATAAATAAATGCAATAAATAAATAAATAAATAAATAAATAAATAGATAAAGGAAAGACACAGGCACTTAAAGCCACAGGGTCTCTTCAAGATTTTAAAAAATGGCACCCTCAACTGTGCTCATGACCTGGGGTTGAATCCCATGTAGTTCCGAGTCCATCCTCACCTTTCTCACTGAATGCCAGTCATACAACCTTGTGTCTGCTGAGGAATGCAAGTTGTAAATACTTCAGTTGGAATGGGCAAAATGCTTTCAAGGTAAGTGAGATTCAAACCAAGGCCTCCTGAGATGCAGTCTATCACTCTATTGATTACACCACACCAGCTATCCCCCAAAATGTCCACAGCCTTCTTTCTCAGATGCGTAACAAGGTTTGCATTGTAAGGAGTCTATTAGTTATTAAAGCACCACAAAACTCGTCACTAGGTAAGAATCTACTGTCTGACTTACATGACTGCAAGGGTTTTTTGGGATAACAGCTGCTCTTCAGCTTACTTTCTCTTCACCCATTTCGAAGACTCGAGTCAACTGATGGAACACTTGTTTTAGTCTGGGGTTTCCTCCTTGAGCATCACCAGATAAGGGAGAGGGGGAAAGCTCATTTGGCAGGGCCACTGTGAGATACAGGAAGCTGGAGTAGATGGGCCTTTGGTCTGATCCAGCACGGCTCTTCTTATGTTCTTATGCTCCAGAGGCATTAAGAATATAAGAAGAACCAAGGGTCCATCTCGTCCATCCTGCTGTATCTCACAGTGGCTCCACCAGATGCCTCTGGAAGCACGTAAGACAACTAAGATACCTTTCTCCTGAACGACAACTCCCATTATCCACAATCAGCAGTCAATACACAGGGTTCAACACATGTCTCCTTCTTTGGAGGTTTTTAAGCAGAGGCTGGATGGCCATATGTCAGGAGCACTGTGATGGGGGGTTCCTGCATGCCCGGGGGTTGGACTACATGGCCTTTGAAGTCTCTTCCAATTCTATGATTCTATACCTATGCTAAAAGTGGAAATTCTGCTTCCCACTCCTTCCTATGAAGGAAAATAACAGAAAGAAACAAGGTAGCAGCTGACTTGTTGACAGATTTCCAGTCCACCAGGCTTCACAAGATATTCAAAATGGTGTGTGTGTGTGTGTGTGTGTGTGTGTGTGTGTGTGTGTGTGTGTGAGAACACTAAACATCTTCTTAAACACATCTCACTCTGGAAAATCCTGTTCAGATTTCCATAAGTCAGACCTTTTTGACAGCAATAACACCCTAAATCAGCCTGTGAAAATAAATGCAAAACTGTCCACCTTTCTGTTGATCCTTGGTCTCTGAGTCCTCTTTTTTTGAGGATGCATCACTGGCCGTTTAGGTTAGTCAGTTAGGTAAAGGGCTGGAGGTTAAGAGGCTGAGACTTCAAATTCCTACTGTTTCTTCCAGGAGAAGTGCCATCTGTGTGGCAAAACATTTTTGGCTTAAATGCCAAATAGACACTGCATAAGCATTTTGAGGGACAGATGCCAGCTGTTGGTGGGTCCACAAACTCAAGAGACTGCTTTTTTGAGACCTGAACATACTTGGATGCGAAGAGCACAAGGAAGGGCATGGAACAGGCCCCAGAGGGAGAGAGATCACACCTGTCCCTTTCAGAGAGCTGTACACTTTCAATCTTTCTGTGGTGGGGACCAACAGAGCACCATAGAAAAATGCCTATGGACCATTGATGGAAGGGAAGGAGGAATCTCTCTCTTCAACAGTAGAAATGTCTTTATCTCTTCTGTATGGAAAGAGAAAGATGGCTGCATAGCTCAGTGGGTTAGGTTGCCAGACGTTGGGAGTTTTGAGTCCCCACTGAATATCCAGGGAAAACAGCAAGTCTATGCAGTCTTGGCCAAGCTACACAGCCCATGGTTAACCCCAAAAGACAGGAAGGGAAAACCACTTCTGTGTAGTCTCTTCCTGGAAAACCCTGGAAAGGACTGCTGTAAATCAGAACTGACTTGGTGGCACATGATTACTGCAGTTTGGATACCTCAGCAGACTCAGTATCTGGCCGATACTGGGAGTTTGGTTCCTTACAATTTCGTTGTTCCTGCAAGGGGGCAATGACAATAAAGATTCCTATTCCTCCTGCCAGTCAAGCCAGCCTAAGAGGCCTTCAGCAAGCTGCCCGGTTCCTGGGCAACCCCAGAAGACAGAAATTGCAACCACTGCTAAGTTTGGGGAAACGTCTGGCAGATTCACTATGAATTGATGGCGTAAGATTGTTGTTATTATGGGGAACAAGTGGAACAGATGCTAAGGAAAAGATGCTTATGGGGAGAAAGACGGCATATACAGCATCCACAGTGTAGCACTCGCACGCCCGGCTCTGCTTCTAAACATCCTTGGCCCCTATCGCCAAAAGGATCTCTGCTGCAACAACCTGAGCAGTGCTTATGGCACATGAGGCTCAAGCTACACAAAATCTGCACACACACGCACGCACGCACAAACACTCAAAAAACCTTTAGACCAGGGGTATCCAAACTTTGGCCCTCCAGATGTTTGGACCACCACTCCCAGAATTCCAAGCCTGTATTGACATTGACAAAGGGCTGTGGGAGTGGTGGTCCAAAACATCTGGAGGGCCAAAGTTTGGACCACCACTGCTTTAGACTTTCAGAGCAGTACAACAATGGAACCCATGGCCTTGGGAAGCGGTGAGAGCCTCCGACGCTGGAGGCATTGAAGAGAAAACTGGACCGTCATCCCTCAGACTGACTTTGAGGTGGATTTTGGCCGTAAGTGGGGGTGGGGGTGGACTTGCAAGACCCTTCCAAATGCATGAGGCCAGGATTCTAGGACTAGCCGTGGCAGCCCCAACCCCGTAGCTTCTGGTGCCCACGGCCTTGTGTGGAAAGGAGCTGCGGCCCAGGGAAGAGGGAGGGCTGCAGGAGCTCCTGTGCCTTTTAAACACAGGCTGATACTTCACATCCTTCTCGCTGCAGTTCGCGGCCCCGCTGGAGACCAGTTCGAAGGAATGTAACCTCACGTCCTTGTGGGGTCAGCCCGAGTTCGAAGGAACGGAACCTCACGTCCTTGTGGGGTCAACCCGAGTTCGAAGGAACGGAACCTCACGTCCTTGT
>JAHTLZ010000379.1:62718208-62730835 GCA_023846285.1 Phrynocephalus versicolor | reverse complement strand
ATCTATCTATCTATCTATCTATCTATCTATCTATCTATCTATCTATCATCTATGGCTGTTACCCCACGTTCACTTTGTACCGCAACAAATTATATTGCATAATATATTTTGTTGTGGTCACATGTTTTTGTTGCTGTTCCTGCGTCCCATGGTCGCACTTTATTGTTACGAAACTTATGTGACTTCATGGGGCAATGCCGCATCAAAGTGCATTCTTGTTTTGTTGTTCTGTGGCACATTTTTTTAAAAAAATTCAACCAATATTTATTTATTTATTTATTTATTATTTTTGTATTTCTATACCCCGCCCATCTTCCAATGGAACTCCGGGCAGTTCACAACAACAAAATGAAACAATAACATCAAATAAAGATAATAATAAAAATAAAAATGATTTAAAAAGCAGCAAAGATGGTGGCAGGTATGTCTCAACGGAGAAAAAAACCCAGATTAAGGGTTGCCATATGCCTCTCTAAAAAGCAGTGTTTTCAGAGCTTTTTTGAAGGCCAGCAGGGATGGAGCAAGGTGCTACTCACTTGGCAGGTGGTTCCAAAGTGAGGGGCCAGCCATATAGAAGACCCGATTTTGGGTAGCCAATTTCCTGGCCTCCCTGGGCGTGGCCACCCGAAGTGAGAGCGCCCGTGACATTCTGGTGGGATGGGCCTCATTTGACCTCTGGGAGTAGAGATGGGCACGACTCAAAAAAATTGTGTTTCGTTTGTCGTTTGTCGTTTAGGGGGTCCGTTTCGGTTCGTTTTCGTTTTCGTTGGGTTTTTGCAAATTTTTCGTTTTCGTTTTCATTACGTGACGAAACGAAAAATGAAAATGAAAACGAAAAATTGCTGTTTTGTTAGCATTCTTTTCAGTTCACTGTATTTGCCGCAACGAAAACGAAAACACGGCAAAATTTTTCGTTTTCGTTACATAACGAAACGAAAAAACGAAAATGAAAACGGAAAATTGCTCGTTTCGTGCCCATCTCTATCTGGGAGATCCGCTCCTCCAGGTAGTCAGGTCCCAAGCCATGGAGGGTTTTGTAAATCAAAACCAGTATCTTGAACATTATTCAGGAGGACACAACAGGCAGCCAATGTAGACGAGCCAGAACTGGGGTGATGTGGTCGTATTTACCAGCACCAACCACCAGTCTAGCCACTGCATTTTGTACCCGCTGTAGTCTCCCAATAAGGGTCAAGGGCAACTCCACGTAGAGAGTGTTGCAATAATCTATCCTTGATATCACAAGCACCTGCACAACTGTCCTGAGGGAGACCTCGTCCAGGTATGGGTATATCGGTATCTTGATTTTCATTTGCCATTTTCCAAACTTCAATTACTTTATTGTTCGCTTACTTCCATGCTGAGTGGCTTTCCGTATTGAGATTTCACTGTTATGTGGGTGTTCAATAATATGCCACTAGACGGCCCCAACCGTTTTGAAATTTTGGTGCAGGGTGTCATTCCTCCAAGGCATTGAGAACACAGCACTTTCTGAATGGCCCCCTTAGAAAAGACTATTACTTTCTGCCTTCCACCTCCCCAGTCGAAGTACTTCCGCATTGAAAATCTACCCATTGCTGCTGTTCTGCATAATACATTGCAACTATGCCATCTCGTCACCTGTTTTGATACCCGCCTCCCCTCCTGTTGTAATGGTCTGAAAAAAAAAGCTTTAGCAGCCCGTAGTACTAACTAATATGGAGCGTTTTACTTTCAAAGAAAAAGTGTTTGAAGTCTGACAGCCAACAGTTCGATTCATCGGAATGAAGGGTTTTTTTTTAAATAAGGTGCAGAAGTTTTTTTTAAAATTTTATTTTATTGAGGAACCAACAACATACATTTCCAGTCTTTACAGCTATTTCAAAAACATTACACCATCCTTTGGTCCCTTCCTCATTAACCCTCCCCCCCCTCCAGCAAGCACAAATTCGCTACCCTTTCATATTAAATATTATTAAGGCATGATGAAATAGTCTAGCCCATTTCTCGTTCTCAGGCTTCCCTTTTATCCAATTTATATATTTCTCCCACTCCTTTAAAATTCTCTGTTTCCCTTCTGTGTTTCCTTGTTGCATAACTTGTATCCACTCATTTTGAAAAAAATTGATGTATATAATCTTTCCATTTATCATATTTCCATTTTCTTGGTCCTTCCATCCACCCGTTAATACCATTATAGCCCCTGCTATTCCGTAGTACACAATCATTTTTATGCCTCTCCATTGTTTTTCTCTATCTACTAAGCCTAAGAAAATATGATCTATTTTTAGCTCAATCATTTTCTTTGTAATTTCTGATAACCAGTTTTCTACTTTCTTCCAGTATGTTTGTATTTTCTCGCATTTCCATATCATGTGTGCAAAAGTACCTTTTTCTTTTTTACATTGCCAACAGAAGTGCAGAAGTGTGGTGTTACTATATCCAATGTAAATGTTGCAAAATTGAGAGTTGGGAGCTGATAACTGTTTATAACTGGCTGATAACTATATGCTTTGTATGATCTGTTTCTTTTCAGTTGCAAAACAAATTAACAAGCAGCTGTCAGCAGGGATTATAGGAGGTTCCCTTTTATGGCATTGTAAAACTGGTGATAGAAGGGGTTGGGTGAAGGGGTGTGAGGGGGCAGAACAAGCTCCACACTGTATCTGGAAATGTAGCTCTCCCCATGAGTAATAATTAGTGATTTCAAGGGCAGGATAGGCATAGGGATACATATCAAAGAGAAGTGAAGTACATTTTAATTGGAAATTAATAAAGCAAATTAAAAATCATGTCGTGGTGTGCAACATATATTCAAGCTCAAGCCCAGCAGTCCAAGAGTAATTACTGTCAGTTGCGTGTAGCAGGGGAATTTAATGTGTGTAATCTGGAGTAACTGGCAAGCTTTCTTTTTAAAACCCTCTATGGGGTGTATTGCTAGAAGAAGGTTCTCTCTGTCACTTTTAAACATTTTAAAATGCAAATTAAGAAAAAATGTGCCATGTGTTGCTCTTAAAAAGCACCATGGTTACCAGTAGTCTCGGGAGATACTGCATGTTATTTATGTTTGAGGTTTCCGTTAGGGAGTGTTGGCGTCTCTCCTTTTGATCTTCCTCTCTTCCTACTGTCTTCAAAATCTATTACTACTACTGGTGCTTTTGCATCGCTTACAGTAAATAACGGCCGGAGGTCAATCAGCTCTCTAAATGTAACTAATTGTTATTAGTTGAAGTTACTATATGTAACTTCAACTAATGCAGCCCTCAGTAGGGATTATAGGAAGTTTGTAGGATTTTCCCAGAACAGTAATATGTCACTTCTAAACAAACTGTTGGGGGGGGGGGGGTGGAAAGTACAAGCTCATAGTATCAGATTTCCTCCTTTTTTGACTTATTGAGTGGAAGGGAAAAATAAGGACAACATGATGTTCTGAAATTCATCTGTCCACAGTGAGAGTTTTTAATTGGTCTTCAGAACCAGAAGAATATTTATTTATTTATTTATTTATTTATTTATTTATTTATCCCAGAAAGGACCTCAGGGCGGTTAACAAAAAAAGGTATATGACACTATGCAAGCAATAAAACGAATAATAATTAGTATAATCGGTTCCACAATAGCAGATAAAACAAACCCAAATAGGCAATCAGCAGAACCATTTTTTTAAAAAAAAAAAACTAAAAATACAAAAAAAATCTTTACTAAGGCAAGATGGCAGGAAAAAAGTGTGAGGACTGCTTCATCAGAGGCATGTTGGAAAAGAAGAGGGAGTTGCAATCTTCTTCCAGTTCGGCTGTCACTTTTCTGGGAGAACAGCCTCTGTGTTCCATTCCCCCGTCCAACCGTTCAATAATTCCTCGTAAAAACAGAGCCCTCCTGCAGGAAAAGATAGACATTGATACTGAAATGAAAGCTCTGAGCATTTTTCTGGGAAAATACCCTTGTCAAAAAGAACATAAGCCTGCAGTTTCATGAAGGCCAACAGATGTCTTGGCCAATAGCGTACACCACTGCTATGTGCAAAAATCAGGTGGCATGTGCAGAAACAGTCCTCGCACTTTGAATAGGTCACAAAATGCTTTAATTTAAAATGTTGCAGTGCATAGGAAGAGCATTAACCCCCAAAAGAATGATGTAATAATCCACACATTTTAAGAGGGAGCAGAAGGATACAATTAAAAATTTAACTAGGCACAGCTTAACATCTATTTCAGTAACATATAAAGAATCATCTGTGCTTAATATCAATCTTATTTATCCATCACATATAGGAAATGAAGTAGAACGGGCTCTGAAAGTTCATTATTTTTTTCAAATACACAGAGTATTACAGATAGGGGTTGACATTCCGTTAGCACGCTTCGAGGCTGGGGGTGCGAAGACAAGCAGAAAAGATAGGCAGCGTTGTGGTTGTTTGCGGTGCATCCAATTCATAGAGTGGATTTTCTCATGTTGTGGAATGGAAGGCTGAAGGGGCAGAAGATATTTTTGGTTGGACCATCAACACAGAGCACTTTAAGGGCCAAAAGGCTATTGACAAGCCTCTTTGTCACCAACAAAGGCGACCCCAGGCATTACACCCATGAATCACGGCTTCAGGGTACAAATTACAGTGGACCCTTGTATAACAGACAGCTTGTATAACATAAAATTTGTACAACATAAATTTTTTTGGAGACAGGGGAAATTTGCTTAACATAATCGCCTATGGGGAAAATCCGTACAACATAAAAATGGGATCACTCCGTTTTCAATGCATTCCTATGGGAATTTGTATAAAGGAAAATTTGCTTAACATAATTTCATTTGGAACGAATTAATTCCTTTATACAAGGTACCACTGTACATCAGAATATACATGCTTTCTGCTGACACCTGGTGTCTAGATCATTATGTACAAGGGAACAGTGTTTGGAAAGGAAAATCAGCTACATGGGCTGCAATCTACACTTCAAAACAGTAACAGAGGGAAACCGCCATTTTGATATATCAACTGAGTCCGATTTTTTTTTAAAAAAATCTGGGGAAATAACGAAACTGGGATGAAAACAGAAAAGATGTGGTGTGGAACAAACATTATCCCACCGCACCAGAAGAACAACAACAAAAACCCACTACCCCTAGACCAGGTACAACTTTAGTGCACTGAGTCAAGCTTTGGGGTGTGTGGTCGCACTTTATTTTTCTTGAAGGGTGACAGACATGGGGGAACAATTTTTAGATCCGCAACTCAGCACACTTTCTAGAGCAACAAAGTGCACGTGAAGTAAGGGCCTATCTATCTATCAAATCAAATCAAATAACATCCTTTGTGTTTGTGTGTGTGTGTTTTTAATCAGGCCAAAACAAAAGAAATATAAAGAAAACAAGAATGTTGTGGCACCTTTATTTTTAACAGCTCTATTTTAATTTACACAGAATGTTGTGGCACCTTAATTTTTAACAGCTCTATTTTAATTTAAGCTTTCATGGAAAAAAGCCTACTTCCTTGGAGATATCTATACAGTATATATTTAAATAACCCGTTGACAGATTTTCTAAAAAGTCAATTTTAGCTGAGTGATTTTTTTAAGAATTACTTTCAGAGTTTCAATCAGGGAGAATACTTGTGGTCAGAAGCTGTGAGCACAGTTGCTCTATTTAGAATTGCTTTAGTTAAAAACCAGTTCAGGCTACTGATCGCCAACGTTCAAGCCAAGGGCCATCGCTGACAGGCACTTTCTCTTATCACCTACTGTTCTACCTGGAAATGGTCATGTGTGCCATAAGCCTCACTGAGTTGGTTGCCTCCTGCAGTTCGTTATGGGGACAGGAAATGAGCCACCTTGTGTGAAGTTCCTCCTCATTTAACCCCATCAGCACGTTTGGACATGCCTGTTCTACAAGGACATAGCCCTTGAAGAAGAAGAAGAAGAAGATGGAGGAAAAGTCCACCACAGGTTACAAACCATGATGGAGCTGTGTAATCTCCAGGCTTAAAACTGGAGTACTTCTAGGGCCAGATGCAGGGGAGGGGTATCAGGAGACAGAGATCTAGTCTCATGCGCTCCCAGACGCATCTGGTGGGGCCACTGTGAGATACAAGAAGCTGGACTAGATGGGCCCTTGGCCTGATCCAACAGGGCTCTTTTTTATGTTCTTATTTTATGTTCTTAAGCTGTGGAAGTGAGGACAGTGGAAACAGTGTATTTACTTGAAAGTATCTGCTTGGTTTGAATGTAACATTTGTCCCTATTTTATTCCATGATGTGGAACAAACAACCTTCCGAAATATGCCAAATAGAGTTCCTAATAGCCTTTTAAAAAGCATTAAAGACCGGGCTTTTTAGGGGAGCATTTGGTGATTGATAATGTAATGTTGTGTTGTCCTGCCTTGTTGTACTTTTCTCACCACCCTTTAGTTTTGCCTTTTGCCTAGCCTTTTATTCCATTGTGTGTTTAGTGTTATGTCTTTGCTGTTTATTGATTCTTTTGTTTTTTTTTATTGCCTGCTATTTATTTGGCTTTCGTGTGAACTGCCCAGAGTCCCTTCTGGGAAATCAGGTGGTCTATAAATGCATAAATAAATGCATAAATGCATAAATGCATAAATGCATAAATGCATAAATAAATAAATAAATAAATAAATAAATAAATTTTCCACTCTCTCCCCTCTCTCTTCTTTTTTTTAAAATCCCAATGACAGTTGGCTAAGCAATATGGAAACATATACACTATCTGGATGGGACATTTACCAGTCGTTGTCTTGTCTGGATTCCAAACTGTGAAAGAAGGGATGGTAGCCACCTCAGAAGCCTTCTCCGATCGACCAAAGATTGCTTTTGCTGATGCCGTCCTCAAAAAAACATGTAAGTTGTCGAGAACTCCAAGCGATTTTACTGTGTGTTTTCTCCTCCAGAAGAACTGAAGAGGAGCATAGAACGATGGGATCGTGAAATTGGGAGGGGCCTACAAGGCTGCTGAGTCCAACCCCCTGCTCCATGCAGGAATCCCAAATCAAAGAATATCTGCCAAGTGGTTGCCCAAATTTATCTTGAATGCCTCCAGGGTTGGAGCAAAAACAGCCTCTTGAGGTCATCATGGGTTCCACTGTTGTACTGCTCTAACAGTTAATACATTTGTCCTGATATTCAGCCTAAATGTGGCTTCCTGTAATTTGAACCTATCGCTGTGTCTCCTGCACTCTGGGATGACTGAGGACAGATCCTGCTCCTCCTTTGGATGACACAAAGTTGAAAGAACTCTTGGGAAATGCCAGTCATAGAGCTCAGAATGTTAAGGCTGAAAACGATCAACAGCATTTCCTTGCTTTAGTAACAACAGTTCATTTGTTTAAAAAACAAACAAACCATGGGGATTAGATGGAATGGGTTGTAGGGTTTCAATATTCATCCGTAAAAGCCCATTTTCTTTAGAATCACTCTTTTAGCCTTCTTGGAGATCTGCAAGTCCCATAGTACAAATCTCAGCTAGGAATGACAACTCTTGGGTCGGGAAAGGGTGTGTATTCCCTAATCTAGGATCTTATCTTCCTATCCGCAGAGAAAGACACCCATATCTAAAAAGACTACAGTCATTTATTTGACTACATTTAATTTCAGCTCTTCAGTGTAGCACAACAGGAATTGCTAAACGTATTGTCTTAATAAAGGACAATTCAGCTCTCCACTCCCTGCCTTTCATACCTTAGACTGCAGAGGTCCCACGATGGTGCTCATTGGTTTTACTGAATAGATATTTTGACACCAGAAAAAAAAACCTCAAAAACCTATTCGTCCAGAAAAACCTCCATCACATGTGGAAAGCTAATTGTCATGAGAGCCTTCTTTTGGATTGTGGTCAAGTGTGAACTACAAAAGCACTGCATACATAATTTTGAAATATAGAACGTGGCTTAGCACTAGAGATCAGCACAAAATGAAAATATAATGTTTCGTTTTGTTTCTTTAGTAGTTTCGTTTCATTTCATTAGCAATGCATTTTTAAAGTAGTTTCAGAATGAAATGAAATTCATTTTGGTTTATTCTTTCCCCCCCTCTTTTAAATCCTTTCTTATTCCTTGATGTACTGTTGTATTGTATTTTAATTGGTTGCTTCAACCTGGGAAGACGGGTGGTATATAAATAAATAAATAAAAATTCACTAATGGCTCCCCTGGGTCCTAGAAGGCACCAACATCACAGGGTAGCTTCTTTGGGCTCTTCCTTGTAAGCACTCAAAATCTGGAGCTGTTTGGGGTTCAGAAGCTGAGTTATTAAATTCCAAAAGGGATCCCCCTAGGAGAAAATCATTTCTAATTGACTTGGGAAGCTGCTAATTGCTCATCTGGGGGGGGGGGCATTATTGGCTTCTGACTCAATTAGAAATGATTTTTCCCCTAGGAGGACTCCCTTTAGAGTTAAATTACAGCCCCCTGAACCCCAAACCTCTCCAGGGAAGAGGCCAAAGAAGTTCCTCTACCATTTAGGTTCCTCTAAGACAAATTGTTTCATTCCTAGAGGGGGAAATGGCATTTCATTTCATTTTGTAATGAAACACATCCTACCATTTTGTTACCTAATGAAGAAATTCATTATGGCATTTAGTTTTTCATTCTGTGCCCATCTCTAGTTAGCACCCCATTTGATAGGGAAAGCCGTAGATGTGTGGGAGACATATTAATTACCATAGTTATTTAATGACCCCAGTTCTGTTGCTTAGCATAGTAAAACACAACCAGAGTATCCTACTGAGTCAATGGAATTTACAGTATTGACTCATAAATCAGAGCATGAAACAAAAAAGAATTGAAAACACAGATATACATTAAAAACAACAAAGCTACAAAACTGATTGAAATGCATTGAATAATGATAAAACCTGTAAAACATTGCAAGCTATCTTAACAAACTTTTAAGAAAATGACATTTAGGAAGTCCACCATGCTTGTTAAAAGCCTGCCTGAAAAGGTGGGTATTCAGCTGTTGGTGGAAAGGTAAACGGGAGAGGGCAAGTCTAACCTTCCGAGGAAGAGCATTCTGCATCTTGGAAACAGGTCACAGAACACTGCAGTGGTTTCCCAAACTTTGCAAATGTTATGAGCCGGAAACACCCAAACACTCTTGCTCCAACTCATCCTAAGATAATATCAATGAAGTTGTCCTATTTTCTTTTGTTGTCCCATTTTTAAGGCCTGCTATGAATAAGGTTGCATAAGCTTCACAGCTTGGAAATGTTCTGAGCATTCCAGATTGCCCCACTAATATCTACCTGCTTATCTGATTTGTCACTTCTTGTTAGGATGAAAGTATGGAAGTCATGTGTGTAACTTCAGTTTGCTCAAACCTACCATGCGTCTGTTTCATGCAATCTTGGTTCCCATCAAAAGGGAGGACATTTCAGAAAATACAGTGATGATGTCCTTTAATTCCTTAAAGGAGTGTCCTGGTAGACTGGAAATGATTTGAGACAGGTTTCTGGGAATTGTGATTAGTGATTTCTTATGTCAAACTTGTTTCCACTGATGCGTTTTCTTAGAGATTGTCCTATTTGTCCAGTGTAGAGTGCAGATGGCCATTGTTGGCAAAAGATGAAATAGATCAAGTAGATAAAACAAATAAGTAAAACAGATGCAGGAAAAGAGATTAAATTTACATTAGGAAGAATTTCATGACAGGGCTGTTTGGCAATGGAATATGCTGCCACAGAGGGTGGTGGAGTCTCCTTCTTTGGAGGCTTTTAGGGTTAGGGTTAGGGTTAGGGTTAGGGTTAGGGTTAGGGTTAGGGTTAGGGTTAGGGTTAGGGTTAGGGTTAGGGTTAGGCTGGATGGCCATCGGTCAGGAGTCCTGTGATGGGGGTTCCTGCATGGCAGGGGGTTGGACTGGATGGCCCTTGAGGTCTCTTCCAACTCTATGATTCTATGATTCCAAGTGGTGGAAGTATTAGGCCAGGGGTCATAGATATGTTAAGCATTGTTAATGGGTCTGTGGGGGAGGGAGAGATGATTAGTTGTACAAATGGTGGGAAGGAAGATTTGGCTAAGGGTCATTGATATGTTAAGTGTTGCTAATGGCTCTGTGGCTAGGGTCTGTATAAATGTTAAGTGTGGTTTTAAGGTAAATCCCAAAAGAGCCAGAACCAGAACCAGATAGAGTGGTGGAAGAGAGGGGTGAGAGAATGGGAGTTTTTAACTTAGGGTCCAGGTGGGAGATAAACTTGCATGAAAAAAGTGGCAATATAGCAATATTAAATTTGATAATGACTCAAGAAACCCAGACTTATATTTAATCCATTATTGTGTGTGTCCATCATGCATATGAATTTTATCTCAGCTGTTTCTCTTTGTATTCTGGATTTGTAAAGATTCTGTTCCAAAACGGTGACCTTCAGTTCCTTCAAGGAGTTTCCTGGTAGACTGAAATTGTTTGAGACAGGTTTCTGTGTATCATGGTTTATGTCAAACTTGTGTCCACTGATGCATTCTCTTAGAGAATGTCCTGTTTGTCCAATGTAGAGTGCAGATGGGCATTGTTGGCAAAAGATGGCATAGATCAAATAGATAAAACAAATAGGTAAAACAAATAGATGAACTAATTAGCCAGATTCTGTCTCACCTTTCTTGCAGGGAGCTTGAGGTGGGAAACATGACTATCTTATTCAACATTTTATTTTTCCAACAACTTAGTGAGATAGCTTAGGATAAGAAAATGTGACTAGTCTTAACCCACACAGCTAGTAATATCCAAGATATTAAGCCTGGACTACAAATAATAGAATGCTTACCCTCAAGCCTTTTTAAGTACAGAAATTTTTCAACAGGGATACCAGGCAAAACCAAAAGAAATATTAAAAACCTGTAAACTGTTGTGGTATCTTAAAGCTTATCTGGAAGTTGAGTTATGGCAACTGGACTTCTATTCTTGAGAGATCAAAATGTTTTGCTACTCATTCAAGTAGTTCCATACTGTAAGTTTGAGGAAAGTTAGTGGCTAGTCCTCTATTTTATAGTTCACCTTCTTTGAATTCAGGTTTCCTGAGTCTTAGTCCCTCCAAACTGGGGAGAAGGCCACTGTATCCAGCAGAGGACACCCCAAAGAACAGAACCTCGGTCTTCTCCGGGTTGAGTCTGAGCCTGTTAACCCTGGTCCATTCCATGACCACATCCAAGCAAGAGTCAAGGGTCTGCCTCCGCTGCAGAGGTGGTAAAGGAGAGTTAGAACTGCATGTCCTCAGCCAGCGGCCTTATATAGATGTTAAACAGCATGGGGGCGATTGCCAACCCCTGGGGCACTCCACAAGGGAGTGTCCAGGGAGCCAACAGCTCTTCCCCCAGCTTAACATGCTGGAAACGGCCTCCAAGGAAGGACCAGAGTCAGCTGAAAGCTGTGCCTCCAATTCCCACCTCAGAATGCTGACCCAACAGGATACCGTGGTCGGTGGTATCAAAGGCCACTGACAGATCCAGGAGGACCAACAAGGTAGAGCAACCTCTGTCAGCCCCCCTGAGGATGTCATCTTGCAGCATGACCAGGGCAGTCTCAGTCCCACGACACGGCCTGAACCCGGACTGGAATGGATCCAGGACACAATCCTCCTCCAGGAATGACTGAAGCCAGATGGTGGCAACCCTCTCAATCACGTTTCTCAGAAAAGGAACATTGGCAATCAGTCGATAGTTGGACAGACAGGTTTCTTTAATGTGGGCTTCACCACTGTCTCCTTCAGGCATATATTAAATCTAAGAACAAGACGTAAACAAGTATAGAGGGGGAAAATGTCACTTTGGCGGTTATTTCATGTCCTTCTTTGTTCCGCGACTAGTTTTGTACCATGACAGCGTTGGCCGCAATCACGTGGTTTTGTGCCTGTTTCATTGTTCCCATGGTCGTGATAACTTGTCTCGTGACAAATGTTACCTCACACACTGAATTTGTCTAGCTTCCTTGCAGGGGTGCTTAAAAATTCTTTTTCGATATTTCGCTTCTCAAAAGTCAAAATCTTATAATAATAATAAAATTTAAAAAATAATAAATGAAGTCAAAATCTTTGCAGGCAGGGAAGGAGTCTGTGGCTCGTCTGGCTAGCTTTCACTTTCTCAACATGCCCACATTGGAATGCTCCAGGTGATAGCCTTCGGGCTTTCTTTGTTCTTTATTCCTTTTGCTTGCTAATTAATTGTCTGTCTGGTATCCCTCTTGCCTGGCTTTGAAGTTTGGTTTGTTTTATTGGTATTTAACGGAGGGCAAGGGGGTGGTGATCATCTGGGGTGGGTGGGCACTTTGAACGTAACACCTACCCGAGTACCTGGGACACCCTTTTCTGAGAGAATCGAATGTTTTGTTGCATGACAGTTGTTACCTCACGGTGTCTTGTTTCGGAACAGAAACTGGGAACAAACCATGACAAGAAAATACCCTATCCCAGTGCCAGGTATAGATTTGTCTCACTTAGCACCCATTCCGGGGGCATGATCAAGATAAATTTCAGCTGTTGTGCTGTAACATAATTGGTTGGGCCCACTACTGTAGGTCCATCATATTCACTGGATCAATATCATCAACTGATTCAAGTAACCATGATCTGAAAATATCAAACATTTGAAATGAAAATATTAGTTTTATTTATTTATTTATTTATTTATTTATTTATTTATTTATTTATTTATTTATT
>JAHTLZ010000379.1:62699507-62709507 GCA_023846285.1 Phrynocephalus versicolor | reverse complement strand
ATATTACATTTAACTAGTTATTTGTCTTGAATAACCAATGTAACTGATCGTTACAAAGTTACTATTATGATAAAATTAGGTAGCAATTTGTTTAAGAAATTAAGGGAAAAAAACTATTTTGCATATATTACCAAAGGCAGCCACTAGATGGAGCTAGAGAACATGCTATGTAAACTTGTCAGTGGAAAAAAATATGGAATAGTCTTTGGCGTCCTCTAGTAGTCAATTTGGGCAATGCATGTGAAAATAATTTTATTCTGATTTTTTCCCCTTTTACCATGCTGTATCTAGAGAGAGTTTGGTATTATCCACGGTTTTCAGTAACCATGGGTTCCTTGGGTAACAACAAAAAACTTATTTATTTATTTATTTATATAGCTTGTATGCCGCCCACTACCCAAAGGTCTCTGGGCGGCTCACAATCAGAATGAACAATTAAAACATCAAGATACAATAAAATTAGAACAATAAAACATGTAAATGCAATAAATACAATACATTAAAAACACACCACTAAAATTGCCATCAGGACCCACAATCGTTAGTTAAAAAACTTTTGGAATAGGAAGGTTTTTACCTGGCGCTGAAATGTTATCAACGTCGGCGCCAGGCGAGTGTCATTTGTACCAAATAATTATATATAATATAATATATAATATATATGCTACCCCCAGTAAGAATTTTGACACGCTGCAAGGTTGGCACAAAGGCTAGAGCCAGGAATAGGGTTGGAATAAGAGTTAGGGATCTGGTTAGCAGAAGATTTTAATGTGTTTCTGATGTTCTCCAAACCCAGGAACTCTGCTATCCCCCCTACTGCCTAGTGTGTTCAACGTACTGAGAAAACAGAACCTATACTGTCTGCTTTGTGATATTATGAGGGGCCAAAATACAGCTTGGGAGCTCCCAGCTCTTTTTTTACCCTAAAACAATACATTAGGTGGGACTAAAAATCACCCCATGAAAATTAATAAATCTGTTGAGACTTTGTTCCCCTCCCCCTCTCCTTTTCTCCCCTGTTGAATCCTTCCTCTATATGGGATGTGGGTGAATTGACTTCCCAATTTTCTATCCTTTTTTAAAGGCCATTTTTGCACCCTTACCCCAACCCACTGAGCATGAGAAAACAATGACACATCTGTCTGTCCCACAAATAATTTGCTTCCCTTTTTAAGAAAACCTCACCAAGTTATTTCCAATCTGAAGTATAGCCTCAAATTCATTTTATACAATATAGTGTCTCACCTTTTCTCTTTCTCAACAGAAGAAGGATGACCCTATTTCTACTTTTAATGAAGATAACTTGACTACTTGTATATTGGATTTCTTTATTGCCGGGACAGAGACCACAACTGTTACTCTGCTCTGGGCTCTGCTCTTCATGGTGTATTATCCAGATGTCCAAGGTGAGAAAATGATTTGTAAAGAACGAAAGCACCCTTTATTCCTGTAATGTTAGGCTTACAGGGTTTGTTCACCACCCACCAACACGGTAGTGGATTGGAAGTATTCCAGATTTTATCATAGCTGTGCATCTAACTGTGTTCACGTTGAATCAGTAACTCACCTAAGCAGACTTGGCTGGGGTAGTCAACTCTACCCAGTCAATTGCCCTTGCAAAGCTTGTGTCTAGAGATATGTCTGTGAAGGTTCTCAGACATCCAGGTGAGTTTATCTGGAAGCTGAGTCATGGCAAATGGACTTCTTTTTCTTGAGAGATTGAAATGTTTCGCTGCTCATCCAAACAGCTTGATGTTACATCTCTCTTTACCAGCATTCCCACCACTGATGCCCTAACAACTGTAAAGAGAAGACTAAAGAGAAGACAGCACCCTCACCTCCAGAAGCAGCCTCAATCCAAACCAGATATGCCTGCTCCTGGACCTGTGTCTGAACACCACATATTTCATGTACAGAGGCATGGTTGTGCCATGGGTTCCCCAGTGTCACCAATTGTTGCGAATCTATACACAGAAGAAGTGGAGAAGAAGGCACTCAACACCTTCCCAGGAATAACACCATACCACTGGTTTAGGTATGTAGATGATATCTGGGTGAAAATCAAGACTCAGGAAGTACAGGCCTTTAGAGATCACATCAATGCGGTGGACCCCAATATTAACTTCACTAGAGAAGATACCCAAGACAACAGGCTGGCTTTCCTGGATTGTGCAGTCATCATCAGACCCAACCGTGGCCTGGGAGTAGATGTTTACAGGAAACCCACCCAGCCAGTTCTGTATTTAATGTTTGACTCCCACCATTAATTACAACACAAATTAGGAGTCATCAGGACCCTAAACCACAGAGCAGAGAGCATCCCCACCTCCACAGAAGCCAAGAAGAAGGGAGATAGGCACCTGAAGACAGCACGTAAGGCCTGTGGCTATCCAAAGTGGGCCTTCAACAAAGCAGGGTGCCAACCCAGGAGAACAAGGGATCAGCCTGAGGCCCAGACCTGATGGAAGAACCTGGTCATTCCCTACAGGGCTGGAGTGTCTGAGAAGCTTAAAAGGATTTTTGGCAAGCACTACATCCTTGTTTATTTCAAACCCACAAACGCACTAAGGCAGAGACTCATCCACCCAAAAGACCCGATGCCAAAACACAAAAGGAACAATATAGTATATGTGGTCCAATGCAGTGAGGAGTGTGAAGATCACTACATTAGAGAAACTAAACAGCCACTAAAAAGAAGGATGGCCCAGCCTAGGAGGGGTAACAGTTCAGGAACAGAATCAGCAGTATACCTCCACATGAAGGACAATGGGCACTCATGCAAAGATGAGGATATACACATATTAGACAGAAAAGATAGGTGGTTTGAGAGAGGGGTCAGGGAAGCCATTCATGGGAGCATTAAAA
The DNA here is from genome assembly GCA_023846285.1 of Phrynocephalus versicolor. Lineage (NCBI taxonomy): Eukaryota > Metazoa > Chordata > Lepidosauria > Squamata > Agamidae > Phrynocephalus > Phrynocephalus versicolor. Next base: position 62,706,642 of record JAHTLZ010000379.1, on the reverse strand, counting down.
ACTCCTCTCTCAAGAGAGGTGGGGGCCCTCAGGCAAAGTCTATCTGCCACTTATCAGGCTATGATTTCAACAATACCCAGACAAATCAAAAATACATCACGCCTTCACCACCAAGGACATACAGTAGCTAACAACCCATACTTTATAGGTTTCAGCACCTTAGGACATTGTTCACCTTAAGGCTATTGAGGCTGTTGTCTACCTAACAAGCCTGTTCAGGCCATTGTTCATCTTAAGAGCCTATTTCAGACCAGGGTGACAAGAGGTCAAAGTGACATATAAAATGGAGGACTTGCAACTAGCTTTCCTCAGAAAAAGACTGACAAAGCTGTTTGGATGAGCAGCGAAATGTTTCAATCTCTCAAGAAAAAGAAGTCCAGTTGCCATGACTCAACTTCCAAATGTGTCTAGAGAGGGCCACAAATTGGAGATTTGTGCTAGTTTGTATAAGTAGCACCACAGGTGCCACATGTTCATGTCTCCTGTCTCCCTGGCTGGATGCCCCACTCACGACTACCTGTCACAAAAGAACAGTTTTAAAATACACACATTTTAAAGGCATGCAGGACAAAATGTTTATTTATTTATTTATTTATTTATTCAATTTCTATACTGCAAAAACCATCCTGCTCAAGGGCCGCTCTGGGTGGTGTGTAATATCGATTAAAATGCAATAAAATGTCAAAAAAAAGTGTGACAAAAGACAGAAATGCTTTCTGATTTATTTGTTTGTTTTTAAAGTCCTTTTGGGAAACCATCTTTCTCAAGATAAACGCTTGCTTTTCAACTCTCTCCCTCAGAGAAAGTTTACAAGGAAATAGAAGATGTTTTAGGTTCTTCTGCTGTGATATGCTATGAAGATCAGAAGAACCTGCCCTACACCAACGCTGTGATCCATGAGGTCATGCGCTTACGATACATCTTAATCGTTGGCATCCCCCGGCAAAGTGCCAAGGATGTGTCCTTCCACGGTTTTCACATTCCAAAGGTAAGAAACAAGGGCTGCGTTCCTGTGTCCAGTAGTCATGAACAGCGTACAAGGCAAGGGTTGCATTTGCATGAGGGCTTTTGGGAGACAACTAGAATGAGATATGGACATGAATTTACAAATAGAGATGGGCACGAATCAAAAAAATGGCATTTCGTTTGTCGTTTGGAGGGTCCGTTTTGTTTCGTTTCCATTTTTCGTGAATTTTTGCAAAAAATTCGTTTTTGTTTTCATTTGTTTCGTTACCATTTCGTTACCATTTATTTCAATTTTTTGTGATTTTTTTAAAGGATTTTAAGCAATTCACTCATATTGCAGTAACGGAAACGAAACGCACGACAAAATTTCCAGTGTTTCTGTTTGTTTCATTTCATTTTTGAGACAAAATTTGTTTGTAGTTTCGTTACGTAATGAAACGAAAAAACGAAAACAGAAACGAAAAATTGTTCGTTTCGTGCCCATCTCTATTTACAAATAAATCAAGAAAATTCATTTTAAAAAACCACTAATTTGTTAATATGCACATATATCTATATTCCGCTGTTATGAATACAAATTAGTGAATGTTTAGTGATTTTTATTTCATCTATTAATTGGGCTATAAAATGGCTCCCCCCCCAAGACACCTAGAGACACCAAAATAGCAGAGACACTTACTCTTTCTCTCCTCTACAATCCCTCCAGCTTTCATTGAAGATTGGATTTCAGACATCTGAGTTATATACCCATCCAAAATAATGAAAAATATCCACCATGGCTCAGACCATGTTTAACCAGTGGGCATGGTGGTTCAGCAGGCAAGAGCTCTGAAAACTGTCGGCTCTTGCCCGCTGAACCACCATGAGAAGGATGTCGGCTACAAATCGGTTCAAATCCCAGGTGCCATGCAGCGGCGCGAACTCCCACTGATAACCCCAGTTCCTACCAACCTAGCAGTTCGAAAGCATGTAAAAATGAAGATAGATAAATAGGTACCGCCGTAAAAAGTGGGAAGGTAAAACAGTATTTCCTTGCCTCCATGCCAGCCACGTGGCCACGGACTTGCACAACACTGGCTCTTTGGCTTGGAATCGGAGATGAGCACCACCCCTAGAGTCAGACACGACTAGCACACATGTGCGGGGTTGGGGGGGGGAGCTTTACCTTTAGCTTTTTACCTAGATTTGATATTTTGGGCCTGAGGTTGCTGGTTCACCTGTTCAATCACAGCGGCTCATCATTGTTCTATCTGTGGTGAGGGATTGCCACCTGGTCTCCAGACCAAAATCTGCCCACTTCTGATTTCAGGTCTAACCCCCTTCAGGATGTAACACATTTATGCCAGCAGGACCTCCCTGTCTCCTTCTTTTTTGTTTGACTGCTTTTTAATTCCCCCACCCCATCCTTTCATAGACTTCTAAGACTGGTTCAAGTGTTGGAAATCTAGACTCAGGAAGAGTGTTGCCAGAGAGAGAGAAGAGAGAGTCTCTTCTCAATTGCTTTGCACACAAAGCAACATATAAGAACATAAGAACATAAGAAGGGCCATGCTGGATCAGGCCAAAGGCCCATCTAGTCCAGCTTCCTGTATCTCTCAGTGGCCCCACCAGATGCATTTGGGAGCGCATGAGACAAGATATCTCTCTCATGAGACCACTTCCCTGCATCTGGCCCTTGAAGTACCCTGGTTTTAAGCCTGGAGGTTACACATCCCCATCATGGTTTGTAACCAATCCCTTTTTGAAGGCTTCCAGGCCAGATGCCATCACCACCTCCTGTGGCAAGGAGTTCCACAGACTAACACAGACTGAAGGGAAGCTTGTGTATAGCTTGGGCACAGGAACAAGGACTCTAGAAATTGTGGATTCTTGCTTTTACGTAGAGTCCACACACGAGTAGTCCCCCCTCTCCTCCTCAAACAAGTCTCTGCTGTCATGAGCAAAGGCTGTTGTCAATGAGGAGGTAGAGGCTGCTCTCTCTGCCCTATGTTGACGATCCAAATTGTGTCCTTCCAGATCCAAATTATCTGCAAATCCTCAGGAATGTAAAAATTGGGAATTCAGTCCACTTTCCAGGAACCTATTTTGATGTGAATCTCATGTCCTGCACTAAGCTGGAGGGTTCAAGAAGGTTATCCACAAAATTTGTCGATATCTTTGGGTATTTGTACACGACCCCTAAACTCTGCCGCAAATGGCTCCCAGCTCCGGAGCTTAAAAGTGTTTCCCCACCAGCTCTGGAGTTTACTGAAAATTAAGTGTGGCCACGCCCACCTAAGCGCGTCCCAGCGCACCTTTCAGGTACCTGCTCTTAGAGGGTGAAAAATCCCAGATCCGGATGTAAAGGAGTGAGTGCCAGGCTCTCCTCGCTTCTGTTTGTTGTTGTTGTTTGCCTCCTGCCCCTTTAAGAGAAGGAATCAGGACGACGACGGGGCTTGGGGAGGCTTGGACCGGCAAACGGAGGTGAGCCTGCATTCTTTTGTCCCCTTTTTTCTCCCTTCCCTCACGCAGACAGGATCAAGGAAGTGCGGAGGGGTGGGGACGCAGGAAGAGCAACGATCCCCCAAGATCTCTGGTCTGAATTTAAGTGGCCAGTGGATCTTAGGGGTCGTGTGAAAAGGCCCTTTCTTGAACTGTCCCGAGGAGGGTAATCAGGATGGCCCAGGTTTCAGGAAACCATGCCCTACTAAGGGCATAGTTGAAGAAGCTGGGTATTTTTAATCTGGAGAAGAGAAGACTGAGAGGCTGTAGGATAGTCATCTTCACATATCTGTAGAGCTTTGACATGGCAGATGGACCCTGGCTGTTTTCTAAGTTGTGGGTTCAAATGATGAGGAAGGATGATTTGCCTGAAGATTCAGAAGAACTGTGTGACAACAAGAGCAGGCAGAACTTGGAATAGATGGTCTCAGAATGCAGTGGGGTCACCTTCATTGGAAGGTTAGATGGCCACCCACCATGGCCACTTCAGCTCTGGATTTCAGTTGTCCTTGGAACCCTCCTTGGAATCCTTGGAACCTCTTACAGCTCTGTGGTTTATTTATTTCATTTATTTATTTTTAAGGCTTGTATACCGCCAGTCTTCCCGAAGGAACTCCGGGCTGTTCACAACAAACTAATAAGCAACAAACAGTCAAATTGCTTTTCTGTGTTGCACGAAGACTATTACTGTCTTGTTTCGGACGCTGCAGGGTTTGGCCAGCCTGGCGGGGTGCGTGCAGAAATGGCAGTCTTCTTATGGAAGAGGTTCCATCACATTACCAACACAAGGCTGTTGCAGCAAAGAGCGATGTCTCTCTACAACCACACTCATGGTTTTGAGGAGGATCATAGAATCATAGAATCATAGAGTTGGAAGAGACCTCATGGGCCATCTAGTCCAACCCCTGCCATGCAGGAACCCCATCACAATATTTCCAACAGATGGTCATCCAGCCTCTGCTTAAAAACCACCAAATGCAGTAAAGAAGATGCAGTAAAGAAGAAGATTCAGCAGTTCCCTGGTGGATCTATTGACCTTTCTAAAGGAGATAATTGCATTGGGATACTCACAATGAACAATCCCAAGTTCATGAATGCATTTACAGGAACCATGATGGTAGAATTACAAGAAACAGTCAAATCAGCACGTATAAACACATATCGGCAATTTAAAACACTTTACTCAACAAAGAAACAAAGAAAAAGCGAAAGGCAGATGGCGGGAAAGAAAAGAAAAAATTATCGGTCCTAATAAACCTGCACCCATTTTATCAGATCCCAGACTCCATCTACATGGGACGCAGACTTCTGTCCATCAACCAACTCACATGCACGCACATTACTGCAGGAAATGAGTGCTTAGGTAGCAAAAAACATGGGTGCGAGGTACTGCTCTAGAAACTACTAATCTGGCTCATGATTTCTTCTTTTCAGGGGACCTTAGTGATTGCTGACCTGCAGTCTGTTCTTCTTGACCCCAACCAATGGGAAACACCTCACAAGTTCAACCCCAACCACTTTCTGGACAAGGATGGGAAATTCGTGGCGCGAGAAGAATTTCTGCCATTTGGAGCAGGTACCTGTGTAATAAATTCAAATTCACACTTTAAAAAAGGTTTTTTTTCTCTGAACGAGCAGAAGATCTTGATGCTTGTGGCTGTTGAAGCAGGCTGCAGAGGGCTTAATAGGGCCATGAGTAGGCCCAGAACGCCATCTTCATATCCAAATAGCCTATGGGCCATAAGTGACCCCATTTGGTTTGCACCAGCCTGCCATCAATTAGCCTGTTTGTTTGATTTTTTTTTATCAATAATCTTTCTAAACAAAAAGAAGAAGAGAACCTGGCATATCCCTATCAGCGTTTTGTTCCAGCAACTAGGTGCCACAATTCATTTCTTTTGAACCTTGGTTCTGTAAACAGCGACCACAATTAAAAGATATAGCAGAGGAACAACCTGTAGTAATGTAGAGAATGACAGAATTTGCCTTGTTCCGAAAAGGTGGCTCTTTTTGGTTGGAAAAGAAAATTATGGTAGATGTACGGAATTCAGAAGATAGGAGCGTAGCTAGCCGAGAATTACCTGAGTTCCTGTGGGTTCTTTTAAAGAAAACAAATAGCCTGAAAGGATCAATTTAATGAAATCCTTTTATTCATTATTCTAAGTTACAAAAATGAAAAAGTAACTCATAAAAGTCACTGAAAATATAAAAATACTTATCAGATACAATCGAATAATATCGCCTGAAAAATAATAAAGCTTATGATATTCTCACTATCTTAATACAGTGGCACTTTGTATAAAGGAATTAATTCGTTCCAAATGAAATTCTGTTAAGCAAATTTTCCTTTATACAAATTTCCCATAGGAAGTCATTGAAAACAAAGTAATCCCTAATTGTGACCATTTTTATGTTGTACGGATTCGCCCCATATATGATTCTGTTAAGCAAATTTCCCCCATCTCCGGAATTTTTATGTTGTACAGATTTTATGTTATACAAACCATTTGTGATATGAGGATCCACTGTACTATGAAAATTACAAGCCTAAGCTGGCTAGGTTTAAATCTAACTGATTACATCTTGAAGCCATAACCAAAGCAAGCCTCTCTCATAGACTTAAGTACAAACTTCTCTTTTCCCACCTCCGAGAAGTTCCTAGAGGTCACGTGAAATAATTGACCAATGGAAGCTGTTTAATTTCCTCTAGATAAGAGTCTAGCGGCAAAGCTGTAAATGTGCAGTTAATATTGAGCCTTATTAATCACACTATATCCCATCATGCCAATTTCCTTTCATGCTGTGTCCTATAATCCTAATTCCATTACAGTAGATGACAACATAATTATTATATTTGGTAATGGCTTAAGAAAGCTTGGCTAACGTTTAATCCGTTGGAACGCTTTTGTATCTTTGGGCACCTTGAATGCATATCTTGGAGATCAAAGGGAAAAGCGGATACGCTTTATGTTCCACACTAGAGATGGGCACGACTCAAAAAAATGGTGTTTCGTTTGTCGTTTGTCGATTACGGGGTCCGTTTCGGTTCGTTTTCGTTTTTCGTGATTTTTTGCAAAAAATTCATTTTCGTTTTGTTACGTAACGAAATGAAAAAATGAAAACAAAAATGAAAAATTGCTCGTTTCGTTATCATTTATTACAGTTCAGTGTATTTGCCGTAACGAAAACGAAATGAATGACAAAATTTCTGGTGTTTCAGTTCGGTTCGTTTCATTTTGGAGACAAAAATTCATTTTTCGTTTCGTTATGTAACGAAATGAAAAAATGAAAGTGAAAACGAAAAATTGCTCGTTTCGTGCCCATCTCTATTCCACACCCAAGGAACGGCCTCTTCCTCATCCCCTGCTTTCTCCTGCTTCCTTCTGCAGGGTCCCGGGTGTGCCTGGGAGAGGCCCTGGCGAAAATGGAGCTTTTCCTTTTCTTCAGCCACCTGCTGAGGGCATTCCAGTTCAAGCTCCCCGAGGGTGTCAAGGACGTCAGCATAGAGCCTCGGTTAGGTTTTGTCCTCCGACCCCATCCTTATAAAATATGTGCCATTCCCCGGAACAGTTTGTGATAAAAACCCTAATGCCTCAGAGCCCTTGGCTGGGAGAAAGGCAGCACAGAAAATGTTTGTAAATAAATAAATAAATAAATAAATAAATAAATAAATAAATAAATAAATAAA
>JAHTLZ010000379.1:62641696-62689561 GCA_023846285.1 Phrynocephalus versicolor | reverse complement strand
ATAAATAAATAAATAAATAAATAAATAAATAAATAAATAAATAAATAAATATTGCTTGGCACTCTAGGCCAGCTGACTAAATAATGGTGTTTTTTAGTAAAGTGATTTTAACCAGTATCATTAGTTATTTAAAAAATAAAATAAAATAAAATAAAATAAAATAAAATAAAATAATAAAATAAAATAAAATAAAATAAAATAACAGTAGATACTAGAGATTGATACGAATTCTGAACTAGGGATGGGCATTTCATTTTGGAACCAGTAGGTTACAAATTGAACCACACAAGCGCAGGTAAAATAATAAATAAATAAATAAATAAATATAAATAAATAAATAAATAAATAAATATTTCATTAAAAGGAGCAGCAGAATCATTTTGTCCACGGGAATGTAAGCACTGTTAAGTTTACCCATCAGCTGCTGGGCAAACATTAGCATACCAGGTTAACAAAGCAAAGCTTCCCACTGAGGACGAAACCCCATTCTAGAGATTGACACAAGCGATAAGAGGCTGATGCAACAAATTTGACTTTTTGTTAGGAAATCTTGATAACAAGCCTGGTGTTGAGCATTAAGTATTGTTCTTAGGGATGGGTGCAAACGGTCGGTTCAGCAGTTTGTGCTGGTTTGTTTCTTGGGTCCAACAGGTGTTTGGTGGTTCCCAGCCTCACCTTCTCTGCCGGGGGCCCACTCAGAGGTAACCTCCTAGCTTCCATGCTCCATCTCCTCTGGGTGCTGCCTCTGAGGAACGCCCGCTGGGAGAGGCAGGGTTTTGAAGCACCGAACACCTGTTTGCCCAAGAAATGAACTGGTGTGAACTGCTGAACCTCCAGTTCAAGCCCATCGCTATTTGTTCTTTCCCCAATTTGGCGGGGAAGGTATGCATTTTGCAACATGTCGACCGCCTGTGAAAATATGGACCATTTCCCTTGCACACACATCCTGTCATTTAGAACCAATGGTAAAATTGATTTGATTTAAGCATATCTGAACAAGATACAGTCTCTGGAGTAGATTGCAATGGTTCTTCCTAACTTTGGCAGATGTAGGCAAGATTAACCTGGGAAGTACAGTATGTAGGAAATACTAAAGGTTTGGAAAGAGTGGATTCACATTTCCCCCTTGTTGATTGCATGATGAAAAGGGAAATGCAAAGTCCTGTCCCCTGTCAATCTGTCTCTTTTCCCCTCAGCTGCTGGGGCTTCTACTTCCTGAAACATGAATTTTTCATGTCCCTTCATAGAATCATAGAGTTGGAAGAGACCTCAAGGGTCATCCAGACCAACCCCTGCCACGCAGGACCCCCCATCACAGGACTCCCGACAGATGGCCATCCAGCCTCTGCTTAAAAGCCTCCAAAGAAGGAGACTCCACCACCCTCGGTGGCAGCATATTCCATTGCCCGGCAACTCTAACCATCATGAAGTTCTTTCAAATGTTTAAATGGAATCTTTTTTCCGGTAGTTTGAAACCACTGCCCTGAGTTATATGTCTCTGAAGCCATGCATGCAATCACTTCAATGGATGCAGAAGAGGAGGATGGGTTGAGCACATGCACACACGCACACGTACACACACACACACACACACACACACGAAACACTCCTTTGTCAAAGCACCACATACTCACAGCAAATGAATCCCCTCTTCTGAGACACTTCTTTCTTTCTTTTAACCCTTTCACTACTGTGGAGATATACAAGTCCCAGTAAACTAATTTCACTTTATATATTCATTACTGAAAGGGTCAACAGCTTCTTATCTGTGGCACAGCTCCTGTATTGTTTTGTTAGCTACTTAGCTTTAATTTATCTTCTACAGCTTGATGGAGTTTATCTTGGTTGGCAAGAGTCCCCCCCCCCAAAAAAAAACAGTGGTTCTCAACCTTCCTAATGCCGCAACCCTTTAATACAGTTCCTCATGTGGTGGTGACCCCCTTGCCCTGCTTGGAAGAAGCCACCAGCCCCCTTTGGCAGGCCACTGCCCCACGTGCCACAGAGAACTTCCTTCTACAGGCACCCTCAGCCAATCACAGCCTCCGGTGCCATTGACTGACATCCCCTCCAACCTATCAAGCTATAAATTACTCATTCCTCCCCCCTCCTCCTCCAGACCCAAGCCGTGCGTCCCTTTTTCTTCACTGGCTCATGGAGACCCCTGTGAAATGGTCTTCAACCTCGAAAGGGGTCCCGACCCCACTGCCCTAAAAGATAATATGAGGAAATGAGTAACTGAAGAAGGAAACACATCTTAAGGCAGTTCCTTTGAATTGCGCCACCTACAGGAGCTCCAGCAAAGCAGCAGTATCTCACTGTGTGACCACCTATGGTAAATCAAGGAGATTCAGATCCCCATTCCGAAAGCAGCTTGGTGCCTTGGGAAAAAGGGTAGGTGGTCTCAATAAGGAGATAATATAATTCAGAAGTTAAACCTCTCTGGTTTACTATTGAGTCTCTAATAAGACTAATAGGTGTCCCAGTCCTGCAGTTTCAGTAGCACTATACAGTGGATCCTCATATAATAGTTTGTATAACATACTATGTGTAAAACATAAAAAATTCTGGAGATAGGGGAAATGTGCTTAACAGAATCGCCTACGGGGCGAATCCATACAACATAAAAATGGTCATGATTAGGGATTACTCTGTTTTCAATGCATTCCTATAGGAAATTTGTATAAAGGAAAATTTGCTTAACATAATTTCATTGGGAATGAATTAATTCCTTTATGCAAGGTACCACTGTAATATAAGCTGCCTAGATGCCCTAAGCACATCCGATCTTGCCTGATTTCACAAGCTAAGCAGGGTTGGTACTTGGATGGGAGACCGCCAGGGAATACCAGCTGCTGTAGGCTGGCCTGGAGTAGGAACTGGCAAGCCACTCCAGTATTTCAGCCAAGAAAACTCCATGGCCATGGAGTCACGAAGAGTCAGTCACAACTGTAACAACACACACACACACACACACACAAACACCACCGTAATATGCTCTCTTTTGATATAATCTGTTTTTTTTTTGTTTGAAACAAGCCACTAATTTTGATAACATGCTAATTCCACGTTTACCTGCTCCAAATGGCATGAATTCTTCTCTCGCAACAAAATTCCCATCCTTGTCCAAAAAGTGATTTGGGTTGAATTCTTCAGGCTTTTCCCACCTCTTGGGATCAAGGAGAACCGAGTTCAGATCTGTAACAACAAGGGTTTTCTGAAAAGAGGAGAAAGGCGACTCAGAATGTGTCTGTACGAGAAGGTTTCCTTGTTGCAGCTCTAGTAGCATTTCTGCCTGGATCCTAAGAAGGCCAGTCCCTACCATTGGGCAAAGGGGTTAAGAAAGGGTATTGAACAGCAGTCCGATTGAAAGGCAGCTGTTCTGCATAAGAGGCACAAAACGGTCAACAAGGACAGCTGCCATCAGCAGGAGTGTAAGCCCTGTGAAATGCAGTGCAGTGGTACCCTGGCTTAAGAGCAGCTCGACTTAAGAGCAATTCAACTTAAGAGCTGAAAACTGTTGGTGTTTCAACTGCCGCATTACAAATTTTAGGTATGGTCTGCTCAACTTACAATTTTTTGTGTTTTTTTTTTCATTTTTTAACTTATTTTTTTCAATTTTTTTAAGACAGGTACCCCAATTTAAGAGTAGTTCTACTTAAGAGCACGCATTCGGAATGGATTAAATTTGTAAATTGAGATACCACTGTACATTATTGAGCTGCATGATATTATGCACAGTAGAATTGGGAGAATCCTTTCTCACAGTATTGTAACAGAAGGTAAGCCACTGAAGCCAAATGGCAGGACGTCTCAGACAGAGTTGGGCACGGACCATGCTTCAGTGCAGTTTGGTGGATCGGGCTCACAGGTGTTCAATGGTCAACCCTGGATTTCTTTCTCCCCAGTTCTTTCCACAGGCACCCAGTCGGGCAGGGAGTAGGGAAACCTGGGGCACTTCCTCCGAGCTGGCACCCATGAAATAAAGAGGGACGGGTATTGACCTGTGGGCCCAATCCACTCAACAGTGCTGAAGCATAGTTTGCGCCCATCTCTGGCTTATGTGTAGAAGGAGCTAGGGATGGGCACGAAATGGAAAAATAACAATTTGTTTCATTTTGTTTCGTGCCCACCCCCATTTTGTTTCATTTCTTACCATTTTTTTAAAATGTACAAAATGAAATGAAATGAAACGAAACGGCTCCCCTGGGTCCTAAAGGTACCAGATTTGGTGCCCGGGAGCCATTTTTAAAGGGCTCCTGCTGAGCTGTTATCGGCTGGACCCCTTTAAACTGGCCCAGTCAGCACAAAGGTACCCCCCTGGTGCTGACTGGGCGAGTTTTAAAGGGATCCAGCCCATGACAGCTCGGCAGGAGCCCTCTGAAACTGGCTTCCCGGCGCCAAATCCCCTGCCTCTAATGTGAGTGAACAGGGGTTAACGGTTTCATAAGCTAGCTTGCAGCTACCATTATCAGCAAGGCTTGCCATACCAAAGATGCTTATGTCATTGTTTACTGTGCGCATGCTCTAGGCATAAACAGTTCTATTGTTTCACTTATCTCTGGCTAACCAATGATAGCAGTTAAATGTGGCTTCATACACACGTATGGACCTGACCTACTTTGTACTAAATAAAATGATTGCTGTGGGGGTGCGCACGGTGTGAGAATCCTATCTTCGTGCACCAGATATCAGTCTGCAGACTTCATTTTTCTGACCGCACCCTTTGAGGGCTGGTTTCCCTTCACTCTAGGATCCAGGGAAGTCACCCCCCGACCCACATCCCAGCTGAGAGGAGGCCAAAAGATGGTCTGAGAGGAGGTAGGAAGTGCTGGAGCGGTGGTGGTGACCCACCTCCTCCTCTTCTCTTTCCTGGGTTCCAGTGGCGGCGGCCCCAGTGGTAAGGGACCCCTTTTAAAGACAGAACAAAATGGTTTATTTAAACAGAAAAATGACCATTTCATTTTGTCTCTCACAAAATGCTGCTTCCTCGTTTCGTTTTGTTTCATTTTGTTTTGCTACATAACGAAATGACGAAACAGCGTTTCATTTTTCATTGCGTGCCCATCTCTAGTAGGAACACTTCCGTCTTCATGCCGCACATGAAGCTCTGCTATGCACAAGCCCAAGATGTTCAGATGGGCACCAATTTACGTGACTTTAATTGAGTTAGAGCACAGTTCTGGAGGAAGGGTCTCCCCATGCTTATGAGTCATGATGACAGTACAGTAATGGCTAGCTAGTGACTTGATGGCTGGCTATTATCTTCCCTTAGGCTCTGACATTTCCAGTCACGAGTTGGCACCATTTTGATCTCTGTTGTGCTGTCAAACAATAGACTGAGGCCGATACTTCACATCCTTCGCGTTGCTGTTCACGCTCCTGCTGTGGACCAGTACGTAGGAACAGAACCTCACGTCCATGTCGTCACGAAGCGAGTTCGTCCTGACCACGCCCCCAGAACTGCGCCCCAAGCGGGGTGAGAGATTCCCCTCCTTCAGCTCGGGATTCTCCTCGATTCGTTTCTCGTTCCGCAAGGCGGGGATGTGCAGTTTCTCTTAATCCACCGCGAGATAATATCTTATGTTATCACATCGTTAACTTTTTTTGAGGTTTTGACAGCGAACTATCGATGTGTTGAACGGTCGGACTTATTACTCCATTTCTGGTACTCTTCCCCCCCCCTTTTCGCTTAGGAATCTTGAGACAGGAGCTGGAATGCTGATGGTTCCTTCGTAATGTACTGCTGCCTTAGGGAAGAAATGTACTTGTCTGCCCCCCCTCACCATACAGCAGACACCCCTCCGAATACCTGAGAGGGCTTGCAGGCAAAAGAAAATATTTTTTCACCCAGCGCGTTGTTAATCTATGGAACTCCCTGCCACAGAATGTGGTGATGGCATCTGGCCTGGATGCCTTCAAAAAGGGATTGGACAGATTCCTGGAGGAAAAGTCCATCATGGGTTACAAACCATGATGGAGATGTGTCATCTCCAAGCTTAAAACCGGGGTACTTCAAGGACCAGATGCAAGGGAGTGGTATCAGGAGACAGAGATCTAGTCTCGTGTGCTCCTGGATGCATCTGGTGGGGCCACTGTGAGATACAGGAAGCTGGACTAGATGGGCCTTTAGCCTGATCCAGCAGGGCTCTTCTTATGTTCTTATGTTCTTATGTACCTTTGGGATCTTAAAGCCAAAGATCTTCATATCTTTTGAACACCGCCTGGGAATTCCGGCCGGCAAAATATACTTTGCCCGCTGGACCTCATGAATGACAGCATTGGTGTAAGGCAGTTTCTTCCGGTCTTGGTAGCAGATGACATGCGAGGAACCCAGAACATCTTCTATCTCCTGGTAGACTTTCTCTGAGGAAAAGAACGGGAAAGGGAATTTTAATTTGACAAGTTATTTTTTTTTTAAATCTCAGGTAAACCAGGTCAGTAGCAGAGATTGGAGGCGGGAAGGGAGAAGCTCCCTCAGGCAGCAAACGGATGGGGTGGCAATCATAGAAGGAGCTGAGCCTGAAGAACAGCTGTGCCCTTTTCTTTTGCGGCTCCTGTGTCCCCCCGCCAGGCTTCCTGACAGATGTGTGCAGGTTCGTGGCTTTGTACTACAACTTCCAGTATCCCCAGGCAGCCCAGCCATTGGCTGGCAAGCAGGCCAGCAAACACAGCACCTGCAGCGTCACATAACGCCCACAAAAACAAATGGAGAATGGGAAAGAGCGCTAGGGATGAGTTGCAGGTCAAGGCCCCCTCTAATTTTCAGCCCTGTTGAGAGGGCTCTGGCCCTCACACATGCACCCCGCTTCTGCCCCAAGGGGTTCAGTCATGACCAGAACCAAAGGGGCTGAAAACGACCACAGGTCCTTGGAGGAGGTGGAACTAGAGATGGGCATGACTAAAAAAAAAAGGTTTTTCATTTGTTGTTTGGTCGTTTAGGGGTCCGTTTCGGTTCGTTTTTGGTTTTCGGAGGTTTTTTGCACATTTTTGGGTCGTTTTCATTGCAAAATGAAAATGAAAAACAAAAACAAAAACAAATTTTTGTTTCGTTAGCATTCTTTTTAGCTTACTGCGTTTGCCGTAACAAAAACAATAAACACAGCAAAAAATTTTCATTTTCGGACTCGTTTTCGTTTCATTTTGAAAAATTTTTCGTTTTCGTTTTCGTTACGAAATGAAACAAAAAACAAAAACAAAAACAAAAAATTGCTCGTTTCGTGCCCATCTCTAGGTGGGACACTACATGGGGGTTCAGGGGACAAAGTGATCCACCTACCTAGAGGGAACCTTGGTTATGGTGGGTCTGGACAGCTGGAGCAGGTGGGAAAATAATTTTTAAAAAACTGCAGCAGGAGGAAACGTTCATTTAAGTGGCATATAAATGAAACAGACCAAACCTGACTTCTCAAGTTTGACATCAGACCCAACAGAATACATTTTGGTGGGGAACTACTAATTAATTTTCTTAAAAGTGGAGGGGGGGGATCAAATATGCAGCAGCATCTTATAGACCAAAAAATACGGTAATTGGATGTGATTGCATGTATCCATACAGTACTACTGAGATGCTTTTCCTTTTTTATGTGCATGCCTAACCACTACATTCCATCCACGTGAGTGGCATCACATAATTGCTCTCTCTCTCTTTTTGAAAAAAAAGTCTTTAAACAAGAGAGGAGAAGAGAGCTTCTGTTGACGTTCTCCCTCAAGGGGTGAACGGCATCGCCCGTGCCCTTCCCCGCCTACACATCTTGCCTTTAGTATGCTTTGTTTTGCAATTAGTCAATGGAGATAAACACCAGTTTAATTTGGATGGAAGATTGCTGGTGCAAAATATCTCTGAGGAAAGCCCCCTGTGGGAAGATGAACCAGGAAACCACACAGCTTTTTGTGGTTCTACGCAGCGTGTTCTACGTGTACTTTGGCCCTAAAGCAAGCCGAGCTTTGTGCAGTCTAAGAGACCAAAACACACACATACACACACACAGAAAGCGAGAGGGGGGGATGTTAGTAATGCAGATTATTGCAAACTTTATGGGGCCAGCACCTCTACAGGCCTACCTTCCCTACCAGGACTGGGAGGACTGTGGCGGCCGCCGGCGAGGACAAGCTAGGAGGGGGTAGCGAAAAATGAAACAAATGAAATGGAAATTTCCGTTTCGTTTCGTTTTTCTTTGATGGGTTGGTTCGTTATTCATTTTGTTAGCTAACGAAACGAATAACGAATAACAAAATGAATTAAAAGTTTGTTTCGTGCCCATCTCTAATGGTGAACCTTTTAGAGACAGAGAACCCAAACTGCGATTCAAAACCCACTACTTTTTTGCAAAGTGCCAATACAGCCTTTTAACTTGAATACAGGTGGCTATGAAGGGGCTGCCGAGGGCCACCTTTGGCACCCGTGCCATTGCCAACACTGATATATAGCATGGTCTCTGACTCCCTCTAGTGGTTGGTTCTAATGACTTCATAGTTAGAAATATCCATTTTTGAGTGTTTTCTCTTAATGTTTTTATAATATTCTCAGATTCTGGATCAGTCTGATGTTGGGGACAAGGGGGTCCTACTGTAGTTTCTTACAGGTAGAAAAATCCAAGTTACCATAGAAAATTGTCTGTTGTTCTAAAAGGTATAAACCTTAAATATCCTTTATGTCAGCTTACTTGTTATGATGATGATTTATGTAGTATGTTGATATTATTTTGCTTTATCCTTGTTTTGTTTTCTTAGATTTATGGGATAATGTATTGTATTTCATTAATTTCTTGTTCTCTTCATATGTTTATATTTGCTAATCTGTTGTGAACCACCTCGAGTGGCCATGGCTGCCAGATGGGCAGTATACAAGTCTAATTAATTAATTAATTAATTAATTAATTAATTAATTAATTAATGTATTTTAAACCAGACAGCCAGTTTAGGGACCTAACATGATGCCTGGCAAGTTTCATTAGAGGAGGGAAAAATCTGCTGGGAAAGTGAGATTGTTTTTTCCTATTGAAGCGATTGTACAGTAGGACCCCGGTATCCTCTGGGGATTGGTTCCAGGCCTTCCCATGGATAATGAAAACTGTGGATAAGAGAGAATGCCACACCCCACCAAAACAGCTGTTTTGTGACAGTAGCTTGCTTTACGGCTGCAGTTTTGTGACAGTAGCTTGCTTTACAGCTGCTGTTTGTGGCAGTAGCTTCTCTGCAGCTGCTGTTTGTGGCAGTAGCTTCTCTGCAGCTGCTGAATTATTTATTTAATTTTTCCTCTGCCAAACATGGGTAGCTGAATCAGTGGTTAATGAATCAGTGGATATGGGGGTCTGTATAACCTGCTTATGATTTATATTTATTTTTAGTACATTTTCATAGAATCATAGAATCATAGAATCATAGAGTTGGAAGAGACCTCAAGGGCCATCCAGTCCAACCCCCTGCCATGCAGGAACCCCCATCACAGGATGCCCAACAGATGGCCATCCAGCCTCTGCTTAAAAACTTCCAAAGAAGGAGACTCCACCACCCTTTGTGGCAACATATTCCATTGCGGAACAGTTCTAACTGTCATGAAGGTCTTCCTGATCTTCAAATGGAATCTCTTTTCCTGTAGTTTGAAACCATTTCCCCGAGTCCTAGTCTCCGAAGCCATGATTTAAGACATTTAACTTGATAGGGGTGATAGAGTTTAAGACATGCAACTTGATGGAGAATTTATAACAGGCTTATTTCTCTAATGTAGAATGTTCTTTCACTTAATGAATTCTTGTTATCCTCTCAAAGATGTTTTGAACATTTTTCTAATATTTGTTATTGTCTTACCTTTGAGAGAATTTATAGGTTTTATTAATTATACCATAATCTCTATATTTTCAGATATCCATCTAAATTGTTTAGTGTAAATATATCAAGCTAAGGGTTGTATTTAAAAAAAAAATGGATTTTACTAAAACTTTTACTAAATGAAACATCCATATAAATATGTTTGCTTACACTTAATAAAAGGAAGAGGAAATAAAAACCTTTCTAGACATTCAATCTGTCCTACTTGGGGCTGTGAAATAAGTAAAAGATATCCAGAAAACAAGAAACTGTTTTAAAGAAGGGTACATAAAATCACTCTGGGTCACACTGGGATTATTTTTTTTCAAACTTAATGCCAGCCGTGTCAAAATACAGGCTTCTGACGGTTGCCCCAGTGGCCTATATATCTCTAGGAATCCTGAGGGAGTCAAGCACCCCAATCTAGACATCTGAGAAATGAAATGATCACTTCCCTGTGGGACTCAGCAGGAGCTGGTTGAGGTATCTCTCACCTTGGATATCTGGATAAGCTATCATGAGAAGCAACGCCCACTGAAGAGTACTTGAAGTGGTCTCTGTCCCAGCGACAAGAAGGTCAATCACACATTGGGCCAAGTTCTCCTCGTTAAAAGTGGAGCTTGGGTCATTTTTACTCTGTGGATGGAAACAGAAGGGAGAAGATGTCCTCTTAAAGCTAATCCAAGTTGAAGGCCACATATCCAAGGCTAGTGGTGAGCTTTCTAGGAGGGGAGCAGTAGAACCATGGGAACCTGATAAGCTAGAAGGAGAACGGAAACATGACCCACATGACATGCAGAAAAAGACCCAGTAGGAACGATCTTCTAAGCCAGCTCCCCCCCCCCAATCAATATGGGATGGTGGACCCTAACCAGGCATTTTAAGGTCTGGAGCTTTGCTACCTTGTTGGTTAATCTTGGGCCACATGAGATCGGTATATGTGTGAATGGGATGAAGGAACAGGGATTGAAAGGCTGGTGTGGAGTGTGCAATCACCATATTAGTCCTATGCTGAGGGTACCCATTTCGTATTTTCATCTGAAAAGGAAGTGGGGAGATAGCATGGCACCTCCATTTATGGCCATGAGCAGAAAATGTTTATCTATCTCTTCTAAATTTCAGTGTTGTTGGTCAGATGGTTCTTGGCAAGGATGATGGTTCATTAAATGGGACTCAGACCTTCATGAATTGACGCAAGAACTGAAAACAGTCACATACAGTGCAGTAGGACCCCCGTATCCACTGATTCATTAACCACTGATTCAGTTATCCACGGTTGGCAGAGGGAAAAATTAAATTAATAATTCAGCAACCGCAAAGCAAGGTACTGTCAAAAATAGCAGTTGTAAAGCAAGCTACGGTCGTAAAATAGCAGCTGTTAAAGCAAGCTGCTGTCACAAACTGCAGCTGTAAAGCAAGCTACTGTCATAAAACAGCAGTTTTTTGGGGGGCCTTTGTTGGCGAACCTATAGTATGGGTGCCAAAGGTGGTCCTCGGAGCCCTTTTTGTGAACACCCGACATTGCCCCTTCATAGCCACCTATATTCAGGTTAAATTACTGTATTGGCACTATGCGAAAAATTAGTGGGTTTTGAATCACAGTTTGGGCACTCGGTCTCTAAAAGGTTCACCATCACTGCCTTAGAAGACAGTTGTGAATCAAATCTGGATCTTCTATAAGTGTGTGGGTCATCTAAGGTAGGATCTCCTTGCGATGCAAAGTGAGCCTTCTGCATTTTGCTGGGTGGATCCTTTGGAAGAAAGGTGGAGTTCTAAGCAGCACTTTGCAATAGTCTTGCACAGTTTGTACTTTGTCTTTTTTTAAAAAAAAAACAGGGCCAAGAAATCCCACTGGATTTCCCGTGTGATTTCCTTGAGGTGGTGGAATTTCGCACAACACACATCATGCTGCAAAGAGAAAAGACAGACCTCTCTCCCCACCACACACACCCCAAAAGAGAGAAAAGTTGTGTCAGTTTTGTCCCTACTTTGGCGACTTACTTTCTCAATCTGCATTAAGTAGTAATCAATGAAATCCTGTGGTTCGTATAAGTTCTGGTTCTCTTTGTGCTTCTGCATTTCTTCAGTCACATAGAAAAGTCCCGTGTCCACGCAGGCAAAGGCCTTCTTATGTGGTCCTGGTAGGTATTTCATGAGCCATGGGAACAGGTTGTACAGCTATAGGCAAGACCAAAGAAAATCCCGTTAGGATTCTGAACCCACAATGGATCTGCCAACATCTTTCCTTTAGCCATCATCATGGTCTGAATTATTTTGGGGGGGCACCGAATAAAGAGTTTGTGGGTGTTTGGGTTTTTCAAAATTACGATTGGATGCTAAGGAATAGCGGAAAACAGGAATGTGGTTCACCCGCGTCAAGCTGATTCACTAGATCAGGCATGTCCAAACTTTAGCCCTCCTCATATTTGGACCACAACTCCCAGAATTCTAAGCCTGTAATTCCAATGGCAAAGGACTGCGGGAGTTGTGGTCCAAAACATCTGGAGAGCTGAAGTTTGGACATGCCTGCACTAGATGCAGCCTTTTGTAGAGAAGCCAGACCTAGTCGTCATTTTTCAAAACCAAGAGTACAGACTCGTGTTACAAGAGGAACTGTGTTGACAATTACAGCACACGATGCTTTGCGATAAGAATGGTCAGATTCACACCATTTTCTATTGACTCCATGATGTAAAAATCAAGGTGAATCAGCCTGGAGTTTTCCCCTCCACCACTGGGGCTCCTATTTTTTTTTAAATCAAATGCATTCCATCAGTTCAGGCGGTCTGGTCACTCGAGTCAATGTGAAGGCACTTGTAACCGTGCTATTTGAAGCCTTTGCAGTCAAGTTACTGCCTGTTTTCGATCCTGCTAGGCTTCCAAAACAAGATGAAAGTGTGCTCAGGATGGCATGGTATGGTGGATGTTTCTACTACTGCTCAAGGCTGCTAGGCACTGTCTCCTTTATAGTAGGGACGTAGAGGACAACTCACTGCATGAAAGAAAGAGATTCCAAATTTTTCAAAGTAATCGCTGGCCGCTATCATTTCCTGGAACCTTTTATCTTCTAGAGTAGGTTGGTATCCAAATGACATCACACTTATCATACTGATCACTGCTTTACTGATGTGGAGGGGTGGTTCAAAAGGCTGCCCTGCAAAACAAATATTGCACAATGAGTGTTAATTAATTAATTAAACAATTCAAACTAGGGTACCTCACCATTCTCTTTGAAAAAGACCCAGGCCAACTTCCAACATTGAAAGACAATATTTAGAGTATAACAACTGCGTTTGACATAATTAAAAGACAATATTTAAAACTAAGACCGAGTAAAGCAGGCCTGCCCAAAGTCCGGCCCAGGGGGCCAAATCCGGGCCCTCAGTCCATTATGAGTGGCCCACAGCTGGCTGGCTCGCCCCTCCCTCCTCCTCCTTCACTCACACATTCCCCTGCAGTGGCCAGAGCAACCTGTGTTTCCTTTGGTCCCCACCTTCCTTCTTTCCTCCCTCCCTTGTTCCCCCTCCCCCCTCCCTCCCTCCCTTGTTCCCCACCTCCCTTCCTTCCTCTCTTGGTTTCCACCTCCCTCCCTTGGTCCCCACCTTCCTTCAGGCAAGAGGTCAGTGGGTGGGGCTTATGGTTCAGTGGGTAGGGCTTGCAGTGAGGTGGCAGGGAGCAACCGGCCCCTGACACATTTTCAGCCACCAAATCTGGCCCTTATTACAAAAAGTTTGGGCACCCCTGGAGTAAAGAGACATTTTGCATCATTAAAGGGACTGGGAGTATTAAAGCTAAGAATAATAAGTATACAAATATTTTTTTTAAAAAATGCTGTCCTTAGGAATGGAAAATACAAAAACAAAAATAGTACTAAAACACAAAGTAGTGCTAAGATCCAGTCAAAGCAGTAATGTGTAACAATCTGTCAAATAAAAAAATAAAAAATCACACACAGGTAGCTAGTTTTGGTTTTTCAAAATTACTCCTCCTAGATGCTAAGGAATAGTAGAAAACGGGAATGTGGTTCACCCACGTCAAGCTGATAATACTTTATTGTCATTGTACAACCAGTGTGCAATGAAATCGGCTGAGCTCCCTCCCTCCCCCACAACACCATCCCATTAAAACGCCATTCAATCTGATAACACACTGTGTGCTTGCTGCACAACTCGCCAGCCCCACGAGTCTATCACGAGTTGTCACGTCCTGTTTAACAGTCGAACAGCCCATGGATAAAAACTGTTTTTTAGCCTGTTGGTACGGCTTGCTATACTTCTGTATCTCCTACCCAAGGGTAGGAAAGTAAAGAAGTGCTGACCGGGGTGTGAGTCATCCCTGATGATTTTCCTTGCTCTCCTAAGACAGCGGTCCATGGCGATATCATCCAGTCATCCAGTGGACTCAGGAGACAGCCCATGATGTTTTGTGCTGTGTTCACTACCCTCTGTAAAGTCTTTCTGTCCGCGGCTGTCAAAATAGCATACCAGACCGTAATAC
Source organism: Phrynocephalus versicolor (assembly GCA_023846285.1). Taxonomy (NCBI): domain Eukaryota; kingdom Metazoa; phylum Chordata; class Lepidosauria; order Squamata; family Agamidae; genus Phrynocephalus; species Phrynocephalus versicolor. The sequence goes on along the minus strand of JAHTLZ010000379.1, from coordinate 62,675,257 downwards.
AGTACGTAAGGACACTTTCTATTGTAGACCGATAGAAGGAGGTCATCAGTTGTTGTTTCACATTGTTTTTCTGCAAAAGCCTGAGGAAATGGAGTCTCTGTTGAGCCTTCCTGGCCACATGGGTTGTATTAATTTTCCAGGTAAGATCTTCACTAAAATGAACTCCCAGGAATTTGAAGGAGGAGACTCTCTCCACCTGGCCTCCCATGATGTACAGTGGAGCAGGTTCCTCTCTTTTCCTCCGGAAGTCCAACACCATCTCCTTAGTTTTGCTGATATTTAGGTGCAAATTATTTTCTAGGCACCATGAGGATAATTTTTTGGACCTCCCCCCTATATACTGATTCATCTCCACCTGTTATAAGACCCATCATGGTAGTATCATCTGCAAACTTGATGATTACAGTGGATGAGTCAGATGCTACACAGTCATAAGTATACAATGAATACAGGTAGGGACTAAGCACACAGCCCTGTGGGGAGCCAGTGCTAAGCTTCAATGAGGTAGATGTGAGAGGCCCGATCCTCACTGTTTGAGACCGATCCCTCAGAAAGTCTTTAATCCAGTCACAGATGCTAGAAGAAAGGTCCAAGTCTGATTCACTAGATGTAGCCTTTTGTAGCCTTTTACAGCCTTTTGAGTGAAGAAAAAGATATTTGCCTGCTTGCAGAAGGATAGCAAAGATGGGGCCAGGCTGACCTCTAGTGGGAGGGAGTTCCAGAGTCCAGCAGCAGCCACAGAGAAGGTTCTCTCCTGAGTCCCCAACAGATTATCTGTTAACTGTCAATATTTCAGTTGCACAAGACACTTCAGGGGGTGTTGGGAACTTGTGATAGTAGATTGTACAGGAAAGTATAAATGCATGAGTTTCCGTTCCAACATGAGTGAGGGCTAGATGTACAAAATTCTGCACAAGGGAATTCATACCAAATCATCTCCTGGCGGCACTTACCCTTGGCCTGGGCAAAGACCTCCACAAGCCGTTGGGCTTCCTCCTGGATTTGGTACTCCATGCCTTTCTTTCCCATCCCCAGATTCCGCATGGTAGCCATGCCAAACCGTCTGTGCTGCTTCCAGGAGAGACCGTTGCCAAATGCGATACCTGAGGCCACCAAGAATCAACAACAAATCAGGATTTCAGCATGGAATACGCCAAACACAGTGCCTTTCCCGTATCCTGTTCTCCCCAAACCTTGTTAAAGAGAATCCTATTGTAGATTTCTGTCACTGTAAGTGTAACAGAGGCCCCTATCCTACGTCCCTTTAAATGCAGATTAAATTTATAAATAAACCGTGTCCAAAAATGCCATCCCCACGGCCACCTTTTGGAAGTACAGCTGGATTCCATATCTGCAGGATCACTTTCCACTGATTCAGTAATCTATGGTCTGAAATATTTTTAAAAAATACAAGAAATATGTACTTCTAAAGATGAAGTTGTCAGAAACGGCCACTAGAGGGAGCGAGAGACCATGCTATATAGAGAGTTAACAAAGAGAAATATATGTTATTGCCACAATTGGACACTCGGGGGTGCCAGAGACCATGCTATGTATAGCATTCACTATTAAAACGGCATTCACTATAATCCACATTGCCCCGCATCCACAAAGCAGGCACTGTGACCCAATTACGTGGATAAGGGGGTCCTATCATAAAGTGCTCTGAGTTAAGAAAACTGTAGATATTATCTGTTACATGCATTATGGTGTGACTCATCTTGCAACCGACAGTGCATGCAGAGATTTCATAGGTTGCAGGAACATAGGTTACAAGAACTCCAGTTGCCATGACTCAACTTCCAGATTACAGGAACATGCGTCTAAAAGTTACACCATTTGCACAAGAGCACTACAGGATTTTAACAAGAACAAAACCAAAGTATTTATTTATTTATTTATTTATTTATTTATTTATTTGCATCTCTATCCCATCCATCTGACCAATGGCCCAGAATGAGTGAAATCTAATTAAATTACTTATTCTCAGCAAAGTACGGTCACTTTTTCTGTTTAATCTATTAAGCTTTCCTCTTTTCAGTACCTCTGCAGGACACATGTCTTCCATAAAGACTTTGATCAGATTAAAACAGGCTCCTGTTACCTTCTTATTGTTTTGGGTTCATGTAAGAACCAAAGCTTCTGATTCTGTGGCTACCTCTGCAGTTCCACAGGGCCTTTCGCCTGCAGGACAAATCTCCACATACTTAATATCTCTACATACTTCCTGCATTCTTTTATCTTCCTTCTTACAAAGAAATGACTCTTCAGCTTACTTACCTCTTCTCTTAAGGGTATCAAGGAGGAAACGGGTTATTGGGCGGTCCAGTAATTCTTCTGAATGGTTAATGAGGGCCTCTCTCACTGCTTGGAATCCAGACAGGACCACAATCGGATAGTGTGCCACCCATATTGTGTAAATGCTCCCATATCGCTTAGAAAGCTGTTGTTGGATGGGAACAGAGGGGGGGAAAAAACAACCCATTCAAACTGAGAGATGATTTCAAGTGGGTAGTCTCAACACATTTTGGTTTTCCTCTATGCTGCAACTTCACAGCGAGGGTAACTCTCACATCTCCCCTTTTTTTCCTGCCCAGTTGTCCTTTCTGTTTTGTATTCCAGCCTTCTATTTGCTGAGTGAAAAGGATAAATGTTACAAGTATGTCATAAAATATACAGCAGGTGGGTGGCACTACCTAAAAGCTTTTGGAGATGTGCTGATTTGTCTCAATTCCTCATGAGTTGAGGCTAGAGATGGGCATGAAACGCCAACATGGCATCTCATTTCGTTATTCCTTTGCTCCTCCATTTTGTTTTGTTTAATAAGAAATGATTTTTTTGTAAAAAAATTGTTTTGTATTTATTTCATTTCATTTCGTTTTGTTCCCCCCCCCTTATTTTTTACTTTTTGTTTCTGAGCCACTCCCGGGCCGGGGTGGCGTTTTTGTTTTAATTAAATTGCTTTTTAAAGTCCCCAAAGCTGGGGGCTTTTTAAAAAAAAAATTCACAGCTGAGAAGGTGGTTGCTTTGCAGCACTTAAGGTCGGGACTCCGGAGGACTCCATCGGGATTGGGACACAAGGCAAGGTAAGTGACCAGAATGAAAAACGAAATGAACAAAACAGAAATTTCTGTTTCATTTCGTTTCATTTTTCTTTGATGGGTTGGTTCGTTATTCATTTCGTTAGCTAACGAAACAAATAATGAATAACAAAATGAATTTTAAAATTTTTATTTTGTGCCCATCTCTAGTTATCCGTGGTTGGTGATCAGCAGGTGCTGGGGAGGTCGGCAGTGAGAAGAGGGGAAGAAAGCATACTGACGCCAATGCTGGCCAGCCAGCCTCTGGAGGGGTGGGGTGGGGGCTTAAGAGGACCCGCCTGGCCAACCGGCCTTTGAAATTGCCACTCAGGTCCTGGGCGGCAGATCAGAAGTGTGAGCTCGAGTGGAAAGTTCAAAACTTCCGGTCTGCTGCCCAGGATCCAAGCAGGAAGTTCAAAGACCAGTTGGCCAGGGGGGTTCTTCAGTCCCCACCCCACCCCTCCAGAGGGCAGCCAGCCAGTATGCAGCACCTACAGTGAGGAGGATGGCCAGCCAGCCAGCATCAGTGGTGGTAAGCTTTTTTTCCTCCTCCTCCTCTCCACCCCCCCCCCGCAGGCTGGCCACCCAGCCTGGCTGCGAGAAGGGCAGCTGGCCAATGGTGGTGGTGAAAAAAAAGAAAAAACGAAAAACTCTTTTCCCTCCTCACTGCTAATGCAGGCCGACCAACTTTCTTGCTGTCGACCCTACCACCCCTGTTACCACCATCAACCCAGAGAAGAGTGTTTGCTCTTATCCGCTGATTTTGTTATCCACGGGGCTCCTGGAACTGATCCCCCACAGATAGGGCAGTCTTACTGTATTCTTAAAGAACTGGACTTAGACAATCGTGATATCAGATTGATTGGGAATTTGCATTGGAATCAGCGTTCTGGTGTCTAGACAGATGGTCAGATATCAGAAGGGGTGCCAATTATAAAAGGTGTTTGTCAAGGTTGTATTCTCTCACCTCTACTTTTTAATATCTATTCAGAAACAATTTTCCGGGATGTTTTTGAAGGAAAGAACCAAGGTGTAAAAGTTAATGGAGTTCTTGTTAATAACATAAGATATGCTGATAACACTATCCTGCTTGCAGCAAGCCTGGCAGATTTGCAAGTATTGTTGGATTCTGTTGCTGCAGAAAGCAGTGCCATGGGATTGCGACTTAATGAGAAGAAAACAAAATTGATGGTTATCAGTAAAAAACAAAATGGTTCACAGAAGCTTCTGAAGATCGCAGAGATATAGCATAAAAACATAAGACGAGCCCTACTGGATCAGGCCAAAGGCCCATCTAGTCCAGCTTCCTGTATCTCACAGTGGTGCACGAGACTAGATATCTGTCTCCTAATGCCACTCCCCTGTATCTGCATTGAGAGAGTATCATCTTAGAAATACTTGGGATGCTATGTCAAAGATAACTGGGATCTTTCATGTGAAATCCATTATAGAACTGAACAAGCTAGAAATTTCTTCCAGAAAATGAGGAAAGTCTTGAGAAACAAAGCTGGAAGCATTTGAAATGTGGACATAGAGACGAATTCTGAAGATACCTTGGACAGCCAGAGTCACTAATGCAGCTGCGTAATGTGATAACACTCATGGGGTTGGCGAGTTGTGCAGCAAGCACACAGTGTGAAATCAGATTGAATGGCTTTTAGTGGTATGGTGTTGGGGGGAGGGAGGGAGTTCAGCCAATTTCATTGTACACTGTTTGTACATGACAATAAAGGTTATTATTAAAAATTAAATTACAGCACATGAATAAAAAGTTAGAAATCCTCAATACTGTAAAGAGAAGAAATTTCAATATTTCGGACACAAAATGCGCAATAAGCAATACCATCTGCTGCAGGTTATCCTTCAAGGAAAAATAGATGGGAAGCGTGGCCCAGAGTGTAGAAGAATATTGTGGCTTAAGAACTTAAGCCAATGGTATGCAGTGAGCACTAGAGATGGGCACGAAATTAACAATTTTTCATTTCCGTTTCTGTTTTTTTGTTTCGTTACGTAACGAAGCGACAAACGAATTTTGTCTCTAAAATGAAACAAAACGAACAGAAACACCGGAAATTTTGTCATGCGTTTCGTTTCCGTTACTGCAATATGAGTGAATTGCTTAAAATCCTTTAAAAAACGTCTGTGAAGATTCTCAGTCATCCAGGTGCGTTTAACTGGGAGTTGAGTCATGGCTACTGGACTTCTTTTTTGAGAGATAGAAACGTTTCGCTGTTCATCCACACAGCTTCATCGGTCTGAATACAGCTAGTGCAAGTAGTCCTTCTTATGGACACTAATGTCTCCCTAACGAGCCTATTCAGGCTATTGTTCATCTTATGAGCCAATCAGACCAGGGGACAAGAGGTCAAGCTGACTATAAGAAGGACTACTTGCACTAGCTGTATTCAGACCGATGAAGCTGTTTGGATGAACAGCGAAACGTTTCTATCTCTCAAAAAAGAAGTCCAGTAGCCATGACTCAACTCCCAGTTATCCTTTAAAAAATCACAAAAAATGAAATAAATGGTAACGAAATGAACGAAAACGAAAATGAATTTTTTGCAAAAATTCGCGAAAAACAGAAACAAACCGAAACGGACCCTCCAAACAACAAACGACAAACGAAATGCATTTTTTTTGATTCGTGCCCATCTCTAGTGAACACAGCTGCTCTATTTAGAATAGCTTTATATAGGAACCAGTTCAGGCTACTGATCGCCAATGTTCTACTAGGACATGGCACATGAAGAAGAAGAAGATGGTCCTTCTTGGCAGACCGCCTTTGATCTGTATTCCTGCCTTGAGTAGGGGATTGGACTGGATGGCTTTGTAGATCCCCCCTTCCAACTTCATGATTCTATGATTCCACATTGATATTTTGTTTTTTCTTTAGTTTCAAATCGCCTTGAATCATAGAATCCTAGAATCCTAGAGTTGGAAGAGACCCCAAGGGCCATCCAGTCCAACCCCCTTCCATGCAGGAACCCCCATCTGAGAGATGGCCACTGAGTCTTTGCTTAAAAACCTCCAAAGAAGGAGACTCCACCATCTTTTGTGGCCTTGAGTTTTTCGTTGTTCATCTTCCATTGATTGGACCTGATTTGGTTATGTTTATTGTTTATTGTCTTCATTCTAAGGTGTTGTTTATATAGATTGCATACTATTTGGTACTTGGCACTTGTTAATTTTGTAAACCGCTCAGAGTGGCCCTGTTGCTAGATGGTGTAGTATAAAAATCCAATAAATAAATAATAAATAAATATTTAACTGATGCATAGGGTTTCAGTTATGTAATAGCAGTCAGTTTTTAAAATAATTTTGAATAACTGCACCTGGCACTTTTGAATAATCATAATCACAATATCTTCACACTGCAGAGATGGGAAAGACCCTATGGATCACTGAGTCCAGCGCCTGTGAAGAAGGCACATGAAGACTCAAAATTCCCAACCTCTGATGCATGGCCTTGATTTGTTTTGTGCCGAGGTTGTATAAACATGTGCACCAATGGGGTTGTTTTGCAATATTCGGGTGTAACCCAGCCCTGAAAACTCAGGGTACACAGTTTTATGGGCTATTCTGTAACTGCCGCCCTCAGTTTCTCCTATGTGATAGTATCTTGAGGACAATGGCCGATCGATCGTGTTTGAAACAGATGAAAGAGGTGCACATAAAGAAATCTATAGGTCCCCCCCCCCCGGGGGGGGGTTGTGGGAGCCAACTACATTTATACAGGAAGGGTTTCAGCCATCTTTTAACTGATAAATGGATGAGTCGAAGCGGTGTGCCTTTTCACTCAGCCTTTGAGAAAACTGGTTGGGAGTAACTTGAGTGATAATGTTTGGAGTAGGTAAATGAATTGTCAGACTGGGAAAACTAGTAAGGCCAAGGATCAGTTTCTATGATCTGACTGAACGAGAAAAATAAATTTCACAACATTTAGTTGCACGTCCTGGCTTCATTTCAAACCCTGCTGTCCTGCCCAAAAAGATAGGATCTCGTGGCGTTGTGTGGGGTTTTTGTTTTGTTGTTGTTTTCATGTTTAAAAAAGGAGCAGGGTTTTTTGTTTAGTTATTTTGAATCTATAATATAGCATTTCACAGTATTCTTTGAGGATTCACCTGCTTTTAACGCATACAGAAAACTGAAGCGGGAAAATTGTTGAGAAAGAAGGTAGTAAAATACAGCCAATGAAATATTGAGGGAAGATGAGGTGATTACAGAAAAATGTGGGTGACGAATGATCTGTTAATTGACAGTTGCTCCTGCTATATTGCAGGCAATGTAAGACAGACCGAAGATGGAGAAGCTGTGGCAAACAGTACTGGTGATAAAACTTTGGTTGCAGTTACAAACCGAAAACAAATAAGGTCAGTCCCAAACTGGGTCCACCCAAGAGTTTCTAAAGGACATTTTGAGAAGCAACAAGAAAGTAGAAAATGTCAAATTTCTGTAAGCCAGAAATTTTAGACCTGTTGGCTTAATACCTATTCTGAATAAATTAGGGATCATTCCTAAAACAGACTCATGGGCCCAGGCTCAATTTTTTTTTAAAAAAAATTTGTCTTTCCGCAGTCTCATTTGATCGATATGTTTAATTTAATGCGGTATTGCTATTAGGTTGTTTATTTATTTATTTATTTATTTATTTATTTATTTATTTATTTATTTATTTATTTATTTATATAGCTTGTATGCCACCCAGAACTCAAAGGTCTCTGCCCAGTACTCAAAGGTCACAATCAAAATAGACAATTAAAACATCAAAATTACAGTAAAATTAGGACAATAGGACAATAAAAACATGTAAATACAATAAATACAATACATTAAAAACACAACACTAAAATTGCCATCAGGACCCGCAGTCATTAGTTAAAAAACTTCTGGAACAGGAAGGTTTTTACCTGGTGCCGAAATGTTATCAATGTTGGCGCCAGGCGGGTCTCACTTGAGAAGGCATTCCATAGTCTGCGGGCAGTTGCTGAAAAGGCCCTAAACCTACAAGCCATCCCTTTCACCTCCTTGAGGGATGGCTCTTTCAGGGGGGCTCCCTGGCTAGATCTTAATTGCCGGGTAGGTTCATATGGAAGGAGGCGGTCCTTCAGGTATCTAGGTCCTAAGCCATTTAGGGCTTTATATGTCAAAACAAGCACTTTGAATTGGGCTCGGGCAGCAACTGGTAACCAATGAAGGTTATACAGAATCGGCGTGATGTGTTCCTTGGTGGCCCTACCACTCACCAGCCGCGCAGCATGATTCTGAACCAGTTGCAATTGCCAGACCATATTTATTTATTTATTTATTTATTTATATCTCAGGATTAGTTCCTTTCTTTTTATTTCTATTCTACAGATCTACCCATTTATCTCCAGTAATACTGTATATTGATTCTTCTCTAGCTGACACCTGACACAGCTGACACCTGTGTCAAAACCAGGTTCCATATTATTTGAAAATCATTACTCTTCTTCATCCTTTGTCTAGTCACAATTTCACAAGTTAATTTATCATTGATACTAGTCATACTCCACATTTCTCTTTATATCACAGACATTTATTTCATTAATCTTTTGTTCAATACTTTATTCCAATCTTCCCTTCTAATTTCCTTATTTAAATCTTCTTGCCATAACTCTTTTAACATAACTCTTTTTTTGCTTCATCCATGTTAGTATTTTATATATTTCACTTATTATTCCCTTTCTAGTTTCTCTCATCTCTCCTCAGATGTATTCTTGCTGCATAATATTCTGTGAATATAATTGTTGCATTATATGTTTAAAGTAAGTATTAAATCCAAATCCATCTTGAATGAATCCTGTTCTACTAGTTGCAAATTTATTTAAAGTGCTATTTGTTCTTTCATTTGTTGTGAACCACCCAGAGTGGCCTTGCAGCTAGATGGGCGGTATAGAAATTAAATGAATGAATGGATGAGTGGATGGATGAACGGATGGATGAATATATTCCAATGAGATTAAAATAGTTATGATGGACCAGGATATTGCTCTTGAATGGAAGTGGGCACAAAGCCCCAGTTTGCCAGTTTGTGATGGTTCGTTTATCAACCAAACAGGTGTTTGACTCTTCTGAGACCTATCTCCTCCAGTGAGTGGCCAATCAGAGGCAGCACCCAGAGAAGATGGCAAAGGAAGCCAAACTGTTGCCTCCAAGTGGATGCCGCGGCTTCCCCGCCAAGCAACGGCGGCCCTCTCGTCGCGGCATGCAGGGCCCCAACTGGATCGTTCCATCTTCCCCGGTGTGGGGAGCCCGCCCTGGAGTCATCATTGCCGCCGCTGCCTTAGCCCATTGTTCTATGGTTTGATTGGTGGGGGGAGGCCTTTCTGCTCTGGGTCTACTTGCTCTTATTGAGTTCCGTTAACATCATGGTCCTAGCCTGTACCCGCCCTTGTTGTGTTTCTTCCAACGGAGAGGGGGCCGAGCCGCAACCTTTGGCTGTTGGGAGGCTCTGACAGCCTTCGTAGGCTGCGGTTCTGCCTCCGCTAATAGCCGGTGTTGTCGGCCTGACCCCCCTCTCCCTCTCCCCCCCTCCCTCGCTTTTCCACCAGCAGCCTATGTGAGCCCCCTACTTTTTACTTTTTACTTTTTACTTTTTACCTTTTTTATTTTTTACCTTTTCTTTTAGCTTATTTTGCTTGGTTTATTGTATTTTTATTTATCCTATTGTACATTTTGTTGTATTTTGTAATCAATCGTTGTATAGCTGTATAGGTTTTTTTTTTTTTTTTGGTCATCATGCAGGCAGGGACCACCATACCTGTTGTGTCGGGCCGTGGTCGGTACGCTAGGGGCTGGGGGGTTGGTCGGCTAAGAAGAACTCGGGCCAGGCATCTTGCGCCTGTCCCCCGTTCTGACCCCTCAGCTCACTGTCACGAGCCTCGGAGCCACTCCGCCAGCGCCCCCGATCTTACCTGCCTCCTGTTGAACGCCAGGTCGGTCCATAACAAGATACCCATCATTCATGATACCATCGCCGATGGGAGGATCGACCTGGCGTGTATCACCGAGACCTGGGTGGGTGCAGAGGGGGGGCGTCCCTCACCCAGCTGTGCCCACCTGGGTTCCTGGTACTGGGGGTGGGAAGGTCGGAGGGTCGTAAGGGGGGTGGGGTGGCCATTGTTTACAGAGACACTATTCAAATCAGCAGGGCCTCGACGTTGGTGATTCCAGGTTTGGAATGTGTCCATCTGTTGGTTGGGCAGCGGGACAGGTTTGGCATTGTGCTCGGTTACCGTGCTCCCCGCAACCCGGCACAATCCCTACCAGAGCTCATCGAGTTCATCGCCGCTGCTCTGTTGAGATCCCCCCGCCTTTTGGTGGTGGGTGATCTCAACGTGCATGCTGGCGGTGACCTGTCTGGTGCTGCTCTGGATTTCATGGAGTCCATGACCTCCATGAATCTGTCCCAGCATGTTCTATGCCCAACCCACAGATCTGGACACACCCTGGATCTGGTATTTTCCTCCACGTCGGAGGATTCGTGTCTGAGGGTGAGGGACATTGCTCCCACTCCCGTGTCATGGTCAGACCACCACCTGCTGTCTTTCTCTGTATCAATCGCCGCCCCACCCCGCGGGGACCTTCGGCCAATTGTATGGGCCCGCCCCCGAAGACTCCTTGACCCCGATCGGTTTCGTGAAGTCTTCGGAGGGCCTCCTGGCGGACTGGCTGACGATCTGGTTGACTCCATGGTAGACCAATGGTTTGATGAAACATCCCGGGCTGTCGACCAGATCGCCCCTAGGCGCCTCATCCGTTGCCGAGCTCGTCCCTCACCGTGGTTCACGGATGAGCTTCGAGCGATGAAGCAAGAACGGAAGAGGCTGGAACGCAGCTGGAGGAAGAACCGGTCGGCGACTAAGAAGGCTGCAGTCATCGCACAGTCCAGGCGCTATGTTCACGCGACCAGGGTGGCCAGAAGATCTTACAACACCCTGAGAATTAGTGAGGCCTCGAACCGTCAAGCAGAGCTCTTCCGTGTGGTTCGTGACCTCACTAATCCTGGACTGTCTAGGCCTCCTCCTACTGATTTCAGTAGTGAGCATTTTGCAGCCTTTTTTCAATCTAAAATTGAGGCCATCCGTACCGGCTTTGAATCCTGTTGCTCTAGCCCACTCTCGGCACCCCCGACGGCTGCGCCCCCTCGGTCTCCTCGCATGGTTGAGTTTGGGCCTGTTACCTCACTTGAGGCCTCCAGGGCCATCGCCCACTGCCGGCCCGCGTCCACCCCCTTCGACCCTTGCCCATCATGGCTCTTGAAAGCCGTTGGAGGGAGCATATCAGAATGGGCATCTACCATCGCCACAGCCTCCTTCAGGGAAGGGATTTTTCCCGCTCGCCTGAAGGAGACTGTGGTAAAGCCCATTCTGAAGAAACCCAACTTAGCATCGGGCGATTTATCCAACTATCGCCCGATTGCCAATGTTCCTTTCATGGGCAAGGTGATCGAGAGGGTGGCCGCGATCCGGCTTCAATCACATCTGGAGGGTGAGCATATCCTGGGTCCATTCCAGTCTGGGTTCAGGCCCGGTCGGGGGACCGAGACAGTCTTGGTCGCTCTGCAAGATGACCTCCTCCGGGGGGCCGACAGGGGGTGCTCCTCCTTGTTGGTCCTTCTGGACTTGTCAGCGGCCTTTGATACCGTCGACCACGGTATCCTGCTGGATCGGCTCTCCGAGGCTGGGATCGGGGGCACTGTCCACAGTTGGTTCCGATCCTTCCTCGGGGACCGGCCCCAGCAGGTTCAGCATGGGGGCGAGATGTCGGCCCCTTGGATACTCCCTTGTGGGGTTCCACAGGGGTCGTCTCTCTCTCCCATGCTGTTCAACATTTACATCAGGCCGCTGGCAGAGGTCATTAGGGGACATGGAGTCTGCTGTCATCAGTACGCTGATGACACGCAGCTCTATGTCTCCTTTTCCACCGCTGCAGATGAGGCTGTCCGGACCCTCGATCGGTGCTTGGGTGCAGTTATGGAATGGACCAGGATTAACAGGCTCAAACTCAACCCCGATAAGACCGAGGTTATGTTCTTCGGGGCTACCCCATCCAGCTACGGTGGCCCGTTTCCCACCTTGGAGGGTGTTTCCCTCAGGCCATCGGACTCAGTCCGGAATCTGGGAGTAGTCCTGGACCCGGCGCTCACCATGGAGGCCCAGGTGTCCGCCGTGTCCAGGGCTGCCTTCTTCCACCTGCATAGAATCGCCCAGATTCGCCCGTACCTGGATGGGGAATCCCTTAGAACAGTGGTCCAGGCGTTGGTGATCTCGAGACTGGACTATTGCAACGCGCTCTACATGGGGCTGCCCTTGACTCTGATTCGGCGTCTGCAGCGGGTCCAAAATGCGGCGGCCAGACTGGTGGCGGGTGTGCGTCGATATGAGCACATCACCCCAGTTCTGGCCCGCCTGCATTGGTTACCCGTTGCAGCCCGAATCAGATTCAAGGTCCTGGTTTTGGTCTACAAAACCCTCCATGGCCTAGGACCTGGCTACCTGACAGAGCGGATCGACCAGCGGTCAACTTCGGCCCGTCCAACTAGGTTGTCGCGGGCGCACATGCTGCGCGTGGCCACGCCCAGGGAGGCTCGGAGAACCTCCACCCGTTCCCGAGCCTTCTCTGTGGCTGGCCCAACGCTGTGGAACCATCTACCAGCAGAAGTGCGCCTAGCAGAGTCCCTGCCCGCCTTCCAGAAGGCTCTTAAAACCTTACTCTTTCGGGAGGCGTTTGGATGATTTTTTTTTTCCTTCCCTCCTTCCTTCTTTCCGCCATCGCCATCTCCTGCACCTGCTGTTTTATCTGTTTAGCTCTTATTATTATATTGTGGAATTTGTTGTCTTTTTAAATGCTGTAAACCGCTCGGAGTTCCCCACCAGGAAGACGGGCGGTATATAAGTCCTATAATAAATAAATAAATAAATAAATAATGCCTGCCAGAGGAGGTGAGGCTTTGAAGAGCAGGACACTTGCTCGGCCAATAAATGAACTGGTGCGAACTGCCAAAGTTCATGGAATGGACTTAAAACGTACAGTGGAGAAAGGCAAATGCCACATAGGGGATCATTAAGAAAAGAGTTGAAAGTAGAACTGCCAGCGTCGTGATACGTCTGTTAAAGCCTATGGGATCTAATCTGGGATTAAAATTCCCAATGACTACTAGAGATGGGCACAAAATGAATTTTTTGCTTCATTTTTCGTTTTTCGTTTCATTCCCTAACGAAATGAAAAACGAAGTGACCCATCAAAGAAAAATGAAACGAAACAGAAATTTTTGTTCCGTTCTGTTTTGTTTTTTTGTTTTCCCATGGGAAACCAATTGGGCACAGGGAAACCATGAGCTTTTTACACTCCCCCCCCATTGGAAGCCCCACATATCAGCTGATCAGCATTCTGGCGAGAAAAAAGTTTTAAAAGCCCACAGTTTTCCCCACCCGGCTTTTAAAACTTTTTCCCCTCCCCCGAGCCCTGCATGGCAGCTGATCAGCGCTCGAGTGGGGGGGGAACCTTCCCCCCTAACCCCAGAGCCAATCAGCTGGCGTGCAGGACTTGGGGGAAGGAAATAAAGTTGCATCAGCACTACACACACACACACACACACACACACACACACACACACAAAGTTGCCCAAGCACCACATACACACGCAGAGTACACACACATGCACATGCTTTAAAAAAGAAAGATGAAACAAAACGACAAACGAAATGAATTTTTTTTAAAAAAAATTTAAAACGAAACAAAATGGAAGGGAATGAAACAAAATGAAAAACGAAATGAAACGCCATTCTAGTGTTTCGTGCCCATTTCTAATGACTACATATTCCCTTCAGCTTTCCAAAGCCATCAGGTTAGCTACTGTGGGCTGAGAATGCTGAATGAGGCAGGCTTTTAGCCCTACCCAGCATTGTTTAAGTTCTTCTGCAATTTATGCTGGATAGCTCAGCAGAATCTGGTGGCGGGCCCTGAGGTTGAGAGTTTGATTCTCCATTTGTGCCTCCTTGATAGCAGCTGAACTTGAGGATCCACTTGGATCCCTTTCAGACCAGATGTTCTAAAACCTGGTGTGTCATTTCTATAGAGATGTCTAGGTTTGCTTCCCAAAACCAATGCAATGTGTGTGGCCTGTAACAGTTTAAAACAATTATGCAACATAAGACAATGCAATGGGGGAACTATGATGGAGTAATAAATATATGGAGGCAGAGTCTCCTGTTAACATCAGCACAGCATGGAGTAAAAACCGGCCCGGTTTTAGAAATGTGTTAACATCTGGTAGCTTAAAAAGGTAAAGATCCCCCCTGCACATGTGTGCTAGTCGTGTCCGACTATAGGGGCGGTGCTCATCTCCGTATTCAAGCCAAAGAGCCAGTGTTGTGCAAGTCCATGGCCACGTGGCTGGCATGGCTGCAAGAAAACACTGTTTTACCTTCGGTAGATAAATACGGTGCTACTTATTTATCTACTTGCATTTACATGCTTTCGAGCTGCTTGGTTGGCAGGAGGTGGGGTGAGCAGTGGGAACTCGCTCCATGGAGTGGCACCTGGGATTTGAATTGCTGAGCTGCCGACTTTAAGGAGCTACCCGCACCTTAAAGGGCAGTTTTGGTGCAAGCACTGATGGAACATACTAGATTGGGACAGATTGTTCAGCTTCTCCAGATGATCTTAGGAAACAAGGGGACACACACATTTAAACACTTTGAAATGGTTTCAAACTACAGGAAAAGAGATTCCATTTGAACATCAGGAAGAACTTCATGACGGTTAGAGCTGTTCAGCAGTGGAAGATGCTGCCACAAAGGAGGGTGGTGGAGTCTCCTTCTTTGGAGGTTTTGAAGCAGAGGCTGGATGGCCACCTGTTGGGAGTCCCGTGATGGGGATTCCTGCATGGCAGGGGGTTGGACTGGATGGCCCTTGAGGTCTCTTCCAACTCTAGGATTCTATGATTCTATGATTCTATGAATTATGACTTTGCTGGACCACTTGAGGTGGAGAGGACTCTGGGGCGGGGGGTGGGGGAAGACCAGCTGCCATTCAGAAACCAGCCCAACCTGCAGCTGGATAGCTCAGTGGTTTATGTCACTGGCTGCAGAGCCAGTGGTTGGAGGTTCGATTCCCCACTGTAACTTCTTGACAGGGGATGGTCTATGGAGAAGAGATGAGGGAATGACCTGAAAGAGCCAAGAGGGAAGAACTCCACAGCAAGATGGCTGTAGGAGAAGTGCCACACCTTCAACCACATGAGCTGTGATACAGGTACAGTGGACCCTCATATAACAAAATGGTTTGTATAGCATAAAATCTGTACAGCATAAAAAATTCCGGAGATAGGGGAAATTTGCTTAACAGAATCGCCTATGGGGCGAATCCATACAATGCAAAAATGGTCTCGAATAGAGATTACTCTCTTTTCAGTGCATTCCTATGGGAAATTTGTACAAAGGAAAATTTGCTTAACATAACTTCATTTCAAATGAATTAATTCCTTTATATAAGGTACGACTGTATACCATTACTCTTGACACTGTAACAGGGTAGGTGTAACATGGTTCCATTGCCTACAATCAAGGTTCCCACTAAACTGCCTGGCTACACCTGCCTCTGGTACACACCGCACAGGGATTTTCCACCACCACCCATGCACCTGTCACAACTGTTCTTCCAGTTGCTTGTGCATGCATGTTGCCCATAACCGATGGGCATTAGGGTGTTGACTAGTTTTTGGGTCTGAATCCCAAGTCCAAGCTTGTAGAGTCTGCATGCCTTCAAAAGGGGATTGGACAGATTCCTGGAGGAAAAGTCCATCACAGGTTACAAACCATGATGGAGATGTGTAACCCCCAGTCTTAAAACCAGGGTCCTTCAAGGGCCAGATGCAGGGGAATGGTATCAGGAGACAGAGATCTAGTCTCGTGCACTCCCAGATGCATCTGGTGGGGCCACTGTGAGATACAGGAAGCTGGACTAGATGGGCCTTTGGCCTGACCCAGCATGGCTCTTCTTATGTTCTTATGGTTCAACTGATGTATTGCAGCTAAAACTGTGCTCATAAACTGGGGTTCAATCCCAGGTAGCCAGCTCAAGGTTGACTCAGCCGTCTATCCTTCCGAGGTCAATAAAATGAGTACCCAGCTTGCTGTGGGGACAATGTATAGCCTGCATAAATACATTGTAAACCACCCAGAGAGTGCTTTAAGTGCTATGGGGCAATATATAAGCAGAACAGTTTTGCTTTTGCTTTGGTACCATGCCCCAGATACCAAGACCCAAGTCCCTATTAAAAACAACATCGCCCCAAAACAAAAAGTAGAGGTGGATAGGTTCCAAATCACAAGCCAAGTCCAAGTCATTGGGGAAATTCAGTCAAGTCTAAGCTGAGGCACCAGTACAAATAAAGTTGTGACTTGAGGCGTTTGCTGGATCAAATACAACTTCCTAATACATTTCAAGGCAACCACATGTAGTGTAACTGTTTTTATCCTGTCAAGTCATTTCTAATTTATGGTGAGCTTGTGAATTAACAATCCCTAAAAAGCCGTAATAGTAACAAACCTGTCACCACAATCCAATCTGATAATAATGAAGTAACTCTGCACCTTCATTTACCTCTTTCCTGCAGTAAGAAAATGTCAAAAGCTCCTTTTTTTGTCTAAGATTATGAGAGGTCTTGTCTATTTTTCAGATTTCTGGACTCTTCTCCTTCACTCAGTTAGCATAGAAATTTTTCCACCTATTGTATACATGTTTTCTGAAAAATACAAGTTATCATACATATCAGGTTTTTTTTTGTTAATTCTGTTGCTGCTGGGGAAAAAAACATTTTCACTGTTGACCAAAAGAATCTCTGCTCCCATCATCATGTGACCAGCTTCAGGCAGACGCAAATCCAGAATCATCTACAAACTGATTTTTATACCCAAAGGGAATACAGTAGGACCCTCGTATTTGCAGGGGATTGGTTCTGGGACCCCCTGTGGATACAGAAATCTGCAGATAAGAGCTAACACTCTTATCTAGGGTGACAGTAGTGGCGAGGAGGGGAGGTGAAAGGAGGTGGCAGTGGTGGTCGAGGAGGGGGTAAAAGAGAAGCAAAGGGCCATCCCCCCTCCTGCCCCACAACCCCTGTCCGCCCCTGCCTTTACCACCAGGCCAGCACGGGGAGTCTCCTCAGAAGTGAGGAGGAAATCTCCTCAGTAGTGGTGGTGCCCATGTGGACCTGCAGATATCTACAAGCTGTGCGGGTACTTCTTCTGCCACCACTGCTGATGTTTCAGACAGACAGTGCGGGCGCCTCTTCTACAGTGGCTGCCAATGTTCTGGGCAGCCGACTAGGGCGCCTCTTCTGCCATCACCCTCGACATTTCAGGCACGTGGCACAAGCGCCTCTTCTGCCACGGCCGCCCTCTTATACCACTGCCTAGAGATGGGCACGAAACGAACAATTTTTCATTTTCGTTTTTGTTTTTTTCCGTTTTGTTAGCTAACGAAACAACAAACGAATTTTGTCTTTAAAATGAAACGAAACAAACAGAAACACCAGAAATTTTGTCGTGCGTTTCATTTCCGTTACTGCAATATGAGTGAATGGCTTAAAATCCTAAAAAAAAAATCACAAAAAGTAGAAATAAATGGTAACGAAATGGTAACGAAACGATCGAAAATGAAAACGATTTTTTTTGCAAAAAAATCATGAAAAACGAAAATGAACTGAAACGGACCCTCCAAACGACAAACGACAAACGAAATGCCATTTTTTTTTATTTGTGCCCATCTCTACCACTGCCATCAGTGATGCAGGTCAGCACTAGGGCCACAAAGCCTGTGCAGACACCACAACTGCGCCACCTGGGCTAGTGCACCCCTGCCGTCCCTGCCCCTCACACCACCACTCGCCATCTGCAGATAACTGAATCAGCGAATGGCAAATCAGCAGATATGGGGGTGCTACTATACATACAATCCCAAGCAAAAGAGGTTGAATCCCTGTTCCAAATGTTGTCTGCCTTCTCATCAGAGATGCATCTTATTTTCTTTGCCTTATTCCTCAATTTGTAGGACTTTATCCATTTAAGTCAAATCAGGAACGGGGTGGTAGTTATCCAATAAAAATCAGACTAGAAATGGTCCAGCACAGGTTAAGATGGAAAATCTGATGTGGAACAAAGGCATAACATTGGTGCTAAGAATGTGCATTGAAAGGTTCTACCTAGAAATGAGCATAAACCATTGTTTCAGTAGTTTGTGTTGGTATCTTTTTCATGGTTGGGTACTTCCCATCTCCACCTCCTCCAATATGCACCCACTCAGAGGCAGCAATACAGGAAATCTGGGTACTGCCTCTGTGTTGGTTCCCACTGCTGATGAACACCTGTTTGGCTGGAAAAAACCCCAACATGAATTACCGACCTGGCAGTTCGTGCCCATCTCTGTTCTAATACATGGCGTGGAATTTATTTCTTAAACACAATCAACTATGGAATAAAGTTGGAAACATTTGATATTCAAATTTAACCCAGGATGTCTGTGAAGATTCTCAGTCATCCAGGTGAGTTTATCTGGATGTTGAATCATGGCTACTGGATTTCTTTTTCTTGCCTTGAAATCCAGAAGTTGAGTCATGGCAACTGGATCTCCCACCTCTAGGTAGAATCCTAAGAGGTCCAGTTGCCATGACGCAACTTCTGGACAACCTCACCTGGATGTCTGAGAATCTTCACAGACATTTCCCTGAAAAAGTAAATGAAAAGCAGAAGAAAGGAACGAGCAATGTGTCATCTGCATATGGGTAGCGAGATGTCTCCCGTTCTTAGATGACCTCTCCCTGTGGTTCCAGGTAGGCATGTAAACTTCTGGAGAACATGTCAGATCCTCAGGCAACTCTGTAAACCAGGCCTGCACAACGTGTCAACCATGGGCGACCCATAGCCCGTGGGGTGCTAAGACGTCGGCCTCCAGGTCCCCGCCCACCTCTTGACTTGGGGGCTTTCCTCTGCCGCCACCGCCAGTGCTTGCGGAGCTTGGTGTGTGGATGGGTGGGTAAGGGCAAACAGGAACTCCTCCTCCTCCTCCTCTGCCAGCACCTCAGAGCTTGGTGGGTGGGTGAGGTGAGCGGGCTCTCCTCCTCCTCCTCCTCCTCCTCCTCCTCCTCCTCCTCTGCCACCCCCAATGCCACAGAGCTTGGTGGGCAGTGAGAGGGCAAGTGGGCACACTGCTGCCAGTGTCGTGGAGCTTGGTGGGTGGGTGGGTAGGTGGGATGAACAGGCACCCCAGCACCATGGAGCTTGGGGGGCGCTCCTCCTTTTCCACTGCCACCAGCACCACCAGTGCTGCAGAGCTTGGTGGCTGGGGGGGGCAAGTGGGTGCTCCTCTGCCGCCACCGCCACCAGTGCCACGGAGCTGAGTGAGTGGCTGGGTGGGGTGAGCGGGCACGCCAGCGCCACGGAGCTTGGTGGGTGGGGGTGAGCAGGCGGAGCAGTTGCGAGGACTTGGGAAAGGAGCCCACGGGCTGTTCAACGTTGGACAACCCTGCTGTAAACCAATAGCCAAGGCGACAGACAAGGCTCCACCAACCTCACCTTCTGGAACTGAATCCCTAGGAAGGACTAGAATCCCTGCAGAATGAGGTCTTCCTGTCTCATGATGAGCCTTTTCACACGACCCCTAAGATCCGCTGGCCACTTAAATTCGGACCAGAGATCTTAGGGGTTTGTTGCTGTTCCTGCGTTCCCACCCCCTCCGCACTCCTGGCTGCTGGCTGCGTGAGGGGAGGGAGAAAAAAAGGAAGAAAAGAATGCTGCTCACCTCCGTTCTGCCGTCCCGCCACTGCATTCAGATATCTTAAAGGGGCGGGGGGCAAAAAAAAGAACAAAGAGAAGCAAGGAGAGCCCGGCAGTCACTACATTATATCCGGATCAGGAATTTTCACCTCCGGAGAGCAGGTACCTGAAAAGTGCGCTGGGACATGCTTAGGTGGGCGTGGTCGCACTTAATTATCTGTAAACTCCAGAGCTGGTGGGGAAACAATTTTAAGCTCTGGAGCTGGGAGCCATTTGCAGTGGAGTTTAGGGGTCGTGTACAAATACCCATGGTTGCTCTCCAGTGCAAAAAGGTAACAACGGGGACATAATCCCTTATTCTGGGTCCTGCTCACTTATGGGATTGTGTTCTCCTCCGTTGTCAATCATGCTCCTTATAAACTCAGCGGAACCTTCTGGACGGTCAGGCTTGTAGCCTTTCCTGTCCTGCCTTCCGCTGTCAGTCCTCTGGCTCATGGCGGACAAGATGAAAGTGGCAGGAACGGGCCTGTCGGTGTGTCCTGGGAGAGAAGTGCTGTACGTGCCCTGCTGCCTGCCCTGCCCTGTTCCTCCATTTGGCCTAGGTTCCTCTCTAGTATCACAGGATGCCAACACATCTCTAACCCCGAAGGGATGTTCAACTGGCAGCCTGGACACCTCTCTGTACGTGGAGTCACCCACAGTCATCTCAGGCTGCAAAATACCTCGGCCTGTGGTGCCCCAGCCTCAGGGCTGACTGCACCCATATCTGCTTAGCGGCACTCATTTCCACTGGATCTGTCACACCTCATTCATCACGAGAGCCTGATATGTTGATTTGCCTTCATTTCTTTAGCTTTCTCCGTACTTTTTCCCCCTTTCCCCTTCCCGCCATCGATAATTAGGATGAATCCGATAGCAGCAGTGAGGTTTGAATTAAAGGCTGCGCTCCTGCTGCTGTTCTGTTCTTTTAACAGGTTTTTTATTAATTTATGTTGATTTGTTGGTCCCTGTTTTTACTGCTTTATATTGTACTTAACTGTTTATGTCTGCTGATCTGTTCAGCCATGTGCGCCGCCCAGAGTTCCCGTTGGGAAGATGGGCGGGATATAAATTCAACAATAAATAAATAAATAATACTTTCCCACTTAACTCTTTGCGCTGGGGAAAACCTCACCCTATGGTCACCCAGATCGTAAACAGTGATGGTTTCCTTCTGCTCCCTCCTCCATATCTGTTCATGCTCTCCTATGCTCATCCTTTGCCTTGCACAGAATCATAGAATGGCTGAGTTGGAAGGGGTCTCTAAGGCCATCAAGTCCAACCCTGTGCTATTGTTCTCCTCCTCTGCCACCCCAGCAATTTCTTATTATTAATATCCTGTCCCTCTGCAGGTGCAGAACCCAAGCCATCCCATAACATGCCGCTGGAAAGGCAATGAGTGTCTGTGGAGATTCTCAGTCCTCCAGGTGAGGTTATCCGGGACTTGAGTCATGGCAACTGGACTTCTTTTCTTGCGGGATCGAAACGTTTCACTATTCATCCAAGTCACTTCTTCAGTCTGAGAAAAGTTATATAGTTATATTTATATAAATCGGAAGCCTCCCACCAACTTTTCTCAGACTGAAGAAGCGACTTGGATGAGTAGTGGAACATTATGACCCCACGAGAAAAGGAGACCGATTGCCATGACGCAACTCCCAGAAAAAGCAGGTGTAAAATAATGTGTCATTGTGATGGTATTTGCATAAATTAAAATAATGTCTCATTGTGATGGTATTTGCATATATTAATTTAAAGAGGAATGCTATCCTTTTTAGTATTCATTGTCCTCCACACCCTTGTTTTTCATGATGGAGCAGTAGTCACCCTAGTTCACATGCTATTGCAGAATGAGATTATGCGAAGAAGCTACAGTTGGGGAGAAAAAAAATGCAAGAAAGCAAAGTGTTCTGCTTATATACACCCCATACCACTTCAAGCAGTATCTAGGTGGTTTACAGCTTAATTACAGTATGCAGGCTACACATTGGCCCCCCCCCCCCCAGCAATCTGGGTTCTCATTTTACCGACCACGGAAGGATGGAAGGCTGAGTCAACCCTGAGCGTGCTACCTGGGCATTGAACCCCAGGTCGTGAGCACAGTTTTAGCTGCCGTACTGGCATATATTTATATTACCATCAAAGCATGCCTTTCTTAATCTAGTAGACGGCTGTTCTTCCCTGAGACATGTGTTGGTGTTCTGATTGTAGTAATGAGAGTAGCCTGGTCAGTGCTTCCTACTGTCTCTTCCTCCTTCTGAGACAATGCTTTCATTTAAAAAAATTCCAAAAGGATTTTAAACTGTAGCCTGACTTACAAAAATGCTTGCTTCTTCCTCCTCCCTCCATGGAGGGGCACAGGAAGTTTTTAATCCCCCAATACCATTAAGTGGCTAAGTTCCCCGCTTGAACCACTTAATGATATTGGGAAATTGGAAGTGGATGGGGAAATAGAAATTAGCAATCCATCGACCTTGGTTCGATCCCAGTGATTGCACATGTTAGATGGGCCATCTGTACTCGTTTCCCTGAGGAAATAAATACCGATACTGGCACCACAGCCCAGTACCTTCCCCTTGAACCACACTGGCATGGCAAGGATGACATGACTTGCACAAGTCGGGGAAGAGGTTAGTGAGCGACCCAACGGTTGTCCCTGATAGGGAAACAAAAAGCTGTGGGTAGAATCCACTTGTAGTAACACCCTATGCTAGCAGATTACTTAGTGAAGATATAGAAAGGACAACAATTTAAAAAGCCATCATATCTGCTCCTAGAATGGAATTGCTTTCACTTTCACATTAAGGTGATTCTCAGTGGAAGCCCCTTTATTTCTTTGATAAACACCAGGAGTTGTTCAATTTTGAGATGACAATAAATAGAACTAACTTCTCTGGGTGATTATTTTGCTACTGTAAAATGGAACAAATGATCGCTGTGAGAGATCTACATGAGCAAGAGGTAATTGTTTGTATACTGGGCAGGAAAAAAGAATACTAAAATCCTGATGGACTAATACTATTTATATCAAATAACATTCTCACTAGATGCAGGCAATCAAACTTATTTTATCACAGGATACAGAGTGCATCCCCAATATTCAGGAAAATTAGGTCAGTGGTTCTCAACCTGTGGGTCCCCAGATGTTCCTGGATGTCAACTCCCAGAAGTCTTCATCGCTAGCTGAGCTGGCCAGGATTTCTGGGAGTTGCCGTCCAGGAACATCTGGAGACCCACCGGTTGAGAACCGCTGTGTTAGACCAATGGCATCGCTAAACGTATCTCCTCAGGGAATTCCAAAACCTTGTAGTTCTGCCAAATAAATTCCATCCATCTGTATGGCATGCAACCACGTTACAGACATTTGCCAACATAGTTTCTTCAGCGGTTATAATGGGGGGGAGATACCCCCCCAATTCTACTTGTTAAATTTCCAACACAGCTGACCATTTACCAAGAGGTACCTTCAGGAAACTATCTGGAGAAAGTCCAAAGCCGATTTGCCACAGGCTTCCGACGAAAGGAAGTGGAAATGGTCCCGGTGGGTATTGGCTGTACTTCCAGAGCAGCTTCAGGTAGTAGAGGGTCAAGAGCCCCATCAGCAGGATAGCCAACAGTTCCCAGACGCCAACCATCCCTCTTGCCTTTTCTTCTTCTGCTTTGGTATTTTACGCCTCGGGTTGGCTCAAGGTAGACTGCTTTTTCTTTTCTCAGATAAGCAGCCCCTCCGATCTCTCCGTCCTCTGGCAATCTCTGTATGTACTGCATTTTAAATGTGCAAACCAGGAGAGTCCTCTTTCGCCACACCTAGTTATGCGCAGACTTGAGGCTCTCTTTGCATGAGTTATGACTCAGATTGCCATTATCAAGATGGTTGATGGCTTTGATAGGCATCCATTTATGGAAGATGCTTTGGATCCATCCGAGGTTCCATTGATTACACTGGTGGTGTTGGCAGGGATGTTTTTGTTTTGTTTTGTTTTGTTTTGTTTTGTTTTGGGTTTTTTTTTTTTTTGCGGGGTGTAGGTTGTGGGGTGGGGAGAGAAAAGATGAAAAGCCCGTGATAAGGCAGTGTCTATGTTGACCTCCATGTCCATCCCAGGTCAGTGGAGAAGGGAATGCAAGATGCATGATAGAGCACATGATAGATTGTTGGAATTACGGCAATAGGCCACCCAGAAGCTGGGGGAACCTTATCTCTGAGGTCTCTGTTGACCTCCACAGTACCCTGAATGTGCTGAGTTCTGATTCTGAAAGCTAAGCAGGATTGAGGCAGGCTAGTACTTGAAGGGGAGACTGCCAGGGAAAGACCTAGCTCTCCAGGAAAGACTGTAAAACACTGAAGTGCCACAGCTGCTAAGCAGAGATGAGTGACTGGCCTGTATCACATGTCCCTTTAAATCCAGATTAAATTTCAAGATAAACCATGTCCAAAAATCTTGTACTCACGTGGGTGGGGGGAACAAAAACAAAAACAACACATGATAGCGCCCCCTTTACGGGTTTTCCAATACCTACCTGGAGAAGTTGGGATATTTTTTTTTTGCCTCACTTAAAAAACCACATTTTTTTGGAGCCAGAAGTCTTTGGGACTGTGTATATGATCCGGTTTTCTTTCTTACTTTTAAAAATAGCACCGGATGGCTGTTCCTGGGGCTAGTCAGTGCTATTATTTTTAATTATTTTTATTCCCCACACACACACACACTAGCAGCAGTCAACTGGCCTGTGGGCCGTCGGACATTTTTTAATTTTTATTTTATTTTTATTTTTATTTCCTTAGCCCCCACCAACCAGCCCTGTGGCTGTTTGGAGGTTTATTATTTATTATTTATTATTTTTATCCCCCCCCCCAAGCGCTAGTCAGCTGGCCTGCCAGCAGGTCGGGGCATTTTTTTAAATTTTAATTTTAATTTTTCCTTAGCTTCCGGTAGCTGTCCCTGGGGCTGGTCGGCCATTTTGTTTTATTTTATTTTTAAAAATTTCTTCTGTGCCTGCTTGAAGCAGGTTAGGGCCGTGGGGGGCATAACAGAAACAGAGTAGAACCCAAGGGATGTGGGAACTCCGAACCTACATCTTCAATCACGTGATCAGGTAAGGACAAAAGCCGGGAGTTTCCCATTCCTTGCATCTTCCCCCTTGTGTCATAGTGCCCTTAAAGGTGCATAAACAGGCTGTTTTCTTTTTCATCAGCTCTCCAGTGAGACAGGCCAACAGAAAGAGCCTCCTTCTACTCTCTGCTGACCAGGTTTAATTTGGGGTGGGGGGCACTGGTGTCCCCGCCCTACCCCCCAATGAATCATAGAATCATAGAGTTGGAAGAGACTTCATGGGCCATCTAGTCCAACCCCCTACCATGCAGGAACCCCTTCACAATATTTCCGACAGATGGCCATCCAGCCTCCAAAGAAGGAGACTCAACTACCCTCCATGGCAGGATATTCCACTGCCGAACAGCTCTAACTGTCATGAAGTTCTTTCTAATGTTCAAATGGAATCTCTTTTCCTGTAGTTTGAAACCATGGCCCTGAGTCCTAGTCTCTGAAGCCATGGAACTGTTCTATTGTTGTCATTGCATCCCGTAAAGTTGCCCTCGACTTACAACAAACCTATGAATGAGCGGTTCCTAAAATGTCGTGTCCCTCAACTGCACTACTTAGCTCTGGAAGACTCATGTTTTTAACCCTCCTTTAGGGAGTCACTCTCTTTGGTATTTTTTCTTCCTCTTTTCCTTCTGCCTTCCACCTTTCCCAACGTAATTGTCTTTTCTGCTCCCATCATCATGCGATCAGCTTCAGGCAGGCGCAAATCCAGAATCATCGATAAACTGATTTTAAGAATCCTCCCTTCTCATCCTGTACCTCGATGCTGAACAGCCTCAGTTCAACATTTTTGTCTCCAGAGCTAAGTCCAGCTTGATTTATGCTAGGACTTCAGGCAAAAATCTAAAGAAACAAAAACAAAAATCCAAAACAAGGCTCGTCCCCCTTAAAGACTATTATATTTTAATATAAGCATTCGAAAGACGATTATATTTTAATGTAAGCTTTTGTGGACACATCCACTTTGTTAGGCGTGTGGAAACAGAATGAAACGCTGAATAAAATATGAGCTTCATAAGTAGGCCATTCTAAATATTCATTGGCTCTTGGGTGTTTGGTATACTTCTTCATGCAATCATTTATGCCCTATGTATTGTCATAAACTTTCCTTGAGGACACAGGAAACAGGTTTGGAAGACGGGTGGTTCAGTTGATTCTCTCTCTCCCCCCCCAACCCTTGAACCCATGGTCTCCCCAACCCCCTTCTCTCCCCCCTCTCATCTTTGCTCAGATCTGGTGTCTGTTTTCTGTCTCCTGACGGAAAGTTTACAATGGTACCCTAAAACAACATGCTGACAACCTGGAACAAGCTCAGAGGAGGGTGACAAGGATGATCAAGGGTATAGAAACCAAGCTGTTAAGAGAAAAGATTGAAAGAACTGGGCTTGGATAAAAGAAGGCTGAGATGTGGTAGGATAGCAATTTTCAAATATCTTGAAGGGCTGTCATTAGAGAAGGGCACGAAACGAACAATTTTTCGTTTCCGTTTTCGGTTTTTTTGTTTCGTTACGTAACGAAATGACAAATGAATTTTGTCTCTAAAATGAAACGAAACGAACAGAAACACCTGAAATTTTGTCGTGCGTTTCGTTTCCGTTACTGCAATATGAGTGAATTGCTTAAAATCCTAAAAAAAATCACAAAAAATGAAATAAATGGTAACAAAATGGTAACAAAACGAATGAAAATGAAAACGATTTTTTTTGCAAAAATTCACGAAAAACGGAAATGAACCGAAACGGACCCTCCAAACAACAAGCGACAAACGAAATGCCATTTTTTAAATTCGTGCCCATCTCTAGCTGTCATACAGAGGAGGGGCAGGATCCATTCTCAATCATTCCAGAATGCAGGACATGCAGCAATGGGCTGAAGTTATGAGAACTAGGGATGGGCATGAAATGGAAAAATAATGTTTCATTTCATTTCGTGTTCCCCCCTGTTTTGTTTTGTTTCGTTCCTTACAATTTTTTAAAAAAAATTGTATGAAACAAAATGAAACAAAATGAAATGACTCCCCTGGATCCTAGAGGCACCAGATCTGGTGCCCGGGATTCCGGGAGCCATTTTTAAAGGGCTCCAGCCATTGACAGCTCGGCAAGAACCCGAAAACAATGGAATGAAATGGTTCATTTCAATGGGAAAACGACTGTTTCGTTTCATCTATAACAAAATGCTGCTTCCTCCTTTCATTTCTTTTCATTTCGTTTCATTACATAACGAAACGACAAAACAGCATTTGGTTTTTCGTTTCCTTCCCATCCCTAATGAGAACCCAGCCTTTGGCTGAGTATCAAGAAAAACTTCCTAATTGCTAGGGCAGTAGACCAATGGAACCAATTATCTCAAGAGGTGGTGAGTGGTCCAACACTGGAGGCATTCAAGAGAAATTTAAACCACCACCTGGCAGAAACCCTATGCTTTTATTCTTGCATAAAGCAGGGAGGTGAACTTGATGGCCTTGCAGGCCCCTTATACTGTATTAATCTTTTTTAATTCCTTAATTTCTGCCCTTCCACATATCAGTCTTCTTTAGATTTCTTGGTTCCAGTCCTCTTTTTTTTCACTAAGGTTTGAACCAAGGTAATACAAAAAACCCAAATTATTTTAATTTTTTCATTCTCAGCATGTAAGTTGTGTTGTTCTTCTGTTGTCATGATTTGGGTCTTCCTAATGTTCAACTGTGGTCCTGCTTTAGCACTTTCTTCTTTCATTTCCACTAAAAGCTCTTTCCAGTCTTTGTTGCTTTCTGCCAGCAAGATGGTGTCATCTAACTTAAACTACTTATGTTTATTAATGCTCATTTTCATTCCCCCCCATTCCGGTGAATCTAGAGCTGCTTTCCACGTGATATTTTCT
Organism: Phrynocephalus versicolor; assembly: GCA_023846285.1. Classification (NCBI taxonomy): domain Eukaryota; kingdom Metazoa; phylum Chordata; class Lepidosauria; order Squamata; family Agamidae; genus Phrynocephalus; species Phrynocephalus versicolor. The sequence goes on along the minus strand of JAHTLZ010000379.1, from coordinate 62,647,378 downwards.
ACATACAGACTGAACATATAAGAGAATGAAATACACCCTTGTCTGACACTTTTGCCTATAAGAAACCATTCTCTCTAACCATATTCTCTTCTAAAATCTACTCGTCCACAAAACAAATTACACATCAGGACAAATACAGAGGGTCACCCTTTTGTTTTTCCAGAACAACCCATACTGTCTCATGATCTGAACAGACTAAAGGGTTTTCCATAGTCTACAAAGTGCAGGCTCTAGCATAACAGAATTGCTGTTCTGTGCCATCAAGGCAGAACTAATTTATAGTGAGCCTAGTAGGGTCAGGTAGAGTCTCAAGGTTAGTGAGACATTTAAGCAGTGGTTTTACCCATTCCACACCTCTAGTGAGTTCCCGTGGCTGAGCGAGGATTCAAACTCAGGCCTTCTGAGTCCTCAATAGTCCATCAATCTATTTGATGCATCAAACTGGTTATCCAATATAATAGCATAACACCTTGCAAAGGAGGGACCTGGAGACAGCACTGCTATCTTGTGTGCATACATGTGCAACTTTGCTGACAGCACTGTGCTTTGTAACCTGTATCCCTGCATGGCCTCAGCAGATAGAAGCTGGGACAAACACATTGATTTTAACGAAGTCAGTCAGTTAATTTATTTTATTGAGAAAGAAGGTGGACATAAGAACATAAGAACAGCCTAGCTGGAACACGCCACAGCCCATCCAGTCCAGCATTCTGTCTCACACAGCGGCTCACCATTTGCTTCAGGGTATTCCCAAGCAGATGTCTTCACCTGCCTACGATTCCCTGCAAATGGCATTGAGAGCTATCCTGCCTACCTCTCCAACTCGAAGATTGTCCTTAGGCATCCATAATGATAGTCATTGATACCCCAATTCTCCATGAACTTGTTTAATCCTTTCTTGAAGCTGTCACGGCTGACAGCTGTCACCACTTCTTCTGGCAGGGAGTTCCACAGACCAGTGATCCTCTGGGTGAAAAAGTACTTCCTCTTATTTGTTTGAGACCTAGCACCCAAACGTTTAATGGAGTGCCCCTTAGTTGTAAGAACATAAGAAGAGCCATGCTGGATCAGGCCAAAGGCCCATCTAGTCCAGCTTCCTGGATCTCACAGTGGCCCCACCAGATGCGTCTGGGAGTGCATGAGACTAGGTATCTGTCTCCTGATACCCCCCACCCCATATCTGGTCCTTGAAATACCCTGGTTTTAAGCCTGGAGATGACACATCTCCATTATGGTTTGTAACCTGTGATGGACTTTTCCTCCAGGATTCTGTCCCATCCCCTTTTGAAGGCATCCAGGCCAGATGCCATCACCACATCCTGTGGCAGGGAGTTCCACAGACTAACAATGCGCTTGGTGAAAAAATATTCTCTTCTGTCTGTTCTTACTCTCCCAGCCCTTCTAGTGCTGATAGGGAAAACAGTTTTTCTTTATATACTTTGTCCATACTGTGTATGATGTTATAAACTTCAACTCAGCTGGTCATTTGGTTACATGTAAATCATTGGATCTGAAAGGTGCTGGATCTAAAAGGTATTAGGACATGCATGCAATAGTATCAATGCAGCTTGGGCTCACAGGATTAAAGTCGCAGATGCAGCAAGGAGTGCCACCCTCTTCCCTGTTTCTTCTGAACTTAGCTATAAGCCTGACAGTAGTTGGAGAAATAATATTTTTCCATAGGAACTGTATACAATTGGACCCCTCTATCCTCAGGATCAGCATCTGCTGATCCACTTACCTGCTACCTGAAAATACCATTCAAAATATATACTGTTATTTAAAAATATCTCTCCGGGGTGCATTTATTAGAACTGACCATTAGAGGGAGCCAGAGACCATGCCATATCTAGTATCCCATACTCTTCCCCATCTGCAGTGGGGACAGGCCTTGCACCGCAACCCCCTGCAGATATTGTGGTCTTGCAGTATGGTTCCAAGCTATCCCTGTTGTAATGCACAGTATTTGTGGCTAGAGTGGGGCTTTATTAGGCAATCAAGAGCCATTACATTTACAAAAGACTTGATCCTCTAGGTACGTGCATTTTTGTACTCTCTTAAAGGGGAGGAGAGAGTGGATACCTGGTTATAAGACTGTAATTAGGGGCACCCTCACTTCCACACCCACCACTACCCCACTCCTTCAATGTCAGATGCTGCTTATGTTCATCTTGCACTATTATCGCTTCCTTGTCGCTCTGTTGCTGCCAACCAATATGCAGGTGACACATCACTTGTTTGTTTCTTCTACTAAACCTTTTTATTAATTTTCCTTGTAAACACGGTCTCTGCATTTTCTCTTCTGTAAGTGAGCAAAGTAATTAGTGCTGCTGTCGTGTTGCTTTCCGTTTGGAGCCAAAAACATTCCTGATTTTCGGAACAGAAAAGGCAAAGCTCGTCACATCCTGGGCTGATGGCCAAATAGTTAAGGAAGGTATCAGTTTCTAAGTGACAGTCTGAGTTAGGCTTACTTGAAAGTAATATGAGTTTATACTTTCATTATTGGTCTTTATTTGTTTTTGTTTTTCCAATTAAAAAGCCTGTCTCACTTGGTATTCCACTCTTCATAGAATTCATGAAGTTGGAAGGGGCCTTTAAGACTACCAAGTCCAACCCCCTGCTCAATCAGGCCAAAATTCAAAGGAATATAAATCAAAGTTTATCTGACAGGTGATTGTCTAAACTTCTCTTGAAGGCCTCCAGTAGAGATGGGCACAAAACGAACAATTTTTCGTTTCCGTTTTTGTTTTATCATTTCGTTACGTAACAAAACGACAAACGAATTTTGTCTCTAAAATGAAACGAAACGAACAGAAACACCGGCAATTTTGTCGTGCGTTTCGTTTCCGTTACTGCAATATGAGTGAATTGCTTAAAATCCTAAAAAAACACAAAAATTGAAATAAATGGTAACAAAATGGTAACGAAATGAATGAAAATGAAAATGATTTTTTTGCAAAAATTCACGAAAAACGGAAATGAACCGAAACGGACCCTCCAAATGACAAACGAAATGCCATTTTTTTGATTCGTGCCCATCTCTAGCCTCCAGTGTTGGACCACTTATTATCTCTCAAGATCATTGATTCCATTATTGTACAGCTCTAACCATTAGGAAGTTTTTTCCCCTGACATTCAGCCGAAAGCTGGGTGGTTGTAACTTGAGCCCATTGTTGTGTGTCCTTCACTCTGGGATGACTGAGAATACGAGTAGATGCTGCCCCTTCCACTACATGATTGGGGGGGGGAGTGTGCTGCTTATATACCTTGACTGTGAAGGTGAGGTTGAGACAGAAGAATGTACCATTGATTTGTTACCAAGATTGTTTTTGGATTTGCATCTTTAATTATTGTACGAAGTGTAAACTGAAATCCTATTACCAAACACAAGCAGTGTTGTAAGATTTGGTCCACTCCTCATGGTTATATAAACAGCCATCTTGCAATTCTCGGTGGTGTATGAGCACATGCCCAAGCTTCGCTGTGGAGGGTCTTTACGTCAGGAGTAACAGGCCAAAATTCTGTTTCCATCATGGAAGAAAGTTTTGTTCACAGTCTCCCCCCCCCCCTTAAAATCTTAATCTTGGCAATCCTTCACGTTAAAAACAAATAGGAAAAGGAAAACAAAAAGCTTCATATAACCGAGCAACCTACACTGTAAACATCTTCCTTATTAAATATCTAGCCATCTTAGGCACCCAGCTATTTACACACATTGAACCACAATCTTCTCAAGAAGGAAGGACTAAGATAGTTGAGTTCATTGAACTAGACCACATTCTGAGCAGGTTTTTTATATGATGCATAAATCACACCTCTTTGGATTGGATCACAATTTCCTTTTGTGCGTTGTATTGGAATGCAAACTTGATGTCACCTTTGGAAATTATTTCACTCCTCCCATTCCTTTTTTATGTACTCAACATATTCATTGAGACAAACACTTTCCATATCCCTTCTAGGGAACCTACAAAAATATGAATAGCCACCTGTTGCGTTCTGACAGATCTATCAGCTGGAACTGTTGGAGACGGAGCCAGGACGGAGTTCAATTTCTCCCTGTTGCCTTGGGAGAAAAGCCAACCGATATAATCTTGGGCAAACTCCACACTCTGAGGAAGGGAATGGTAAATAATTTCTGAGTACTTTGTAGTTAACTTTGCCCTGGGAAGTGCTGCCAGAAATCAGAACTGTCTTGACAGCATATAATTTACATTTTCAGCTACTCAGATGGTATGAGTAATCCTATGGAATGAATGAACACGGAATCTGTTTATTGTGTTTATTGTGTTGATAATAGCCTTTCTGAAAACACATTCATTGTAGACCAAGGGCGTGCAAAATGCAAACCTTCATACCTTTAGCCAGCATAGCCCATGGTAAGGAGTGATGGAAGTTGTTAAGAACACCTGGAGGATCCCACTTTGCCCAATCAGCAAGTGCTGGTTTGTTTGTGTCATCAGGTGTTATCATCTTGTCCTTTTGCATTTGGTCAACTTCACCAAGGAAAAAGCTGCATAGAGCCAATTTAGGGTATTTGTACACAACCCCTAAACTCCGCCGCAAATGGCTCCCAGCTCCGGAGCTTAAAATTGTTTCCCCACCAGCTCCGGAGTTTACAGAAAATTAAGTGCGGCCACGCCCACCTAAGCGCGTCCCAGCGCACTTTTCAGGTACCTGCTCTTGGAGGGTGTAAAATCCCAGATCCACTTGTGAAGGAGTGAGTGCCCGGCTCTCCTCGCTTCTGTTTGTTTGTTTGTTTTGCCTCCCGCCCCTTTAAGAGAAGGAAGGACGACGACGGGGCTTGTGGAGGCTTGGACCGGCAAACGGAGGTGAGCCTGCATTCTTTTGTTCCCTTTTTTCTCCCTCCCCTCATGCAGACAGGATCAAGGAAGTGTGGAGGGGTGGGGACGCAGGAAGAGGAACGAACCCCCAAGATCTCTGGTCCGAATTTAAGTGGCCAGCGGATCTTAGGGGTCGTGTGAAAAGAGCCTTAGGCAACCACACAAAACTAGAGTGGTAAACTGTTGTCCTGTTCTTACACTTCACATAAAAGCTCTCCTCATACGTGGAATTCCCTACCAGGCTGTCCCTTCCTGATGAGACACCCTGTCTCAACAAGATACAAGACATTGCTGAGTATGAATGGGTAGTTCAGTGGTTTAGGTCTCTAGTTGCACAGACAGAGGTTGTGAGTTCAGTTCCTCAGCACACCTCCTGGACTTGATGATCCATAAAATCCCTTCCGGCTCTGCAGCTCAAAGGTTATTATTATTTACATGTATTGTTTATTATTTATTTATTAGTGCAATGCACTATTCAGGATGGTTTTTACAAGAAGATGTGGAAGTTGAGTCGTGGCAAGTGGACTTCTTTTCTTGATCGTAGTTTTGTGAGAGGTAGCCGTGTTAGTCTGTGCAAGAATTCCAGGCAAAAATCAAAGAAAGAAAAGAAAAGAAAAGAAAAAATAAATACATGTGGCACCGTAAAGACTATTATATTTTAAAGTAAGCTTTCGTAGACATGTCAAATCACAATACAGCCAAATCACTGTATACAAATGCAGTGACTCATCTAACAGCCAATGAACATTTGGTATGTAACTTATATTCCATTGTATATTATATTGTACACCTCATTCTGCTACTATATGGACATGTCCACAAAAGCTTACATGAAAAT
>JAHTLZ010000379.1:62614330-62636643 GCA_023846285.1 Phrynocephalus versicolor | reverse complement strand
GCCCTTTGGGGTTGAGTGAAGGGGGAGCAAGCCCCTCACTATGGCAAGCAAGCGGTATTCAAAGTGCTGCAACCAAGGGAATCTTCTTTGATTCGGATGGAGCAAAAGTGGCTCTCAGAAGGAGGCAGCCATGTTGCCCGGGAGAGCCCAACCACCTGCAAGGTTTGTAAGTGTCATGGCGGGGTTCCCTGAGGTGCTGGCAGGCTGGTGGCTGTCCTCTCAATGTTTTAGAAAACATTCCCATAGGAAGGCACTGAACACCAATTAATCTGTTCCGGAGGGAACGGATTAATAGATTTTTCAATGCATTCCTATGGGAAACTGCGCTTCATAATACAAATGATTCATAAGACGAATGACATCTTAGAATTAAAATTGTTTTATGAGGTATTACTGTTTTTTAATTTTTACTTTATTTTGCTTGCTGTCTTCTTCTTGGTTTTTAGAACTGTTTTTTTAATGTTGTTTTACCACCACATAGGAGAAGGTGCTTTCCCTATTTTTTAAATGTTATTTGATTAATCTACTTTTTATTTACAGTGGTACCTTGTATAAAGGAATTAATTCATTCCAAATGAAATTATGTTAAGCAAATTTTCCTTTATACAAATTCCCATAGGAATGCATTGAAAACAGAGTAATCCCATTTTTATGTTGTACGGATTCTCCCCATAGGCGATTATGTTAAGCAAATTTCCCCTATCTCCAGAATTTTTATGTTGTACAAATTTTATGTTATACAAGCTGTTTGTTATACAAGGGTCCACTGTATTCTGTTAACAGTATATAATTTGATGGGTTTGGGATGTATGTGTTTTATTTGCCTTTGTAGGGTTGTGCCAGCTGAGGCATCGGACGTTGTGACTTTGCCAACGTGCCACTGGATTGTGCAGGGAATGGTGGTCTGGTTGAGCACAGCCTGAGGTTAAATGCCTGTACTGCAGCTAAAACTGTGCTCACGACGACCTGGGGTTCAATCCCAGGTAGCAGGCTCATGGTTGACTCAGCCTTCCATCTTTCTGAGGTCAGTAAAATGAGTACCCAGCATGCCGGGGGTGGGGGTAATGCAGTAATGCAGACTGCACATTGCCCCCCCCCAGCATGCTGGGTATTCATTTTACCGACCTCGGAAGGATGGAAGGCTGAGTGAACTTTGAGCCTGCTACCTGGGATTGAACCTCAGGTCGTGAGCACAGTTTTACCTGCAGTACGGGCATTTAACCACTCCACCACAGGGCTCTTACAATTCTTCATGTGCTGTTTTTAGTTTTAATACTGCCTTTTAAAAAATTCATTGCTCTTAACCTGAATATGTCTTAAATTTTCTGGGTTGTATGTTGTCCTTCAATAGTGTAATATTATACGGGTGTGATGGCTCAGCAGACTAAGGCTCCGAAAAGTGTCAGCTGCAAAGTCGGCAGCTCGGCCGTTTGAATCCTGGGTGCCACTCAGTGGAGCGAGCTTCCACTGTTAACCCCAGCTCCTGCCAACCTAGAAGTTTGAAAGCATGTAAAAATGCAACTAGATAAATAGGTGCTGCCGTTAAAAAAGTGGGAAGGTAAAACAATGTTTTCTTGCAGCCATGCCAGCCACGTGGCCATGGACTTGCACAACACTGGCTCTTCAGCGTGAATACGGAGATCAGCACCGCCCCTAGAGTCGGACATGACTAGCACACATGTGCGGGGGGAATATTTACTTTTACCTTTTTATCTGAACCTCATTGAGGCTGATGACACCACAGAAGCCATCTTAGAAAAGCAAAATGCGTTACTTAATTATATACCATCCCATAGTGCTTAAAGCACACTCTGCATAGTTTACAAGTAATTATGCAGGCTACACATTGCACCACCAGCCCCAGCAAGCTGGGTACTCATTTTAGCAGACCTCAGAAGGATAGAAGGCTGACTCTGAGTCAACCACAAGCCAGCTACCTGAAGGAGAAAGGCGGGGCAAAAATATTCAAAATAAATAAATAAATACATAAATGTGCAGAGGCATCCCTGACCACTGCCAACATTTTGTGCATCAATACTACCTACATTTCCACTAAGGCTGCTATCTCACCTGGGGAAGATCCTGATCTTCGGAAAGTCTGGCTTTTCCTCTTCCTCCCCTCACATGACTGAAGATGTGGGATAGCAGTTCCCACGTACAAAGGGCTTTTTAAAGTGCAGTTCAGCCCCATGAACAGCAGGTGGTGCTAGGATTTTAAAAAAGGAGCAGCTGACTGGCGATAGGGGTGGGGGAGGTTTTTAAAAAGTGCCCGATTGGCCAGCTGCCTGGCATTAGGAGGGGGGGGGAAATAAAAAAAACATTTAAAAAGCACCAGACCAGTCAGAGGACCAGCTGACTGGTGCTAGGGGTGGGGGTGGGGGGAGTGAAAAGAAAAAAAAACAGCACCTGATCACCCCAGGAACAGCCAGTCGGCGCTATGAGAAAGAAAGAAAGAAAAGAAAACCGGATCATTTATGCAGTACCACGACGTCTGCCTCCTTAAAAGGTCGATTTTTTAAGCGAGGCAAAAAAATCGCTACCTCTCCAGTAAGTCTTGGAAACCTCACTTAAGGGGCGTTACCGGGTTTTCTTTTTTCTTTTCTTTTTCTTTTTTTCAAAAAGCCCGGTGGCCATGGGGATGGCATTTTTGGACACAGTTTATCTACAAATTTAATCTGCATTAAAAGGGACGTGGGATAGGGGCTTTAGGGAGAGGTTTACACTACCAACAGGGAGAAAACGCCTGAATTTCCTTTTTCTTTCTCACCAGCCAGTATGAAATATATGAAGGTTCTCTGTTCTCTAACTTCCCTGCTGAAAACCCACTTTCACTGTTTCCTATTTTCTTCCTCATCTTTCCCCCTGCTTTGTGACTTCGCTCTTTAGCCAAGGAGCCTGTGAGTGAGGGCAGCATTGTCCAGATTATATCATCGGACTTTCTCAGGGCTTCATTATCTGATGAGTAAAACAAAAAATCAGCAAACTTCAGGGTCAACACAGTTCTCCGGATTTCTCCTTGTCTCTGCCTGTTCCTCTAGTTCCCCTGTATGGGCAGTGGCTACAGAACTAAGGTAAGGAGTACAGTGTGTGGTGTAGCATACAATTATGCAACAAGGAGACAGCACATCAATACATTTCACAGCCTGGTTGGTAATCTTTAAAGCTCAGTATATAAAGCCACTACTGGAGAAACAGGCAACAGTGGCATCATCTCTCAAAAGTGTCCAACTCAGCCAGACTTTTTAGAAAAAATACAAAGAAAAGACAGGAGGATGGCTGGATTCTGGGGATTGTTTATTCTTCTGCTGATGGGTTTCCTGATTTTGCAGTATCTGAAGTTTCTTTGGTCCATCAGAAAATACCCACCTGGGCCTTTCCCGCTGCCCTTCATTGGAGGTTTCTGGAAAATCCAGACGCCAATTTCTCTGGAGACTTTCATGAAGGTAAGGCGAGCCAGTAGCTTGTTGACTTTTATTTTCCTTTGTCTGTGGGTGACACAGTTGTTGTTTGGGTGAAACCTTCTGGGCTTGCTTTGAAATGGAAATGAACGTGTAAGCGCTAGAATGATTACAAATGTGCTGAGCCAAAGCAACTGGTGATACATTGGAGCAGCTTGCAACAGCATGGGATGCTACTGTACTGTTTTATTATTGTGCAGTGGACCCTTTGTATAACAAACAGTTTGTATAACATAAAATTTGTACAACATAAAATATTCCAGAGATAGGGGAAATTTGCTTAACATTATTGCCTATGGGCCAAATCTGTACAACATAAAAATGGGATTACTCCATTTTCAATGCATTCCTATGGGGAATTTGTATAAAGGAAAATTTGCTTAACATAATTTCATTTGGAACAAATTAATTCCTTTATACAAGGTACCACTGTATTTGGAACAATTTCTACCGATAAGTACTTTCAAAGTCTATGAGAACATAAGGTAGTCTCAGTGATGTCCAGCAATGCTTTTTCTGTTGATTCCAACTTCTAGAGAGCTAGCACCTCAGTGAAGTTGTCTGTGACTTTGTGACCTGGATATCACTCAATAAGGGATGGGCATGAAACGGAAAAATAGTGTTTCGATTCAGTTCGTTTCGTTTCTAGAATAGTTTCATTTTGTTTTGTTAAAAATGAATTTTAAAGTAGTTTTGTTACAAAATGAAACAAAACGAAATGAAATGCTGATGCAGTGGTCAAATGCCTGTACTGCAGGTAAAACTGTGCTCATGACCTGGGGTTCAATCCCAGGTAGCAGGCTCATGGTTGACTCAGCCTTCCATCCTTCCGAGATCGGTAAAATGAGTACTTAGCTTTCTACGGAGGGGCAATGTGTAGCTTGCATACTGTAATTAAATTGTAAGATGCCCAGAGACTACTTGAAGTGGTATGGGGTGGTATATAAGCAGAACACTTTGCTTTGCTTAGAACTCTGTACTCTCTCTGATTTGACTTCAGGAGCCAACTCAACAACTCAATGAACATCCATTTATGTTTTGAATCTGGACATGCGTTCACTGAGAGGAACAGGGTCACCTTGAAGGAAAGATAGGGAACGGGGAATTGTGGGCCAGACTGGGTGAACAAGGTCTCCCCACACTCAGCTCTGAAAAAACACCCGTCTTGATCATGTTCTCTGTCTCTTTTTCTGTCTCATTGGAAGGACTTTGTCTGGTCCTCCGCTCCAATGCTTCCAAAGTAATAGCAGCCCAGTCCGTGCAAAGGAATAAGATTAGTGCCCTCAATCTGTGCTGTCACTCCTAATTCAAACATTACGGCTTTACAATTTCCCATGCTCTCCATCAGTTTAGAATACATACAATATTTTCTGTGCATAAGCCGAGATAGTTGTCTAAAATTGTTAGGCTAAAAATTGAGGATTGTCTTGTACACGGAAGTAAGCCGAAAAGAGACCTGCAAGGATGCGAAACTAATTTGGGGTGAGAAAAGTGGGGTGGGGCATCTTATACATGGGGGTGTCTTATAGACGTAAAAATACAGTAGTCCTTAAATGACCTTGTTGAATTACAGAGTGAACAGGCTCGTCCTGAAACAGCATTCTGAACTCTTTTCCTTCCAACACTGTCCTGAAAAGTCAATTTTCTGCTGACTTTTATTCAAGGCATTTGAGAATATCAGCGACCTTTCTCTATGTCTTGGTGGTGTTCCCCCCCCTTAATTGTTTCTTGATTTCTATTGTTAATCACCCGGAGTTCCTTCAGAAGATGGGCAGTATTAAAATAAATAAATAAATAAATAAATATTGATTTCCTCCCATTCACTCAGACACAAACGTTAAGAAAATTCCAGTCCTTCACACGTTATTCTGCTTAGCATGAGACCTCTATGTTGTCCTAATGACAAGCAAACCCTGTTCATTATAGCCAACAGGCCACACCAAAAACAATCATAATCACTTACAACAGGCGTGTCCAAACTTCGGCCCTCCAGATGTTTTGGACCACAACTCCACAGTCCTTTGTCATTGGCAATCTAAGCTTAGAATTCTGGGAGTTGTGGTCCAAAACATCAGGAGGGCTGAAGTTTGGACCTGCTTGACTTGCAAGAACTCGAAAGCACAGGGAGATTGACGGGATAGCCTGGGTTCAGATCCTCTGGGGTCAGCATCATGGTTTGCCTTTTAACCCTAACATGAATTTTGGACTTAGGCTGTTGGCACTCCAAGCTCCCAGCCCCTTTGGGCAGTCTCCAGCTCCTATGGTGAAACTCCCCACCTCTCCTCCAACCTCTTCTCCCACTGTCTTTCTATGGTATAGAGCAGGCCTGGCCAACAGGTAGACCGGGGGCTACCGGTAGCCCGCAAAGGGTTCAAAAGTAGCCCACCAGCCATCATTAAAAAAAAGTGAGGGGATAAGTTCTCCACCCCTCCCTCCCCCATCCCAAGGACCACCACTGCCCCAGTAAAGTTCTGAGTCTGCCAGCCCACTGTCTCAGTCGAGCAGGGCAGTTCAAGGGCCATGATGCATTGAAATCTGTTCCCTTCAGAACAGATTAATTGGTTTTCAATGCATTCCTATGGGAAATCGATGCTCTACTTACAAAAGTTTTTACTTATGAGCATGTGCCGTGAACAGATAAAATTTGTAAGTAGAGGGTTTAGTGTAGTAGCCCTCAGGCACTTTGGGCTGGAAAAGGTAGACCTTGGCCTGTTCAAAATTGAACAGCCCTGGTATAGAAAGCAGAGTTGGGAAAAGATGCTCTGGCAATTCACGTCCTTTCTGTGGATTGTTTTATATAGATATGCAAGTGAATTAAATCAATTTGCATTGCTGCGTGAAGCGGTGGGTGTGGGAATGAATGGGTTGTATGTGCATGGGTCTGAACCTATTGCCACATGGAGGCACCACACCAAGCTGGCATGTCACTTTCAGGTTACAAAAGGCTCCCTCTTCCTGTTGCCGTTGATCACCAGGCACTCCCTTGACCTGCCCTAATTGTATCCAGTGTTGCATATTATTGCTTGATTGCAGTTGGTAGACCTTGGAAGTACAACCAGAGGTTCAAGGAGGTTTCGAGATTTCCTAACCAGGGGTGGGCTGTCATCCGATTTCAGCTTTGATCAGATGTACAGAGCCAACTGCCTGAACCTGAAGTCACCACCCATCATGCATGACTACAAAAATCACACTATACCAGGGATGGTGAACCTATGGCACGCATGCCAAAGGTGGCACGCAGAGAGCTTTCACCTGGCACGCGACATGCTCCCTTCCCCCCCACTTCCCCCTCCAATGGACCAGCCATGAGCAGGGCCGGCGCGTCCATTAAGGCGAACTAGGCAGTTGCCTAAGGCGCCAAAATGGACAGGGGGTGCCACCACCCCCACTGGCTATCCTGCTGCCCCCGGTGCCGCACGCCCGCCCATGCGCCTCCCCCTGCCACCGCCGCCGCTGCTGCCCACCCGCCGTGCCCGTGCCTCCCCCCTGCTGCCGCCGCCCCACCCACCCGCACCCCCCACCACTGCCCCCCCACCGCCTAGGGCGCAAAAAGACCTAGCGCCGGCCCTGGCCATGAGGAATTTGCAGAGGGGGAAGTAGGGGGGCACGGAGCATGTTGCGTGCCAGGCTGTCCCTACCGCCGCCGTCCCCATCACCGCCCTCGCCCCCGCCCCCTGCTGCTGCCAACTTTGCCTCCACTGCCACCCTCCGCCCGCTCTCGTTTGGGCACGCTCCGCTCCGAAACAGGAGGACGCGGCGGGGAGGAAGCGGGAACCAGGCAAGAGCGCTCTTGTGCAGAGCAGCAGCGGCCCCCTTCCCGCGGGGCGCCTTCAACCCCACCCCATTACCCGCTTTGTAAAGGGCTCTGGTGTCCCCATCTCCCCCCCCCCCAGTTCAGCCATGTTAACCCTCAAGGGGGAGTACCGGTGGTCCCTCAACATGTTGCATCTGCCGGCGCTCAGAGGGCCGAGGGCAGGCACTCCCTCCCCCTGATCCCCACTTGCCCACGGCCAGCCTCACTCCGGCCGCTGTCTTCTGCAGAGTGCACCTTCTCCCCGGGTGAACGTCAGGGGGTGATTTTAAATAAAGATTTCATCCCACCTGCAGGAAGCTTTTTACCACGAGGCAGCCAATCGCGTCGACACTGGCTTTTTTCTCCCACTGCTCGCCGCCGACCCCACCTCCGCTGACCCCTACCTCCGCTGCCATCACTGCCGCCATCCCTGCCCACTGCCACCACCGCCGATGACCCTGACCCTACCACCCTGCCACCCCGCCGCCCTTGCTGCCCTTGCCCCAACCCTGCCCCCTGGTGCCAACCCTGACCTCCCGCTGCTGATCCTGACCCCATCGCCATCGCCCTTGCCGCCCCTGCCGCCACCCCTGCCACCTCTGCCACCATTACCATTGCCAACCCTGCCCCCCACCGCCCCCACCCGCCGCCCTGCTGCCTTCGGCCCCCACCCCACCCTCCACTTCCGCCAACCCCCCCGGCACCACTGCCATCTCCATCACCAAGTTTGGGCACTCGGTATCAGTGATAAATCAGAAGATGGTTCATTAAGGGAGCAGGTTTGCATGTAGGTCAGGGCTGTCCAAACTTTTTGCAAGAAGGGCCAGATTTAGCGAGGTGAAAATGTGTGGGGGCCGACCATTTAGCCACATTTGGCCCCCGGGCTGGACTTTGGACAAGTCTCTATAACATGCAAGGAGGCAGGGAGGACGCTGTAGCAATGGAGCTGCGGGCAGGTAGGCTGGGCAGGTGGCTGGGGGTGGTGGTGGACAGAGGCAGGGAGGGTAGGCAAACCGTAAAACAGCAAGCTGACACCTTCATCTGGTATGGGGAGGGGCCAGCTGGCAGGGATGTGTGACAGGCTGAGCCGGCGGGGAGAAGAGGCTGTGGGCCACTTGAAATTTGAAAACAGGCTGCATTTGGCCCCCGGGCCTGACTTTGAACATGCCTGATGTAGGTCGAAGTAGGATCAGTCCAGTTCAGGAGAGAGTATTTGGATGCAGAGTATCAAGGCAAAAAAGCAAAGTGTTTCTGCTTATATACCACCCCATAGTGCTTAAAGCACTCTGTGGGTGGTTTACAAGTAATTATGCAGGTTACATATTCCCTCTGCCACACCCCAGCAAGCTGGCTACACATTTTACCGTCCTTGGAAGGATGGAAGGCTAAGTGAACCTTGAGCTGGCTACCTGGGATGGAACCCCAGGTCGTGGGCACAGTTCTAGCTGCAGTACAGAAGTTTAACCATGGCCCCACAACACAAAGATGGAAACAATTGAGCATAAAGTCAACAGACGGCAGGATCAAACTACTTTGCACAAATAGGCACCCTCAAGTAACTGGGGAGGAAATAATGCAGCATTGGGCTCGTATAGGATGCTGAATACTGATGAAGACTCTCGACGTTCTCTCTGTATCTCTCCCACAGTTCCATCTCAAAAAGCTGGTTGTGGGCTGCTGTGTCCTCTAATTTCTTCTCATTGGTGTTAAAAATCAGGAGGGCCATTACAGGGGTTGGGCCATCAGCTGAGGCAGGCATGTGGGCAGCGGAGTCCTTGGGGGAGGTGTTTTGTTGTTGTTGTTTTGTCTCATGGCGCTGTCTTCTTCGGTGCCGCTGGTAGAGATCCAGGAGGTGACTCCAGCGCACTTCAGTTCTAGCGTTCTGCACCACAGCTTAAGTACAAGAAGGATTTGGAAAGGGACACATCCAATTAGGGCCTAGGTGTTGTGTATTGAGCTGTATTCCTATTGGTTTCTGTTCCTGTTCCTGTTCCAAAGGGAACAGCCCTATTGGTTTATTCAAGTTGCTGCATTTGGATCCTCAATCCTATTGGTTTCCGCCAAAAGGCAGCTTTGTGATTGGTTGTAATTGTTCCCTCCAAAATGTATCTTTTCCTAGCCAGTCCTGGCTCCTATAAATGTATCTCCCTCTCCCCAGTCCCCAGTCTTGTTCTCTCCCTGAATAAAGAGCTGTTACACTAGAAGCTGTCTCCAGCCTGCTATGTCAAAGAGCTGAATCACTGCTGAAATCACTAAACCCACTCTACAACACTGGGCATGCTGGAATCTCGTCACAGACACCAAGACAGCATGGGTTGAGAAGGACTAAGAGCAAGAGTCAAGAGAGGCCAGTGCAACCAAGGGAGGGATCTAAGAAGAAAATTAAGTTGAATGTGCTAATGAGATAACTGATCAGGGGTGAAGGGAAATGGAGGCAGAGGCCTTTAACATAAGAAAATAATATAAGAACATAAGAACAGCCTTGCTGGAACAGGCCACTGCCCATCCAGTGCAGCATTCTGTCTCAAACAGCGGCTAACCATTGGCTTCGGGGCATTCCCAAGCAGATGTCTTCACCTGCTTATGATTCCCTGCAAATGGCACTGAGAGATATCCTGCCTATCTCTTCAACCCGGAGGTTGTCTCTAGGCATCGATAATGAACATAAGAACATAAGAAGACCCATGCTGGATCAGGCCAAAGGCCCATCTAGTCCAGCTTCCTCTATCTCACAGTGGCCCTACCAAATGCATCTGGGAGTGCACAAGACTAGATATCTGTCTCCTGATACCACTCCCCTGCATCTGGCCCTTGAAGTACCCCGGTTTTAAGCCTGGAGGTTACACATCTCCATCATGGCTTGTAACCTGTGATGGACTTTTCCTCCAGGAATCTGTCCAATCCCCTTTTGAAGGCCTCCAGGCCAGATGCCATCACCACATCCTGTGGCAGGGAGTTCCACAGACTAACAACACGCTGGGTAAAAAAATATTTTCTTTTATCTATTCTCACTCTCCCAGCCATCAATTTGAGTGGATGCCCCCTAGTTCTGGTATTTTGTGAGAGGGAGAAGAGCGTCCCTGAATCCACTTTACTCATGCATTCTTATGAGACACACCTGGGAAGGTGGCAGGATGGAGAGAAAGGCCTCTCCTGATGACTTTAGCACCTGAGACGACTCATACTGCTCATACACTCCAGTAAGATGAGAAGAGCCACAGAGGCTTTCTCCCCTTCTGTGGAGAAGAGGGAGGGAGGAATCAAAGAGGCACAGCTGGCTGCCTTTTGCTGAAGGATTTTTCCTCATGTTTTGTGAATCAGGAAGCAGAAAGGTGTTGTGTGTTTCCATGCAGAGAAAGGCAAAACCTTTTAAAGGACAGAGGCCATAAGATGATGACCAAGAGGAACACTGTATATTTTGAGTTAGGATTGCGTATTAATTTTTGTTTTCATTGTTAATTTTTTTAAATTTCATTAGTTTATAAAATAAATATTTTTAAAAAAAGATCAAGAACCCCAGAAGCAATCCCATGAGATTCATGACAGAGCAGCTGGAAAGGATTAGACCATTGGGTCCCCATATGTTCTTGGACTACAACTCCCATGAATCTTCACGACTAGCTGTGTTGGCCAAGGTTGAGAACCACCGGTTTAGAGTAATCTAGGAGACCCAGAACCACCAGGGAGCAAAACAGAGAACGGAAGAGCAAAGAAAACCTCACATTCAGTGGTTAAGAACATCACCATGTGTGAGAAGGGGGAAAATAGTTTAGCAAGGACTGCCATACCCTTTGTGTCTTGTCTGTAATAGCCACTGGAGACAAGGCTGTTTCCTTGTGATCAGTTGGGGAATTGAAAATCTTACTGCATGCTGCTGATCCTATGAGCTAGTATAGCTAGAGATGGGCACGAATCGAAAAAAATGACGTTTCGTTTCGTTTAGTTGAGAGGTCCATTTTGTTTCAGTTTGGTTTTTGCGAATTTTTGCGGAAAAAAATCATTTCGTTGGTTTGTTAATTCATTATTCATTTTTACCCGCTTTGCGCGATTTAAAGCATTTCCGTGTGCGAGCGTCCCACAATGCCCGAGACCAGACAGAAAACACTAAAAAAAATTGATGATGAATATTTATTGAATAATGCTGCACATGCACAAACTGGACTGGCAGCATACTCATCATCATTCATCATCATCCTCATCATTTTTGTGCCACACATGGATGGATCCCTTTCTGAGTCCATCTCACTTAGTTTGTTTTGTTTGGAATGGGAGGAAGCAGCAGTTTCTTCTTCTTATGTATTATATTTATTTTATTTTTATTTATTCTTTCTTTCCACCTCCATAGCATCAATTCAGCACCTCCTGATGCTGGCAGAGACACAGTATAGACTAGACTAGCTATTGAGAAATAACACAAGCCAGATAATTGCACAGGGACATGCAGAAGTGCAATTGTTAAGCACAATTTTGGCTTCTACAATGTATTTCCTCTTCCTATTAACTGTCTTGTTCTGCCTGTACAGATCAGAACAAGCACTGGGCATTGTTCCAGGAGACCTTCCGATTACTACCGCTCATAGCAATTACATATTAAACACCCACATCTAAGATTACTAAATTTTAACCAAGCATTCGCATAGAAAGGAACTGAACTGTCAAAAAGTGCAAGGATTCAGACAAAATAAACAGCTACCAAGCACATTTTCGTCATAACCTGTAGGTTATGAAGAAAATGTGTTTGGTAGCTGTTTATTTTGTCTGAAGCCTTGCCCTTTTTGCGTGGGAAAGGGAACAAGAGGATCCTAACGTCCCCTTTGAGCCCTACAGCTCATCATAATTCAGCACAGCTTAGCATCATTGCATATTTGGAAGTGCTTCGGAGATCAAGAACATGAATTGGGAAAGAGAGGGTGGAGAGGTACAACTGATGTATTAACGACACTTAAGCCATGAAGGGAACAAGACACCGGGATGCCAACAGGATTAAATCATCCCAGCTGGCATTATTAGTCTCTGAATCTCCTGCTTCAAGAGAAGCACAGATAAAGGGTGAAGTCCCTCTACATCCTCCCTGGAAACAGGAGCATGAGTGGTGGTATCTGTGGCCCAGAGACAGTCAGGCACACCTGACAGAATGTTTTTCCCCACCTGCAGGAGTACCTGCCCATTCTATAAGTGCAACCATGAAGTCACACGGCTTAGTAGTTGCAGGGAGTTCCAGAACACACCATCTGCAGTGCAATGAATGGGTGCATTGCATTAAAATAGTAAGCCCTCTCCCAAAAGATTAAGGTTCTTGACATTGGGATTTAGGATGGAGATGGCCATGAACCTCATTTTGGAGGTTCGTGCTGAATTATTGCCTTCTACTGCCTCCCCGGCCCATGACCCTCTCACTAGTAAGCTTCTCTTCTCTTCCTCCTCCTCCTCCTCTTTGGCTGTTCATCCAGTCCCAGCAGGATCAGGACTTGCCTGTCCTGCCTCCTCGACTGCTATCCCATGGGCAGAAAATCTGGATCAAAGTAAAATGCGAATTTCCCCCCCAGAAGAGTCACGAGGTTGAAAACACTGTTCCTGTGTTCCCACAGGCGCAGTTTAAAGAACTGCATCTTTTGGGTTCCCATGAGCGGGAACTGCAACACACTGGAAAGAAGGATTTTGATGCGGATTTTCCGAGTTCCCACAGACTCAAGTACCGGTTAAAAATCTGCATCGGAACTGAAAAAAGCTTTGTACCACCTTGAGAACAGGTACTTGCAAAACACGCAGGGTCATGCTTAAGTGGGTGTGGTTGCATTCCCCCCCCCCTTTAAAGTCTGCTGGTCATGGGGACACAGTTTTATTAACCGCTTCTTCAAGCAGTTTGAAGTGTTTTTTAGAGCCTTTTCACATGACCCCTAAGATCCACTGGCCACTTAAATTCGGACCAGAGATCTTAGGGGCTTGTCGCTCTTCCTTTGTCCCCACCCCTCCGCACTTCCTGGCTGATGGCTGCGTGAGGGGAGGGAGAAAAAAAAGGAAGAAAATAATGGCTCACCTCCGTTCTGTCTCTCGCTCTTGCCGCGGCAACATTCCAGTCTCTTAAGTAGCTCTTAAAGGGGCGGGAGCCAAAAAAACAACAAACAGAAGCGAGGGGAGCCCTGCACTCACTATCGTTATACCACATCAAGGAATTTTCACCTCCAGAGAGCAGGTACTTGAAAGGTGCGCTGGGACGCGCTAAAGTGGGCGTGGTCACACTTAATTTCCTGTAAACTCCGGAGCTGGTGGGGAAACATTTTTAAGCTCCGGAGCTGGGAGCCATTTGCCCCAGAGTTTAGGGGTCGTGTATAAACGCCCCTGGTGGTCGTGGAATAGCAGCCTTAAGTCTGAGGAATTGATCAGCCAAGGAGGCAGGGCCGGCAAGCCGTGCTCCAGCTGGGCACTGGTCAAACAGCAAAAGAGGAGAACACTCTGGCGGGTGAGTGGCGGATCCAGCCAGGAAGATGGAGGAAGGGAATGAGCTGAGGTTCATGCTCATCACTAATTGAGAACAATTTAGATCAAAGGAACATAGGGATGAAATGGGCCCTCTGCTGATTTCAGGAGGAGGAGAATGGAAGACAGACATAGCAACATTTTCAGCACCTAGACAAGTTGTAAAGCTTTCAGTCTTAGGTAGAAAATGAGAAAGGAATGGCCCAGCAAAGAATGTGTTGCTCCTATGTCAACCGTAGATTCGACAGAAGTATTCAATATAGATCTGGAAGTTGAGTCATGGCTACTGGACTTCTTTTTTGAGAGATAGAAACGTTTTTATCTCTCAAAAAAAGAAGTCCAGTAGCCATGACTCAACTTCCAGATAAACTCACCTGAATGACTGAGAATCTTCACAGACATATTCAATATAGAAACACTGAAAAGTTACATTTTGGATTCTGATCTTATTACTCTTACCTTTTTCTTTTGCTTCTTATGTCCTTAACAATTACAAGAGTAATTGCTCATCTCTCTGAAATGAGAATTGGGGGCACTGTATTAAAGTGAACCGGTGGATATAGTCTATCTGGATTTTCAAAAGGCTTTTGACACAGTCCCTCACCAAAGGCTGCTGACAAAATTGCACAGTCAGGGGATAAGAGGGCAGGTCCTCTTATGGATTGAGAACTGGTTGAGATCCAGGAAACAAAGAGTAGGTGTCAATGGGAAATTTTCACAATGGAGAGAAGTGAAAAGCGGTGTGCCCCAGGGATCTGTCCTGGGACCGGTGCTTTTCAATCTGTTCATAAATGACCTGGAGACAGGGATAAACAGCGAGGTGGCGAAGTTTGCGGATGACACAAAACTTTTCCGTGTGGTAAAAACCAGAGGAGATTGTGAAGAACTCCAGAAGGATCTCTCCAAACTGGGGGAATGGGCCGCAAAATGGCAAATGCGATTTAATAGAGCCAAATGTAAAGTAATGCATATTGGGGCAAAAAAATCAAAACTTTATCTACCAACTCATGGGCTCTGAGTTATCCGAGATGGATCAGGAAAGAGATCTTGGTGTATTGGTGGACAGCTCCATGAAGGTGTCTACCCAATGTATGGCAGCGGTGAAGAAGGCCAATTCCATGCTAGGGATTATCAAAAAGGGGATTGAAAATAAAACAGCCAACATTATAATGCCATTATACAAAACAATAGTAAGGCCTCACCTGGAGTATTGTGTACAAGTCTGGTCACCACATCTCAAGAAAGACATAGTAGAACTGGAAAAGGTGCAGAAGAGAGCGACTAAAATGATTACTGGGCTGGGGCACCTCCCTTATGAGGAAAGGCTAAAACATTTGGGCCTCTTTAGTCTGGAAAAAAGGTGCCTGAGGGGGGATATGATTGAGACGTACAAAATAATGCAGGGCATGAGTAAAGTGGATAGAGGGAAGCTCTTCTCCCTCTCCAAAAATACCAGAACTAGGGGACATCCACTCAAATTGAGGGCTGGGAGAGTAAGAACAGACAAAAGAAAATATTTTTTCACTCAGCGTGTTGTTAGTCTGTGGAACTCCCTGCCACAGGATGTGGTGATGGCATCTGGCCTGGATGCCTTCAAAAGGGGATTGGACAGATTCCTGGAGGTAAAATCCATCACAGGTTACAAACCATGATGGAGTTGTGTAATCTCCAGTCTTAAAACCGGGGTACTTCAAGGGCCAGATGCCGGGGAGTGATATCACGAAACAGATATCTAGTCTCGTGCACTCCCAGACGCATCTGGTGGGGCCACTGTGAGATACAGGAAGCCGGACTAGATGGGCCGTTGGCCCGATCCAGCATGGCTCTTCTTATGTTCTTATGTTCTTATGTTCTCCAGTCCTTCCTGCAGGAAAGAATGCAGAAAGTAGTGTTAGGTGATTCATGCCCTGCTGTCTTTCTGGAAACAGGCAAAGACCCTTCTCTTCAGGCAAGCTTTCCTTGAAAGATGGACTACCTATTGTGTCTTTTAAATGAATCTACCATACATGGCTACACAAACTTTATGTGTTATAACTACTTATAAGATTGTGTTTATATCTCTCCTTGTGTGATTACATTGACACTATGTTATCAGTTGTTAGTTCCCATCCCTCATAACTTTTAGATGGTCTACCGTGCATGATTACATGGAATGTATACTCTTTTTTAAACTGCTCATGTTCTCTTTTAGCTTTAATGTTTTTTTTTAATGCTGTAAGATGCCCCTCAATTAATATGTCTTAATTGTACTCGACTGTATATTGTCCCTCATTACTGTAAGCCACCTTGGGTTTTTTTCCAAGGAGAAAGGTGGGGTGCTCACCCATTGAGGCTTTTCCATTCTTTTGCCCGAACCACAATCCGTTCTGTATTCTTTCCTGATGATAGAGGTTTGGTAACAATTCAACTATCCCTGGTTCCACTGTCCCATTCCTCCTCAAGGTTCCTGGTCTGGAGTATAGTTTCTAGGGCGATAAAAGACCATAAATCAAAACGAGCACCAGCAAAACAGGACATAGGGTGGGACGGGAATAACTGGAAGTGTGGTCCTTGAATGGCATGAACGGATAAAGAAGCAAGGAGGAGAAGGATGTAAAAGCACACGTGGAGGAGGGGAAATGTCTGAAGAGCAAGGGGAAATGGCTAGTGGCAGAAACATGGCATTACAAGGAATTACAAGAAATACCTGAAGGAAGAATAAGCAGGTAAATTGGATTAACAATATAGATGAGCTATTCATTTCGGAAGCTACTGGTTCAAAAAATGACATGCAGGAGCCCAGCTGGTGTTCGGAAGCCTCCAAAATGATTGGCCAGTGCCAGGGAGAAAGAACAATGACATCAGAGGCTTCTTTCTGATTGGAGCTCAGCCCCACGCAGATGCAGAGCAAGGTAAGGGATTGGCTGATTGCATTTCAGGTGTTTCTGAACACCAGCGGCGCTCCCACGTGTCGTTTCTGAACCGGTAGCTTCCGAAACAAATTGCCCATCCCTAAAAAACAATTCTGGAAATCACAGAAGAGAGAAAAGGTACCATGCATATATTAGCTAAAATTATCTGGTTAGTCTGACTAATATTTACCTTCTCTTTTCGCATCCTAATGATAGCTTTCTAAGCAATATGGAAATATTTACACTGTATGGATCGGATCGTTTCCTATGGTCGTCCTGTCTGGATACCAAACAGTGAAAGAAGGGCTGATCAGCCACACAGAATATTTAGCTGAGCGGCCAACAACCCCTTTCATTACAGAAGTATTTCAAGGAGGTAAGTCATTATGAACAAGAAGGGATTTACAGTAGGACCCTGGTGTCCACTGGTGATCGGTTCCAGGCCTTCCCGTGGATAAACATAAGAACATAAGAACATAAGAAGAGCCATGCTGGATCAGGCCAAAGGCCCATCTAGTCCAGCTTCATGTATCTCACAGCAGCTCCAACAGATGCGTTTGGGAGCGCATGAGACTAGATATCTGTCTCCTGATACCACTCCCCTGCATCTGGCGCTTGAAGTACCCTGGTTTTAAGCCTGGAGATTACACATCTCCATCATGGTTTGTAACCTGTGATGGACTTTTCCTCCAGGAATCTGTCCAATCCCCTTTTGAAGGCATCCAGGCCAGATGCCATCACCACATCCTGTGGCAGGGAGTTCCATAGACTTACAACACGCTGGGTGAAAAAATATTTTCTTTTGTCAGTTCTTACTCTCCCAGCCCTCAATTTGAGTGTATGTCCCCTAGTTCTGGTATTTTGGGAGAGAGAGAAGAGCTTCCCTCTATCCACTTTACTCATACCCCGCATTATTTTGTATGTCTCAATCATATCCCCCCTCAAGCGCCTTTTTTCCAGACTAAAGAGGCCCAAATGTTTTAGCCTTTCTTCATAAGGGAGGTGCCCCAGCCCAGTAATCATTTTAGTTGCTCTCTTCTGCACCTTTTCCAGTTCCACTATGTCTTTCTTGAGATGCGGTGACCAGAATTGTACACAATACTCCAGGTGCGGCCTTACTATTGTTTTGTATAATGGCATTATAATGTTCGCTGTTTTATTTTCAATCCCCTTTTTGATAATCCCTAGCATGGAATTGGCCTTCTTCACCGCTGCCACACATTGGGGAGACACCTTCATGGAGCTGTCCACCAACACACCAAGATCTCTTTCCTGATCTGTCACGGATAACTCAGAGCCCATGAGTTGATAGATGAAGTTTGGATTTTTTGCCCCAATATGCATTACTTTACATTTGGTTACATTAAAACGCATTTGCCATTTTGCGGCCCATTCCCCCAGTTTGGAGAGGTCCTTCTGGAGCTCTTTACAATATTCTCTGGTTTTTACCACACGGAAAAGTTTTGTGTCATCGGCAAACTTGGCCACCTCACTGTTTATCCCTGTCTCCAGGTCATTTATGAACAGATTGAAAAGCACCGGTCCCAGGACAGAGCCTGAAAACCGTGTATAAGAGAGAATGCAAAAACCTCAAAACTGCTATTTTGTGACAGTAGCTTGCTTTACAGTTGCTGCTTGTGACAGTAGCTTACTTTGCGGCTGCTGAATTATTTATTTCATTTTTTTTGTCACTGCCAACTGTAGATAACTGAATCAGTTAGGCTTGAACCAATCCTTCATGGATATCGGGTCCTATTGCAGAGGTGGGGTTCTCTATCATCCAATGCCACAACCCACCACATATGTCACAGGGTTGTCAGCTCAGATAACACCACCTACAGTTATATTTTGGTGTGACCGAACCATCCCCATGGGCTACAGAAAGGGATGATGCCCTGAATTGTGGAAACACCCCCCCCCACTTAGACCTTGTGCTTTGCCAAAAGTAGCAGGATCTCTCTAAAAAGGGCCAGGCTCTCAGTCAAAACCTGTGAAGGCCGTAATTTGATTTGAAATTTCATACCAAAAGTGATCCAAAAAGTAAGCTCTATGCCCATCTGCATGTGCTCTTCCAGTGGTTAATTTGCAAGATATATCGTGAAAGCAAATCAATGTGCTAAATTAGCAGAATACAGATGTTAACAGACAAGTTATCAAGCTATCTGCCTGCATTCCAGCCTACCTCCGTACAGAGCCCATGAGTAGCATATCATCAGCATAGCAAACTGCCAAAGGATTGCAGCCCATAAAAATTCACTTAGAAAATTCAGTGAAATGAGTCATACTATCTTACCAAATTACTGTGACACGAACCTGGCACTTAGAAGGGGAAATGTAAATACTCTATGTATAATCGTGTATAAACATGAACAAACAAGCTTTATTGCATAGGTTGTTGCACTATATCATCAGCAACACAAAACATGTGGGGAAAATAGTACTTATTTACACATAAATATATAAGATGACATAACTTACCTCCTTCCTTAAGTCTTTTGATTAGAGATGGGCACGAAACGAACAATTTTTCATTTTCATTTTCATTTTTTCATTTCGTTACGCAACGAAATGACAAACAAATTTTGTCTCTAAAATAAAACGAAATGAACAGAAACACCGAAAATTTTGTTGTGTGTTTCGTTTTCGTTACGGCAATACAGTGAACTGCTTTAAATGCTAAAAAAACACAAAAAAGTCTAATAAATGGTAACAAAATGGTAACGAAATGAATGAAAATGAAAATAATTGTTTTGCAAAAATTCACGAAAAACGGAAGCAAACCGAAATAGACCCTCTAAATGACAAACGACAAACGAAACACCATTTTTTTGATTCGTGCCCATCTCTACTTTTGATGTTTGGTCTTCTTTACAGCCAAAGCAAATTTTGCTAATTGACAAGTGGTGGTTATAACATAAACAAAACAGTATAAAATTCACAGATATGATATAGATCACACACAAGAGAGATAAAGAGGCAGCCAAAAAGAGCCGAACTAGCATGAATGTCATGCTAGTTGAGCTGAGTAAGAGAAACTGTAAACTCATGTTATTTTCCCCTCTGTGTGTTCAACACGCCCATGGCTACAAATGGGGACCATTATGAATGAAAGCAAAGACTTGATTTTTTGATGCACATGAGAAAGCACTCCAAACCAATGTGATGAAAGCTAAGATTCAAGGAATTGGTGCCTGCCTATAGCAACTGTTGACTTGGCCAAGAAAAAGATTAAACTGTCACACCTCTGTAAGTGTCCAAAGATTGTACAAAAAGATTACAAATTTAGAAATGATAGTTTCAAAACTGGTGCAATGGGTGTTAAGCAATATATATATAACTTGCCAGTCTCCAAAAACCAATGGGAAAATTAGGTAGAGAAAGAAAAGTCCAGATTGTGTGGGATTTCTTAATACAAACTGATTGACACCTTGAACATAATACACCAGGCATAGTAGTAACAGAATGATGAAATGTCTGGATCGTGGACATTGCAATTCCAGGGAATGCCAGAGTTGAAGCTAAAGAACTGAAAACAAGATATAGAAATCTGGCAATCGAAATATCTTGCGTGTGGGGACCAAGGGACGGAGGAAAGAAGGAAGGTGGGGACCAAAGGAAGCACAGGGAGTCGTGGCCACAGGTTGCCGCTTGGAAGAGGCGATCTGTGTGACCTTGCACCCCCCACCAAGCTCCCCAGCGGTGGCGACGGCTCGCCCGCCAGCCCACCCCAAAGCTCCTTGGTGGTGGCAGAGGCCCACTGGCCTGCCCACCCCCACATATTCCCCTGCGGTGCTGGTGGCAGCAGACCGCCCGTCCGCCCAAGCTTCCCAGCGGTGCCGGTGGCGCAGCCCGCCTGATCACTGCCCCACACGTGCGCCCTGCACATGCACGCCGAGCTTCACAAGGTTCCCAGCGGTGTCAGTGTTGGCGGAAGATTTTTTTTAAAAAAAAAATGGGTCAAAGGAGGGGGAGAGGGGTGGGCCAGCCAGCCACGGGCCACTCAGAATGGCCTGATGGGCTAGATTTGGCCCCCGGGCAGGACTTTGGTCAGGCCTGTGTTACAGACTCAGAGAAATAGAGATGGAAAGGTATTCTACTGAATTCAAATATTGCCTATGAAACTATCCATTTCATCCTGAGTCTTATTTCATGACACAGCTTGCCCCAGAATTTTAGGCAGCTATAATTCCTTCAGTCCTGTTTCTGGAAAATATACATGGTATGTATGTATGTATGTATGTATGTATGTATGTATGTATGTATGTATGTATGTATGTATGTATGTATGTATGTATGTATGTATGTATGTATGTATGTATGAAGGTCTGGAGGAAATGTCTTACGAGGGATGGCTTAGGGAGATGGGAATGTTTAGCCTTTCAAAAATAAGGTTTCGAGGGGATATGATAGCTATGTTTAAATATTTGAAAGGTTGTCATATTGAAGAGGGAACAGGTTTGTTTTCCATGGCTTCAGAGACTAGGACTTGGGTCAATGGTTTTAAACTACAGGAAAAGAGATTCCATTTGAACATTAGGAAGAACTTCATGATGGTTAGAGCTGTTTGGAAAGGGAATCTGCTGCCACAAAGGAGGGTGGTGGAGTCTCCTTCTTTGGAGACTTTTAAGCAGAAGCTGGATGGCTATCTGTCGGTAATATTGTGTTGGGGTTCCTGCATGGCAGGGGGTTGGACTGGGTGGCCCTTGAGGTCTCTTCCAACTCTATGATTCTATGATTCTACAGTATTTATCTGCTGAAAATAAAAACACACACCGAGGGCAGAATCCTGTTTTGCAAGTGATGTTGTGTAACATGTGTGATATCATCAGCTGCACTCAAGCTGTGGCCATTTCAGGCATATTAAAAGTTTCCCCTCTCCACATTCTGGGACTCTCTTGGGATTTTCTTTGACCTGGGGAAGTTCTTGGGAGCTGTGGGACACGGGAAGGAACTCTTTGATGCCTCAAAATCAGTGCCACCAATCCAGCATAGACAAAGTCTGCTCAAAACCATGGCTAGATAACCATTTTTATAAAAAACACGAATGTTTGGAATGCATATTCATTGATTTTTTTCTCCCTTGATTCCTTAGGTATTCTAAATTCAAATGGCCATAACTGGAAGCAGAACCGACGTTTTGGACTGATTACCATGAGAAAACTAGGGGTGGGGAAAAAATTCATAGAGAACAAAATACAAGAGGAGGCTCATAACCTCGTGGAGATCTTTGCACAAGCAAAAGGTAATAATTGTTGGAGATCATGCGTGCCGAGATAAATGGGGGTCAGTCCCAGCAGTTTGTCTAGCTGCATTATGAAATCATACTTTCTGTATTAACAAGCAAGCCAGGATAAAAAATATTGAAATTGTTTTGAGACCACAACAAGGCTCAAAATAATTTTTATCTCGCTTCCCAGCTCCACAAAGCCAGGAAATGGGAAGCTTTGGGCTCATAATCTTCACAGAACTGCTTCATAATAAATAATAGTGTTCATCAAGGACACACATTTTTCTGGACTACAGTGAGTGCAGAATGTGTTGGCTAGGCTGGTGGTTGTTGCAAGCAAATAGGATTGCATCACTCCCATTCTGGCTCACCTGCACTGGCTACCGTGGGCCAGGTCGGTGGTTTGTTTATTTATTTATTTATTTATTTATTTATTTATTTATTTATTTATTTATTTATTTATTTAT
>JAHTLZ010000379.1:62603797-62614320 GCA_023846285.1 Phrynocephalus versicolor | reverse complement strand
TATTTATTTATTTATTTATTTATTTATTTATTTATTTATTTATTTATATACTGCTCCGTCTAGCTACACGGCTACTCTGGGCGGATTTACAAACTGAACAGAAATCAAAACCATAAACAGTAAAATACAAATATAATAGATAAGCACAAATATATCAATAAAAATTAATAACTTAATAAACTATATATCATAAACATTGAACAGGAGCAAGATGGGCTACAGACAAAAAAACCCCGAAACTAAAATACGTAATAGCAAATCATTAGTAGAATAGATTAATATCCAGGGAAAGCCTTTTTAAATAGCCACATGTTTAGATGTTTCGTAAAGGCCAGGAGGGAAGATGCCAGACCAATCTCAGGAGGAAGTTGATTCCAGAGCCGAGGGGCCACCACTGAGAAAGCGCGATTTCTCATCAAAGATTTACGGGTCTCCTTCAGCGAAGGCACCCTCAAATGTCCTGCCTGAGATGATCGCATGTTATGGGCAATATTTTGCGGCAGGAGCCGTCCTGCCAGATAGCAAGGTCCTAAACCCCTTTTGCCCCTAGTGCCGAGATCAAAATTAATAATAAACAAAAACAAAATGGAACAAAATGAAAATTTTCGATTCGTTTCATTTTTTTTAAAGGGACACTTCGTTTTTTGTTTTGTTCTGTAACAAAACAAAAAATGAAAAATGAAATGAAAATTTTTTGTTTCGTTCCCATCTCTAGTTTTAACTTATAAAATCCTCCATGGATTGGGACCTGAATATATGATGGAGTGTCTGTCCCTTAGATTAATAAATGCCCGTCCAACTAGCTCTTCGTTAGTGTTGGCATTTAGAGTGGCCAACCCTAGGGAAGCCTGAAAAACTGTTACGAGAAACCAGGCTTTCTCAGCAGGCTAGAGTACTGAAAACTGTTGGCTAAAAAAGTTGGCAGCTCAGCGATTCAGATCCAGGGTGCCACACAGCAGAATGAGCTCCCGCTGTTAACCCCAGCTCCTCATCACAGGAGTTGGGAAGAATTAAATTGAAATGGGGAGGGAGACACAAGCTCAGAAGCATAGATAAAAGGGAAATATTAAGATTTCCCCTCAAATTCTGCAGTGGTGTGGGGCCTGTGGGCATTTGAGCTCAAGTTTCTAAAGGTCCAAATCCTGACATTTTGCCAGAGTCTGTGGCTGGCATCTTCAGAGGGCAGGGAGCTTAGGGAGAACTCCTAGTTCCCTGAGCTCCTTGCCCTCTGAAGACGCTGGCCAGAGAGACTGGTGAAACGTCAGGAAGAAAACTTCCAGAACATGGCCAAACAGCCTGAAAAACTCAGGACAGCTATCGAATAGCAGATTGTTAGTATAGATGTTAAACAAAATAGGTGCCAGATCATTGCCCTGGGGTATGTCATTATTTTAAATCTTACATTAACTACGTTGTTGTTGAAACTTAATTTGTGATGTTGCAAAGTGTTTGCTATTACTGTACTTAAGTTATAATCCTTGATTAGACCATAGATATTTTTGCAGTAATACTTCATGATGAACACCGTTGTAGTTGTCCAGGAGGTCAACAAAGGGCAGCTAGCTCCATAATCTTTCTAAATTTATAATTAATATGATGCTGTGGAGGCAAAAGTGTGTACTAAAAATATTAAAATGGAGGCAAAGGAAGCCTTTTCTTGATACAATTGCTTAGATGATGGCCTTGAGGCAAGTTCTCAAAGATAATTCAGACAAAGGGTCCTTGACTGATAAATCATATTCCTACTGTCTGCAAGATCTCTCAGATGCAAATCTTATGTTTGAGACTCTGGAACTCTGTACATGTCTTCAGTGCAAAGTGTATCACATTTATGTGTTTGGAAAAGAAAGTGGAATCGGGATTGTGTTGCTAACAAACCATCTATGTTGTTAAGGGTAAACATTTACTTTCACTCTACTGTTTGTCCTATTATTGATGCTCAGTTGTGGGCCATTGCCAAATCCTGTTGTTGCATATCCAATGAGTCACTTTACATTGGTGCTTCTGGAGTGGAGAGTACTGTCATTGTTCAGTAACCATGTTCTTTGGTGAGGCTCTTTCTACGTCCCTCATTTTTGCACGATATATATCTGTGCTGCATCTGTTGGGTCCTTTTTCAAATTTGGCATAACCCTAGACCTCTTCAAATGAATGGTAGTTTCCCAGATTTCAATGATTAGCTCAACAAAGTGTCATGCTTCTGACAGTGGAAAAAATTTATTTGGATTTGGCTTAATTAAATTTTATTCGGATTTGCCCTTTTAATGGACGTAAATACCTTCCTCTGCAGAGCAGCCACTCGATCCTTCCCTGCCTCTCTTAGACGGAATCTCCAATGTGATCAGAGCGTTGATTTTTGGAAATAATCTTTTTCCTGACAAGGAACAATTCCAGGAGGTGATCAGAAGCATTGAGTTTGGTCAAAAATTTCTGGGCACCTTCTTTCATATGGTGAGTAATCTCTACCTCCAACCCCCTAGTCAGTTGGATCTTTTATCTATCTGATTCCCATCTTGTAAGCTCTTTGCAAGAGTAGTTCAAGTATTGAACTTCTTGTTTCATAATTCAGGGAGCTTCCCTCTCATGGTCTAAACCAGTGGTGGTGAACCTTTGACACTCCAGATGTTTTGCACCAGAGCTCCCAGAATTCAAAGCCTGTACTGCCAATGACAAAGGACTGTGATTAGCATGCAAACAAGAGAGAACAAGCTACCCCAAGCTGAACTCACAAACAGCAGCTGTAAAGCAAGCTACTCTCGTAAAAAGAAGTTGTAAAACAAACTACTGTCACAAACATCAGCTGTAAAGAAAGCTACTGTCACAAAACAGCAGCCGTAAAGCAAGCTACTGTCACAAAACACTGGTTTGGGGGTGTGTGTTCTCTCTTAGCCACGGTTTTCATTATCCACGGGATGGCCTGAAACTGATCCCCAGTGAATAATGAAGTCCTCCTGTAATTCAGCTATAACTATGTGCATGACCTGGGGTTCAATTCCAGGTAGCTGGCTCAAGGTTCGCTCAGCCTTCCATTCTACTGAGGTCTATAAAATGAGTACCCAGCTTGCTGGGGGCAGAGGGGGGCAATGTGTAGCCTGCAGAAATAAATTCTAAACCACCCAGAGAGTGCTTTAAGTGCTACGGGGCAGTTTATAAGCAGAACACTTTGCTTTTAGTATGGTCATCCAAAGTGGAATGACTGGAAATAAAATACCATAATTAAGAAACAGCTGGACCGTGTTTATATTTTACTTATCGGAACACCAAGGTCATTTCTCTCTGAAGTACTCTGGTGAAGGGAACTGTGTATTATTCCATTAAACCACCAGTGGATGTCAGCAAAGGACAACTCTTGATGAATGAACGGAACTTTCCCTGACTTAAGAAGAATAAGGAACTCTGAAACACTTATACCATATTACATTGACTTCATTAATTGAATGTCTATCTTGGATTTACAAAACTCAGTGAAGAAGATAAAGTCGGACATGGAAAATGCGGTATCACTTCCTTTCCATTATCCTTTTTTTGGGATCTATAATAACATAATATAGGTCTGAAGAGTATTTTTTTTATTTTATTTTTATTTTTATTTTTATTTTTTTGAGATACATAAAACAATTTTCCCTCTTTTATCTCCTTCCTCCTTCTCCTCCGGAATTTTTTTTTTTCCTTCGCCCCCCTTTCTCCCTGGATTGAAAAAAAAAATTATCCACTTTTGGTTGAACCCTAGGATTTTTGGACTTTAAAAGACAACGTAGGAGATATATTTTGCTTTTGCTTTTTTTTTTTGCCCCCTCCTCCCCTTTTTCCTTTTTTTCCTTTTTTCTTTTTTCTTCTCTTTTTTATTAATCCAGTCGGAATCTTGGGACTTACAAATATTACTTTCTTTGGCATAAACTGACATTTCTGGATTTAAAAAAAACAACAAAACATTGGTTTCTGCGGTCTTATCTGGAACCTTTGGAATTATAAAAGAGTACTATTCCTGGGACCTTTTGGGAACTGAACTTTGATCCAGTCGGGATCTGTGGAACTATAAAACACTATAAAACATAACGGGGAGGATATAATCTAAAGTTAACCAGATACTGGATTGTTTTTTATTCTATTTTTCAGTTTCTTGATATTGTGAACAACGAAGCTAGTTAATCGGTTGGAGACATATGGACTAGACTTTTTTATTTTCTTCTTTTTATTAAAGAAAACAGATAAGACTACATCTCTCCTCCCCCTTGCCTTTTTTTTTTTCTCCTCTTCTTTTTCTTCCTCTGTTGGTGGTCCCCTGGGTTACTAGAATATCTATTGTATCTCCTTTGGTTACATTTGATTGTGCCTTCTTATTAGCTATTAGTAGCCCTTAATTAAGAAGCTATTCTATAATAAGTTTAAATTTTAAATTTAGTTTTTTTGGGGGGTACGATTAACCACAGAAATTGGAGAAGATGAGTATGATGTCAACTAAATCATCAAAAAAACCAGGATCAAACCCGTCATCAACTGCATCATCTGCCTCATCGTCTGCAGCAGCAAGTCCAATACAATCCAAGGGCGTAACAGAACTAATACAAGGAGAACAGCAAACGAAAGAGATGCAGACTATTCTTCAAATGTTCGCCGATATTAAATTAAATCAACAACGCATAGAATCTACAATCAACTTGAATCAGAACAAACTGGAGAATAAAATGGAAGAGATTAATCAGCAGATTGTCTCATTAGGAAATCAAGTCACTGAAATTAGTCAGAAAGTTCAAGAGAATGCATCACAGATTGAACAGCTAGGGAAAAAAATAACAGGAAATCAAAAAGATCTGAAAAGGTTGGAAGAAGAGAGAGGAAAAGATCTTGAGACACTTGAATTATACAAAGAAGCTACTCTGATTTTAGAGATGGAAAGGGCCGCACACACTCTCAGATTCCGTAACGTACAAGAAGATAAAGATGTGGAAACTTCAGAGCTAATGGAACAGGCGCTGGCTGACTTCCTAGATATGGAGAAATCTCAGATGAGCCAGGAAATCGACCAGATATATAGGGTTAACTCGAGTTTTGCAAGGAAAAATAAAGTCCCAAGAGAAGTACATGTGGTTTTTGTGAGAAGAAAAATAAAGGAAGACATTTTAAGAAGACTGAGAGAAAACATATTGAAGATAAATGACCAGGAGGTTACAATTTTAAAACAGACTCCATGGAAGATACGAGATATTAGAAAACAATACTTCTTCCTAACAAATAAATTAAATGAGAATAAGATAAATTTCAGATGGCTAGTCCCCCAGGGAGTTTTGGTGACTTGGCAAACAAGAAGATTTAGATTAGACAGTCTGGATAAGGCAAGAGATTTCTATGACAGATATATCGCAACAATGGACGGACAATCACCACCATCAGAGAGAGAAGAGACGGCGAGAACAAGAACAGCCTTTTTGAATATAGGAGAGAACCAGACTCAAGTATCATCAATCGAAGAACAAAATTTATTAGATCCTCAATTAAGAAACGGGGAGCCACTAGAAAAGAGGAAAACCAGAGCACCAAATCCAATTTATAAATAATCCAAGATGATGACAAAAACAGAAATCTTTTCAGTGAATACAAATGGTTTAAATTCACCCAACAAAAGACAAAAATTCTTTAAAAAATTAAAAAAAGAAAGAGCGGACATAATTGTTTTACAAGAAACCCACATTAAGGAGAAGAATCATAAACTTTTAGAATGCCCCAAGTTAGGGAAACTTTTCTATGCATGTGACCCACAACAGAAGAAAAGAGGCATAGCAATTTATGTAAAACCCCCAAAAGAAGCAAAATTTATTTATGCAGATCAAACGGGAAGAATTTTAATGCTTGAAACAGAAATTAACAACCAAGTAACATTATTAGTGGCAATATACGCACCTAATGATAAACAGGAAAAATTTTACGAAAAGCTGCATGATTTGCTCATAGAAAAAAATTACCAAAATATTTGTCTAATTGGTGATTTCAATGCGATCGTAGATCAATCCAAGGATTATAAAAAAGACCATACTGGGAAGAATAAAAGAAGAATACTCCCGAAAACGTTTTTTCAAATGGCGGAAGAATTGGGACTACAAGACACATGGCGAGACCTAAACAAAGCTAAATTACAATACACATTCTACTCAAATGTTCATAAATCGTGGTCCAGAATTGACATGATTTGGGTAACAACCAATCTGAGGCTAGAGATTGAGGAAGTTGAAATACAACCAAATACCTGGGCAGACCATAACCCTCTTAAAATGACATGGAAAGGGAGAAGAAAATTAAAAGGAAGATGGTCACTAAATACAACCATATTAAGGGAACAAGAATTCATACTTAAAGCAAAAAAAGAACTGGAATGTTTTTTTAAAGAAAACACAACTCAAAACACTTCATTGCAGACTATCTGGGATGCCGCTAAGGCTGTCTTTCGTGGTATAGCGATATCATATACAGTGAACAGAAATAAAAAGAGACGAGCTCTTCATGAGTCAACGAAACAAAGATATAAAGAATGGGAATTGGAGCTCCAAAAGAACCCCAATAGTAAAGAAGCAAGGAAAGAAGTAGACATGTTTAAACATAAGTTGAATCTTATTGAAACCGAAGAAATGGCTCAACAAATAACAGCAGCAAAGCAAAAATTTTTTGAAAATGCAAACAAGCCAGGGAGATGGCTAGCTTACAAACTGAGAAAAAGAAAAGAAAAGAAACAAATTAGCAGTCTAAAAGATAAAAAAGGTATTTTGCAAACAAAGAGAGACTCATTACATAACATAGTAACACAGTATTACTCCGAGCTATATAAAGCGCAAAGTATAGACACAAGGAAAATCGAGGACTATTTACAAAAGGCTAACCTCCCCAAAATTCCAGAAAAAACCCGACAGATGTTGAATGCAGAGATAACGCTTTTGGAAGTGGCAGAATCAATAAATAGACAGAAGGATCAGAAAACGCCAGGACCTGATGGTCTGCCAAGCGAATTTTACAAAACATTTAGGGAAGTGATAACAGGACCTTTGAAAGATGTATGCAATCAGGTACTTCAGGAAGCAAAGATTCCTAAATCGTGGTTAGAAGCAGACATCACTTTAATACCAAAAGACGAATCGGATACCACACAAATAGGGAATTATAGACCCATATCACTACTCAATGTTGATTATAAGATATTGGCATCTATTATGGCAGATAGGCTGAAGAAATTTCTCACACAATTTATACACTCAGATCAGAATGGATTCCTTCCAAAAAGGCAACTAAGAAATAATATAAGAATAATTCTTGACATATTGGAATATTACGATGTACATCCAGAAAAACAAATAGCACTGTTATTTTTAGATGCACAAAAAGCTTTTGATAACTTAAATTGGAACTATATGAAGAAGCAATTAGAGGGGATGCAATTTGGCCAAAATTTCTTGAACATGATAAATGCAATATACTCTAAACAAATAGCAAGTATAATCATAAATGAAGAAAGGATAAGAAGCATTGAAATTACAAAGGGAACAAGACAAGGATGCCCATTATCACCGCTGCTATTTATCTTAGCGTTAGAAACATTAAACAGACAAATAAGAAATAACCCAGAAATTGAAGGGACACGTATTAGGGATGAAACTTATAAGCTACAAGCATACGCTGACGATTTGGTATTTATTTTAGAAAACCCTCTGCAATCAACACCAAGGTTACTTAGCCAGATTGAAACTTATGGTGAAATAGCTGGATTGATTATCAACACACAAAAAACTAAATTCATAGTTAAAAACTTAACTCAGAAACAAAAGGACCAACTTACGATGAATACAAATATCCAAGTAGTTAAAAAAATAAAATATCTGGGAGTATATATCACAGCGAGATGCTCTACCCTTAAAGAAGACAATTACAATAAATCACTGGTACAGATTAAGCAGGAGTTGGAAAGGTGGTCTAAATTACAGTTATCTCTGTTAGGAAGAATTGCGGCAATTAAAATGAACATTTTGCCGAAGATACTTTTTCTTTTTCAAAATTTGCCGATCAACTTAGACCCAAAATTCTTTAAGGAATTGAATAGTGCTGTTTCCAAATTTGTTTGGCAAAAAAGTAAACCAAGAATTAAACGTAAACTATTGCAAGATGCAAAAGAAAGAGGAGGATTTGGACTTCCAAACTGGACCCTATATCACCAAGCAAATGCACTAATATGGATAAAAGAATGGGTACTTTTAAGGAATAAGAGAATACTGTATTTAGAAGGACATGACCTACAAATAGGGTGGCATGCATTTCTATGGTATGGGAAAACAAAAACACATAAATATTTTGAAAGAAATTTGATAAGGAAGTCACTATTGAGAATTTGGGAAAAGGTTAAATTAAAAATCTACACCAAAATACCCAGATGGGTTTCACCGATGGAAGCATTCACGTATCCCAATTTATTAAGTATGGAGAAAATTACTACCTATAATGAGCTCCTAGACTCTGAGGGAATTTTGAAATCGAGGTCACAATTAGTAGATCAAGGCCTGACTTTTTCATGGTGGCCATTAATGCAATTACAGTCGATTTACCACCAGGATATAAAGACCCAAGGATTCTACAAAGAGTACACAGCATTTGACAAGATCCTATTAAAAACAGAAGAAAAACAAATCCAAAAACTATATAAATACCTATTGCAATGGGATATGCAGGATGAGGAGGTGAAAGACACCATGTTAAGATGGGCCCAAAATTTTGGTTACAATATTGAACTCCAAAAATGGCAGCGATTATGGACGTTTAACCTTAAACTAACCTTGGCCACCGCATATAAGGAAAATCTTTATAAAATGTTTTATAGATGGCATATGCCACCAGCAAAACTTGCTAATATGTTCCCTAATGTTTCAAATAAGTGTTGGAAATGTAAAGACTATGAAGGTACTTATTATCATGCTTGGTGGACCTGTGACAAAGCTAAAACTTACTGGGTGAAAATACATACATGGGCTAAGGAAATTTTAAAAACACAATTAGAATTTAAACCGGAAATATTTCTGTTAGGCATATTGCCAAATGTGATACATAAACAAAAGTCTTATGTATTGTTACATATTTTAACAGCAGCTAGAATAGCATGGGCTCAGAGCTGGAAATCTGAAAATCTCCCTACGGACGAGATGATTATTAAAAAAATAGTAGAATGTGCAGAAATGGACAGATTAACCAGAAGACTAAAAGGGCAAACAGAATCAACTTTCAGTGATGGTTGGGACCTGTTTTATGAGTGGTGGGAAACTAAAGTAATCTAGATTAAAGCAAGATAGAATTAGAGGACAACTAGCCAATAATATGTCAATGAGAGAGAATCATCAAGCGAGACATGTCTTATTATAGATAAATTGTGGGTGTGTATTTTATGGTACCCCTTTTCCTTTTCCTTCCCTTTTCCCTTCCCTTCTTGTTATGTTGTGCATGTTACTGATTTGAGTTTCCATGTTTAATTACTTGTATGTTCAATAAAATGTTGGGAAAAAAAAAAACAAAGTGGAATGACTGGAAATAAAATATGGAACTAATCTGCAGTCATACTTATTGGAAGCAATTGTTGTATCAGCAAAGGATGTTCTTGAAAGACAGTTCTGGGTGGCAGCAACAGCAATGGAAAATCACACTGGAAGAGGATCTTTCACATATAATGGCAGTGACACTTGGGCGAACTCTTGTTAGTACTGCACAGAAGGCATTGTTAAACCGCTTTTTAGCATATCTTCCCTTGAAAGCTCTGTGGTGTGTCAACTCAAAGTCAAGCAAGAAAGAGAGGACTGCCAGGTCAGAAGGCACTGAGGAAGAGCAAATATAAACAGTGCTGTCATTGATGGACAACTAGATAAAAGATGTAGACAGCAAATGCATGTCCTCTGTTGCTGGGAATGTCCTGAGTCTACACTGTTCCCACAGACTTGGTGAGAAGGTAGTAGAGCTGTAGGGGAGGGAATATGGGACAGTAGTTACCACCAGTGGGTAGCTGGGGAGAAAGGGGGGGCATTTGCCCCCAGGCGCAGCATCTGAGGGCACCGAATTGGGCACCAAACGGCTCCCAGCCTAGGAGCGATGGGAAGGCGCGTTGAGGGCAACCTGCCAGGGCCAGCGCAGAGGGCTCTCCGACTGCCACCACTGCCTTCTTCATGGCACCTTAGCCCCTCCCCATCCCTTGGGGTGTGTGCAAAAACTGACTTTGTCCCTGGGCACTGAAAACCTTAATTACAGCTCTGGTCAGCACCACCAGTTGAGGATCCAAAAACTTAATTAGATTTTGTGGGGTCCTTAACAGTTCCTTAAACATGCCATTAACCCATGCTACTAACATTCTCATTTTTGGTAACGATGACAAGATAACTGCTGTTGTTGTTACCTGCTTGAAGGTCACCTGTGATTTAGAGCAACCTTATGACTTAGTGATCTCCAAAATGGCCTGCTCACCTCCTATCTATCTATCTATCTATCTATCTATCTATCTATCTATCTATCTA
>JAHTLZ010000379.1:62584649-62603787 GCA_023846285.1 Phrynocephalus versicolor | reverse complement strand
TCTATCTATCTATCTATCTATCTATCTATCTATCTATCTATCTATCTCTAGTGTTTGTTGTTATCCACGGTTTTCAATATCCACAGGGGGCTTGGAAGCAATTCCCAACAAATATGGGGGTCCTATAAAAATCAGAATCATGAATAACGAAGGTCAGGCCTGTTTTTTTTCCCCCGTGCCGCAGCTGATGAACCAGTTGAAGTGGAATTAACTACAGCCTTGATCACTGTTTCTGTCTGGTGCCTGTAACGGAATTAGGACGATGGGATATATTGTGATTTATAAGACTCAATATTAACTGCATATTTTCAACTTTTCGCCAAAGGCTTATCTAAGGAATGCAACAGCCTAGCCATAATAAGCCAAGTTAGAGAAAATTGGACAGCTACCATTGGTCAATTGTTTCACCTGACATCTCGAAGATTCTCAGAGCTGGGAAAAAGAGAAGTTTATACTTAAGGCTATGAGAGAGAGATTTGCTAAGAATCCGGCTTCAGGATATAGTCAGCTAGAGTTAGTCCTAGCCAGCCTAGGAATTGTAATTTCCGTAGTATCTAAGCTAGTGAGAATATCATAGACTTTATTATTTTCAGGCAATATTGTATGATCGTATCTGATAAGCATTTTTATATTTTCCATTGGTTTCCATTGGTTTTTTATGAGTTGTTTTTTCATTTTTGTAACTTAGAATAGTGAATAAAGGGATTTCATTAATTTGATGCTCTCAGGCCATTTGTTTTCTTTAAAAGAACCCACAGGAACTCAGGTGATTCTCAGCCGATGACACTCCTACCCCTGAGTTTCAAGCAATACAATAGCAACCATAATGAAATAGATGCTCACAAGCAACATAGATACAGTCTCAAGAATGCTCTTGAGCGTGATCCCAAGTATTAATGCACCCGAGCTGCTTGATGAACAACATCACCACACATGCCCTTTCAGGAGAGTGACAGAACTTTTTCTTCTTCCCCGCAGCTCTATGAATCAAGCCCCTCACTTATGAAATTTCTTCCAGGGCCTCATAAGAAGGCTTTATCCAGATTAAAGCAGTCTAAGTCAATGCTCACAGAGGTAGTCAAGAAGTACAAGCAGAGTCACCTCCAACATGAACCGGAAGATTTCACTGAATACTACCTACTTCAGATCGAGAAAGTGAGTATGTATACCTTCAGAGCCAAGCATTGTGGTTCAAAATTGGCGAAGTTTCGCATCCGTTCTGCACTCCTGTGTGATCTGTGATGGGAGAAGCTCTCTAGGTTGTTTGCTTCTTTACTTTGCATACTCAGCCCATTGGTGTGATGCACTGTTCTTGGGTGGGGTGGGGTGGGGATTACAATAAAATAGGAAATACAGTGGTACCTTGTATAAAGGAATTAATTCGTTCCAAATGAAATAATGTTAAGCAAATTTTCCTTTATACAAATTTCCCATAGGAATGCATTGAAAACAGAGTGATCCCATTTTTATGTTGTACGGATTTGCCCCATAGGCGATTCTGTTAAGCAAATTTCCCCTGTCACCAGATTTTTTTATGTTGTACACATTTTATGTTATACAAACCGTTTGTTATACAAGGGTCCACTGTATACAGTAAATACGAACAAATGATAAAAATCGAAGCAATTGACAGCATAAAACTGAATGGCATTCTCATGCCATGCAGGGTGGGAGTTGGGAGGACACATGAAGATGGCCAGATCCCAGAGGTTTCTTGAAATCTCGTGGCTTCCTGGAAACTCTGGAGGGACTGCCAGCAGCAGCTATTGAATAGGTTGCTATTGAATATCCCAAGGCAGCCTAATCAAATCCCTTGGTGAGCTATGAAATGGCAATACACAACGAGCAGTCAAAACCTTTGCTTCCGACCCATTTGTCCAACGCTGTAGAAGCCAGGCTATTCCTTGGAATTCTCAAAGGCTTTGACTGATGAAGCAAGGTCAAGAATGGCAAGATAGTTAAGTAGCAAAGAACTGTGTTTGAGTTAGTCAGCCAATTTTGAAGTAAGGCCTAGAATTCATTCTGAAGACTATTTCATTTTTTTTTCTCTGTTACCAACAACAGAGCAAGGGTGACCCCAGCTCTATCTACGATGAAGAGAACTTGGTCCAGTGCATCTTTGACTTGATCGTTGCCGGCACAGAGACCAGTACCAATAGTCTGCAATGGGGTCTTCTCTTCTTGGCCCATCATCCAGATATCCAAGGTGAGAGAGAATGGGTTATTTGTTTCTGGTGTTAATAGCGAGTCGTGTTTACTGACTGGAGGATCTCATATGAACTCTGTGATAAATATTTGTTGATATCTAATGGATGAAAAGATATCCTGTATGATATAATACAGTAGGGCTCCCATATCTGCTGGGGATTGGTTCCAAGTCCCCCTTGACTGTGGATACTGAGAGTCAAGGATAATAACAAATGCTCTCTCTCTCTCTTTAGATAGATAGATAGATAGATAGAGAGAGAGAGAGAGAGAGAGAGACTCACAACGACTATTGAATACTGGACATGAGAGCCTTCAAGAATACAGTAGGACCCCAGTATCCGCTGGGGATTGGTTCCAAGCCTTCCCATGGATAATGAAAACCGTGGATGAGAGAGAACACCAAAATGTTCCCCAGAACTGCTGTTTTGTGGTAGTAACTTGCTTTACAGCTGCTGTTTTGCAACAGTAGGTTGCTTTACAGCTGCTGTTTGTAACAGTAGCTTGCTTTACGGCTGCTGTTTTATGACAGTAGCTTGCTTTACGGCTGCTTTTTGTGACAGCAGCTTGCTTTGCAGCTGCTAAATTATTTATTTATTTTTTTCCTCTACCAACCGTGGATAACTGAATCAGTAGATAATTAATCAGTGGATACAGGGGTCCTACTGTACATTCTTTCCATTCTTTCCCTCAGAGAAAGTCTACAAAGAGCTAGAAGATGTGTTGGGTTCCTCTCCTTCCATCTGCTATCAAGACGC
This sequence comes from Phrynocephalus versicolor, assembly GCA_023846285.1. Taxonomy (NCBI): domain Eukaryota; kingdom Metazoa; phylum Chordata; class Lepidosauria; order Squamata; family Agamidae; genus Phrynocephalus; species Phrynocephalus versicolor. Next base: position 62,600,824 of record JAHTLZ010000379.1, on the reverse strand, counting down.
CAAGAAGCTGCCCTACACCCAGGCCGTCATTCATGAGACCCTACGCATACGATATATCTTACCACTTGGAGTTCCACGAAGAAGTACACAAGATTTAAATTTGTTTGGTTATAACATTCCCAAGGTAAAGCAAAGCCATATATCAGCACCTCAAGGCAGTGGGGGTGGGGGTGGGGGAAGCCTATGGTGCAGACTAACCCTGGGTCCTTGAATATTCACCCTTCTTCAATCCGATCTGCACTGGGACCCTTGGAGATCTTTCTAGGCTCTCTTAGGCAGATACTTCATGTCCATTTTGTCTCTCTGAGTGTTGCGCTTTGGAGCGCTACAAAAAATCTTACTTCTTATCCGTTGCGCAACAGCTGAAATTTGTCTCGACCATGCCCCCAGAATGGGTGCTAAGCAGGACAAATCTGGACCTGGCACTGGGGTAGGGTATTTCCTTGTCACGGTTTGTTCCCGGTTTCTGTTCCGAGACAAGACACCGTGAGGTAACAACTGTCACGTAACAAAACATTCGTTTCTCTGAGAAAACTGTGTCCCAGGTACTGGGTTGGGTGTTACGTTCAAAGTGCCCATCTACCCCAGATGATCACTACCCGTTTACCAATAAAACAAACCAAACTTCAAAGTGAGGCAAGAGGGACACCAGACAGAAAATTAATTAGCAATCAAAAGGACTAAAGAACAAAGAAAGCCCAAAGGCTATCACCTGGAGCATTCCATTGCGGCCATGTGGAGACAGTGAAAATTAGCCAGATGAGCCGCAGACTCCTTCCCTGCCTGCAAAGATTTTGACTTTTCAGAAGCACAATATCAAAAAAAGAATTTTTGAGCACCCCAAAAAAGGAAAAAGAAATCTAGACAAATTCAGTGTTTGTCACGGTACAAGACCATGAGGTAACACTTGTCATGAGACAAGTTATCATGACCATGGGAACACTGAAACAGGAACAAAACCACGTGAGCACGACCAACGCTGTCACGGGACAAAACTAGTCGCGGAATAAAGAAGGACGTGAAGTAACCGCCTTAAATAGATTCTCCCTCTCAGCTAGATATCATGCTTCTTCAGTGTGTTGTTTTAATAGTCCATATGTATTTGTTTATGTTTACCTGCTCCAAATGGAACAAAATCTTCTTTCAGCACAAAATGTGTGCTTTTTTTGAATGATAAGCCCCCCTCCATCATTTTTTTTATTTCATGTCTGCATTTTATTTTATTTATTTAATGAGGCAGCACACCCCACACCTTAACCTGACACAGACTCACATGCTAACCAGCTAGCAGGGTGGCTTCCTAGAAAACAAGAATGCTAAGTGTTCTGGAAGTTTCTTAAGGTATAGAAGCAAGAAAGGGTACTTGAGAAACCCATGTAACTTCAGACACTTCTAAAATATAATTGTTGCAGAGTTTTGAATTTTTGGTTACATTCCTCTAGTTGCACAGCAGAAGTGCAGACAGTCACAGAGTGGAATGGTCGCAAGTCCCCCCCTAGTGTGTTGTGTGTTGTGTCGTTACAGTCATGACCAACTCTTCGTGACTCCATGTCCATGGAGTTTTCTTGGCAGGAGTACTGGAGTGGATTGCCAGTTCCTACTCCAGGCACCTACAGCGCCTGGTATTCCCTAGTGGTCGCCCATCCAAGTACTAACCAGGACCGACCCTGCTTAGCTTCCGAAATCAAGCAAGATCGGATGTGCTTAGGGCATCTAGGCAGGCCACCCCTTTTTATCATCAAGGGGCAGTTACAATCTCAATAACTTACTCTGAGATATTAGTAGAAGAAAGAACAAAATATTTCATTACTTACAAATGAACAGATCAAAGAGCAAACTGATAAACATACAATGGTGCCTCTACTTACGAGCAGCTTGATTGAAGAGCAATTTGACATAAGAGTGAAAAACTGTTGGCATTTTAACTGTTGCCGTACAAATTTTAGATGTGGTCAGCTCTACTTACAATGTTTTTATTTTTCCCCGATTTTTTTTATTTATTTTGATTGTTTTAGATAGGACTGCTCTACTAAAGAGTTGTTCGACTTAAGAGCATGCATTCGGAACGGATTAAACTCATAAGTAGAGGTACCACTGTAGCTGCTTTTCAGTGACAGACTTCAAAACACTCAAAGGGAGGAAGCACTGAGCAGAGGATGGGCAGCACCTACTTTGACTTCAGAGGCAAGTGAAAAGAGTCCTCCTGGCCCAGAAAGGTCCCTCCCAATCATACCTACTCCAGGCAGCATGCAAGGTTGCAAAAGCTCCAATAATAATCTATGACAACAGGGCCTACTGTCACACACAGAGAGAGAGAGAGAGAGAGAGAGAGAGAGACTTCCATTCTCGTCCCCGGAGGAAGTTCGTTGTGTGTTGATGTCGATCGTGGTCATGTGGTCTTCTTGCGGTTCTGTCCCTGTTCCCGTGTACGCACGGGCGTGATGGATGATACCGGCATGACTGTTACCGCACATCCTCATTCCGTGATGAGATGTGAAATTCCATGCTTTTGTTCTCATTTTTTTTTTGGCCCGACCTTCCGTTTTTCAATGTTTCGATTCTCTGAAGCCTTGCCTTCAATGCGTTACGGAGCTGAGTTTGAGGCATTTGTCTTTTAATCTCTCTGCACTGTGTTGATGACGCCATAGGGAATGTACTGGTGAATGGCAGTTCGCACTCCTGCCACTAGATGGAGAATGGCACGTTGTGTGACGAGCCTTACCTCATGGCCACTCATCTCGGAACGAGAAGCGTGATGAGCAGATTCCCGAGGCCAGGGAGGGGAATCTCTCATCCTGCTTAAATCGCAGTTCAGGGCGTGTGCTTGGGACAAACTCCCCTCATCCCACAATGGACATGCTGTTAGATTACTTCGTACCGGTCCCAAGCAGGACCGTGAACAGCAATGAGATGAACGTGAAGTATCAGCCACACTTGCACTGATCTCTGTTGATCTCCCTGTGTGCTGCTCTGTGCCTGGAAGCGCTTGACGCATTTGACACTTTTGACAACATTTCAGATATGAAGAAGAAGCAGGCTTTTTACCAAACTGTTCGTTTCCAGTTTCAAAAAAATCACACAGGTCATGAAGCACAAATTGGAATCAAGGGCTGCATACTGTATATGACTGTGTCTTCCGATTGTATATGAGATGACATGATTTTTTCTTTCAGGGGACCTTTTGCATGGCCAATCTGCCCGCTTTATTTCTTGATCCAGAAAAATGGAAGACCCCACAAGAATTTAACCCATCTCATTTTTTGGATGAGGATGGAAATTTTGTGCTGAAAGAAGATTTTGTTCCATTTGGAGCAGGTAAACATAAACAAATACAAACAAGGCAAAATGCTTCTTTTCCAATAACAGAGGACTCTTTCCACCACTATGTTGGGTTCTTAGAAAAGTTCTCAGAACTGATCCGCGTATAAAAATATGGCATCTGTCAATATTCATTAATTCCGACAGTGAAAGAACAGACGTACAAAATAATGCAGGGCATGAGTAAAGTGGATAGAGGGACGCTCTTCTCCCTCTCACAAAATACCAGAACTAGGGGACATCCACTCAAATTGAGGGCTGGGAGAGTAAGAACAGACAAAAGAAAATATTTTTTCACCCAGCACATTGTTAGTCTGTGGAACTCCCTGCCACAGGATGTGGTGATGGCATCTGGCTTGGATGCCTTCAAAAGGGGATTGGACAGATTCCTGGAGGAGGAGTCCATCACAGGTTACAAACCATAATGGAGATGTTTAATCTCCAGGCTTAAAACCAGGGTACTTCAAGGAACAGATGCAAGGGAGTGGTATCAGGAGACAGATATCTAGTCTCATGTGCTCCCAGATGTATCTGGTGGGGCCACTGTGAGATACAGGAAGCTGGACTAGGTGGGCCTTTGGCCTGATCCAACAGGGCTCTTATGTTCTTAAGAGGAAAGTATATTAAGGTGGCAAATATTATTACCTGTTACCTGTTTGGGAATGAACTAGAATGCATCTCCTGTTCTCCCATGGAGCCACAGCTGTGCTATAGCACTGCATATCCATTTTCAAATACAATTTGTGCACATGGAAATGGGTGCACATTTTGAATGTTGTATGCGCTAATGCACCTACTTCCTCTACCACTTCTCCATGAGGTATGGCTTTTCATATTGTTTCACCTTTGGCAAATGTTTTCCCTATACATGAGGACCTTTGTATCCATATGGTCAATATTGGTTTTACTTATCTGCAGTCTGAAAATATTAAAAATATATATTTTTTTAAAAGCTTGACATGTTTTTATGATGTATTTACAAGATATGGCCACTAAAGGGAGGAAGACACCGTGGTAAGTATTCTTGTTGTTAAAGAATGGTCTCTATCTCTCTCTAGTGGCCAGTTCTGTTAAATACAATGTAAAAATACTTCTTTCTGGATTTATTCTCTTTTACCATGCTATGCATAGCATTCACTATTATCCATGGTTTTTAGAAGCTGCTGGGGGGCTTAGAACCAACCCCCATGGATACAGAAGTCCTATTGCAATTTTAGATTAGTGGAAATGGGGAAAAAATAACAGTTTTATGTTGCCTCTTAATTTGGGAAGAGTTAATTCTGTTTGTTCGCATTGGCATGTAAACCAAATGGATTTTAGTTTCCTCCTTCATTCTGAGTTCTGTTACCGCAGGTTTGTGAAGGTTGTTTGTCATCAAAGTGGGAACTTCTGGCATGCCAATCCACAAGTCCAGTTGGTCAGTTTTTAACATATCCATACCAAAAGTCACATTATTTCTTCTGCCCCTAAATCTGTTGTCCTATTGTGCACAATTGCCCCTATAGTACATATTTTAGCAAGTAGTATCCCTTATTCTTAGCAAACATTATTACTCTCCATTTTTTACAGAGTACTTCCTAGCTTTTGGGTAAGCATTATTACATCAGAAAATTATTACATTTGAGAAAATGAGAAAGTCTTGACAAACCGGGACTTACCTATCAGACTTTGTACCCAAATAATTCAATCTTATTTATTTAGTATACTTCTCTATGGTGTTGAAACTGGGACCCTTACAAACACATTATGTAGGAAGCTGCAAGCATTTGACATGTCGATGTACAGATGAATTCTGAAGATACTTGGGCAGTCAGAATCACTCATGTGGCCGTATTACAGCACATGAGTAAAAAGCTAGAAATTCTCAATACCATAAAGAGAAGAACATTACGATATTTCAGCCACTTAATGCGCAATAGCAAAGACCATCTGCTACAGGTTGTCGTTCAAGGAAAAATAGATGAGAAGTGTGGGCCAGGGCATAGAAGAACATTCTGGCTTAAGAACTTAAGCCAATGGTTTGCACTCCCAATGAGCACAGCTTCTCTATTTAGAAGAGATTTGGACAAAAACCAGATCATGCTACTGATCGCCAACGTTCTACGAGGACATGGCACTTGAAGAAGACGTTCTTTAAAGACACGTGAAAAATAATTATGACTCATGCTTCCTTTACCCATCTTTCCTTCCACAGGGGCTCGGGTATGTCTTGGGGAGCAGCTGGGGAAGATGGAACTCTTCATTTTCCTCACCTACCTGATAAGAGCGTTCCATTTCCAGCCTACAGAAGGAGTGGAAGAACTCAACAAAGCCCCTGTGTTTGGGTTCACCTTGCATCCCCAGCCTTTTAAAATACGTGCCATTCCCCGCAGCAGTTAATCCACATACGTCAATTGGTTCTCATGTACTGTGATGACCCCTCTCCCAATTCCTCCTGGCACCTCTTCTTCTCTGCTTCCATCTTGACTGGATCATGGGCAAGATGGATTCAGCCTATGAGAAGGACAGGCGAAACGGAGGGCTGACTGGATCACTGAGACTCAACGGGAACATTCCCCAGCCATCCACCCAATTTCCCATCCTCATCTGAAGGCGAACATTTTGAGGAGGGTATCCTGTTTAAGGAGGGTGGCGGCGGCAGCAGGGTGGAATCCACCTCCTGAATTCCTCCGCCAGTTCTCCTTGAATCTCTAGGTTTTTTTGAAATGCCTCCTCACAGAGAATGAAGGACCCAGTTCTCTTATTTAATCACCCCAGTGTGACGCAAAAGAGTCCCTTGTAGAGGTGAATTGACTCCAGTTTAAAAATCACCTCAGACGTTATTAGTCATGTACTCAGGCTGCGACTACATTATCAAATAGTGCAGAATATGCAGTGGGTGTGAAATCTCAACCAATAAATCCCATGAACTTGTTATGACTGCCAAGCAGTAATGATGAGGTCATAATAAAAGCCAGAACTGTAGAGATGGGAAAAATCCTATGGAACACCAGGTCCAGCTTGATCAAGGAGGCACCATGGGGAATTGAACTCCCAACCTCTGGCTCTGCAGCTAGATACCAACCTAACTCAATGACCTCTCCAGCCAGCATTCTATCTCCCTACAGGGCAGAAAGAGATGGCTGCTGCTGAAGAGAGAGATCCCTCTTTGTGTCCATAGTCTTTCCATGGTGTCTCCTCAGCCCCCGACACAGAAAAGGGGCGCTCCCTGACACATGCTCTGGGTATGTATGTTCAGCAATCAACAAGAAGTCTTCCTAGGTTGTGCCCCCACCCACATTCCGTGTCTGCGGGTTAATATGTTTATTCCATGTTTATTTGGCATTGAAGCCCAACCTTTGCCACTCATCTAAGGCCCCTATCCCATGGCCCTTTAAATGCAGATTAAATTTGTAGATAAACCATATCCAAAAATGCCGTCCCCACAGCCACCAGGCTTTTTGGGAAGAAAAAAAGAAAGAAAACACGGTAATGCTCCCTTAAGCGAGGTTTCCAAGACTTACCAGAGAGGTAGGGAATTTTTTGCCTTGCTTAAAAACACCACCTTTTAAAGAGGCAGACATTGTGGGACCCCGTAGATGATCTGGTTTTCTTTCTTGTTTTTTTCTCATAGCGCCGACCGGCTGTTCCTGGGGCCGATCAGTGCTGGTCCCCCCCCCCCCGAGACAGGAAGCTGGATCTGGTGCTGTGTGTTTTAACTTTCCCAAGCCCTAGCGCCAGTCAGCTAGTCCTTTTTTAATCCTATCACCACCTGCTGGCCATGGGGCTGAACTGCGCTTTAAAACAAAACACCTTTGTACGTGGGAACTGCTATCCCACATCTTCAGTCACGTGACAGGAGGAAGAGGGAAAGCTGGACTTTCAGAAGATCAGGATCTTCCCCAGGTGAGATAGCAGGATGACAATCTAAGATCTTTAAGACACCCTTGATTTCCCTTGCTGAACTCAGGTCTTGCTTGGAATTGTTTGATGTGGATAGGACAAAGCACAGTGTAAGGATTTTAAGAATGCTGAGAACTTCTCCTCCACCCTGGCGATGCCTTTGTCCAAGGGAGAGCACCAGCTTATTATAGATTATTAGGTTCCACCCAGCTGTTTGATGCAACTTAACCTACATTTCCAATACCCCAGGATCACATCATGTGATGAGTATAAGCAGCCAAGATCACAAACCAGATACCTCATCATGCCAGAAAACCCCTTGTAGATGCAACTTATTTTCTCCCTCTTCCCTTCAGTAGTCACCTACTGCTCACCTGTTTATATGGTCCAGATGTTAGAATCTGCACTGGGCATCTGAAATTTTGTTTGCCCACTTTTGGACTGCTTGTGGGGTGGTCAGGTGTGTTCTGTTTCCAGGTAATCGCATGGCATACAGGGGATCACGCCCCAGAATGACCCTGGATCCATGAGCAAGCTGGATCTTTTTTACAGCTCTAAGGCTTCTACTTTTGGGGAGCAGTCTGGAGTGATTCCCTGGCAGACAGAAGAACTGTTTTAAGGGAGTTCTGCCCCTGCAAAGTCACCCTTTGTAGCATAAGAACAGAAGAACATAAGAAGAGCCATGCTGGATCAGGACAAAAGCCCATCTAGTCCAGCTTCCTGTATCTCACAGTGGCCCCACCAAATGCCTCTGGGAGCGCACGAGACTAGATATCTGTCTCCTGATACCACTCCTCTGCATTGGGCCTTTAAAGTACCCTGTTTTATTAAGCCTGGAGATGATACATCTCCATCATGGTTTGTAACCTGTGATGGTCTTTTCCTCCAGGAATCTGTCCAATCCCCCTTTTAAGGCATCCAAGCCAGATGCCATTACCAGATCCTGTGGCAGGGAGTTCCACAGACTAATAAAATGCTGGGTAAAAATATTTTCTTTTGTCTGTTCTCAACATGTGCCATTCCCATCACCTGATTTCACCCTGAATCATCTCCCTCAAATATCTCCTAGCACTTTTTGTCATGACCATTAAATTAGACTATGGAGCAACAGAGAAAACCTACATGTGACATATCTCCATACTCACCTGACATGTGAGGGGCTGCTGTCAAAGTCTAAAATTTTGTATAGAGGAAGTATTACATGATTAAAGCCATAAGAAATGCAACCCTGGAGTTGTGTAATTTGTTATAACATGGATGTTTGAACCACAGTCAATTGCTTGAGGGAGATTACCTCAGGACAAAGAGATGTAACCTTGAAAATTGAACAAGAAGTGTGTGTGTGTTATGTCATTACAGTCATGGCCGACTCTTTGTGACCCCATGTCCATGGAGTTTTCTTGGCAGATATACTGGAGTGGTTTTCCAGTTCCTACTCCAGGCAACTACAGCAGCTGGTATTCCCTGGTGGTCTCTCATCCAAATACTAACCAGGCCTGACCCTGCTTAGCTTCCAAAATCTGGTGAGATTGGAAGTGTTTAGGGCATCTAGCCAGCTTTAACAAGAAGAAGAGTGTTTAAATAGTCATGTATTCAATGTCCATTAGAGATTACTCCATAATTAACATAGCCCTACCTAGTCTCATGTAAGTAGCAGAATAAATGGAAAAGTTCATTGGGTCTGCCACTGTAGTGGCTCTCATAGAGAATGCATGGAGTTCACTACAAAAGCTGACAATAAGAAAATGCATTGCATCGACTGACAAATGACAAAATGATGATAAGAGAGATTGTTTTTGTTTCCTCTCATCAGCAAATATTCACTTAGATAGCAGAGTCTATGAGATTTTTGCATTTGCCTTCTCTGTCTGTGAAGATTCTCAGTCATCCAGGTGAGTATATCTGGAAGCTGAGTCATGGCAACTGGACTTCTTTTCTTGAGAGATTGAAATGTTTCGCTGCTCACCCAAACAGTCAAAGCTGTTTGGACGGGCAGCAAAACGTTTCAATCTCTCAAGAAAAGAAGTCCAGTTGCCATGATACAACTGCCAGACATTTGCCTTCTAGTATTGGAGTCTGCTAAGTTAGGAGGAAAATGTAAACAAATGATAATAATATAAAAACATCACTGCCTATTAAAAAGCTGATGTAATGTAAGCATGCTGCTGGGTAGGACAGAATCAGCTAAGCCAGCTGAGCCACACTGGAACCAATCTGAGCTGAAAAGCCAGGGGGAGGAAAAAGATAATGGCATCTACAAAGGCATCAGCACTGAGGCAACACACAGAAATCATGGATTTTCCTCCATAGATTTAAACTGGTAGATGGCAGGGTGAGCATGTAGAAAACTTAGTATATTTCACAAATATGTTCAAATATATTAAAAGGCTAAGTTATATATTTTTACTCTTGAAGTTTTGCATTTTAACAAGATATGCCATTTATTTATTTATTTTTATTTATGCTATAAGCTCTTGCATTTTTGAATTGAAATAAGATTTCAGTTCACATTTGTAACTTTAATAATCCTTATACAGTGGTATCCCACTTATAACAAAATTAATCCATTCTACGGGATGCTTCGTATCATAAAAAATTTGTAATACGAAGCACGGTTCCCCATAGGAATGCATTGAAAACCAATTAATCCATTCCAGAGGTCAGAAAAAAAGTTTTAAAAAGCCGTTTATCTGTTCAAAACTCTTCATAAAGTGCACTTTAAAGGCATACAGAGCAGGAACACCCCCAGTGCATAACACACAGTAAAAGGCATGGAAACCCCACACACATCATGCAGAACACAGAGAGAAAAGGCATGCAAACGACGAGGCTCAGCTCACACCCCTCCACAATGCAATGCAGAACACACACACACACAAAACCACATGCAAACGACAAGACTCAGCTCACCACCCCCGACAATACAACACAATGCAATGCAGAATGCACAGGAAAAAAGCATGCAAACAACGAAGCTCTGCTCCTGACCTTTCCACCTCTTGAGAAATGTACCCAAAAAGTTCCAGAAAGTCCCAAAACCACTGCAAACAGTGTCCAGAATGGCTCCCAAACTCGGTGTAAAAAAATGTTCCAACACCCACACCTCCACAAACTACAGGGGCACAATGCACGCTGGGTACACTATTTTTGCAATGCCTTGCAATAAAAAAAAAACATAAAGCAGGGCATTCCATTGAAGATGTTCTTAAAACGGGACATTCTTGTTTCCAATAATTTCTTTTCACCATGCAAGGTGAACGTTAAGAGGATTACCACTGTAACTGAAATATATTTGCCTGAATTAGGTATGTGCCTACAGCATACGTTCGGCTGCATTTTAAGTACAGTATGTCTTTTGCTCATAGCTGTAAGAATGATATTTATAAGTAGCATAATATTGATTTCTCATAAAGTTGCATGTTTTCAATAATACTGGATTTTTATGTATCGAAGCAATGTGGACAAAAACAGCTTGTAGACTCTGACATGCTGGGTTTGTTGCCTGGACCTATTTTTCTCTATTTACTTCATGAGTGAAAGCAGTGATTTACTCATTTAAATTTCATTTATTCATTTAAATTCATTTTATCCCACTTTCCTCCTTAAAAAGGACCCAAGGCACCATACACCATTAAAAGACAGTGTGTTAAACTTACTTTAGTACAGTACAGTGACCCCCCTGCCTATCACAGGGGTTAGGGACCCGACCTGACCCGCGATAATTGAAAATCCACAATATGCAGATGCAGGTCAGGTCGGGCCTGGGGGGCCTAACTGGGGCTCTTGTACTTACCCCCAGCCTGATGCTGTCCTGAACGGGCCTGTGAGGGCCTTCCCAGTCCTTCTGGAGGCCCCTGGGAAGGCCCTCACAGGCCCGTTCGGGGCAGCACCAGTCCTGGGGTAAGTATGGGAGGCCAGAAATAGCCTTTACCCCTTACCCCGGGGGGGGGGGAGGTTCATATACTACAGTCCCGCAATATAGCAGGACTGCAGTATATGAACCACAAAAGGGCGGGGGACCACTGTATATACAAAACACCAAAAAGGATCAAGCACATAACAGTACTAAAATCTATCAGCAGCACCAAAACACATTGAAAGCAGTAAGGCACAATTTATTTAAAAACCCCACCCAGTGATTACAAGTACAGGTACTGAACTGAAAGCAAACTATATGAAAGTCTCATATAGATGGTATCCAACTCCTGAGAAGCTAGCAAAAATAAAAATAAATGTTGGAGATGTAAATCAGAAAAGTGTTCACTTTAACACATACAGTGGAACTGTAAGGTAACAAAGAAGTTTTGGAGATAAATTGACTATATACTGACCAAAAACTTGAAGATTCAAATAGAATTAAGACCAGAAATTTATTTGTTAAATATGATAAGAGGAAAATCAAGACAGGGGACTAGACTATGTTTATATAGTTTAGGTGCAGCCTGGAATCAAATAGCAAGGGAATGGAAAAGCAAAGAAGAACCATTGGTTGATGACTCTTTAATAAAATTACAAGAATATATTTTATGGGATAAACTGACAAAATCATTAAAGGGAGAGTCTGCAACAGAATTTGAAAACCAGTGGGGTGATTTAAAGAAGTATTTAGAAGTAAGGTGGTAAAAAGAAATTAAAATCTGAAACCAATAGAATGTTATAGAATGTTATTATAATAAGCATAAGAATTACTCTCAGTTATGCATATATGATGTAACATATAGTGATTTATTCTTTTTATTAAAATGAATTGTAAATGTTAGTTATGGAAAAAAGACTAAGTAAAAGGTATTATTATAGGAGTGAAGAAAATAACAAATGAAAAGTAATTTTTGAGACTGCCAATGAGCATGTGGATAAGGGAGATCTAGTTGACATTGTTTATCTGGACTTTCAGAAGGCTTTTGACAAGGTCCTGCACCAAAGGCGCTTGAATAAACTTGCCAGTCATGGAATCAAGGCACAAGTCTTTTCCTGGATCAGCAACTGGATAAGGGACAGGAAAGAAGGTAGCACTAAATGGACACTTCTCCAAGTGGAGGGAGGTAAAGAGTGGGGTCCCCCAAGGTTCAGTACTGGGACCCCTGCTTTTCAACCTCTTCATAAATGATCTAGAAGTAGGAGTAAATAGCAAGGTAGCCAAATTTGCTGACAACACTGAATTATACAGTGTAGTAAAAACTGAGAGATTATGAGGAGCTCCAGAGGGATCTCTTGACACTGGGAGAGTGAGCATACCAGTGGCAAATGAGCTTCAACATTATTAGTAAGTGCAGAGTGATGCACGTTGGTGCAAAAAACCCAATTATGTTTATAAACTGGTGGGGTCAGAACTCTCTGCAACAAACCAGGAAAGGGACATTGTTGTCCTGGTGGACAGCTCAAGGATGGTGTCAGCCCAGTGTGCCACAGCAGTGAAAAAAAGCAAACTCAATGCCAGAGATCATTAGGAATTTTTCATTCCATTCTGTTCCATTTCATTTGTCCTTTTTAAAAAAATTATTTTAATCACCACTTGTAAAAATAAAAAATAAAAATGAACGGCGCTTGTAAAAAAAAAAGCTGAGCACCAGCAGGGTCCCAGCACCAGCTGTTCGGCGCTTAGGAAAAAAAGCTGATCGTCAGCAGGGCCCCGCGCACCAGCTGGTCGGCGGTTGGGGGGAAGCCAATTGCCGGCAGGGCCCCATGCACCAGCTGGTTGGCATTGGGGGGGGAGCCAATTGCCAGCAGGGCCCCACGTGCCAGCTGGTTGGCATTTGGGGGGGAAGCCAATTGCCAGCAGGGCCCCACGTGCCAGCTGGTCGGCGCTTTTAAAAAATGATTGCCAGCAGGGCCCCATGCGCCAACTGGTCAGCACTTGGGGGGGAAAGCACCGATTGGTCAGCAGGGCCTCAAGTAGTGTCAAAAAAAGAAAAGAAAAATAATTAAAAATAATAAATGACACAAAACGAAAATTGTTTCAAATGAAACGAAATGGAAAGAAACAAAAAGAAAAATGAATCAAAATGCCATTTTCGCCTTTTGTGTCCATCTCTACTTATAAGACAGCAGAGAGGACCCCTACAAAGCATGCTGCCTATACATGGCCTCATTGTGTTTAAAACATTCTCTTAGGATGGAAGGCAGAGTGAACCTTGAGCTGGCAACTGGGGAAATCTTATATATGCCACTCCCTGCTCTCTCCCACAACAAGTGTGCCATATATTGTATTCATTTATAAGAGGCCTCCATGTATCAAACAACCCACATTTTTCCAACCCAAAATTACAGTTTTGCAACTGAGCGGTTCTCTCTCCAGCTGACTTCCATGTATAAGACGACTCTCAATTTTTAGTCTAACAATTTTGGACCAAAATATAGTCTTATATATGGAAAAATATTGATACTACCTTCTCTTCTGCCACCACAACTCCATTCAATCAGAAAGACAAAATAAATGATGAATTCCCACCCCCAAGCAGGAAACCTAGTGAGGCACGAAATGACATGCCCTTCTATGGTTCTATGACAACATCCTCTCAACAGCTGAAGGTGCACAAAAAAGAAGAAAGAACACAAATACTAAATGCCACATAGGGCTGAAATGATATCCTAGGGATCCCATTCAGACCGTGTTTGCAAAAAATATATATGCTAGAATATGTTCAAACTTCTTCGTTGCAGTCTTTAGGGCTAAAAAAAGAGTATTTTTCACCTGTGGGATAACAATTTGAAGTCTTCAGAGTCTGAAGAAGCTACACAACACAACACTAGAAAAAGAAGTCATTGGTTTCACCATACTGTCCGTTGCTAGCGTACAGCTCTAGCCAGGCAGAGACACGACGACTGAGAGACCTATCGAGGGACTGCACAGATCTCAAAGTAGTGAGGCTGTAGAGTTCCCCCGAGGACAGGTTCCAGATTTATATCTTTCGTCCCTTCCGCCAAGTGGAACGTGAATGATTGCAGCAGGTTGGCAAAGAAAAGGAACATCTCTGTCTTTGCCAGATTTTCTCCTAAACACACACGGTGCCCTGCAGAAACAGAGAAGGAAAGAGGATAATATGACCGGAAAGTGCTAATTACAGTAGGACCCCCGTATCCACTGATTCATTAACCACTGATTCAGTTATCCACAGTTGGCAGAGTAAATAATTAAATAAATAATTCAGCCGCCGCTGTCAACTGACAAACCATTCTAAATTGTAATGCAGGCTTCAGGACAGATTAACATATTATACACTGACACCGTGTTACTTCCAGAATTTATTGGATCAATGCATTGAGGTACTTCTCTAATAGAAGGACCACTTCTGGGGTTCAGCAAAACAATTTATATATTTTACATAGACACGTCAGCAGTCATCTTCAATAGAGACGTGTCATATATTTCAAAACAAGCATGCGCAGATGTACACCTATCCTCTCTAAAATTTCCAGTTGGACAGACTATGTCAAAAGAGATTCCACCATCCTAACTGCTGTAAACGATCTTGCAGAGAGTTCCTCTTTCTTAGTACACTTACAGGAAAAGAAGGTACAGTATTGTGGTTAGCTAGGGAAATTACAAGAGATATTTGTAATTCATGGGAAGGGCTTTTCTCTTTTGCCCAGTACAGAGACATATAATTTAATAATCCTTAATTATGAGATTAATTATAAATTTCTTTATTGCCACTGTTACACCGCGAAGCAAGGTGGTGTCACAAACAGCTGCTGTAATGCAAGCAACTGTTGTAAAATAGCAGCCATAAAGCAAGCTACTGTTGCAAAACAGCAGCCATAAAGCAAGCTACTGTCACTAAACAGCAGTTTGGGGTTTTGGGGGGGTTCTCTCTTATCCACAGTTTTCGTTATCCATGGAGAGGCCTGGAACCGATTCCCAGCAGATACCGGTGTCCTACTGTCTTGCTATTTATTGCCATTTGTAAGCATGTGAAGTTGAAAAGAGGGTTCTACATTTTCTAATTAAAAACACCATGACCACCTCCCCTGTCAACTCTCTTCTGGGTCTCAGCCACACCTGCTATTTATCTGATGGCTCTTGGTTCATCTTGTAAACAAAGAGAGATGACAAGTGCCATTTACATGCTTGTTCCCCTAGTATTTCCCTTTCTACAGGAAGTTACAAATTAGACCCCTTCACCTTCTGGAGAGGCCAGGGCCAAAAGAACACATGCTAAATGCAAGATGTATAGGTGAGGAAAAACAAACACCACAGCACAAAGACATATAATGTATTTCGCCACTTGAGAGAGCCCTTTTGTGAAGAACACAATCCTGTAAATGCATCCTCAAACCTCCCTGGGATAAAAATAAGCAAGCAAGCAAGTAAACACTTTGATCCTCCAACCTCACTGGAGGTTCTCCCCAGGTATCTGAAGAGAACACAAAACAAGCCCGCCCACCCCCTACAGATGTTCTTCTGTGGATTACGGAGTTGAAGACCAAGGGAGACACAGAAGTGCAGTCATTGCTGGTGACCCTGTCCTCTCATTCCATCAGATGCAACACCTGGAAAGATGTGCACTCATGTGTCACCGCGCTGTTTCCAAAGATGACTACTTATCCTAAGTGCATTGAAACAGCGTGTTCACCGTGTGTTCATCTCCTGCTGGCAGATTCAAAACTGTTACCTGATTTCCATTACATCCCAAAATAGCTGTTTTTTTCCTGTTAAAAGCATTCCTGGGCAAAAGCATTCCCATGGTGGTATGGGGACAGCAAGCTGCGGACCATAAATGATGGGAATAATTGTTTCCGTTACACAGCAGATGTTATTTCATCCTCTTCCTACATCATTTTTAAAATTACATTAGTCAATTGTAGTTGGCTGGATAACTCAGTGTTTTAGGCATCTGGCTGTGGTGCCAGAGGTTGGGTGTTTGATTCCCTCCTGGGCCTCCTGGGAGTAGAGGCATTGCAGTTGGGGTTAAAGATATGGTATATGTTTGTGTGTGTGTGTGTGTGTGTGTGTGTGTGTGTGTGTGTGTGTGTGT
>JAHTLZ010000379.1:62569230-62584639 GCA_023846285.1 Phrynocephalus versicolor | reverse complement strand
GTGTGTGTGTGTGTGTGTGTGTGTGTGTGTGTGTGTGTGTGTGTGTGCCCAAACTGCAATTCAAAACCCACTAATTTTTTGCAAAGTGCCAATAAAGCAATTTAACCTGAATACAGGTGGCTGTGAAGGGGCGATGTTGGGTGCCCACAGAAAGGGCTCTGAGTGCCACCTTTGGCACCCATGCCATAGGTTCGCCAACATTGGTATATATCGTGATCCCACTAAAAATTCCAATGTCACCTCTGAATGAGGCCAATCCACTAACAACTATAATATGTTAAGTTTGCTTTCTGATCTCATGCTTCACTGAAGAATGCCATGGGAAATGGGTATCTAATGCAGGGCATGAGTAAAGTACATAGAGGGACGCTCTTCTCCCTCACAAAATATCAGAACTAGGAGACATCCACTCAAATTGAGGGCTGGGAGAGAAAGAACAAACACAAGAAAATATTTCTTTCTCAGCGTCTTGCTAGTCTGTGGAACTCCCTGCCACAAGAGGTGGTGATGGCATCCAGCCTGGATGCCTTCAAAAAGGGGGATTGGACAGATTCCTGGAGGAAAAGTCCATCACAGGTTACAAACCATGATGGAGATGTGCCATCTCCAGGCTTAAAACTGGGGTACATCAAGGACCAGATGCAGGGGAGTGGTATCAGGAGACATATCTAGTCTCGTGCGCTCCCAAACACATCTGGTGGGGCCACTGTGAGATACAGGAAGCTGGACTAGATGGGCCTTTGGCCTGATCCAGCATGGCTCTTCTAATGTTCTTATGTTCTTATGACATGCTGTCTCAATCCACAAACTGTCAGGAGGGAATAAATATTATCTCATTGCAGAACACAACTGCTTTGTTGGGATAATTTTCCCAGCATGTTTAACTGCAAAAAGGGGGCTGAAATCTGAAGGTGGAAATCACCTCTTGCCATTGTGGCACGGTAGTTGAAGTGCTGCACTACAGCAATAACTGCTCAAAACCTGGGATTCAATCCCAGGTAGCAGGCTTACAGTTCACTCAGCCTTCCATCCTTCTGAGATTGGTAAAATGACTACCCAGATGGCTGGGGAGGGGGAGGCAAGGTGTAGCCTGCGTAATTACTTATAAACATCCCAGGGGGTGCTCTAAGTGCTATGGGATGATATATAAGCAGATATATAAGTAGATACATGACATCTCTTGACGTCACCAGGGCCTAAAATGTCTACCTTGTAAATACAGGGACTCTCGTATAACGGTTTGTATAACATAAAATCTGTACAACATAAAAAATTCCAGAGATAGGGGAAATGTGCTTAACAGAATTGCCTACGGGGTGAATCTGTACAACATAAAAATGGTCGCAATTAGGGGTTACTCTGTTTTCAATGCATTTCTATGGAAAATTTGTATATAAAGGAATATTTACTTAGCATAATTTCATTTGGAACAAATGAATGCCCTCCCTACGGAGATCCGCCTGGCGCCAAGCCTTTTGGCTTTCCGGTGCCAGGCAAAGAGCTTCCTGTTTGGCCAACATTTTAATTAGATTATTTGGTTGGACACCTGAGCAGCAGGTTTTTATAATTTATACTTTGTACTGCATCTGGTTTTAACTGTATTGTATTTTATAGTTTTAATAATTTTATTTTTTTTAGAGTTTTTAGTACTTGTTGTATGCCACCCAGAGACCTCTTGGTAGAGGGCGGCTGAAAAAATCTAGTAAATAAATAAATAAATAAATAAATAAATAAATAAATAAATAAATAAATAAATAAATAATTTATGTGAGGTACCACTGCATTGCTATATATCAGGGCTGTCCAACTTTGAACAGGCTGAGGTCTATTTTTTCCAGCCTAAAGTGCTTGAGGGTTACTACACTAATATCTCTACTTACGAATTTTATCCATTCCGAGCACATGCTCATGGCCCTTTAACTGCCTGTTCAGCTAAGACAGTGGGCTGGCAGACCCAGAACTTTGCTGGGGCAGTAGTGATCCTTGGGATGGGGGAGGGAGGGGTGGAAAACTTATCCCCTCACATTTTTTATTGATGCCTGGCGGGCTACTTTTGAGCCCTTTGTGGGCTACCAGTAGCCCGCGGTCTACCTGTTGGACAGCCCTGCTATATATAGCAAGAATCTGCAGCAAAATAGGCCTGTAGTAATAGATCGCCCTGTCCTGATGCACAAGTTTCAAGTGGTTATAGAGAAACAGTACATAAGATCCCCCCCCCAAAAAAACACCAAACCAATCAAAGGTGATTGTGCCCATTTGTGGAGATTTCAAAGAGTGAAAAAGATGGGAAAGAAATGTCTAGGCACCTAATGAAAATGGTATGAAGGCTTCCGGGCAGATGAAGTGGCCGTCCTTGTCAAGGAAGTGATGTGGGTTGAACTGAAGAGGCGTGTCCCATTCGTTCGGATCGTGAAGCGCAGAAGCCATGTTTGGAAAGATGACACTGCCCTGAAAGAAAGAGAAAGAGATGACAATTAAGTCCTGCCTCCTCTTGTCACTCCAGGTGCCTTTCAGAAATGCTCACTGCAAAATAGGGGCATGAAACCTCCCAGTAGAGATGGGCATGAATAAAAAAAAATGGCATTTCGTTTGTCGTTTGTCGTTTGGAGGGTCCGTTTCGGTTCGTTTCCGTTTTTCGTGAATTTTTGCAAAAATTCGTTTTCATTTTCGTTCGTTTCGTTACCATTTCGTTACCATTTATTTCAATTTTTTGCATTTTTTTTTTTAGCATTTTAAGCAATTCGCTTGTATTGCAGTAATGGAAACGAAACGCACGACAAAATTTCCGGTGTTTCTGTTCGTTTCATTTCATTTTAGAGACAAAATTCGTTTGTCATTTCATTCCATAACGAAACAAAAAACGGAAACGGAAACGAAAAATTGTTCGTTTCATGCCCATCTCTACCTCCCAGTTTTGGACTCAGAGAGGCAGGTGGACAGGCAGATAAGACAGAGAAGTGGCTCTATTGTCAGTGGGTTGATAAATCCACTGCAGGTTTTGATCTGAATTTAAGGGTGCTGTCCAAGGTAATAAAACAGCTTGAAGAGTAGAATTCAATCATTTGAAGGGTTCTTGTAGCACAGTGATGGTGAACCTTTTAGAGACTGAGTACCCAAACTGCGTTTCAAAACCCACTTATTTTTTGCAAATTAAAAAAAATAATAAAAAAATTATTAAATAAATATTGTTATAATAAATAATAAAACATAAATGGTAATTTAATGCATGGGGGGACCTTTACCTTTACCTTAACCTGAATACAGTGGTGGTCTAGGTGACAAATCTCATTTTGTTGCTGTGGGGAAAATCTGCCCCCAAATTAGATGTACAGTATTTACATCGTTGACTGGGTAGCTCGTGGCTGAAGGTGCCAAAAAGAGCGACTGAAACAATTACTGGGCTGGGTGACCTCCCTTATGGGGAAAGGCTAAAACATTTGGGGCTGTTTAGTCTGCAAAAAATGTGCCTGAGGAGGGATATGACTGAGATGTACAAAATCATACAGGGCATGAGTCAAGTGGATAGAGAGAAGCTCTTCTCTCACACACAAAATACCAGAACTACGGGACATCCACACAAATGGAGGGTTGGGAGAGTAAGAACAGACAAAAGAATTTTTTTTTTAAATCCAGCGTGTTGTTAGTCTGTGGAACTCCCTGCCACAGGAGGTGGTGATGGCATCTGGCCTGGATGCCTTCAAAAGGGGGATAGGAGAGATTCCTGGAGGAAAAGTCCATCACAGGTTACAAACCAGGAGGGAGATGTGTAATCACCAGGCTTCAAACCGGGGTCCTTCGAGGGCCAGATGCAGGGGAGTGGTATTGGGAGACAGATATCTAGTCTTGTGTGCTCCCAGGCACATCTGGTGGGGCCACTGTGAGATACAGGAAGCTGGACTAGATGGGCCGTTGGCCTGATCCAGCAGGGCTCTTCTTATGTTCTTCTAATCTTATGGTTTAGGTCTCTGGCAGCCAAGCCAGAGTTTGAGATCTTGATTCCCCACTTGGCCTCTCAAGAGAAAGGCCAGTCTGTGCAACTATGGGTAAGCTACACAGCCTCAGATTGCCCCCTAGGGGAAGGGCATGGTAAACCACTTCTGAATATTCTATATCTAGAGGACCCCAAAGAGGGACATTGTAAGATAGAACTGAATTGACAGCACACTGTTATTAAATTAGATGTGCCACCAAGTGGAGAAGAAAGTTGTGAAACTTAAAGTGAGAAAAGATTATTTCTGTATGGCTTTCTTAGATATAGAAGGAAGGTGGGATAAGGTCCCTTTATTTACCCTTTTGAGATGATACTGACGGATCACCGTGTCCTTCACGCATAACCTGGGCAAGCCAACAGCGATAATGTTGCTGAAACGCTGTGCCTCGTGAATCACGGCGTTTGTGTAAGGCAGCTTCTTCCGATCCTCATAGCAGATCATTTGTCCAGGAGCCATAACTGTGTCTATCTCCTTCTGGACTTTTGCTGAGAAGGAACAAGCACAGTGTTCTTCAAACATACTAGACCTCCGTGGGTGAAATTGTCTAGCGACTGGGCAGCACCCAGACACTTAAGATCTCCCTCTAACATAATTGCTCATTGGTTTGTTCATTTATCTTAAATATTTTTTACCCCACCTTTCTCCTGCGAAGGACCCAAGGCAGCTTACATCATTAAAAAGACCATTTTAAAGAAGTTAAAAACAGTAAATATACGTTTTTTTTAAAAAAAATATGCAAGTATATCAAAAGCAGTAAACAATTTGATACTAAAAACACATTTAAAATCAACAGAGCACAACAATTAAGTTCAATATTCTGTCCCACACTGACAGCCACTCAGGGTAAGCCGGCCTGAAGAGAAAGGTGTTCTCCTGCTTGTGGAAGGACAGCAAAGATGTGGCCAGGAGGGCCTCCCATGGCAGGGAGTTCCAGAGTCGGGCATCACCAACAGAGAAGGCCCTCTCCGGTGCCCCCAACCACCAAGTGTGCCTGTGAGGGTGGTGGGACTGAGGGAAAAGTCTGGTGATTAGAAAGACTTCGGGTTCTGTCCATACTTGGCTGAAGACGAACTTGCTTCCATTCAAGCGGAAGCTTTGTTTGAATATTTTGCAACTCTACTTTTGCTTGTAGAGTTGCCAGACCAGCACCATCCCTTTCCCTCAGATCTCAGACCAACATCTGAGATAAGGAGGAGGTCCTTGTAGTCACACAGAAGGGAAGCAGTCAAGAGAAGGAGGTGTGTTTTTCCCAGATTTTGCTCTGATGGGATCACAGCTGATAGAACAAGAAGGGTCAAGAGTAAGCATGGGATTTGGTGATTTTTTTTTCAGGAAGGACAGCTACCAAAATTCATCAGGAGTTCCCTCCATTAGAATTATGGTAGATTAAGCCAAACAAGCAAACACCAAGAGTTTCATAATACAGTGGTACCTTGTATAAAGGAATTAATTCGTTCCAAATGAAATTCTGTTAAGCAGATTTTCCTTTATACAAATTTCTCATAGGAATGCATTGAAAATGGAGTAATCCTTAATTGTGACCATTTTTATGTTGTACGGATTTGCCCCATAGGTGATCCATTTAAGCTAATTTCCCCTATCTCCGGAATTTTTTATGTTGTACAGATTTTATGTCATCCAAACCGTTTGTTATAAGAGGGTCCACTGGTACATACCTGTTCCTTGCCAAGGTTTTGTCTGTATGGATGGCCATTAAGAACGGAGAATGGCATCAGTAAAGCTCCACACAAGTCCTTGAGTATCCTAATGGCCATCCCTACAGAACCTTGACCAACAGGTAACATACCTGAGTGGGGCTGAATCTCCTAGAATTCAGGCTGAGGGAATTCCTGACACACACTAGTCGCCATAGTGGGATACAAATATCTGAAAGCCCCATGCCTACTCATGAGTTGCAGTGCTGGTGCTTCAGTCCCTACCTTGCTCCAAATGGCACAGGGGCCCCGATCTTTGTGTGACACAAGTCAGGAACAGAACAATGCACACGCACGCGCGCACACACACACACACACACACACACACACACACAATATTGCTGAGCCTGTGAACAGGGATGGGTGCTCTGGTTTTATTTATTTACTTCAAATGCTTTTATTCTGCCTTTCTTTTTTTAAGCCACATCACACACAAAAATCAAACTGCTTCTTCCTCCAGCAATGCTCTTCCTGAGACAGGTCTGGAGACTCAATAAATACTGTATTTTTCCATGTATAAGACTATACTTTTTACTAGAATTGCTAGACCAAATATTTAGGGTCATCTTATACACGGAAGTAAGCCAATGAAAGAAACGCACAGTAGGGAAACTGTTATTTCTGGCTGGAAAATTGGGGGTTGTCTTATACATGGGGGCATCTTATCAATGGAAAAATACGGTACGTCCATTCTCGAGACTTCTCACTGCGCTGAGATCCAGCAATCTCACTTGCTCTTCTCTCTTACCTTGGACGTCCGGATAAACCACCATATAGAGCAATGCCCAACAGAGGTTGGTGCTGGAGGTCTCGGTCCCACCCAAGAAAAGGTCAAATATACTCTGGATCATGTTTCTTTCATCATAGGCTGGCTTAAGCTGGCCTTTTGTCTGAAGATTTAAAACGAGAGAGAGAGAGAGAGCAGGGAGAAGAGGGTCTTGTCAGACTTTGAGATTATTCTCGGCTTCAACCAGAAAAATGTCTAGGATGTGGAGCTTGAGCAATGAAGCACTGTCCAGGAGAAGGCATTGTAATGGGAATAACACATCTGTTTTCACTGAGTATCCCAGCAAGGGACTCCCTCCAGCAGCCTACACCTTATCTTTCCCTTCGCTGGCCATGAAGCAAGTTTGCAGAGAGAATCATGGGAGTTGTAGTCTCCTTCTCTCTCTCTCCAGTCGGACCCCCAAGTCTCTCCTGTTGGCAGCTGGAGAAAGCATGCTTCTGCCGCTGCTGCCCGGGACATTTCCAGGAAAAGAAATGTCCCCGCAAGATGGCAGGACAAGGGCTAGAAATCGTGAATGTCCCGCCCAAATTGGGGCACCTAACAGGTCTGGTGTGAATATTTGTCATGCTGCTCCTATCATGGCCCTCTGCTTGCCACCAGCTTTATCCTTCTCAAACCTTCACAATGGGGATGAGGGTAGCAGGCAGCAGTAGGAGCCAGGAAACAGAAAAGAGGATGGAAGATTCCCTCCTGTTGGATTCAGACCCTATAAAGTGCTATCCACTCATGAGAAAATTGCTTTCACAGCCTCTTTTAGGAAAGGGCAATCTCAGGCTGAGGATGATAAGCCTAATAATCAAACAGCGTCAGTTCCAGTGAGATGCTTGAGGCTAGGCATCTCTTGTTCAACAAGTCCTTTGCTAACTGCTGTAGGGAGATGGGTGTTTGTTTGTTTATTTAAAACATTTTTACCCCACCTTTCTCAGACCCAAGGCTATAGAGATATCTCCTTGGGGCAGAGACAGTACCCCAGCTGGTTGCATGGGTTGAGGCCTTTGGGAATCATTAAACCTCTCTATCTGAGCAGGGAGGCCCCGGAAGGAAGGAAATGAATTCCATGGCCCATATGCTCAGGAAGTCGGCTTGGTATGTATCTCTCTCCCCAGATCAGCCAGGAAGCCTGTGAGAGGGGTTTGCAGGGGGGAAAAAACAAGCTGCCCGTGGTTCACTCAGATAAGGTTGCACACCCCAGATACATGACCAGCCCAAGACCCTGCCACTCTAGATAAGGATTCCCAGGAATTCACCAGCCTACCCGACTCCTGGCATGTAGGCCCTGTCTCCACCCCTTGTGATGCTCTGTTATTATTGCAACTAATAAAAAGCCTTGAGCCCAAGTCCCTTGAGGAGAAGCTGCTGCAAGGGACTTGGCCTACTTGAACCCAACAATGTGTCTTTGTCTGATCATTCCCACATAAGGCGGCCTGGGTAAGAAGGCTACTTGCTTGTCCCCATTCCTTGTTTTCATGAGAGACCTCAATGAGGACCTTTCAAAGCGTGTGAGATTCCTTGCCTCCTTCTCTCTCTTTCTTCTCCTCCTTTTTCTGACTGCTCTCACAATTCCACCATCCTCATTGCTTGTTATGGCTTCATTGCTTTCTGTGCGCTATTTGCCTATAAACAGAACTGACATTTCTGGAAAAAGCCTTGAACCTCTGCAGAAGGACGCCATGGTTTTCGCATTGCAACATTGACCCATCTCTTTCACTTAAAGGGCTCGGTCCCACGTCCCTTTAAAAGCAGTTTAAATTATTAGATAAACCGTGTCTAAACATGCCATCCCCATGGCCACCAGGCTTTTTGAAAAAAAGAAGGAAAGAAAACCCGGTAATGCTCCTTTAAGCGAGGTTTTTTTTACTTACCGGAGAGGTAAGGAATTTTTTCCTCGCTTTGATAATCCACCTTTGAAATGTAAAGTAATGCATATTGGGGCAAAAAATCAAAACTTTATCTACCAACTCATGGGCTCTGAGTTATCTGTGACGGATCAGGAAAGAGATCTTAGTGTGTTGGTGGACAGCTCCATGAAGGTGTCTACCCAATGTATGGCAGCGGTGAAGAAGACCAATTCCATGCTAGGGATTATCAAAAAGGGGATTGAAAATAAAACAGCCAACATTATAATGCCATTATACAAAACAATAGTAAGGCCCCACCTGGAGTATTGTGTACAATTCTGGTCACCGCATCTCAAGAAAGACATAGTAGAACTGGAATAGGTGCAGAAGAGAGCGACTAAAATGATTACTGGGCTGGGGCACCTCCCTTATGAGGAAAGGCTAAAACATTTGGGCCTCTTTAGTCTGGAAAAAAGGCGCCTGAGGGGGGATATGATTGAGACGTACAAAATAATGCAGGGCATGAGTAAAGTGGATAGAGGGAAGCTCTTCTCCCTCTCCCAAAATACCAGAACTAGGGGACATCCACTCAAATTGAGGGCTGGGAGAGTAAGAACAGACAAAAGAAAATATTTTTTCACTCAGCGTGTTGTTAGTCTGTGGAACTCCCTGCCACAGGATGTGGTGATGGCATCTGGCCTGGATGCCTTCAAAAGGGGATTGGACAGATTCCTGGAGGAAAAATCCATCACAGGTTACAAACCATGATGGAGATGTGTAATCTCCAGTCTTAAAACCGGGGTACTTTAAGGGCCAGATGCCGGGGAGTGATATCACGAAACAGATATCTAGTCTTGTGCACTCCCAGACGCATCTGGTGGGGCCACTGTGAGATACAGGAAGCTAGACTAGATGGGCCTTTGGCCTGATCCAGCATGGCTCTTCTTATGTTCTTATGTTCTTATGTTCTTATGTTCACCTTTTAAGGAAGCAGATGCTGTGGGACCACGCAGATGATCCAGGTTTCTTTTTCTTTTTTTCTCATAGCACCGACCGGTTGTTCCTGGGGCCAATCGGCACTGTTTTTTTTAAAATTTCTATGCAGCATGGAGCAACAGGAAGCTCCATGTGGTGCCCTGTGTTTTAATTTCCCCCAGCCAAGTGGACTGTTTTTTTCAAATGCCAGTGCCACCTGCTGGCCAAGAGGGCTAAACTACACTTTAAAATAATAATTAAAAAACCAGTTTTGGACGTGGGAACTCTTGTCCCGCATATTCAGTCACGTGATGGGACAAAGAGGAAAAGCCAGACCTTCAGAAGATCAGGATCGAGCCACAGGTGAGATAGCAGCCTTAGAGGTCTGGTGAAAGCATGTGAATTTGTGAATGGCTTCACTTGTTGGGTTAGCAAACAGAAAGGTTTCTTTCTCAGAGACAGGATGTCAAAGCAGTGACTACTAGATATGGGCACCAAACAGAAAAATAGTGTTTTGTTTCATTTTGTTTTGTTTCTGGAGTATTTTAATTTTGTTTCGTTTGTAATGAAATGCTAAAGTAGTTTTGTTATGAAACAAAATGAAATGAAACAAAATGCTATGCTTCACTGGGTCCTAAAGGACCAAAATGGCAGGAGTACCTTCCTCAAGTGATTAAAGGTAAACCCGCCCCCAAAATTTTTTTTAAAGGTTTGGAGCTCAGGGGGCTGAGTTATTAAGGTCCAAAGGGGGTCCAGGTAGTTAATTGAAAGAAAGTGTTTGGTGTGCTTTACCAATATAGAAGTTAAACTGATTAATTAACTCTATTTTGGGATTGCACACCAAACACACTTTCAGTTAACTACCTGGACCCACTTTGGTCCTTCATAACTCAGCCCCCTGAAACCCAAATCTCTCCAAATGTTGGGATCTTACCTAGAATCGCTTGAGGAAGCTCGGGTTTTTTATGTTTGTTTGCAGTTGTCTGGTTTTAGTGTACACCGCCCAGAGTTCTGCTTCAGAAGATTGGACGGTACATAAATGTAATAAATAAATAAATAAATATGCCTGCCATTTCCATGCCGAAACATGGGGGCTGCAATCCGGGTTTTTTACTACTCAAAAATTCGGATCTCAGCCTCCATGTTTCAGCAGGAATAGCTTCTGCAAGTGATTTCAGGTAAGACCCCGAAATTTGGAGAGATTTGGGTTTCAGGGGGCTGAGTTATGAAGATCCAAAGAGGGTGTCCCTAGGAAAAATTATTTCTAATTGGATTCGATTGGAAGCCAAGCAGCAGCGGCACTATCTCTCACCTGATCAGCTTCTGATCCCAATAGAAATATTTTTCCCCTAGAGCCACCCCCTTCGGAGCTTCATAACTTAGCTCCCTGACCCCAAAACCTTGCCAAATTTGGGGGGCTTACAGGGAACAGCTTGAGGAAGCTCCCCTGCCATTTCCTCTAGAATGAATAGTTTCGTTCTAGAGGGGAAAATGTGTGTTGTTTTGTTTCATAACGAAATACTGTCCACCGTTTCATTTCATTTTGAAACGTTTCATAACCTTATGACACGACAAAACAGTGTCGTTTTTTGTTTTGTGCCCATCTCTATTGACTACTCATTTTGCCTTGTACAACTGCCTCTGTAAAAGCTAGAGAAAGTAACAGAGATGCTCATTAACAGAACTACCAACCAGAAAAACCAACGAATTGGGCTGCTTCGTGGTTCTGTTCATGACCCAGTTCGGGGAGCCTGTTTTGACAAAACACAACAAAGCTCCGCTTGGCCTTTGATTTTGCTTCAGCAAAATGGATGCCCACCTGCACCCTTCCCACTGCCCCAGTTGCCTTCTGACCTAGCCCTGCCTCCATCACTGCTGCCATCCTCAGCAGCAGGTGAGTTCCTCTTCCAGGACCTGGGACTGATACCTGTGCACATGCATTGGCCTCCCAGCTGACCAGGACAATCAGCTGGAGGTCAGAGGCGTGCACTGAAGGCAGCACCTGGCTCCTAGAAGGAAAGCCACACCACTACCACTGTCATAGCAGCAGTAGCATAGCAGAGATGGTGGGAAGCAGATGCGATGACATGGCAGGAGCAGGTAGGGCCTCCCAGTGCATAGGAACCAAAAACCCAAGTGTGAACTGGTTTGGGTTTCCAGCTTGTTTGTAGTGGTTCATGGTTCATGACGAACCATGAACCCCTAAGAACTGCCATTTATCAGGTTTGTCTCCATCACTAGTTAGGAAGCTAGATCAGATGATAGTTCTAATGGGCACTAAGGTTGGCACTTCTAAAAGTGGAGGAAACCAAGCTAAAGAGATAATGATGACAAATCTATCCTAGGTCAACATCCAAGTCAATTGTTTCCTGATTATCAGGTCTCCTAACTATTACGACACAGTATCTCACCCTTACAATTTCGTTTGATACCTTTTATTGGACAACTGCTGGATAGCTCAGTGGTTTAGGTGTCTAACTGTGGATCCAGAGGTAGGGAGTTCAATTCTCCACTGTTCCTTCTTGACAAGCACCGGACTCAATGATCTACTATCTACTTTCCACCTTTGTAGTTCTAAGATTATTGTAATAGGTCTTCAGAATAGTTAGTGTCATAATAGTTAGGGTCCACTTACTTTTTCCATTTGAGCAAGGTAAAAATCAATGAAATCTTTTGGCTCATCTGGAACCCCTGCATCTCGGTGTTTGGCAACCTCCCTCTCTATGAATGAGCACACAAAATCACGGGCAGTCAAGGCCTTTTTGTGGAGTCCTGGCAGATGTTGCATCATCCAAGGGAAAACATCATACATCTGGAAAAGAAACATCAGAGGCATGGGAAGTGTAAGTCTACAAACCAAGGTCCATGAGATGTCCTAGCTAGTATCTATCAGATCATCTTTATGTATAGGGACATCCATGTCATCTCAGGAGACTGCCTTGGTGCACTAACACGAATCTTTCAGCTGATTTTGCAAATCCTTCCTCTGGGAGCCTTGCCAGAGCCATAAATTTTAATTTATTTGTTTTTATTTATATGTTTTATTTATATGCCACTTTTATCCTGATACAGGGACTCAAAGTGAGTTTAGTTTAAGGCAAGGGTCTGTCTACATTTTTCAAAAAACCCACAATATTAATTTTATCCTACTCAGGTCGAGTAGTTTTAGAGCAGTTTCTTGTGTCCCTACTATAATATTGAAATGTGTATCTTGTTGTTATAGTTGTTGTTGTTGTTAGTATATTAATTTCAGAGGCTATGATAATTTCAGTTTGCATTCTAAAATTGGCTTGGCATAGAGAGGCTCCCTTTTAAAACTGCCTGTAAGGTTCACAATGGACTAAAGTGGGTTAAGAAGACTGCCCTCTGGTGGCCATTTATTTTAACTCTCTCCCTAAGAAAATGAGTCGTAGGAAAATATATACAGAGTTCATTGTGAGTAAGTGAAACTTAGTATGATTTTTAACACAGGTGAGATCACAGGTATGTGACCAGGCCCTGAATTAAGGATATTTCAGAAATAATCCTGGATCCAGTTTTTATACACATCAGCCACAGTGTTTTATATGGTGGAAACCAAACAGTTTGTAACATTGTGTTACGTGGCACTGCCTCTCATTTAAGTTTTTAACAGACAGATACACATAATCCATTTTTCCTCTGTTTCCAGTGTCACATCTTGTGTTGTATCTTGTTTTTGAACATCCATTATATGCTGGGACGGGCAGCAGAGGAAGAACACTGGCAGTAAGGGTATTTGTACACGACCCCTAAACTCCGCCGCAAATGGCTCCCAGCTCCGGAGCTTAAAATTGTTTCCCCACCAGCTCCGGAGTTTACAGATAATTAAGTGCGACCACGCCCACCTAAGCGCGTCCCAGCGCACTTTTCGGGTACCAGCTCTCCAGAGATGAAAATTCCTGATGCGGATATAACATAGTGACTGCCGGGCTCTCCTTGCTTCTGTTTGTTCTTTTTTTGCCCCCCGCCCCTTTAAGAGATCTGAATGCAGTGCCGGGACGGCAAAACGGAGGTGAGCGGCATTCTTTTCTTCCTTTTTTTCTCCCTCCCCTCACGCAGTCAGCAGCCAGGAGTGCGGAGGGGGTGGGAACACAGGAACAGCGACAAACCCCTAAGATCTCTGGTCCAAATTTAAGTGGCCAGCGGATCTTAGGGGTCGTGTGAAAAGGCTATACGATTGTGCCTCCCGAGACTGAGGCCAAGATCACCCACAGTTTTGTATTTCTGATCACCATGTATGGATGCGAAAGCTGGACAGCGAGGAGAGCTGACAGTGGGGGAGATGAGTGCTAGTGCACAATGAACAGTCTCTGGAGACAAAAATGTTGAGGCTGAGGGAGTCCTGGTTTGGTCACATCATGAGCATGGAGGATTTTCTAGAAAAGACCATTATGCTAGAAAAAGATGGAAGGCAAAAGGAAAAGAGGAAGACACAATACAAGATGGACTGACTCCCTAAAGGAACCACAAGCTTGAGACTGCAAGAGACAAGCAAGGCCATTGAGGATAGGGGATTTTTGGAGGTGGCTGAATCATTGAGTTGTCATACGTTGGAGACAGCCTGATGACTCATTAACAACAAACATCCTAAAAAATTGTTTCAGCCTCACTTAAGAACTCTGAATTGTCTCTGTGTGATTTTATTTTCAGTGAAATTATATATTTGAAATATTTCTAGGCCATCTTTTAGGGCAAACTTTTATAGGGCAGATTATATAGAAAACACATACGCACAGCTACAAAAAACACATTCTAATGAAATAATTTAAGATAACAGTTGAAAGAGTTTGAAAATTCCTGTATTATTCTTTTTTTCCCTTCTGTATGATATAATTATATTAATTGGACTGGACTGTATATTGTCCCTCATTGCTGTAAGCCACCTTGGGTCCTTTTCCAGGGAGAAAGGCAGGGTAAAAAATACTCTAAAATAAATAAAAAATAAAAATAATTAAATCTCAGACTAATGTACCATTATCCATTTTGATCCATAGGGTCCCTTCTAAGTCTTCAGTTTTAAGGTCATAACAATGATGATGATGACAATCATGATTCAAAAATACCAAACACAGACAGTCAAAATTATTTATTGGGTCAATCAATAAAATATTTATATCCTGCCTTGTATCCTTTTACTGAGAAAGTTGGGATAGAAATATTTTAAATAAATAAATAAACATATTGACTAGTGCTATGTAACATCATCATCATCATCATTGGCATCCTTCAGTCTCGAAAGACTATGGTATCATGCCTGGAGTAGAGATCCTAAAAACAACAGGGCCCCGGCCCCACATCCCTTTAAAAGCAGTTTAAATTACCAGATAACCTGTGTCTAAAAATGCCATCCCCATGGCCACCGGGCTTTTTGAAAAAAAAGAAAAAAGAAAACCCGGTAATGATCCCTTAAGCGAGGTTTCTGTGACTCACCCAAGAGGTAGGGAAATTTTTGCCTCGCTTTGAAAATCCAGCTTTTAAGGAGGCAGATGGCGTGAGACCACGCAGATGATCTGGGTTTCTTTTTCTTTCTTTTTTCATAGCACCGACCGGCTGTTCCTGGGGCCGATGGGCTATGTTTTTTTAAATTGCTTTTCACCTTCCGAGAAACAGGAAGCCCTATCCATTCCTACAAGTTTTAATTCCCCCCAGCCAAGTGGTCCATTTTTTTTCAAATGCTAGCGCCACCTGCTAGCCAAGGGGGCTGAACTGTGCTTTAAAATAAAAATAAAAACAGCTTTTGACATGGGAACTCTTGTCCCACATTTAAATCACATGATGGGATGAAGAGGAAAAGCTGGACCTTCAGAAGATCAGGATCAAAACCCAGGTGTGACCACAGTCATGTGTGACTAAATAGGCCGATTCGGGAATGACAGTCTCTACCGCACTGGGGGCAGATGTATTCTGTTTCTTGTACTATAACCTAAGTATATGTTAAATACTGGAGTAGCGTGTATGCTCTTCTCAAGATTGTTCTTTTTTGTACCTCTGATGATATTATTTCTGAGAGCTTCTTATAATACTGTGTGAGATAATCTATCTATCTATCTATCTATCTATCTATCTATCTATCTATCTATC
>JAHTLZ010000379.1:62535839-62569220 GCA_023846285.1 Phrynocephalus versicolor | reverse complement strand
ATCTATCTATCTATCTATCTATCTATCTATCTATCTATCTATCTATCATTTATTTATTTATTTTTCTGAATTTGTGATAAAACTCTCCACTAGAACATTTTAAATGTGCAAAAAAATAAACAATATAAGGAAAATTCGTCCAAACATAGATATTAAAATATGACTCTTGTAAAATTATTGTTGTGTGTTTTCAAAACCCAATACCTGTAGTTGCAAAAGTAGCTGATGGTTAAACAGGTGCAAAAGAGGTGCAAAAGAGGGAAAGAATTATCTGTTGCTCCCCAGCACCATTAGAAATCACAGAGTAGTGAAAAATTAATCTGAGTGTCTCTGCTAGAAACACCTGGGTGGGGACAGAAATGCGATTTTTAAGGCCT
Organism: Phrynocephalus versicolor; assembly: GCA_023846285.1. NCBI lineage: Eukaryota > Metazoa > Chordata > Lepidosauria > Squamata > Agamidae > Phrynocephalus > Phrynocephalus versicolor. The sequence goes on along the minus strand of JAHTLZ010000379.1, from coordinate 62,568,843 downwards.
ATTTAGAAGCCTGACGCTCCGTGACATGGTGTTCCATAAATGCAAGTCCATTACAACCCAAAAGTCTTTTTTAGAATGTACTTTGAAGATGCTCCCGGTCCCACGACCAGTTCAGTAATATCCATAATCTCTATTAATTTCTGGCTATCGAGATGTGGCCATTGAGAGCCAAGGGGGGAAAAAGGCTTTACTCACAAATTGTTCAGCACTGCCGCCGATTTTAAATATCGGATCCATGGCTTCCAAGAGCTGGTGAATCGTTTCGTCCTTCGTGGAGAAGCGGTGCCCAAAGACCACAGCGCAGATCACGTTTGAAACAGCGAGAGTGAGCGCAAAAGAGGGACTCGTGGGTTTTCCTGCAGGTGGGTATATTAATAGTGATGGCAGTAAGTTTCAGGGTATTTGTACACGACCCCTAAACTCCGCCGCAAATGGCTCCCAGCTCCGGAGCTTAAAATTGTTTCCCCACCAGCTCCGGAGTTTACAGAAAATTAAGTGCGGCCACGCCCACCTAAGCGTGTCCCAGCGCACTTTTCAGGTACCTGCTCTTGGAGGGTGAAAAATCCCAGATCCGGATGTAAAGGAGTGAGTGCCAGGCTCTCCTCGCTTCTGTTTGTTTTTGTTTTTTTGCCTCCCGCCCCTTTAAGAGAAGGAGTCAGGACGATGACGGGGCTTGGGGAGGCTTGGACTGGCAAACGGAGGTGAGCCTGCATTTTTCCTCTCTTTTTTCCTCCCTCCCCTCACGCAGACAGGATCAAGGAAGTGCGGAGGGGTGGGGACGCAGGAAGAGCAATGAACCCCCAAGATCTCTGGTCTGAATTTAAGTGGCCAGCGGATCTTAGGGGTCGTGTGAAAAGGCCCTCAGTGTAGCATAGAGAGAGCCAATAAATGACACCTGTAGTCTAAGGTGTTTCTGCATCAAATGCTTTGAAGCAGGCAGCTTGCTACCAGGAGGGGAGTGCCACCCCTATCCGCCATTTTGTGCTCACCCACAAACTTTATTATTTTTTAGCAGCCATGAATCCAGTTTGTGCCCACTGCTTGAGGCTTCGACCTGTCCACCTCACTTCCTCTGAAATATAGGGAAGATGGTGCTGTATCTTTCACTGATATGTCTGTGAATATTCTCAGGTTGCTTTCACACTAAAATCCGCAGCAAACTTTGATCTGGATCATGCACACCCTGGAGTGGTCACGTGGTTGATGTTGCGGATTGGATGTTCCCATGGTCGTGCTTTGAAAATCCGCAAACTGTTCTGATCCCACGACTGAGAACCGCAGCAAAGACACCATAACGGGGGTGAAAAGGTTTTGGTGCAGATCTTGCATGTTCCCACAGACTTGAGTAACAGTTTAAAATCCACATCGGAACAGTGACAAGGATTTTACCACCTCGAGACCAGGTACTTGTAAAATACACTGGGTTGCGCTTAAGTGGGTGTGGTCGCACTTTATATTTTTTAAAGTCCGCTGCTCGTGGGGAAATGATTTTATGCTCCACATCTGTGAGCACTTTGCAGCAGATTTTAGTGGTCGTGTGAAAGCAGCCTCAGTCATCCTGGTGACATCACACTGGCATGACTAGTGAGGGGCAGAAGAGTGCATTTGCCCCCAGGCGTGCAGCAATCTGCAGGTGCCTGGAGGGGGAGCAGGAGGAAGAAAGCATGCGTCATCTCACCAGCAGTCCTCCTTTCACCCCACTAAGGCTTGGCCATCCTTAGTGGCCAATTTTTTCCCCCCAAGCAGCACCTCCGTCGATTGCTCCCCCTCCTCCTTCCCCCCAACCCCAGTAAGGCTTGGCAATAATTAGCCCGGGGAAAAGAGGAGAGAGAAGCATGTGATGGAGGTGCTGTTTGGGAAAAAGAATCCCGTCCCCTGCTTCCCTCTCCTCCTTTCCCCGGGCTAATGATCGCCAAGCCTTAGCTGGGAGAAAGGAGGAGGGGGAAGCATGCTATGGAGGTGGAACTTGGGGGGAAATAGCCTGCTTGGTGCTATCCACACGCTGTGAGGTTTGCACAGGAGAGCCTTAACTGGAAAGGAGACCCACAAAGAGGGCATGAGAAGGAGAGACCCTCTTCCCCTCCCCCACTGTTCTCCCAGGATCTGGCCCCCCTTGCTGGCTGGGTGAGACATGGTTGGGGGGAGGAGAGGGCGCAAAAACTAACTTTATCCCCAAGCGCTCCGAACTCTAGCTACACCTCTGACAGGTGAGTTTACCTGGAGTTTGTGTCATGGCAACTGGACTTCTTTTCTTGAGAGACTGAAACATTTCCCTACTCATCAGTAGTGAAATGTTACGATCTCTTAAGAAAAGAAGTCCAGTTGCCATGACTCAACTTCCAGATCTTTTCAGAGATGAGATAAAACAAGGTGTTCTACTGATATACTGGCCCATAGTGCCTCAAGCACTCTCTGGGCAGTTTACAATTTAATTATGCAGGCAACACATCGATGGATAACAGTGACTGAGGACAGAATAGGCCTTCCAAGTCCATGCATCATCATCATCATCATCATCATCATCATCATCATCATCACTGAACTGCAGACCTGGAAGGGACCATATGGATCATCAAGTCTAGCGTAGTGGGGAATCAAATTTCCAACCAACATAGCTGAACCACTAAGGGCACTATCACATGGGTAAAATATACTTTTTTATGTAAAAACATGTTTTTACTTTAAAGTCGTCACGTGATTGAAGATTCGGTTACAGCGTCCTCATGGGTGTGGTATTAGTAAACGAATCTTAAATGTTCCCGCGCACTAAAACCGCATTTTAAGTATATTTCCCAAGCTGTGTTTGCCTTTTTTTTAAAAAAAAAATACATTTATTATTTTCACTGAGATGGGTTTCTAATTCTTTACTTTCTTCATGGTATAATTTATGGCGCAGTACAGCGTTTCATTGTTCTTTTTACAATTATACTGCAATGTTATCTATGATGATCTATGGATCACATGCAAAAACATAAACGTAGCGATTAAATAAAGAATACTTGCATCACGAAATCACCTCTTCAATATGACATCCTTTCAAATATTTAAACATAGCTATCATATCCCCTCTCAGCCTTCTTTTTGAAAGGCTAAAGATTCCCAGCTCCCTAAGCCGTTCCTCGTATGACATTTCTTCCAGACCTTCAACCATCCTGGTCACTCTCCTCCAGGTGGGGTCTGACCAGAGCAGAATAGAGTGGTACTATCACTCTATTCAACATAAAATCAACTAAAACAGATGAACCAAAGTAACGCCATGTTGATTTCTCTGTATGCCTTGCATCGGTGCTTTGTGAACTGTTGGAACTTTGCTGGAATGTCTACATCAGAAATATGTACCCTGCCTTTCTTGGGCATGATTCTTTCCTTTATTTCAGCTGCAAATAAACGAATGATTAATTATCATTAAACCTCTGAAGATGCCAGCCACAGGGACAGGCAAAGCATCAGAAAGAAAAACGCAGCCAAACAGCCTGAAAAACTCACAATAGCTATCAAATGAATGATTATTGGAACTCTGCTTATCTCAAAAGTTACTGGCTGAGTGATTCTGAAACAAGGAAGTTTGGGATTAGCCCGGACTCAACAGGTGCTATTTCCATTTTTAGAAACCTACATAAAATTAACTGATGGATTACACATTGCAGTTCCACTGGTTTGAAGGACCTAATTCGTCACTGTGCCATGAAGCAGGTTTGATCTGGTCACATCCTCAACTTTCAGAAGGGCTTTGTGAAGATAAAGGAGGCAGATTGTTTGTGCTGCTTAAAGCTTGCTAGGAAAAAAAGAAGAGGCAGAAAAGTAACCAAGAGATGCAAATTAGTATGCAAATTGACACATGAATAAAACAGGCAATGCATAATATACAATTGGAGCATATTATTTTTGGCCTTGTTAAAGCAGCGATAACTTGAAATGACTCTGGATGGAGCTAAAAGAAGAAAGTGCTGAAGCAGTTGAATATTAACGAAGACAAAATCATAATGATGCAACTAGAGCGTTGACAAGGAAGAAACGGAAACAGTGAAAGATTTTTGTATACCTTGGTTCAGTCTTAAGTGCAACTGGAGACTGCAGTCAACAAATCAGAAGAAGAAATCAGAAGGGCAGCAATGAAGGAATTTGAAAAGAGGTTCGAGTGTAAAGATGTGTCACTGGAAGGCAAAACCAACATCATCCACCCTCTCGTATTCCTGGTCACCATGTATAGGTGTAAAAGCTGGACAATTAAGAAAGGTGATAGGGGAGAAGTTGATCTGTTTGACATGTGGTGCTGGAGGAAAGCTTTATGGATACCCAGGACCGCCAGAAAAAATGAACAAGTAGGTCCTAGATGAAGCCTGAAATATCTCAAGCAGCAAATATGTTGAAACTGAGGAAGAAACTTGGTCTCATCAAGACATAAGGCAAGATTCACTTGCTGCCATGCTGGGAGTAGCTTGAAGGCAACAGGAAAAGAGGAAGTTCCAATACAAGATGGACTGACTCCCTAAAGGAACCCACAGGCTTGTGTTTGCAAGAGAGAAGACCGAAGTTCTGTTCTTTGGGGCATCCTATGCTAGGTACAGTGGCCCTCTCCCCAGTCTGGGTGGGTCTTCCCTCCAGCTGATGGAAAGAGAAGTCTAGGTGTGGTCTTGGATCCGGTTCTGTCCCTGGAAGCTCAAGGTGGCAGCCGTTTCCAAGTCAACCTATTTTCATTTTCAGCTAATTGCCCAGATTCCCCCGTACCTGATCAAGGCCTCCTTGAGGACAGTTGTGCAGGTGCTGGTGATCTCAAGGATAGATTACTGCAGCACTCGTTACATGGGGCTCCCCATGACTCTTGTTCGGAGACTGCAGTGGGTGCAAAATGTGGTGGCCAGATTGGTGGTTGGTGTGGGCGGGCATGACCGCATCACCCCAATCTTGGTCTGCCTGCATGGGTTACCCGTTGCCTCCCGAATAAGGTTCAAGGTACTAGTTTTGACTTACATAACCCTCTACGGCTTGGGACAATACCTAGCGGAGCGAATCTCCTAAGGCCAGCACATCATTTTGCCTGTTGGTGAGTTCTTGGATTGTTGCATCATTGGACTGGACTGTATTTTGACTACGCTTATGCCTGCCAATTCTACAAAGTTTGCTGTATGTATATTTTGTAAATACAGATAAGTTTGGTGAAGGGAATCACCACCGTGCCTGTGTTTTTATTTTAAGCACTGCTATTTGGCTCGTCTGTAACCCAAACCAACTGCATTTCCGCTGAGCAGTACAAAGCTCTGCCAGGTTATAATTTATTTTGGTTATAAACCTTGACAAAGACGAAGCTTCAAATACAACCATTCTAAAAACCTGTTGAGCAAAGCAAAGTGTTCTGCTTATATACCGCCCCATACCACTACAAGTGGTCTCTGGGCGGTTTACAATTTTAATTACAGTGTGCAGGCTACACATTGCCCCCCCGCCAGCAAGCTGGGTACTCATTTTACCGACCTCGGAAGGATGGAAGGCTGAGTGAACCTTGAGCCTGCTACCGGGGATTGAACCCAGGTCGTGAGCACAGTTTTACCTGCAGGTCGTGAGCTACAGTTTTACCCTTCAACTGATGTACAGCATGATTTAAAAATGGATTAAAAGCTTTCTGAGGAAGACACACACACACACTGACCCAAAAAGCCACATGAGTACTATATGACTTGAAACAACCTTCAAAAATCCCTCAATCGATCTTTTGACTTTTGCTCATAGTGTAACCATGCTCTTAGGCCGTGGTCACACCTGGGTTTCGATCCTGGTCTTCTGAAGGTCAGGCTTTTCCTCTTCGTCCCATGATGTGATTTAATATGTAGGACAGGAGTTCCCATGTCCAAAGCTGTTTTTTTTTTATTTTAAAGTGCAGTTCAGCCCCCTTGGCCAGCAGTTTGCGCTAGCATTTTGAAAAAACGGACCACTTGGCTGGGGAAAATTAATGCTTACAGGACCCGACTGAACTTCCTGTTGCTCCGATGTGCAGGGAAATTAAAAAAAAAAAAAACATAGCCGATCGGCCCCAGGAACAGCCAGTCGGTACTATGAAAAAAGAAAGAAAAAGAAGCCCGGATCATCTGCATGGTCCCACGGTGTCTGCCTCCTTAAAAGGTGGATTTTCAAAGCGAGGCAAAAAAATCCCTACCTCTCCGGTAAGTCTTAGAAACCTTGCTTAAGGGAGCATTACTGGGTTTTCTTTCTTTTTTTCCCCCCAGAAAGCCCGGTGGCCGTGGGGACGGCATTTTTAGACACAGTTTATCTGGTAATTTAAACTGCTTTTAAAGGGACGTGGGAGCAGGGCCTTAGACAGCTCAAACTGGTGGAACTGCACTGCAGTCCAACACCCCTCAGTTAATTTTGTGTCTGTGTTTTAAAATAGTAATAGTACCAATCTGAACAAGTCCGGGAATGCAAATGATGACAGGAGAGTTTAAACATCCCCAACTGTTCCCTGCATTTAGATCAAGAGGGCAGCTTCCATCAGCACAATAACAAATCTCAACATTAGTCTAGAGCAGTGGTGGCGAACCTTCGGCACTCCAGATGTTTAGGACCACAACTCCCAGAATTCTGAGCCTAAACTGTCAATGACGAAGGACTGTGGGAGTTGTGGTCCGAACATCTGGAGTGCCAAAGGTTCGCCACCACTGGTCTAGAGCTGTGGGTCCCCAGATGTTCCTGGACTGCAACTCCCAGAAGTCTTCATCACTAGCTGAGCTGGCCAGGATTTCTGAGAGTTGCAGTCCAGGAACACCTGGGGACCTACAGGTTGAGAACCACTGGTCTACAGCGTCCTAGATTCCCATGTGGTTTAGCAACAATAACCCTATTTCCAAGAAAGAAGGATGCTACCCAAATCTAGTTACTTGGACCTTGTTTGACTGTTGGCTTGATACTTGTTCATGTAATTTCTATTGTAATCTTGACTACCTGGATCTATTTGTGCACTGGTTCTTTAATTCATATTTTATTCTACTTAGTGTATTGGTTCTCCATTTACTATTTTATTATATTGTACTTATGCCAATAAAGGTGTGAGGGTGGTGGTGACTATACAGTAGGACCCCCTTATTCACTGATTCATTATCCACTGATTCAGTTATCCACGGTTGGCAGAGGAAAAAAGTAAATAAATAATTCAGCAACTGCAAAGCAAGCTACTTTCACAAAAAGCAGCTGTAAAGCAAGATACTGTCGTAAAACAGAAACCATAAAGCAAGCTACTGCCACAAACAGAAGCTGTAAAGCAAGTTACTGTCGCAAAACAGCAGCCATAAAGCAAGCTACTGTCACAAAACAGTAGGTTTTTTTTGGATTTTGGAGTTCTCTCTTATCCACTGTTTTCATTATCCATGGGAAGGCCTGGAACCACTCCCCAGCGGATACTGGGGTCCTACTGTACTTCCAGTAGACAGCTCAATTACATTTTAGAGGCACCTCCGCTGTCATGAGAAGATGATGATCCCACACTCATTCACACAGCCCAAATTAGATCGACCTGTTTTGATATTTCATTTAAATCCTGGGATGTCTCAACTTCCTTAGACAAACAGACTTCTAATGACAATGATGGGACACTGAAACACTTTCATGGAGTTATGTGGTAAGAGAAGCCTGGGGGAACTTTCCTGCATTAATCTGCCAAGGAATCATGTTACTTGCACTGAGCCAAATTTAGCAGGCATGTAAGAAAACCCACTGGCTAGACCTGTTCTTTTATTTTTAAAACTGATTTAAACATCCCTTGTGTTTTGTAAAGAGCATGGGAGATAATTTTACCATATTTTGGAAGGGGAAACTCCCACTGAAACTGCAATTTTAAAAATAACATTTTTCCTACAAAGGTTCCCCCCCTTCTTCAAAGACTTTTTTAAGTGAATGTTTTTAGCTATTCAAAAACCAACCAGATTAGCATGCTGGGCCAAAGCTAATGGAATGGGTTTTAACAGAGAGAAATGTAGGGTGCTGCATCTAGGTTTTTTAAAAAATGAATTACAACGATATAGGATGGGAGACGCCTGGCTGAAGAATAGCACATGTGAAAGAGATCTAGGAGTCTGGGTGGACTACAAATGGAACATGGGTCAGCAGTGTGATGTGGTGGCCAAGAAAGGGGAGTGATAGTACCACTCTATTCTGCTCTGGTCAGACCCCACCTGGAGTACTGTGTCCAGTTCTGCGCACCTCAATTTAAAAAGGATGTTGACAATCTCAAATGGGTCCAGAGGAGGGTGACCTGGATGGTTGAAGGTCTAGAAGAAATGTCTTACGAGGAGCAGCTTAGGGATCTGGGAGTGTTTAGCCTCTCTTAAAAAAGGCTGAGGGGGGATATGATAGCTATGTTTAAATATTTGAAAGCATGTCATATTGAAGAGGGAACAGGTTTGTTTTCCATGGCTTCAGAGATTAGGACTCGGGGCAATGGTTTCTACAGGAAAAGAGATTCCATTTGAACATTAGGAAGAACTTCCTGAGAGTTTGAGCTGTCCGGCAGTGGAATATGCTGCCATGGAGGGTGGTGGGGTCTCCTTCTTTGGAGGTTTTTAAGCAGAGGCTGGATGGCCATCTGTCGGGTGTCCTGTGATGGGGGTTCTTGCATGGCAGGAGGTTGAACCAGATGGCCCTTAAGGTCTCTTCCAACTCTATAACTCTATGATTCTATGATAGGATTCAAACAAAACAGGGAAATGTTGTGAATTTAAAGGAGAAAACATATGCACTTTTTGCTGTTCTTTGTGGTACCTTTGGTTTCCTGAAAGGTTACGACCAGGTGACGTGCCTCCTCTTGTATCTGGTACTCCAGACTTCTCTTCCCCAGGCCCAAGCTCTTCAGAGTCATCAAGGAAAAACGCCTCTGGTGTTTCCAGGTGTTGCCAGTGGACAGCAAAATGCCTGAAACCATTGAAAACCCACTGCAGTGGAGGCCACATCAATGACTCATAAATTATTGTGAATGGAGGACCTGTCTCAAAACATAGTGATAGAAGTCATCCAGTACAATGACCCCTGCCACCATGAGGCATCTCCTAATGATTTTCAACCTTAGGGCTGCAGATGTTCTTGGGTCATGACCAGCCAGGAATCCTGGCCAGCACACCTTATGGTGAAAGCTTCTGGGAGTTGAAGTCCAAGAACATCTAGGGATCCCAAGTTTGAGTACAAGGGCTGTAGAGGACTGCAGACCTTGGACCATCTGAAGCAGTGGTTCCCAACCTTGTGTTCCCAGGGGTTTTTGGCCTACAACTCCCAGAAATCCTGGCCAGTACAGCTTATGGTGAAGGCTTCTAGGAGTTGAAGTCCAGGAACATCTGGGAATCACAAGTTTGAGTACAAGGCTGTAGAGCACTGCAGACCTTGGACCATCTGAAGCAGTGGTTCCCAACCTTGTTTCCCCAGAGGTTTTTGGCTTACAACTCCCAGAAATCCTGGCCAGCGCAGCTTATGGCGAAGGCTTCTGGGAGTTTTAGTCCAAGAATATCTGGGTGGGGACCCAAGGTTGACAACCTCTGGCCTAAGAAAGGACTCTTGCTCTCTAGCAGATAGAAAGGGTGTTCCTTTTGGTAGTTCCATGAAAAATGAAAACTTATTCTTCAAAGCACATTTTAATACACAACACATCAAAATATTAGTGCTTTCTTTCATAGTTGCCCAGGAATCAAGGAAGAACCACAAAGGAACTTTTTCTTGCAAAGTTTCATATTGACAAATGCTGTTATAAGAGGCTGCCTGGATGAGTTGGTTAATTGGGTGCCTGGTTGGAAGCTTGATTTCCACCCTGTCTTTGGGGAAAGAGCCAGCCTGTGTAGCCTTGGGCACGTTATGCAGTTGTCTAAAAGGAAACAGTACACCACTTCTGAGTATGCTGTAGTTGGAACAGTTGGATCATAGAATATATTGGAGAAATACTCCTCCCATATCTGGGCTGGTATAGAACAATCCGCTAATCCTATATTAGTTGTCATGATACCGGTGACCAGGGTCCAGAATTGTTGGCTGTTATTTGATCGGACAGCATTAGTCAGTAGGTCCCACCTTCCCTTTTGCCACTCCTGTTTCTTGTAGGCTAATGTCAGCTTATACTGCTTTTTTAACTCAAAATATTCGTTTGGAAGTACATTCATTCGGTTCTTTCGATAAGACTGGTATAAAGCATTGAGCTGATTTTTCAGAAAATAACATTCCCTGTAGTTGAAAGACGCTAACCATTTCAGCATACATCAGAATGAACTTGACAGCACATCATCATCATGTAGAACTAACCCAGGTTAAAGAAAACCAACTCAGTCATTTGGACTTCCATAAGATTTGTCTTACCTTTCAGAGAGGAATTCAGCAAATCTAATCTGGTTTGGACCAATAATCAGATTTACTCATGTGCTATCAAGTCAGATCTGAATTGTGGTCCCTAGAGATGGGCATGAAATGCCAAAATGGCATTTCATTTCGTTATTTGTTGCCCCAGCCCCCATTTTGTTTCGTTTAATATGAAACGAATTTTTTAAAAAAAATCATTTCGTATTTCGTTTGTTTCATTTCTTTTTAAACTTTTTCGTTTCATTTTTTTCTGGCCGGGAGTGGCCGAGGAACACGTTTATTTGGGGGGGGGGTATTATTTTAAATAGTCCTCGTTGCGGGGCTTTTTTCCTCTTTTTTATTTTTTACAGCTGAGAAGCGCTAGGGCCTCTGTTGTTGTTGTTTTTCCCCCCTGGCCTGGCCCAGAAGGACAAGGTACACCAGAACGAAAAATGAAGCAAGTTTCGTTGCATTTTTCTTTGAAGAGTCCCTTCGTTATTCGTTTTGTTCCCTAACAAAATGAATAACGAATAATGAAACAAATTAAAAATTCATTTCGTGCCCATCTCTAGTGGTCCCCCTTTTCAGGGTTTTCTGTGTAGAGAGTACTCAGGTTTCCCAATCCTTTCTTCTGGGGGATGTCCGCAGATTGTACAGCTTGCCCCAAGCCACACAGGCTGGCTTCTTACTCCCAGGTGGCACTGCGGGGAACTGAACTGTCAGCCTCTGGTTCCACAATCAGATTACTAAACCACTGAGCTACCCATCCAGCACAGAATCAGGCTTAGGTCACTGATTTTCTAAAGGTTTCTGTGTTCTGTCCTGCTGCACAACCAGGCATCAAGCCACTACCGATGTATGGCAACTCCGACAGGGCTTTTGAGGTTTTGGAGATGCTCACAGAGTGTCCTACCTCTGCTATCCAACAATGGAGCTGAGCAAGGATTTGAACTCAGGGGTCTTAGTCCAATCTTCTGCCAGTGATTCTACATTGGCTCTCGTTTCTAACATAGCAGAGCAACTAAAAACATATGCTCCACCTTACCTGCGTAGCCACTGTTGATATCCTATGCACTGGTATATCGCCCACATTATTTTAGTGTGCTCAGGCACACTCTGTTGTGGCAGAGCAAGACAGGGACATGGAATATATAGGGATATTCTTACCTTTATTATTTGCCAGAGCTCTGAAGAAAGGGGGCACAGGTCGGCCGGCCACATCTTCTGGGTGAGTGGTGAGACCCTCCTTCACTGCTTGGAATCCATGCAGTATAATCACAGGGCTTGGCCCAAACCACAAGGTGTAGACGTCACCATAGGATTTTGCCAACTGTAGGGAAATATCAGGAAAGCCTGGGTAAAGAGCCAACTTCAGTGGTGACGCTCACCTTTCTTTCTCTCTGACTCACGGCTCGATTTTGGCGGTTACTTCATGTCCGTTTTGGCTCGGTTAGTGTTGCGCTTAGGAGCGGTACAAAAAAAAGTTACTTCACATCCGTCACACAACTACTGAAATTTGTCTCAACCACACCCCTGGAACAGGTGCTAAGCGCAACAATACTGTACCTGGTGTTGGGGTAGGGGTTTCCCTTGTCACTCTTTGTTCCCGCTTTCTGTTCCGAGACAAGACACTGTGTAGTAACAACTGTCACACAACAATACATTCGTTTCTCTCAGAAAACTGTGTCCGGTTTTTTTAACTTTTCAGAAGCGAAATATAGAAAACATTTTTAAGCCCCCCCCCCCCCCCCAAAAAAAAGAAAAAGAAAGCTAGACAAATTCAGTGTTTGTCATGGTACAAGACTGTGAGGTAACACTTGTCACGAGACAAGTTATCACGACCATGAGGACACTGAAACAGGGACAAAACTATGTGATCGCAACCAATGCTGTCACGGTACAAAACTAGTCGTGGAACAAAGAAGGACGTGAAGTAACCGCCAAATGTTATTTCCATACTGGGATGTTGCTGGTGCCCCTGGCGGGTCACCGGCCTCTAGCCTAAGTATCCAAGTGAGTCCTCAGGCCCAGACGTGATGAATTTGAGTCCCAAGCCAGGCAAGAAAAACAGGGCGTTCTCCATCATCACAGAGTGCAAAATGGACCTAATAATAGACTCAGGCTACAAGAAACCAGTTTTAGGCTGGATATCGGGGGGAAATTCTCAATTATTAGAACAGCGTGACAATGGAGCCAATAACCTTGGAAGGAGGCGAGGGCTCCATTGCTGGAAGTATTCAAGTGGAAACTGTACCACCATCTAGCTGCAGATCCACTTTGATTTGGATTCCTGCATTGAGTAGAGGACTGGCCTCAGAAGCCCCTCCCAACTCCATTATTCTATGATTCTATGGCAGGCATATCCAAACTTCAGCCCTCCTGATGTTTTGGACCACAACTCCCAGAATTCCAAGCCTGTATTGCCAATGACAAAGGACTGTGGGAGTTGTGGTCCAAAACATCTGGAGGGCTGAACTTTGGACATGCCTGTTCTAAGGGGAGGCCATAGCCTCAGAGGTAAGTCGCCTGGGAAAGACAAGGGAGTCTGGAGCTCTACCCCAGCTGAGGACCACAAAAGGTCCTCTTTTTGGAGGGAGATCTGGGGAGGATCACAGACACCTGTGGCCTGGGGGAGAGGCTTTGAATCCAGAGGAGGAAGACACTTGGGGAGACATCCGGGAGGAGTTTGAAGAGCCACTGAGCACCAGCAAGGCTCGAAAAGCCAAGAGGAACTGGCACTACATCAAGAGGATATATAGACAGGGCTCCTCATCCAGCTCCTGGTGCCTCCAGGGCAGGAGAGCCTGCCAGAGAGGTCTAACATGGCTCTCCACTCTCTGAACAGGCATTGCGACTGACTCTGCCAGATGAAGTTGGCCCGAAAACAACACTGGAGGCAGAAGAGGCAGGACGTCCCATCAATAGGAAGAACAACTTATCATGATTGATTGTAAGAAGCATGGAACTGCAAAGCCAAGAGGGACCCTGCGGATTGCTGACTCCAGCCCCTGCGATGGAGGCATAGTGGAGTATTGAACTCTCAACCATTGGCTCTGCAGCCTAAGGCCCTGTCTGGGCTCTGGGCGTATAAGCTGCTCCTCCTATCATCCCTCACTTTTGGCTCCCTGTGGAGACCTCCTTTGAAAAGGACTAAATACTCACATGCCCCAGTGGAGTTAACCCAGAGCCCAGACATAATCATGTATGTACAGGGTCAACAGAGGGAAATGGAGGGTGGTGCATCTAGAGAAAAAGAATGAATTGCACAGATATAGCGGCTTACGGAGTTGGGAATGTTTAGCCTTACCAAAAAGAAGGCTGAGAGGGAATATGATAGCTATGTTTAAACATTTGAAAGGATGTCACATTAAGAGGGGACTGGTTTGTTTTCTATGGCTTCAGAGATTAGGACGCGGGGAAATGGTCTTAAACTACAGGAAAGGAGATTCAATTTAAACATTAGGAAGCACTTCAGGATGGTTAGAGCTGTTCAGCAGTGGAATATGCTGCCACAAAGGAGGCTGGTGGAGTCTCCTTCTTTGGAGGTTTTTAAGCAGAGGCTGGATGGCCATTTGTCGGAAATACTGTGATGGGTGTTCCTGCATGGCAGGGGGTTGGACTGGATGACCCTTGAGATCTCTTCCGACTCTAGGTGTTCTATGATTCTATGATTCTAAGTATCTTGATTACTTTGCCCCTAGGGCAATCTCTAGACCTGGAGCCAACTCCTGAAATGGTGGCACCCTGTTGCCCTCTTCTAGTAAGCACTGTTGTTGCTGAACCAGACTGTGCGAAGTCAACAGACTGGGGAATGGAAGAGGGTTCACCAGCCAGCCCTGCACTGGGTGGTGGAGTTGGGTCATGCACAGCCCAGTCATAACCATGGCCACCTTGAGTCCTTTTGGGGAAGAAAGGCAGGGAGGAAATATTTTAAATTAAATATATTAAATAAAATGTGTGATGGTCCATCAGGGGCCCAATAAAGCAAAGTGTTCTGCTTATATACTGCCCTATACCACTTCAAGTAGTCTCTGGGCGGTTTACCATTTAATTACAGTATCTAGGCTACACATTGCCCCAAACCCTAGCAAGCTGGGTACTCATTTTACCAACCTAGGAAGGATGGAAGGCTGAGTCAACCATCAGCCAGCTACCTAGGATTGAACCCCAGGTCGTGAGCACAGTTTTACCTGCAGTACAGGCATTTAACCACTGCGCCACGGGGCTCCTTTATGGACGGCTTTGGAGGGCAAAGACAGGAGCCCTTTAAAAGGGCTATGAGGTTGCAACACAAAGCATTCCTCCAGCACTTTGTTACATTTGGTTCCTCATAGACTGCAGAGGCCAGTTGCTGGCCTCGCTGCTTACACATTGCCTAAAAAAATTAAATGCATCGTTGCAAAAGAGACCATGCACATGCATAATATGCATACATCAGACATGTCCAAAGTGAGGCCCAGGGGCCAAATGCGGCCCGTTTGCAAATTTTGAGTGGCCCGCAGACTCTTCTCCCTGCCAGCTCAGCCTGTCATGCATCCCTGCCAGCTGGCGCCTCCCCATACGGGATGGAAACATCAGCTTGCAGTTTTACAGTCTGCCTGCCCTCCCTGCCTCTGTCTATCCCTCCAGTCACCTGCCCAGCCAACCTGCCCCCACCTCCATTGCTGCGGCATCCTCCCTACCTCCTTGCATGCCCTAGAGGCTTGTCCAAAGTCCAGCCTGGGGGCCAAATGCAGCTGAATGATCAGCCCCACACATTTTCACCTCACCAAATCTGGCCCTCCTTGCAAAAAGTTTGGACACCCCTGGCATAGATGCTCATGTGAATAAGAGCTTTGATATGGTGTACAGAGGAAAGAAGAGTAGTCTCTAAGATAAACAGATGCAGACTTTGAAATTGGAGTTTAAACAGGCCCAGATAGCTCAGTGGTGTGGCGCCAGAGGCTGAAACCTTGATTGCCCACTATGCCTTGCAAGGGGAAAGCCAGGTTCTGTGGCCTTCAGAAAGCTGCACAGGAGAAGGAAATAGCAAACACTTCTGAATATTCTCTACCTGGAAAACCCTGACAAGGGTCTCAGTCAGAATTGACTTGACGGCACATGGTGATTACAGTACTACCTTGTGATACAAAGTTAATTTGTTCTTCAGGATGCTTCGCATCCTGAAATTTTTGTATCATAGATCCGGGTTCAGTGCACCGAGAGAAATGAAGACTTCTGCAAAAAATTTGTATCCCGGGGCCTTCCATAGGAAATTTTCATATCTCAAGTTTTTGTAGACGTTTTCCATTCCCAGGGTGCATTGTGCCCCAGACGAACTTCTCTTTCATATCTCGAGTTTTTCCATGACACGAGGCACCCGTATCTCAAGGCACCACTGTATTGTTATAGCGTTTAACCTACAAGGGGAAGACTTATCAAGTGGCTTCTGTGGCCCGTGGGTTTTCTGCCCAGGTGTCTACTGTGGGTTTTCCAATTCAGGGTCCCTGATCTCCCTTCTCCAATTGTTTCTCTTTCAGTAGGGCTTAGACTAGACAGCCCTTCCAAAAAAAGGTAATCTTCAAACAGGGGACTGTTCCTTTCATATAAAGGCTGCATGGCCACCATAGTGCCATTACCATCAACTTCACTATATACAGCTGCCAGTTCAGCAGAATCCCATTCCTTGAAATTTCCGGGACAGAGAGTAGACCCTTGTGATGTGACAGGGATGGGGCAACCTAAGGCTCAGAATTGATTCTGGGCCAATTGATTGCTGAAATGGGCATGAGATAATCCAGTACTGTACTGTACTTGGCCCAGAATCTGGGGAAACCTGACTAACTTGGCAGAATTGCAACTTCCCATTGGCAAAATGCACCCAGCAGCTGGAGGGGCTGCAGTAATTCTCAGAAGGGCAGAAATCTCACACGCCTTTACCTGCAGCACTTGAGATACACAGGGGAGCTTTTTTTTCCCCTTCTCCCTGGGAACTAATTTCCTACTTGGACTAAGGAAGGTTCAGTGCCAGGTAGGAATTGGCAAAATGGAGGGGGAGGGGACAAATTTCCATTCTCAAAATGTCTGGATTGCTTTTGGGTTGTTTCAGTGTATCACATCCTTATATCCTTTTCTCCTTATTTCATAAAGAAGTTCTCTTAATTCTGTACAGGAGAAAGATGGGCCCGTAGAGAGCAAAATATTCTTGTGTGCCAAAAGGTGGCAAATCCTTTGGTATAATAAAAGGTGGCATAATCCTATGGCTGCTACCACACTTCCTTGAGCTGTTGCTTTTTATTTTGCACCGCCTTATCTCCTCCCACGGTCACGTGGTCACTACAGCGGTTCGGCAGTGCTCACTTCAGCGGCTGCTTAACAATCAGCTTCCCCATTCGCACTTGGCTGGACCACTTTAAACTACGACAGGGAAACGGCAGAAACAGGGGGGAAACCGAAAAAAAGGTGGCGTAGTATGTCCACAAATACAACCAATTCACTTTAAAAGGGGGTGCAGGAACAGATTTTAAAAAACACCACTCCCAGTGATCGTCACAAGAAAAACCAACACAGCAGTCAAAAATAGGTGTGGCCAAGGAGGATCTTCAGAAAAAGCGATTTGAAAAGTGGACAGTGATTTTTAAGGCAATTTGTCTTTGAGGAAAAGGCGTTTCAAATCTAAAGTGTGGTAGTGGTGATAAGATGCACGGGTTTTGTTGTTATACAGTGCCAAGCCATTTGCACCTTACGATAAATCAGTAAATCAGTAACATCCAAAAGGTGTGGTCTACAATATCTCTGCCCAGCCCTTGCACACTCAACCTATGGCTTCCTTGACTAAATCAAGCCATCTCACTGTAAGCATGATAGCAGCCCAGGTTTTCACGTGGGAAGCCAAGCACCCACAGTGTATTAAAAAAAGTTGAACCATTAACTGGTTGACATCCAAAAAGCTCTAAAAAGCCTTGGACGCAAAGCCTCCCCATTGACGTATCCTACCTGGTACTCCCCCTGCCCAAACGCTCACTCATACATAAGATCATAAGAACATAAGAAGAGCCCTGCTGGATCAGGCCAAAGGCCCATCTAGTCCAGCTTCCTGTGTCTCCCAGTGGCCCCACCAGATGCGTCTGGGAGCGCACGAGACTAGATATCTGTCTCCTGATACCACTCCCCTGCATCTGGTCCTTGACGCACCCCAGTTTTAAGCCTGGAGATGACACATCTTCATCATGGTTTGCAACCTGTGATGGAGTTTTCCTCCAGGAATCTGTCCAATCCCTTTTGAAGGTATCCAGACCAGATGCCATCACCACCTCCTGTGGCAGGGAGTTCCACAGACTAACAACACACTGGGTAAAAAAATATTTTCTTTTGTCTGTTCTCACTCTCCCAGCCCTCAATTTGAGTGTATGTCCCCTAGTTCTGGTATTTTGTGAGAGGGAGAAGAGTATCCCTCTATCCACTTGACTCATGCCCTACATTATTTTGTATGTCTCAACCATATACCCCCCAAAGGCACCTTTTTTCCAGACTAAAGAGCCCCAAATGTTTTAGCCTTTCCTCATAAGGGAGGTGCCCCAGCCCAGTAATCCTTTTAGTCGTTCTTTTCTGCACCTTTTCCAGTTCCACTATGTCTTTTTTGAGATGCGGTGACCAGAATGGTACACAATACTCCTTGGTCAATCAGCTTAAAGGCTTAGAGAATAAATACCTTGGCCAGGATCTCTCGGTTTAATTGAAAGAAATTCAGCTGCCATAAGCATCCAATGAAAGGTAGAGGAGTTGGACCCGGAGGGAGCTCCTTCCTTCTCCTCTGCAGTTTGACAAACTCGATCATCAGAAGGCATAATATGAAGAGAAAAAATATGCAAGCTAAAGGCGGCATCTCCTTGTCGCTTCCCGGGAGAGCAATGTTCTGCTGTGGGGTAGTACGAGTGCTGGCGTCTTACTCAACGAGTCCTCCTCTCCCATGGGTGTGATCCTATTCAGGATTGCCTATCCATCTTCTCCTGCCCTCCTACTTTGCTACGCTCTTACATTCTCATATGCTCGAGGCTTTTCTTTCAAATGCCAGAGCTTGTTCAGTTCCATCCTATCATGGGAAAAAATCAAGAGGGGAAGAAATAATCCCTGGATGAATAATTCAAAGAGATTCATGGCCCCATCTTCATTCAAAAATTGCAGCTGGCAGAGGTCCATCTAGGCCTGCCGTGTCATGATGACAACAGGTACGCCTGGGTCAATCAGGGAGTGAAATATGCTAGAAGCCCTAATGTTTATGGGCTTGCAACAGGGAGCTGGAAAGGGTGAGCACCAAGAGAGAGGTGGTTTGTGATGTCAACAGAGATGCTATTGATGCCACACTGATATCAACCCATCATGTCAACCAAGGACTTTTTGAATGATCCCCCACAAGCTTCCCTCGTCTTGCTATCACACTTGCCCTCAAGAACAGAGGCAGGAGACAATGGTGAGGTTTCATGGACAGATTTTCCTATTTAGTTCCTATTTAGTTCCTATGTTAGTTCCTATTTAGTTCCTATCTTAGTCTGTGGAACTCCCTACCACAGGATGTCAGGACCCTGCCTGCCACAGAACCTGACTCTGAAGGGTTAAATGGTGAAGAGCTGCTGGAGGAGCCTTGCAGCTCAAATCAGCAAGCAGCTCGGACTGATGTCTCAGTTGAAAACATATCTTCACCTCCTAGAAGGGCCATGAGGAGGATTCTGCAATGACGTGCCAGCAGAAGAGCTAGGGAAAGAGTCTTTGGGCCTTTTCACACGACCCCTAAGATCCGCTGGCCACTTAAATTCGGACCAGAAATCTTGGGGGTTCATTGCTCTTCCTGCGTCCCAACCCCTCCGCACTTCCTTGCTCCTGTCTGCGTGAGGGGAGGGAGAAAAAAAAAAGGAAAAAAACGCAGGCCAAAGCCGCCCGGAGCCCCATCGTCGTCCTGATTCCTTCTCTTAAAGGGGCAGGAGGCAAAAAAAAAAAACAGAAGCGAGGAGAGCCCGGCACTCACCAGATTACATCCGGATCTGGGGATTGTCACCCTCCGAGAGCAGGTACATGAAAAGTGCACTGGGACGTGCTTAGGTGGGCGTGGTCACACTTAATTTCCTGCAAACTCCGGAGCTGGTGGGGAAACAATTGTAAGCTCCGGAGCTGGCAGCCATTTGCGGCGGAGTTTAGGGGTTGTGTACAAATACCCTTTGATGCTAGGCGGAGAATCAGGTCGGCAAGCCCTGAGTACTAGCAGAAGCCTTTCCAGAAGTAAGGGTGTGTTCCCTGTTTTGGGATAAAGCTGGCAAGCTCACCTTGAGCTCTCTGTGGGAGCAACGCGTCATTTGAACTTGCAACCACGTTCCTGTCTGTTTCTGACCTTGGCTCTGTTTCCTGACTTTGGACTGGTTTCCTGGACAACGGCTTGATCTGTTCCCTTGGGTTTGGCATCTGGTTTCCGTGAGATATTCCGTGAGATATTCTGGGGGTTGGATTCTGTTATTTATCTGGCACTTGATTGTTAGCAAAGGACTTGAACTTGCTTGGTTTTCCACTAAAGATCTTGGCAAAGAACTGAACCCTGTTTGTGTGTGTGCTCTGTGTGCGGGGCTTGACACAGGATGTGGTGATGTCATCTGGCCTGGATGCCTTCAAAAGAGGATTGGACAGATTCCTGCAGGAAAGGTCCATCACAGGTTAGAAACCACGATGGAGATGTATCATCTCCAGGTTTAAAACCAGAGTACTTCAAGGGCCAAATGCAGGGGAGTGGTATCAGAAGACAGATATCAAGTCTCGTGCGCTCCCAGATGCATTTGGTGGGGCCACTGTGAGATACAGGAAGCTGGACTAGATGGGTCTTTGGCCTGATTCAGCATGGCTCTTCTTATGTTCTTATCCTGTTATTCCTTATCAGCTTCAGCAATCCATTATAAGGCACGTATATGCGGTCTCTACCGCTACCGCACTTCTGATTTAAAATGCATTTTCCTTTAGAACGAGGCGCCTTAAAATCACTGTACGGTTTTCAAAACGATTTATCTCAAGAACCCCCAGGCCACGCCCATTTTTGGCCACTGTGGTGCTTTTTCTTGCAATGGCCACAGGTTTTTTTTATGTCACTTCCTGTGCCTCCCTTTGAAGCGATTTGGTGTTATTTACAGACATAGTAAGTCGCTTTTTCCCTCATTGTCCCCAATTCTTAACCGTTTTCCATTTGTAAAACAAAGGAAAAAGAAAGTAATACCATCATGATCGCACCACAACAATTATTGTATATAGGTCTCGCCAGTCAAGAGAAACGCATTGGCATAACAAATCTTGTGGGAACTGGAAAGCCGATGGCTAGGTACCCGCTTAAGCTGCCTAGATGCCCTAAGCACATCCGATCTCGCCTGATTTCGGAAGCTAAGCAGGGTCGGCCCTGGTTAGTACTTGGATGGGAGACCACCAGGGAATACCAGCGGCTGTAGGCGCATGGAGTAGGAACTGGCAAACCACTCCAGTATTTCTGCCAAGAAAACCCCATGGACATGGAGTCACGAAGGGTCGGTCATGACTGTAATGACATAGCACAGGTACCCGCTTAAATGCGAACTGCAGAAACGCTGTTACAACCATGTGTCCCCTGGAGGAGAAAAGGCGACCCAAAATAAAAAGCAGCTACTCACGGAAGTGCGGTAGCGCTCAAAAGTGGGAACCCCAAACAGAGTTTTACTCTCGTCTTTATAGACACAGCAAAACAAACGAGTGTACTACTTACAGTGAACCCTTGTATAACAAACGGTTTGTATAACATAAAATTTGTACAACATAAAAAAAGTCCAGAGATAGGGGAAATTTGCTTAACATAATCACCTACGGGACAAATCTGTACAACATAAAAATGGGATTACTCCGTTTTCAATGCATTCCTATGGGAAATTTGTATAACGGAAAATTTGCTTAACATAATTTCATTTGGAAAGAATTAATTCCTTTAAAGAAGCTACCACTGTATTTACATAATCATCCTTATTCACAGACCTTTTGGTCTGGATTCCATACTTGCATATTTCGGTGAAAACAACTTCCAGGAGACACCCAGGTCATTTGTTGTGTCACCTTATGTAGGAACCGTCTGAGTAAGTAGGCTGTTAAACTTTCCCACTCTCTCCCCACATTGATTCTCATCCTCTCTTTAGCTCAGTGGTTCCCAACCTGGGTGTCTGGACCCCTTAGGGGGGGTCGAACGGCCATTCCACAGGGGTCGCCTTGAGCCAGTGAGGGAAAAGGCACAAACGGCTTGGGTCTGTTGGAGGAGAGGGAGGAAGGGGGTGGGAAGAGTGAGTTACAGCTTGATAGGCTGGAGGAGATGTCAGTCAATGGCACCGGAGGCTGCAATTGGCTGAGGGTGCCTATAGACTGAGGGAAGTTCTCTATGGCACCTCTGGCACAGTGGCTTGCCAAAGGCGGCTTGTGGCCTCTTCCAAACAGGGTAAGGGCAGGGCTGGCACTTCCATTAAGGTGAACTAGGCAGTTGCCTAGGGCGCCAAAATGGAGAGAGGGCGCTGGCCGGCCTGCCGCCCTCCCCGCCGCCCCCCTGCCGCTGGCCACTGCCATCCGTCCCCCCGTCCACCAGCCATCCGCCCGCCGCCCCCCCTTGCCCGTTGCCTTCCCCCCGCGCCTGTCGCCGTCCCCCTTGCTATCCCCTGCCATCCCCCACCCACCCCGCCGCTGCCCACCCCACCCCACCCCGCGCCAGGGCACAAAAACCTAGCACCGGCCCTGGGTAAGGGGTTACCACAACATGAGGAACTGTATTAAAGGTTGGGCACCACTGCTTTAGCCAGATACGTGGAAGAGATGATCCCAGAACAACGAGGGATGAGAGCCAGCCAGATACTATGACGAGATATGGAACTGTAAGGAGCTGGTCACATCACAGATTATAATTTGTTTGGGACGGGCTGGTTATTCATAAATCACCCCCTGTGCTTTTTGTTCCATTTTTACATACTTTTTAAAAAGGTTGCACCTGGATATCTGGTTTGATATTTTTTTTAACCTTTTGCTTTGAGTGCATTGTACTTTAGTCCTCTGAGATGTAGTAAAATTTTCTTCTTTCTTAAAATCACCCAGCCTTTCCATCCTTTGGCCCACATTCCAGTGCATTTCCCCAGCAAAGGAAGGGAGAAAGCCAGCCACGAGGTCCACTGTCCTGCAATGGTGGGGTTCTTTTGTTTATTATACCTTCCAGATCCAGGGAAAGACTCCATAACAGAATATGCCCCACCTCTTGGCTAACCAGGGACCATTTTAATGAATCAAGGAAAAGGAGGTGGTGGCTGCTTCTAATTTAAGATGATGCATCAGTAATCTCTGCCTTGGGCTTTCACAGGGGCTGACTGGATAATAATACACACTGTATGTACATACCTGCAGGGAAGGGAAGGTTAGCTAAAAATATGCACTCTGATGCTGTAGGCATTCAAGAGAAAATGGAAGCAAAACCAGTTGGGGAGCCTATGTCTGTGAAGATTCTCAGTCATCCAGGTGAATTTATCTGGAAGTTGAATCATGGTGGGGGGCTCAGGCACAGTCTATCTGCTACTTATCAGGCAGTGATTTCAACAATACCTGGACAAATCAAAAATACTTCACACCATACTATATGGGTTTCAGCACCTTAGACCATTGTTCACCTAATGAGCCTATTCAGGCCATTGTCCCTCCCATGAGCCTCTTTCAGACCTGGGTGACATGAGGTCAAAATGAACTATAAAATGGAGGACTCGCAACTAGCTTTCCTCAGACTGATGGAGCTGTTTGGATGTGCAGCAAAACGTTTCAATCTCTCAAGAAAAGAAGTCCAGTTCCAGAAAGTTGGGGAGCTGTATTGTTGTTGTTCAGTCACTCAGTCGTGTCCGACTCTTCGTGATTCCATGGACCAGAGCATTCCCTTCTGTCTTCCACTGCCTCCCAGAGTTTGATCAAATCCATGTTGGTTGCATCGATGACACCATCCAACCATCTCATTCTCTGCCGTCCCCTTTTCCTTTTGCCTTCAATCTTTCCCAACATCAGGGACTTTTCCAAGGAGTCCTTTCTCCTCATGAGGTAGCCAAAATAGAGCCTCAGCTTCAAAATCTGTCCTTCCAGTGAACATCCAGGGTTGATTTCTTTCAGGATGGATAGGTTTGATCTCCTTGCAGTCCAGGGGACTCCCAAGACTCTCCTCCAGCACCACAGCTCAAGCATCAATTCTGTGGTGATCAGCCTTCTTTATAGTCCAGCCAAGTAGCCATCACAAAAACCAAATACGAAACTAGACTAGGTGATACCTTTAGGCTACTAATAAAATAACAAAAAGGTTGCTAATATTTTGAGGGCAACACCCTCTTCCTCAGAGCTGTACCAAAAGTTGAAGCATGGCAAAAGATGGAATTGCCAGGAATTAGTTCTTAGATGTTAGTTCTTGGCAAGATGAAAATAAATGCCAGTTAGGTTCTTAGTTGAGGCCCAGAGCAGAGATGTTATTTATTTATTTATTTATTACAACTTATATGCCGCCCACTACCCAAAGGTCTCTGGGCGGCTTACAATCAAAAGAATTAAAACAGTTTAAATAGTTAAAAATAGAATATCAATAAATAATCAAAGCAATAATAAAAACCTCACACTAAAATCATTACACTAAAATTGTCATCAGAGGACCCACAGTCTATATTGTATCAATTAAAAAATGTCTGGAACAGGAAGGTGTTTACCTGGCATCAAAATGTCATCATAGGCGATGTTGGTGCCAGGCGGATCTCATTTGAGAGGGCATTCCATAGCCTGGGAGCAGCTGCCGAGAAGGCCCTATGTCTACAAGCCATCCTTCTCTCCTCCTTGAGGGATGGCTCTTTCAAAAGGGCCCCCTGGCTCGATCTTATTTGCCGAGTAGGAGGCGGTCCTTTAGGTATCTAGGTCCTAAGTCATTTAGGGCTTTGTATGTTGTGAAGCTGCATCTGAAGTTACGGGTTGTGTTTACAGACCCAGTCCTTCAAACACCTAGTTTCGTACAGTATTTGGTAAGAGAAAATGGGAACATCATCTGTCAGATCTGCCTTTATTTGGATTCCTCCATTGAGCAGGGAGTTTGACCTGAGGGCCTTATAGGCCACATCCAACTCCATGATTCTATGATTCCATGATTCAAATTGCTAATTCTTTTCTACTTGTTTCCCCATTTCCATTTGGCAGGTATAATGCACAAAAGAACCCCACCATCACAGGACATTGTGCTATTTAATGTTGCACAAAATTGTTCACCTAGAAAGGAAGGGGTTGCATGAAGTTTATATAAGGAGAATAAACAATTTTCAATAAATTTCAATCAAAGTTTTGTTGTTGGAAGGATGCTTTTACAGAGACTTATCCACTGTTTATCACTTCTGGGCATCTTGCAACAGGCATCAGCAAGCCTCCTGTGATAGCTTTCCACCCACCAGCTGCCATATCTACGGAGATTACTTGCAAGAGCAGTCCTCAAAATACTTCATGATAGTTAGAGCTGTTCGGCAGTTGAATATGCTGCCATGGAGGGTGGTGGAGTCTTCTTCTGTGGAGGTTTTTAAGCAGAAGCTGGATGGCCACCTGTTGGAACTACTGTGAGGGGGGTTCCTGCATAGCAGGGGGTTGGACTGGATGGTCTCTTCCAACTCTGTGATTCTATGATTCAGTTTGCCATCCTGGATCACACCCAGACACTGTACAATCTCAGTGCTTCTCAGAAACACACACTAGCAGTATGCCTGGGAAGACTTACTATATTTTAAAAAAACATCACCTGTAGGCCTTGCAATGTAATATATCTCGTCAAGTGCAGATAACTAGGATGCCATCTGCAATATGTAGGCAAAACAACACCAAACTTATGTACTAGTCTCATTCTTGATGATGTTTTCTTCTATTCGTCTCTTTCTTTCTTTCTTTCTTTCTTTCTTTCTTTCTTTCTTTCTTTTCTTTCTCTCTTTCTTCAGAGAACTCTCTGAGTAGCCAGTAAGAATGAGTGACCATTTCATGTCAGTTTGATTTTCATTTCCTTCTAATCCCCCAGATTTGTAGTCATGTTCATATTTAAAATACATGGAATCTGGGATTCCTTATAACCACGGGTGAAGAAACCAGAAGAGAAAAGGTTTAACCATTTCAGCCAAGGACTTTCAGTGCTTCCATGTTAGAGTCTCATGGCTGTTGTGCTTTTATGAATACCCAGCTCACTGGGGAGGCAATGTGTAGCCTGCATACTGTATAATGCATACTGCATACTGTAAACCACCAGAAAGTGGACAGTTTATAAGCAGAAGACTTTGCTGTGCTTTTTTTCTAAAATTAATTCCTATACCATTCTATCAGCAATGAACTATGAACTGTTATGTAATATTTCTGATGGGCTCCTCCTCGTTTACAGCAGGCAGGTATGACACAGAGTAACTCTTGCTATTGATTTGGTTTGACACTTAGGGATAAGAAGTTATCTTACGTTCATTTTTTTAAGGATTTGTCAAAATGTGCAAATCTTCATATTCAACATTAAAATAAGGTTATAATTTTTCTTTATCTCACAAATATAGGTAAGAAACAAAACACAGACGATCCTACCCCTACCTGCCTACTCGGTTTGATGAAGTGTCATTCATGTTCCTTTCTCTTTAGAATAGTTTCTGACTGCATCTTCAGCATCTCAGATTTCAGAAGTCTTAGAGCAGCAGAGCTGAAAGGGACCCTGAGGGTCATCAAGTCTAGCCTCTGTCAACGAGCCCCGGGGGGGGGGGATCAAACTCCCAACCTCTGGCTCTGTAACTAGATAGCAACACATCCCGCTTGAGAATCATGGCACAGTGGTTCAACTGCTGTAATGCAGCTGTAACTGTGCTCACGACCTCGGGTTCAATCCCAGGTAGCTGACTCATGGTTGACTCAGCCTTCCATCCTTCCGAGGTAGGTGAAATGAGTGCCCAGGTCGCTGGGGGGGGGGCAATGTTTCGCTTGCATAAATAAATTGCAAACCACCCAGAGAGGGCTTGAAGCGCTACAGGGAAGTATGTAAGCAGAACACTTTGCTTTACTTTTGAACCATTTTTCTCCAAAACATGATTGGTTGGTTGGTTGGTTGGTTGGTTGGTTGGTTGGTTGGATGGATGGTTGGATGGATGGATGGATTTCTATACTGTCCATCTACAGCGAGGTCACTCTGGGCGGTTGCACAACTTTTCTTTAAATCGGTTCTCTTAAATCGGTTCTCTAAATTCTCATGTCATAGAACCATGAATTTCAGAATGACATGGTCACTCTTCAACAAGGTTTCTGTTGCTTTGGCCTGGCCCATTTGGTTTTCTCTGGTGTTCACTGTTTGCATTCTGGATGGCAGAATGCTTTTCTTCTTTTGGGGTTCTGAGTAGAGATGGGCACGAATCAAAAAAATGGCATTTTGTTTGTCATTTGTCATTTGGGGGGCCCGTTTTGGTTTGTTTCCGTTTTTCACAAATTTTTGCAAAAAAATTGTTTTCATTTTCGTTCGTTTCGTTACCATTTCATTACCATTAATTTTAATTTTTGTGATGTTTTTAAGCATTTAAAGCAGTTCAATATATTGCTGTAACGAAAACGAAACGGGCGTTTGTTGTTTCATTACATAACGAAATGAAAAAACAAAAACAGAAATGAAAAATTGTTCGTTTCGTGCCCATCTCTAGTTCTGAGAGGTGAAAATTGTTAGCAAGGCAAGTATTTATAATGCACTATTTATTTATTTATTTATTTATTTATTTATTTATTTAAATATTTCTCATCTCCCCCTCCCCCGAAAGGATCCAAGGTAGCTTACTTCATAAAAAGTTTTTAGAAGCTAAAAACAAGAGATAAACAAATATTAAACCTATACCCCAGAGGCAGTGAAGTGGAGTGGATCGAGTGTCATGCTGGGATTCAAGAGGCCTGGTTTAAATCCCCACTTGGCCATGGGAAGATATGGCTTGTGGGTGTGTGTGGGTGTGTGTTTGTGGATGTGAAACCACTCCTGAAATATCTAACTCAGCTCGGAGAGCTTTCTAAGGTTGCATAACTCAGGACCACATGAGACCACATAACAAGAATGAATTAATTATGTATGCATACATGTTATTTTAAAAGCACTTAACTACTCCTAATTCTTAATACATTAATACTCTTAATGCATTAATTCCGTGCCAGTGGTTCAACTTCTAATTGCTGTGTTCTCACACCCCCACAATCAGTTTGAAGAAAATGGTTGGGCAACAGCTCTTTATTTATTAATTTATTGGATTATTATACCGCCCATCTGGCAGTCTATCCCTTTCCTCTTGCAGAGTTCAACTTCTGTCTCAAATTAAAATTGCACCTTCACCATCATGTCAGTCTGATTTCCTTCCACGAATACCTTTCTCTCCGTACAGTTTTTATGCTGAGAACCTCAAAAAAAACAGCCCTTGAGCAACAGATCATATTTTCACTAAGTCAGCAAGAAAACCTTCCACACTTTTCCTCCTAAGTCTAACAGCAATTTTTTTAAAAATGGAGGAGGAGGTGGGGAGGAATGTTACAGAAACGACAAAGAATCTTGTGACACCTGGAAGACTTGCAGGCTTTGTTTCTCTTAAGGGTTCCTGGACTGCAGCTTACCTACCTGCATCTGATGAAAGGCATGCAGTTTTATGCCCGGTTATAGCACTTCCAGCTTATATTAGTGACTCAAGGAATGAATGACCTCTAGAAGACCCTATTGTTTTGCAAGCTAATGACTAGGGCTTCCTTCACCAAGTTAAGTCCTCTCATGTTCTGTCCTCCTCTTTTCCTGTTGCCTTCAGCTTTTGTCAGCATTCTCTATCTTTTCCAGGGAGTCTTGTTTTCTCCTGATGTGCCCAAAGTATATCTAGGGATAACCCAGGCTTCATCTGATCTAGCAGCAACTTAATAACTGTATCATGTATTTTACTCGTGTTGATCTAACTCCTATTTCATAAGACTATAGAAGTCTTATAGTCTGGGAAACTCTACAGGTTTCCTAGACTACCGTTTTCCTGCCCTGGCTTGGACTGATTTTTCTTCAACCTCAGAGCATAGTTAGACTGAAATGAGTAATATACAGATTTAGCACATTTTAAGTCATCTTTTTTTTTAAAGGGGACTACATGACGCACATGGAAGCATAGATTGTTTTGACAGGGAATTGTGTCATTGCGATTGGAAGCAAGGCATTTTACTCTTCTGCCTGAGGGTTGTCTATTTTGACTTATTTATCACATTGTTTTTTTAAAAATTATTATTATTGTTTTGGTATGCTGGAACACCTCGATCTAAATTGTGTCTGCAGGTTTTGGTAGGCCTTCTATGAGCCCTCTCTTTCTCCAGTATCTCTCTCTCTCTCTCTCTCTCTCTCTCTCTCTCTCTCTCTCTCTGTGTGTGTGTGTGTGTGTGTGTGTGTGTGTGTGTGTGTGTGTGTGTCACGAAGAGGCTCTGTCTGACATGGAAATATTTCATTGTTTACAATAGATATTTGAGAGGGAGGAGAAGAAAATTAGAGGATAAGAGATGGAGCAAGTAGATGAGAGTAAACTCACTTTTTTCAGAGCACTGGGGTAGCTAGCACCACGGGCAAGACAAGAATTGTGCCCCCTAACCCAGGGGCAAGGGGTCTGTTTGCACCAAAGCGAGTGCACTCCAGGTGGGTCGCCAAAGACCAAGTGCAGACGGGTCTGGCTTCCCTCCAGTGTGACAATTTCTTGGGGTTCCCATGGAGTCCCCTGCCTGCCAGCCCCTGACTAACCAACTCATGTACCAAAGGCTCCAGAGGTGGGTAAGTGAAGGGCAGCGTGAAGGGCTGGGGGTGAAGCAGCAGCAAACCCTTGCTCCAACCAATAAAACAGGAGGGGCTTCTCTGCCTTGACAAGTAGGAAGGACAGGTGAGCCGGCCCTAGGGATGGGCATAAGACAAAAAACGAAATGCTGTTTCGTCATTTCGTTACGTAATGAAACGAAACGAAATGAAACGATGACGCAGCATTTCGTTACAGATGAAACAAAACAGTCATTTTTTCGTTGAAATGAACTTTTGTTCCCTCTGTTAAGCAGCTCACCACCACAGCTCGCAGGGAGGCCGGTCAGCGGGAGGAAAAAAAAGGTGACCACGGCTCCAACAGTATTTTTAAAAACCGCAAGACAAAACAAAATCATAGAATCATAGAATCATAGAGTTGGAAGAGATCTCAAGGGCCATCTAGTCCAACCCCCTGCCATGCAGAAACCCCATCACAATATTTCCGACAGATGGCCATCCAGCCTCTCCTTAAAAAATTATGAAATGAATTTTTTAAAAAATTGTTTCAGAATAAACAAAATGAAACGGGGAGAAACGAAAAATGGAATGAAACGCCATTTTAGTGTTTCGTGCCCACCCCTAGCCAGCCCCATTGCTGGACCAGGGAGCCCTTCTCCCAGTGTGGAAGTCACGGCCAGTTTGAGGGAAAGCACTAGGTGAACGGGGGAAATGGGTGACACTCCCTGGCCCAGGATCAGTCTTGGGGCAGGCAGGGCTTCAGGCAGGCGCCAGGGCCATGGGCCATGGAACTCTGTTGCCCTTAGTGGCCCCTGCAGATGGCACCCCATGGTGACAGGCTCCTGAGCTATGACTGAACTAGCAAGGAAGGGAAAGGATGAAGCTGGCAGGTAGGCAGTTGTTGTTGCCGGGGGGTGGGCAGGGAGAAGGATATACCACTCACCTTAAAAATATTGTGCCCAGTGAAAACCGCACCTTTGACACCTCCCATGCTATGCCACTGGTACAGAGTCTCTTTGACCTCTAGATTGCAGTCCAATGTTATCTATATCCCTTTGCCTTAGATCAGGCCTGCCCAAAGTCCGGCCCGGGGGCCAAATCCGGCCCGTCAGGCCATTCTGAGTGGCCTGCGGCTGGCTGGTCTGCCCCTCCCTTCCCCTCCTTTGCCCCATGTTTTTTTTTTAAAAAAATCTTCCACCAACCTGGACACCACTGGAAGTTTGAGGGGCTGGGCCGGCAAGGGGGCGGCCCACCACTACCAGCACCGCCGGAAAGCTTGTGGGGCTGGGTGCGTGTACGGGGGTGGCGTGCGGGCAGGCTGCCACCACCGGCATAGCCGGGAACATTGTGAGGTTG
Organism: Phrynocephalus versicolor; assembly: GCA_023846285.1. Taxonomy (NCBI): domain Eukaryota; kingdom Metazoa; phylum Chordata; class Lepidosauria; order Squamata; family Agamidae; genus Phrynocephalus; species Phrynocephalus versicolor. The sequence continues at coordinate 62,538,386 of JAHTLZ010000379.1, read as the reverse complement.
GGCGCACGCACAGTCAGTGGGTGGGGCTTATGGGTCAGTGGGTGGGGCTTGCAGTGGGGTGCCACGGTCAGGGCGCAACCGGCCCCTGACACATTCTCAGCCACCAAATCTGGCCCTCCTTACAAAAAGTTTGGGCACCCCTGCCTTAGATCAAGTAAGATACTTAGACATTACAGAGCAGCAGTAATGATTTATCCTTTTTTTTTAAAGGATATGCCTTTCAGTTTTGGTGCTCCGCTGGACTGCCAGATCTCATAATTCATTGACAGAAGGATGGACACATAACCTGGTGCACTGGGAGGCGAGGCCAAACATCACCTCTATGAAGACACGAGAGTTATTTCTTTGCACACTTAATTTCATTAATTTGATCTTGCAGTCATGTATCGACTTATCTGTATCCGGGTGTGTTCAGAGCTGGGGAATCTTGTCTACCACAGGGTGGTCAGATACTTATGCCCTCATTTACACCTGATCTTTACCAGCCTTGCTGACTTCTAGGTACCCCTGTCCCAATGGTTTTGTACTCTTGGCAGTCAACAGGAATAGTCTAAAATCAAATTAATTTGCTCTGAGTCCCTTGTGATCTCGAGGATATATTATTGCAATGCTCTCCACATGTGGGGTTACCCTTGACCTTTATTCGGAGACTACAGCAGGTACAAAATGTGGCAGCCAGACTGGTAGTTGGTGCAGGCAGATATGACCACATCACCCCAGTTCTGGCTCATTTGCATTGACTGCCCGTTGTGTCCCGAATAAGGTTCAAGGTACTGGTTTTGACTTACAAAACCCTCCACGGCTTGGGACCTGACTACATGACAGAGCGGATCTTCTACAGGTCAATTGAGGCCCAACCCACCAGAATGTTGTAGGCACTCTCACTTCTGGGTGGCCACTCCCAGGGAGGCCCGGAAATTGATTTCTCAAAGCTGGGCCTTCTCTGTGGCCACACCCACACTTTGGAACAAACTACCAAGTGAGATGTGCCTAGCATAGTCCCTGCCGGCCTTCAAAAATCACTTAAGACCTTGCTTTTCAGAGAGGCATTTGGCAACCATAAGGTTTTGTTGTTGTTGTTGTTGTTGTTCTGTTCCACCATTTTGCCAAGTATTATTATTATTATTATTTAATTGGTTGATTTGTTTGATATTTGTTTTTATTGTTATGTAATTGTTGTGCACTGCCCGGAGTTCCATTGGGAAGATGGGCATTAAATAAATAAATAAATAAATAAATAAATAATATAGCAATCTGTTCAACTACACTCTGGATCATGCTGCTTTTCTACACTGCCTTTAAAAGCACTTGGGCTGGATCATAGCAAGCCAAGTTAAAAGCAACTAAATATGGATAACAAGTAGAAGACACGATAATGGACAAAACAGCCAGACTAGAAGCCAGCGCTTGCCTTGCTACTTCTGTATCTGGATACTGTACTTAAGAGAAGCATTGTGTTCAGGGAGCATTCACAGATGGTGCACCAGATCTCAATGGAGTAGTAGAATCTCATCTGGAGATGGATGCATATTATATTTCAGATCAGCTGAGTTCCTCATCAACATCACTTCCTTCCTGTCTGGACTAATTTTTTTTTGGGGGGGGGGGGTTAAACAAGCTAGAGATACCAGCATGTTTACTCTCACACTATTAACAGGGATGTGATCTTCAGGGTTGCGCCAATGAATGGAGATAAGCATTACCAGCTGCTGGAGTCTGCAATTTGAACTACTGTCAAAGATTCTTGGCAGACAGCAATTTAAGAAAAAGATGAGCAACCCTAATGGATCCATTTGCTTGAGCACCCAATTAGAAGGAATATGTTCCAATTCTACAGGAAGATAATGTCTGTCTTGGCTTTTAGGTGAGACCTTGGTACACAGCTCCAACTTATATTTTTGGCAGGTAGAAATCCTGCTGGTTCCAGACTATAGAGTAAAATCATCACAATCCTTCCTTCCTTCCTTCCTTCCTTCCTTCCTTCCTTCCTTCTTCCTCATGATGCAATGTTTTGGCAGTTTTCATCCCCACTGAAGACAAAGCATAAATGCAGCTTCTGTTCTCACACCTCCAACCTTTGAGATGGTTTATCAGTGCAATGGAGATGAAAGAGCCTTCAGATGGAGAGCAGACTGAAAACCAGCATGACCAGGTTGCTCAATCAAGATTCTTTATCAAGAGTGTTTGGCTGTGGGTTGAAGCAGAGTAAGTATGTCAAGGTGAAGCTGCCCTCGTAAAAAACTGGAATCTCTTATCCGAAATCGATCATGTCATGATAACCTTGGAAAACAGAACCCATTAAGAAACATTTGGAAGCAGGTGTCTGATTCTTACAAAATAAATAGCCATGTTGAAGTGTGGTGGCAACATCATATGGAAGCATAGGAAAGTAGTATGAAATTATGAACAGTCCTTAAGGCTATTGAGACGGTTGTCTCCCTAACGAGCCTATTCAGGCCATTGTTCATCTTATGAGCCTATTTCAGACCAGGGTGATAAGTGTTTGTTTGTTTGTTTGTTTGTTTGTTTGTTTGTTTGTTTGTTTGT
>JAHTLZ010000379.1:62495316-62514314 GCA_023846285.1 Phrynocephalus versicolor | reverse complement strand
TCCAAAGAGCCGCATGCGGCTCCGGAGCCGCAGGTTGCAGACCCCCGTGTTATACAAACCGTTTGTTATACAAGGGTCCAACGTACCAGAAAAAAAGGCCAGAAGGAAAATATTGCCGCTTGGCATGGACCTCACAAGCTCCTCAATTCAGCTTTTTCGCAGATCTCTCTTCTCCTTTCCTTCCCTTCATTCATCCTTCAAACAATGAGTACTGTTTTGTCCATCTCTGGTTCCCAACCTTGGGAAACACAGCTGTTTTTGAACTACAACTCCCAGAAGCCTTGACTGCTAGCTGAGCCAGCCAGGATTTCTGGGGAAAAGACTTCAGAGGACCCAAGATTGGGAAAAACTGCCCTAGATAGAAAAACGTAAACAAAGAATGTTGCCTTTCTTCCTGTTGGAAGCCACTGATCAACCGCAACAGGAATGCAGCCGGCTGCAATAATCACTTAGTAAATCAAGAAAAGAGAGCCCTAAAGTCATCCCGAATGCCTCTGAACATATGTAGAATTTTTTTTTCTGCACCAATAAAGAAATCTATCCTCTGCCTACCCACCCGCTTAGGAACTGTCACAATGAAAAAGCACTTGGAGTCCTAACAGATTACAGTCATACCTCGTATAACGGAGGGTTTGTACAGCGAAAAATTCGTACAACGTAAAATTCTGGAGGTAGGGAATTAGCGCCACCTCATCCGCCAATCTTGCTGGCACTTCCTCCTCCTCCGCAGTTGCCAAATACCCACCCTTCCTGTTCCCTACTAGCCTTTCAGCTTGTTTCCCCCCACCAGTCCCCTTACCTTCAACCCCAACAGGCTGGGGAGGGGAACCAGGCTGGAGAGGAGGAGGGGGCCACAAGGTGGTGGCGGCGGCGGCTCCCACGGCGAGTCCGCCGCCGCAGCCCTCGGCAGCGGGCCGCCAGGAGCAGCAGCGGCAACAGCAGTTCTACGATGCTGGGAAAGTTCCCCCTTCTCCCTGACCAACACCGGGAACCAGGTTAATGGGCTAAAGTAGCGGCGCGCAAGAGGTGCCTGGCCCCAGAAACAACATCCCAGCCCGCGGACACCCCCTTCAACTTGGGCAGCGCTCCCAGCGAGCAGGAGGCGATTGGCGGGGGGTCCCTCTCGTTTCTCCTGGACCTCCCTCGCACCTTGGAAATGGAGAGGCTGGGCCAGCCCTCTTTTTCTCCCCCCCCTCCGCCCGGCTCCTTTCCCTCGGTGCTGCTTGCCCTCCTCCCCTCCCGGCTGCCTTGTGAGCAGGAGCCTGAGAGGTAAGCCCCGGCTCACCCCCCCCCACACACACACACCTTCCCCGCCTCCCCAGATCTCTCTCCTCCTGCCTTACCCAGAGAGAGGACCAGGTGGGGGGGGGAAGGGAAGCTATCTTTGTTGGCTTTCTTTCAGATATGCATTGGAACAGATTAAATCTGTTTTCAATGCATTCCTATGAGAAACTTCAATTTGTACAATGGAAAATTTGTATAAAGTAATTTAATTCGGAACAAATTAATTACGTTATACAAGGTACTACTGTATTTTGTGTGTATGTTTTTCCATATCTATACAGTAACAGTCCCCCTGGCCAATCGTGGGGGTTAGGGACCCACCTGAGCCACGATACATGAAAATCTGCTATATGCGGAAGCGGGTAGGGTGGGGCCTGGGGGGCAATCAGAGGGGCCCGGGGGGGCAATGGGGAGTGATGCAATCGCTCCCTGCCGCGCCCCCCGCAGGTACTGCGATCCCACGATATAGTGGGACCGCAGTACCTGAACCGCAAAATGGCAGGGGGGTGACTGTACAGTCTTAGGATCTAGAAACTTGGTGTTTTTTAAAAAAAAATTGTTCAGCTCTTCCCTTCCTCACTGTCCATCTGACCTTCAAATTACCTTCCATATATGCAGCCCCACCGCATGATAATTCTTCCCTCGGACGCCATCCGTCCAAGACAGATCCGCTTCCGTTAAACGGGGTTGGTTCCGGATCCTGCCCGCCCAGTCTGTGCTGTACTTCCGGTGTTTCTGCAGGAGGGCGATGCACACCTCGCTCTGCTCGCAGACCCGCAGCCAGAACTTGGGGTTGGTAGGGAAGCTGCTGTTGTTACGGCAGCCACCGGCAGACTGGCCCCTCACCCACGACCCGTACAGCTTCTGAGTGTGGCCCAGCACTCTGTCTGCGAGGGAGAAAGAGACAAAAAGGCACACGGGGGTAGCATTGCTTTGCTTGTTTGCGTGTAAACTGCTTGCATTGGGCGGCCGCCCGGGGCAAAAGCAAAGCAAAGTGTTCTGCTTATATACCGCCCCCTACCACTTTAAGTAGTCTCTGGGCGGTTTACAATTTTTTAATTACAGTGTGCAGGCTACACATTGCCTCCCCCCCCCAGCAAGCTGGGTACTCATTTTACCAACCTCGGAAGGATGGAAGGCTGAGTGAACCTTGAGCCTGCTACCTGGGATTGAACCCCAGGCCGTGAGCACAGTTTCACCTGCAGTACAGGCATTTAACCACTGCGCCACGAGGCACGAGGAAATGAACTGCCTGAGAGACGAACAAATGGATGTGCATCGGAACTGGAGAACATGTGATGGCCTCCCTCCAATTTTGTCTGTACGGCACAGACTGGTTGTTTGAGGCTGAAACGGCGGGGGAGCGAAGCATCAGCACTGTGATGCTGTCTTTAGGAACCGAGACGAATCAGTTTGTGCCCATCTCCGTTCTGCACTCATCGGCCAGCTCCAAAAAGACAAATGCTGAGTTCTAGAACCCTGGCTAGAATTTAGAGATTGGGCATACGCTGTTGTGATGATACAGAGGCGACCATAATGTGGGATTAGGTTTTTGGGTTGCATAACTGTGGCCATATTTTGCTATATCAAAAGCAACAGCTTTTGATGGCGGAGGCTTGTTGCAATAGCAGACATGTTGTGCCCGTACATTAGCCCCCTCCCTCTATCTTCCTTAGTTAAGCTAGATTCCTTTGTCTTCTCCTGTTACCAGTAAGCATGCCAAAAGGTGATCTTATTGTCTTCTACCATTGCTAGTTAAGTTTGCCAATTAGACAACTGCCTCTTATCTAAGACTTACCAATTAAGAGCAATGCACATAGGTACCAGTAATGGATAATAATTTAGACCTCCCATGTAACGCCTCTTTCACTATATTTGGGGATTTACTACTGCGACACAAAGAGATTATGTAAACAGCTATGCTAATTACCTAGCGCAGAAGGTTAATAAAACGAGGCCTCCCCTAAGGAGGGAGGGGTCCCTGCGCTGGTTCGGATTTGTGTCTGTGTCTGTGTCAGTGTGTGTGTGTGTGTGTGTGCGTGCGTGCGTGCGTGCGTGTTCAAAGCGCTTTCCCATTACTAGCTGTCCAAGATTATTGCCGCACCCTAATGGGGGGGGGGGAATCACATCCATTCATCTCATTCAGCCACCTGGGGGGAAATGTCTTTGAAAGGGGCCACAGCATACCTGTGTAAAGGCTCTGCAGCTGTCCTTCTTCGGTAATGGGGTACCCAGTGATTATCTCATCAAATTCTGTGAAAAACTCCTCTTCTTCTACCCAAAATTCCCCTTCCTGGATCTGGGACAGAAGTTCCGCAGAAACCACGGGGTCCAGTTGGCTCCATCCAGGGCCACTAAAGCACAAGATAGACAGAAATCATGATGGTTATTATTAGTGGTAGGAATGCGAAGAAACATTGGTTGAGACCAAAAGGGGTGGGACTAAGAAAGAGCAGGGATGTGAGCAAGAGATTTGGATCAGAAAGAACAAGAGAACCGAAGAAGAGGCCGGAGTTGCAGTTCCCGCCTAGACTGCTAGGGTCCCTGACATCTTGGTCTAAGTACAGTTGTCCCTCACCCTTTCGCAGTTCCTATACTGCGGTCCCGGTATATTGTGGGTCTGCAGTATATGAAAAAAGCCCCCCCCCCCGGGGTAAGGAGGAAAGGGCTTCCCAGGCCCATCGGAGGCCCCAAAAGTGCTTCCCCACAAACCAGAAGTGACTTCCGGTAAACCAGAAGTGACCTCCAGATCACTAGAAGGTGCTTTTGGGGACTCTGGAGGACTGCAAAGCCCCTTGCAGGCCCGTATGGGGCAGCACCAGACCTGGGTAAGTACAAGAGCCCCCAGAGAGCCCACCCAGTCCCGACCTGACCCAGCATCCGCATATTGCGGATTTTCAATTATTGCGGGTTGGGTCAGGTCCCTAACCCCTGCGACAGGTGGGGGTTTACTGTATCCTATATGTTTGTACTGAACGAGAGAATCCACATAGTGAAATCATGTCTATGCAGTTGAAAGAATTGGGCATGTTAGGCCTGGAAAAAAAGAAGGCTGAGGAGAAATAAAATAGCACTTTCCAAATATTTGACAGGCTGTCCTACACAGGAGGGCCCAGATCTGTTCTCAGTCATCCAGAGTGCAAGATGCAAAACAACGGGCTCAAGTTAAGAGAAGCCAGCTTTCAGCTGAATATCAGGAAAAACTTGCTAACTGTTAGAGCAGTACAACAATGGAACCAATGACCTCGAGAAGTGGCGAGTGCTCCAACACTGGAGGCATTCAAGAGACATTTTCCAGAAGAAGTGGTGACCGCTGTCAGCCTTGACAGCTTCAAGAAAGGATTGGACAAGTTCATGGAGAACAAGGTTATCAATGGCTTTCAAGATGGATGCCTAAGGACAACCTCCGGGTTGGAGAGATAGGCAGGATATCTCTCAATACCATTTGCAGGGAATTGTAAGCAAGTGAAGACATCTGCTTGGGAATATCCTGAAGCAAATGGTGAGCCACTGTGTGAGACAGAATGCTGGGCTGGATGGGCTGTGGCCTGTTTCAGCAAGGTTGTTCTTATGTTCTTATGTTCTAACTGGCAGATACGCTATGATTTGTATTCCTGCAATGAGCAGTGGGATTAGACTTGATGACCTGGTTGGCCACTTCCAACTTCACTCTTCTCTGAGTCTGTGAATTCACATTTTATTCTATGGTTTGAAGATTCCACGCGTGCAGCCGATTCTTCTGTACTCAACATAGTATGACCTGGAGACAGGGATAAGCAGCGAGGTAGCCAAGTTTGCAGATGATATGAAACTTTTCCATGTGGTAAAAACCAGAGAAGATTGTGAAGACCTCCAGAAGGATCTCTCCAAACTGGAGGAATGGGCTGCCAAATGGCAAATGCGTTTTAATGTTCTTATGTTCTTATAGTTAAGGAATATACAGTATCTTGGATTTTTGTTTGAACTGCAGAATTCTGCAAGTAACGTCTGTACTGGTGTTGCTGTCGAGGATTCTGGTGCATAAACTGCAGCATTCTGCTGTCGTTGATCGACTTGCCCATGTTGTGTGTTTGTGAATAAAAAGGGACTCACTTTGTGAAGCTGTGTTTGCAGGGTTCAGCAATGGATATTGAAGGAAACAAGTAGCCCCATAGAACTTTGAGCAACCTACATGATCATTTAAAATAGGTGCAAGTACCCTGGAGCAATTAGCGGGAATCCTCATGAAGGCAGGGTGTGTGTTTGTGCTTTCTCTCTTTAAAAAAGACAAATATTTTTGGGGGGTTGGGGCAGCCTGGCTGTAGGTGTGGCCCTTAAAGATGGCACTCTGCTCTGCTGTCAGGCCCATGTCAGAACCTATTCCAGAGACTAAAGAGTTAATGCCTGAAGAAGCCCCAGATGGGGTTTCTGAGCTGTCAGTTCCTCCAGCAGCTGCACAGGAGAGTGACTCAGCATATTCAGGGGGTTCTCCACCCCCACAAAGGGCTGCTTGTTGAAGGCAACGAAGACTTACAACCAGGAGAAGCAGAGACAAGCTTTATCTGAGCCACCGACGTCTACATTTAGGGAGTCCTGAGTTTTGACAGGGTTAGTTTCTGGGTAAGGCATGTTGCTCTCTGGAGACATAAATTAAGCATTCAAGACTGAAGCAAATTGTGGGAGCAACATGTTGATATGACAACTTGCTACTGCTTTCCTGCTTGATCCTTGTTCCTGCTTGGCGTGACCCTGGACCTCGTCTCTCTTGGCTCTGGACTTTCTCAGTGGACCTATCTATCATAAGCTACCATTGGCATTCTGGCTTTGACCTCTGGACTGGTTATCTTGGACTCTGCTTTGCTCTCTGAATAGGCGTGACCTTGCTACAGGTTTCCTGGACTCTTGATTTACTTTTGATTTGCTGTATTGGAGTTTGGCTCTAAGTTTCCAATAAAAGCCTGAACTTACCTGTGTGTGTGAGTCTGTGGGTCGTGACATCGGCTGCCCTAGATGCCACCAGCTGACTACTAAATCCTCAGTTCTCAATCATCGGCTTTGCAGATATTTTGGATGGCAGCCGCCCGACATTCCTGAGCGTGGGCTAGCAATGCTGGCCAGGAGCTCGTGGGAGCTGAACGCCCAGCCCTCTGGAAGCTTCTAGAAGGGCCGACATTTTGAACCACCGGCCTTTAAGTGGCTACTCACCCCTCCCTCCAGGGGCCTTTCCAGCACCGTCTCCCCCAGGGGTTACGGATCCTCAGCAGGACAATATCCTTCCTGGACACTTTGGAGAGGTCCTGCATGTCGACCACGATGAATGCATGGAATTCTCCCAGCTCGCTGGTCCCTGGTGTCAGGGAAAGGGGAAAAAACCAAGAGACAATATCCATCGTATCCCATCATGCAACACAGGAAGAAGGGCCACCTTTTCCCTCTACAGTGATCACCATCTCCACATGTCCCACTGCATTCTGAGAGATAGTGGATCATTTAGGAACACTCGGTCCCTGTAAACTAGGCATCCGAAACAAAAGCGACGTGGCCATTTCTTACAGAATTTGGGAATAATATTTTAAGGACTATGGATGCATCGTTACAAGAGAGGGGGATACTTGTCTCATTAATACAGTAGGACCCTTGTATCCACAGATTCATTATCCACTAATTCAGTTATCCACGGTTGGTAGAGGAAGAAAAAAATTAAATAATTCAGCGGCCACAAAGCAAGCTGTTGTCACAAACAGCAGCTGTAAAGCAAGCTGTTGTCACAAATAGCATCCGTAAATCAAGCTACTGTCTCAAAACAGCAGTCATAAAGTAAGCCACTGTCAGGAAACAGCAGTTTGGAGCTGGGTGGGCAGGCGTTCATTATCCACGGGAAGGCCTGGAACCAATCCCCAGCGGATACTGGGGTCCTACTGTACTGAGAACGAGAAGGGTCTTAAAATTGTTGCAGGCAAAAATGAAAGAAAAACAAAACAAAACAATAGACACAAAACATGAGGCACCTTAAAGACTAACTTTCATATTTTTATGTAACATTCCGTGGACATGTCCTCTTCTCCAGAGATACAACAGCAGATTGAGGTGTGTAATATAATATACGATGAGATATACATTTCATACCAGATGTTCATTGGTGGGTAAGGGGGGGGGGGAAAGGGGGGGGAGATGATTTGTGGTAGAAATGGTGGGAGGATTTGACCAGGTGTCGTAGATATGTTAAGCATTGTTAATGTGGAGGAGGGAGAGATGGTTACTTGAACAAATGATGGAAAAGAAGATTTGGCTAGGGGTCATAAATATGCTAAGTATTGCTAATAACTCTGTGGCCAGGGTCCGTAGAAATGTTAAGTGTGGTTTTTGAGGTAAATTCCTCAAGAGTCAGAAACCAGAACCAGATAGAGTGGGGTGAGCGAGTGGGAGTTTTTACCTTAGGGTCCAGGTGGGAGATGAACTTCCATGAAAAAAGTGGCAATATAGTAATATTAAATGTGATAATTGTTGTAGACCAAAAGCGGAATAGGAGCCAACAGGGTGCAAAAAAGGCAAATTTGCTTTTAGGGGGCGTTAACAGAAGTATTAATTTACTTTGTTTATTTTATTTTGAATATTTTTACCCTGCCTTTCTCCTTGGAAAAGGACCTATGATTCCGACAGTATATTCTCCAAGCCCTGTGAAGTACTGTTTCTCCTCTATTTGGCACTGGCTAGGCCTTGGGTCCTTTTCCAAGGAGAAAGGTGGGGTAAAAATATCTAAAATAAATAAATTTTATTATTATTATTATTATTATTATTATTATTATTATTATTATTATTATTATTATTATTATTATTATTATTAACCACACAGCTATCTACGCTGGATTTTGTATTACCAATCACTAGTTGAACGCTTCCCAAGCGCTTAGGACTTATGGTGAATTATGCGAGCAGATCCCAGTAAGGTGGCTTTCTGCATCTGACTGATGGTGACGTTGTCAACTCCAATTTCTTCTAAATACTTGCTTAGCTCTTTAGGCGACACACCCAGCATGCCGATTACCACTGGGACCACCTGTACCGGTTTATGCCAGAGTCTCTGAAGTTCAATTTTCAGATCCTGATATCGGGTAATTTTTTCAAGTTGTTTCTTGGTAACTCTACTATCACCTGGTATAGCAACATCAATAATCCACACTTTTTTCTTCTCCACAATCACAATATCCGGGGTATTATGTTCCAAAACCCTGCCTGTCTGTTTATGCCAGAGTCTCTGAAGTTCAATTTTCAGATCCTGATATCGGATAAATTTTTCAAGTTGTTTCTCAGTGACTCTACTATCACCTGGTATAGCAACATCAATGGTGCACACTTTTTTCTTCTCCACAATTATTATTATTATTATTATTATTATTATTATTATTATTATTATTATTATTATTATTATTATTATTATTATTATTATTATTATTATTATTATTGAAAGATCATGGCTGTCCGATGGATAGTATAAAAGTTTATTAAATAAATAGATTTATGTCGGTGGTCTTGATTATGAGAGGCAGAAAGTTCCAGTCAGCCTGGCTGCTGGCTTTTAAGACTGCAACTTGTGACTTCAGTTGACCTCTCTTTGGACGACAGTTACTACTTTTCTCAGGTTTTCTGTTTCAGCACAAAGTGTTGGGAGTGGACCTTGCCACAAAAGACCAAGGAGGCATCTATACCAGGGGTGGCGAACCTTCGGCCCTCCAGATGTTTTGGACCACAACTCCCACAGTCCTTTGTCATTGGCAAGACAGGCCTGGGAATTCTGGGAGTTGTGGTCCAAAACGTCTGGAGTTGCCGAAGGTTCGCCACCACCGGTCTATACCATTTGGCTGGGGGCATTCTGGGGGTTGTAGTCCAACCAAGAAACACTTCAGAGCTCTGTGGAGAAATGAAGGCCTATACAGGGACTCAAGGCATTTCTCCCCTTACCTTGCCGGGAGCTGAAGACGGAGCAGCTCATAACACATTTCTCCTTCAGGTTCATCAGGCTCCGGAAGACGGCCTTCTCCAGCACTTTGCTGGCCCTCTCCTTCTCGGTGCTTCGGGCCAGGTCTTTCAGGGCCCACCTCTCCGCCAGGCCTCCCGTGAGATCCACGAGAGCATCCGCCACCTGGCCGGCCCACAGGTGCTCGTAAGAGCCATGCACCCTAAAAACACAGAGACAAAAATAAAAAAGACACCGTTCAAGAAACCAAGTTGACCTTTCCAAGGGAGAAAGAATGGACCGATTTATGCTGGAGAGAACCCAATGAATTACGCTCCTGACAAACAGAATTTGCAGGAGACAGAATCTGCCAAGGAGCCTCGTGGTGTAGTGGTTAAATGCCTGTACTGCAGCTAAAACTGTGCTCACGACCTGGGGTTCAATCCCTGGTAGCCGGCTCAAGGTTCACTCAGCCTTCCATCCTTCCGGGGTCGGTAAAATGAGTACCCAGCTTGCTAGGCAAGGGTGGCAATGTGTAGCCTGCATAAGCAGGCTTTAACTTTAACTACTTTAACTTTAACTACTTTAACAGAGATTAATAGGCTACCGGTGAACAGTAATAAACCAACTGGCCAAGGCATTGTACCTCTACAGTGTCCTGAAAAGGGGGGGGGGACCAGAAAAGAAAACTAAGAGAGCCCAAGTAGAGATCCCCCATAGACGCTTAAAGAACAAAAACAATAAAACCACTGAAAATAAAATGTCATCATCTAAAACAACAAAAAAGGCCAAAAATATTAAGAACATAAGTAAAAGAAGGAAATCATCTTGCAAGTTGATTTCAATTTATCTAAATGCCTTGAGATGAATTTAAATAAAGGAAGAAAATCACACAGAAGAAAATCTGTACCTAAAAGAATCTCTGGGAAATTAAATATTAGTAAGACCCCTGAAAAAGCACACCACACAACCATTACCCCCACCTTGCAGGATACTAAGGAGGATACTATGGATGTGATGGGACATGACCCACGGACTGATGTGCCAAACACCAGCATGAAGAAGAACAGCCAATTAGTATCTCAGTGGATAAAACCTAAAAACAGCCCCACATGGAAGTTAAGATTAATGGCTCCTACACTAGTATTCTGTGGGTATCCAAAACGTAAGGGGATACTTACACAAAATGAACGTAAATTGTAAAATACCCAGGGAGTGCTTTAAGCACTACAGGGCGGTATATAAGCAGAACACTTTGCTTTGCTTTGAAGTAGCTCATTGTAAGCAATATTCAGAGCAAGGGTATTTCCTGATGTAAATAAAGCGCAGTAGGACCCCGTATACACTGATTCGCCATCCACAGACTCAGTAAAGCTCCCAGCCTGCAGGCATACAGCGAAAAGTTCCTGACCGGTGGGAACACGGCAGTGCAAAGCAACCTGCCAGTGGGCTCCCGGTCGATAAAGCTCCCTGCTAGCGGGCGCACAGCGTGGTGAAGCTCCCAGTCAGCGGGGGCATGGCGACACTGTTTTTCCCCAGTCAACACCCGTGCTTTTGCTGCTGCCTCTGTTATCATCACCCCCTCAGTTGCTGCCTCCACTGCCGTCACCCCTGCCAAGGCCACTGCTCCCACCACTGTTGCCCCTGGCACTGTTCGCTCTTATCTGTGGATCTCAGTATCTGCAGGGCAGCCCAGAACCAATCCCCGCAGATCCGGGGGTGCTACTGTATGCAGAAACATCTAAAAAAATCAAAATAATAAGTTAAAAAATGAAAAATGAAAAAAATATATTTGTAAGTCAAGCAGACCATATCTAAAATTTGTAAGGGGGCATTTAAAACTCCAACAGTTTTCAGCTCTTAAGTCGAATTGCTCTTAAGTCAAGCTGCTCTTAAGTTGGGTTACCACTGTATGTATATATACAGTGGTACCTTGTATAAAGGAATTAATTTGTTCCAAATGAAATTATGTTAAGCAAATTATCCTTTATACAAATTTCCCATAGAAATGCATTAAAAAGGGAGTAATCCCATTTTTATGTTGTACGGATTCGCCCCATAGGCAATTATGTTAAGCAAATTTCCCCTATCTCCGGAATTTTAAAATAATACAGAATAAATAAATAACTGGAATCTCCACAAATGCACAGGCAGAATGCACAACTAAAGAAAGAAATGCAGTGGTCATGCATGTGTTGGTCTAAGGCAAATTGTAGAAAGGAACTCAGGATAATAAAATATAAGAAAAGCAAAATTCAACATAGATAAAACTCAGGCCATATTCTGAAGAAATGGAGGACCAAGAGGGACAGAAAAAGGGAGACCAAGAAAAAATTGTGCCACTTAAAATACCACCCCGTAGCACTTAAAGCACTCTGGGAAATTTACAATTTACTTCTGCAGAGTACTCATTTTGCCAAGCTCGGAAGGATGGAAGGCAGAGTCAATCTTGAGATGGCTACCTGGGGAATTGAACCTTAAGTCATAAGCACAGTTTTTGGCTTCTGTATAGGAGTTTAACCAATGCGCCACAAGGCTCCTTTGAGTAAATAACCATAATTATTAAGATTTTTAAAAATCAGAGGGCTGCTAATCAGTGTTGGGATACTACTATTATTAAAACTACCATAATTCTACACCAGAAACTACTATTATTAAAACTACCAAAAGTCTACACCGTTTTGAATTCTTCAAAACCCATCTGGGTACATGGTACAAACAATCAGGGAAAGGAACAGAGAGGCAACAATCCGACTGGATTTAATCTCTCGTTATTAATACTGCCAGCATTTGCGAAATGAGAAAGATGCCAATGAAGCATAAAGGAAGTCTACACTAGCTTTTTCACCCTTTCTAACTAGTATGTTTATAGGTGCCTTACAAGTAGCTGCTACGTGATTAAAGAAAGCATGAATCTGCTTGCAAACAGAGTAACTGTGATGAGAATTAATTAATAAGAATTAATAAGAATTAATAGAATTAACTCAATATGAGAATAAAGCTAAAAATTATTATAAAGTGTTAAACCTGACTAGGTATTAGGTCATGCTGGCATAAAACACAAAAAAGATAAAACCCAGGTGCCAGCCTGTAGAAGTAGCAAATTCTTGTGGTTAACCAAGATAGGAGAAGCGAAGATGACACAGATAACGTGGGCACCATCTCGTGACGCCAGAAGCGCCATTTTCTGGGAAAATAATCTCGAACTAAAAATAGGCAAAAGCCATTTCTAAGAATTATGATAACTTACCAGGTATGATTACGTAAGACATGCGCACGAAATACGTATGCTGCGGTTACAGAAAGAGTATAAAAGACCACGGAAACCATCACTCGGGGTCCAGAGCAACAAGGCCGTTTGGCCATGTTGCACTCGGATCTTAAGCTAACCCATTCTCTGTATTGTCCGATCCAGGAGGCAGCAGGGCCTCTGGCCGTGCTGCGCCCCGGATCCTTGAGCTAACAACATTTTCTGTACTGTTTATGTCCTGTGCTGTACCTCTATCTGTCTTTAATAAACCTTTTTGCTATATAACTAATTCGGCGTGGCAGCTTTGATGAACCACCAATGATGTATTGACAACTTATATAGGTGCATTGGCAACTCACGAAGAAAACCACCAACACCCAATTTCTTTAGCTTAAATTTATTCTTATCAACTGTTCTGCAGAGAGCGAGAGAAACCACTTTATTTTGTTTTCAAGGGTGCTGTCACATCTCTCAAGCCACAGTCTCAAGAATCCAAACTATTCTCTGCTTTAAAACTCACAAGGATGATTAATAGCCGGGCAGTTGTAGAAGGAAAGGGAGTCTGTTTCTTCCAGGAGAAAACGGAGAGAAACGGAGAGAAGAAACCTCTCACTCACACCAACGGACTGATTGAGAGCAGCAGGAGATTAAAAGAAAGGATGATTTAGAGTTCAAGCACACTTGGGCGCTGCAGCGCTCTATCCTGCCACAGCAGTATAGGATGAAAACCTGCCTACTTCTTACAACTAGAGAAAAACAGAGACTGGAGGGAAAGAATAAAAACACCTACTCCCATGAATGAAATACAAATTCCATGGAGTACACCTGCAACTAAGAATGTACCCTGCTCTATATTGCAATCTGGACGCACTGGGTTTCGAATTCTTCATCTATAGCCATGGTTTCCAAACATGAGTCCCCAGAGGTTTTTGCACTACAACTCCCAGGAATCCTGACCAGCTTAGCTAATTGTGAAGGCTTCTGGGAGGTGTAGTCCAAGAACATCTACGGACCCAAGATTGGGAGCCACTGATTGATAGCTTGAGCCGTTCCGTAGTCTGGATCCCCCTTCTTTTCAAACCTCCTGCTGTATTTGGCATATCCACACCTGTGGACTGTTAGCATCTCTTTCTCACCCATTCTCCAATGCTTCCAGAAAACATTTTTGCTTTAAAACACACTTTTTCCCAAGTCATGCTGATTCTCTTATATATAGTTTGGTCCACTCTTATCAAAAAGAACAAAAATGAAATGTTTAGTGTTCTGCCCCATATCACTTGAAGTAGTCTCTGGGCGGTTTACAATTTTAATTACAGGTGTGCAGGCTACACATTGACCCCCCCACCCGCAGCAAGCTGGGTACTCATTTTACTGACCTCGGAAGGATGGAAGGCTGAGTGAACCTTGAGCCGACTACCTGGGATTGAACCCCAGGTGATGAGCAGTTTTAGCTGCAGTACAGGCATTTAACCACTACGCCACGAGGCTCTGTTGAAAACTATTCTGAGGAGGAGTTGGGTGGTGATGCCACTGGCACCTGCAAGTTGGTGCTAGGCACAGGTATCTACCCCTCTAACTCCCCAGATATTGCCTGGGCTCCATCTGTAAGGAATGATTGCACATGGAAGGAAAATACAGTGGTTGGCACCTGGTATAAAGGAATTAATTCGTTCCAAATGAAATTATGTTAAGCAAAGTTTCCTTTATACAAATTCCCATAGGAATGCATTGAAAATGGTGCAATCCCATTTTTATGTTGTACAGATAAGCCCCATAGGCGATTATGTTAAGCAAATTTCCCCTATCTCCGGATTTTTTTTCATGTTGAACAGATTTTATGTTATACAAACTGTTTGCTATACAAGGGTCCACTGTACAACGAACAGACCTCCACAGCCGCTCAACACACAAATACTCCAGTCACCGCAACGCCCCATTCGCATGCCCGTCACGCACTTGGCATAAGCCTTTTCCAGCAGGGGAAGCCAAAACACATCCTCCGTCTGGCACTGGGAGAAACAGAGTTTGCCCCCGATGCAAGGCAGCCGATCATCGATGGTGACCTCCACCCAGTGTCCAAACTGCCAGATCCGGCACGTGAAGCAGCCTCTGTAATCCTCGTCTCCCCAGCTAGGCTGACCCAGAGGAATCACCTGGGAGGGAAGAACGGTCGCCGATCAGTGCGGAAGGAGATGAATAAACGGACATAAGTGTTGGCTCTTCATTATTTTTATGTTCATTTTTTGGGGAACCGACTATTATTCCTTTGAACTCTGTATTGTGGAATTTTACGCTTGTTAACCACCTTGGGTTCTGTCTGTGAAGATTCTCAGTCATCCCGGTGAGTTTATCTGGAAGTTGAGTCATGGCTACTGGACTTCTTTTCTTGACAGAGTGAAACGTTTCGCTGCTTATCCAGACTGATGAAGCTGTTTGGATGAGCAGCGAAACGTTCCTATCTCTCAAAAAGAAGTCCAGTAGCCATGACTCAACTTCCAGACACCTTGGGTTCCCTTTTGGGAAAATCTGGCGGTATATAAATAAATAAATAAATAAATAAATAAATAAATAAATAAATAAATAAATAAATAATATTCCGGATCTGTAGGCCTGATGCTGGAATGGCAGCATTTTCTTTCAAGCCTATTAAAAATGAAGATCTAATGACTACAGAAGTGGGGGAATTGTGACTGCAGGAGATTTTCGGTTAAGACTTCTACCTGTTTTATACTGAGAATGAGCTGAATCACAGATTGGTGATTCATTTTGATTCATTATTCGTCCAGATTAACGACTCATCAAAAACCTCATATTTATTTAAAAAAAAATTCTGATGAATCGATGAAACAATTTGTAAATTTCATTTTTTTAATTTAAAACCCGTAAAATGGCCTCCGAGGCACACAGAGACACCAAATTTTCAGGGAAGCATTCTATGACTCTCCATTACAAGACCGGCAAGTTTGGTGATGTTTGGGTTCTGGATGTCTGCGGGAGGCATCCCCAAAGAGCACCTCCCCAGGAAAGTGCCCCTCAGGCACCTAGAGGTACAGTAAACCCCCACCTATTGCAGGGGTTCGGGATCCGACCCAACCTGCAATAATTGAAAATCCGCAATATGCGGATGCTGGGTCAGGTCGAGACTGGGGGGGGCTCTCTGGGGGCTCTTGTACTTACCCCAGAACTGGTGCCACCCCAAACAGGCCTGCAAGGGACTTTCCAGTCCCCCAGAGGCCCCAAAAGTGCTTTCTAGTGATCTGGAGGTCACTTCTGGTTTACTGGAAGTCACTTCTGGTTTGCGGGGAAGCACTTTTGGGGCCTCCGGCGGGCCTGGGAAGGCCTTTTCTCCTTACCCCTGGGGGCCTTTTTTTCATATGCTGCGGACCCACGATATACCAGGACCCCAATATATGAACCACAAAAGGGCGGGGGACAACTGTAACAAATTTGTGAAGAAGCCTTTCGTGACTCTCCTCTACAAGCCTTCCACGTTTGGTGAAGATTGGGCTTCAGACATCTAAGTCGACAAATTGACACACACACACACACCATGTAAAGTGCTCTTTAGCAACTGGCTTGGGGAAACCCAATCCGGACCACAAATTGAACATGAGTCAGCAGTGTGATGTGGTGGCCAAGAAAGCCAGTGCGATTCTTGGTTGCATCAACAGAAGCATCGTGTCTAGATCAAGGGAAGTGATAGTACCACTCTATTCTGCTCTGGTCAGACCCCACCTGGAGTACTGTGTGTCCAGTTCTGTGCACGTCAATTTAAAAAGGATGTTGACAGCCTTAAACAGTTCCAGAAGACGGTGACCAGGATGGTTAAAGCTCTGGAAGAAATGTCCTATGAGGAGCGACTTAGGGAGCTGGGAGTGTTCAGCCTTTAAAAAAAGAAAGCTGAGAGGGGATATTGATAGTCATGTTTAAATATTTGAAAGGATGTCATATTGAAGAATGGTTTCAATCTACAGGAAAAAAAGATTCAGTTTAAACATTAGGAAGAACTTCATGACAGAGCTGTTCGGCAGTGGAAGATGCTGCCACAGAGGAGGGTGGTGGAGTCTCCTTCTTTGGAGGCTTTTAAGCAGAGGCTGGATGGCCATCTGTCGGGGGTACTGTGATTGGGGTTCCTACATGGCAGGGGGTTAGACTGGATGGCCCTTGAGGTCTCTTCCAACTCTAGGATTCTATGATTCGAATCTCCACAAAACTAGGAGGTATTGTAGAGAAAAGTTACGGGAAGCTTATCTGCAAGTTTGGTGCCTCTAGATACCGGGAGGCCATTTTTTAGCCCAGAAATCGATGAAGCAAACATAGCTAAAAATTCATCAATTTATATTCATTGGGGGGGGGGGGGATGTTGATCAATTTGTACTAGGCATGTCCAAACTTCAGCCCTCCAGATGTTTTGGACCTCAACTCCCAGAGTCCTTTGTCATTGGCAATCTAGGCTTAGAATTCTGGGAACTGCAGTCGAAAACATCAGGAGGGCTGACGTTTGAACATGCCTGATTTGTACGAATATGAATCAATGAATTAGCAATTTCTGGAGTGAATTTTGCAATTCATTTTTAATTCATACCCATCTCTAATTATACAATACCAGCCAATGTCATTTTGATTGTGTTTGGTATTTTTGAATCAAAATAATAATAGTTAAAGGAATTTAACAACAAATTCAGAACTCTGCAGCAAGTACTGCTTCTCCCTACCTTGGCGAGCAGGTATTTACTCTTCTGCAAAGCAGCACATGCACACAGGAACCAGCAGTCTCCCAGCATGCCTTGCTTCACCTGCCACTCATGGTGATCGTCCGAAAATAACCGAGGGAGCGAACAAATCTCCTGAGAGCGACAAAGAGCAACATTTTTAAAAAAAGACAGGCTGTACTTTTATTGCCTCTTCTCAGAAACGAACCTGAAGCAGCTCAGAAAAGAGTGATTAGTTAAAAAGTTAATTTAGGTGCCCCTTCTATTTTACATCACTCCTAGACTGATAAGACTGGTTAGGGTTGCTGTTATGTGAATTAAGGGTATTTGTACACGACCCCTAAACTCCGCCGCAAATGGCTCCCAGCTCCGGAGCTTAAAATTGTTTCCCCACCAGCTCCGGAGTTTACAGATAATTAAGTGCGACCACGCCCACCTAAGCGCGTCCCAGCGCACTTTTCAGGTACCTGCTCTCCGGAGGTGAACATTTCTGATGCGGATATAACGTAGTGACTGCCGGGCTCTCCTTGCTTCTGTTTGTTCTTTTTTTGCCCCCCACCCCCACCCCTTTAAGAGATCTGAATGCAGTGCCGGGACAGCAGAACGGAGGTGAGCGGCATTCTTTTCTTCCTTTTTTTCTCCCTCCCCTCATGCAGCCAGCAGCCAGGAGTGTGGAGGGGGTGGGAACACAGGAACAGCGACAAACCCCTAAGATCTCTGGTCCGAATTTAAGTGGCCAGTGGATCTTAGGGGTTGTGTGAAAAGGCTCTTAGTCACTTCTGGCATGTCAGATGTGACTTTGGAGATCACTCACCTATGAAGGAGTGCTCTCCAAAAGGATCTATCTGCAACTACTCATCTCAGCTCTTGCAAACTCAAGTCTGTGAGTTCCCAAAGGGAGTCAGTCCATTTTGGATCTGGGCTTCCTCTTTACTTCTAATCAGCGGCTTTACATAGCATCATTTTCTTTTCCTTAAAAGTGTGCCGCTTATATGCCACCCTGTACCACACTTAAAACATTCTCATAACAAATCAGTTATTCAGGCTACCCATTTCCCCTCCAGTGAACCTCAAAAGGATGGCAGGTGCAGTCAATCTCCAGATGGCTACCTGAACCCAAGACTGAACTCAGGTCATGAGCAGAGTCTTGGCTGCAGGACTGCACTCTAACCACTGTACCCACCAGGCTCTGCAATGTTGTTGCTCATGATGTGCCTGGAGTAGGATAACCTAAGTTCAGTCATTTGGGGTCCCAGATAGAAATTAGATCCACTAATTTAATATGCTCTCTGAACCTGTCTGTATGTTGATGCGTGTATGTCAGACGAAACAGAGCATGCATATTTATTAATGCTTACACCTCACTTGCCAGAAACCTATTACGTACGCCGCAATAAGTCAAATGGCATACATCTCAACAGTAACAACTTGTCCCCGGTTAACAAGTTAATGCTACTATTGATGCTTGTATTTTAGTCTTCCTCTAACATCAATCGTGTGACTTGGCAAATGAAGAGAAATGCCTCCACGTCTGAATCAAGGACAATTCACTGGAACTCCCTCCCACTAGAGGCCAGGACTGCCTCGTTTCTTTTTTCTCTCTTTTTTCTTCCCTTTTTAATAGTAATTTTTATTGTGCTGTTGTTGTTGTTGTTCAGTCGTTCAGTTGTGTCCGACTCTTCGTGACCCCATGGACCAGAGCTCTCCAGGCCTTCCTATCCTCCACTGCCTCCCGGAGATTTGTCAAATTCATTTTGGTTGCATCGATGACACCGTCCAACCATCTCATTCTCTGTCGTCCTCTTTTCCTTTTGCCTTC
>JAHTLZ010000379.1:62474748-62495306 GCA_023846285.1 Phrynocephalus versicolor | reverse complement strand
CTGCCCGTTATTCTAATAAATAAATTACAGTAGGACCCCGGTATCTGCTGGGGATTGGTTCCAAGACTTCCCATGGATAATGAAAACCGTGGATAAGAGAGAACTCCAAAAATCCCCAAAACTTCTGTTTTGTGACAGTAGCTCATTTTACGGCTGCTGGTTTTTGTCAGTAGCTTGCTTTACATCTGCTGTTTGTGACAATAGCTTGCTTTGCAGCTGCTGAATTGTTTATTTATTTATTTACCCTGCCAACCGTGGATAACTGAATCAGTGGATACGGGGGGCTACTGTAACTTCTATTTGGAACAAAGACAATGCAACTTTGTCTACCCAATCATTGTCAAATAAAGGGCTAGGATTTGGCCAAAATACTACTTCAGTAAAGAACTCACCTGAGGTCTCAGCCAGCAAATCTCTCCTCGAAAATGGGCCAGTGGTGTGGAGTAGTTAAAAAAGAGAGAGTCATCGTTAGCAGGAAACGAGAGGTCCTTGTAGAGATCTCGCTTGAGATCTGAGATCATCCTGTCGCCGAACATCTTCCAAAACCTGCTACTTGCAGCCACTTCCACAACGGTGAGGCTTTGCTTTAAGCCTGAAACACATATTTTAGCGGGGGGCAGAATTAATACTACAGGAACCACCCGCTGATCGTGGGGGTTAGGGACCCCACCCCACCCGCGATCCACGAAAATCTGCGACATGCAGAAGGGGGCGGGGGGGGCGATCCTGCGCCTTTCCCAAAAGCCTCGGAGGAGCGTGGGGGGGTGGCGGCACAGAGCGATCTGATCGCCCCCTGCCGCCACCCCGGGCGGGCCTTTCGGAGGCACCCGGTAGGGCGACAGAGAGGGACGCCGTCCGTCCCTGCAGCTCTTCCGTGCGGCTCCAAGGCCCTCCAGAGGCGACCGGGGGGGGCGCGAAGAGGGACGCTAGCCCTCCCCGCAGCCCCCCGCCCGGGGGGGCCACGGAGAGCGACGCTATCGCCCCCCGCCCCTCTTCCCCCCAGGCTTCTCGGAGGTGCGGGGGGAGCGCACGGAGCAACCAGATTGTCCCCCCCCCCTGTGGTGCAGGTCCCGCGATCCCACTATGTAGCGGGACCGCGGGACCTGAACCACAAAATGGCGGGGGGTGACTGTATTATCCGGATTATGAGGAGAAATGTGCATTAAGAAGCAAGGGGAAAGAGAGAAGGACTGAAGACAACCTGGAACAGGAAACGATCTCTCAACACTAAAAGAACGTGGTATCAAAAAGGGTATTGCAAAGGTGATGATGGGATGCAACCAGAGGTGTAAAGATAAATGTGGGCATACCACGGGCTAACATGACAGAGCCCACAGCTTGCCTCCCCATCACAAGGAGAGCTGGAAGAGGCAGGTAGCAAGATCAGTCCACACCAACATATGATGAGCGGGTCTTTTGTAAAGTCAAGGGATCTTGATGCTCTTTCAAGGAATGACTGAAATAGTTTGCACTACAAATGAGACAGCTTAGCTCCTGGGGCGAATCAGTTTTGCTCCCCGGAAATGTGGAGGATTGCAGCTCAAAGGAAAAAGGATGTTTGGAGCAGTAGTATATCACAGGCTGTGCTAGCCGGAAATTCATGGAGCTTTGGCCCTGTGAGCCCTGGATTAACTACACCCGAAGGGGTGTGTGTGTGTGTATCAAATGAAAACATGTGCTGCTTTCCACAATATACAGTTAGCTAAACAGCACTGGCACCAGGTCTATAAAGAGTGATTGTTCATCAGAGCTTCCATTGTTCAATGGTTGTATACCTGTTAAATACCAGAAGCAAGGGATACATACACAGCAAAGGACGTCCAAGGAAATGGATCACACACCACAAAAGTTCACAACGGAAATAAGTCTGCTGTGTTTTCATTTTTGTCACACGTGCTGAAACACGGCAAGGGGGAACACAGGCCGGATGGTCACTTTCTCAGAGGCAGCTGCCTGGTTGCTGCACTAAATAAAATGGCGGACCAGGGAGATCGTTGGCATTAGCCAGTAAGTTCTAATACTCTTTAGGAGAAAGACAGGACAAGGAACTCAGGATATTACCCAAACCTATGAAGACTGTTAGGGAAAAGGTGACTTGCCCCATATAGTACATAAGAACATAAGAACATAAGAAGAGCCATGCTGGATCAGGCCAAAGGCCCATCTGGTCCAGCTTCCTGTGTCTCACAGTGGCCCCACCACCAGATGCGTTTGGGAGCGCATGAGACTAGATCTCTGTCTCCTGATGCCACTCCCCTGCATCTGGCCCTTGAAGTACCCTGGTTATAAGCCTGGAGATTACACATCTCCATCATGGTTTATAACCTGTGATGGACTTTTCCTCCAGGAATCTGTCTAATCCCCTTTGGAAGGCAGCCAGGCCAGGTGCCATCACCACATCCCGTGGCAGGGAGTTCCACAGGCTAACAACACGCTGGGTAAAAAAAATTTCCTTTTGTCAGTAAAATCCGAGAGGCTCATCACAGCAAGCAAAAACCTATGCTTTCCTATTGTTGCATTCAGGAATACCCCCATCCTTTTGCCAATGAACACCCAACAGGGTAGCCTCCGTACCATTTTTGTGCTCTCTTTCGGTTGCCTTCCGCTACCGTCTTCCTCAGACACCATGGCAGCCTCCTGGAGAATCTGCAAACAGAGAGTAGAAGGGAAAAGGCAGGGGAAGAAGATACGAGGGAAAACAGTTTCACATACAGAAAATCAACATGTACATGATCGGGAGATGCGAGGCCTACTTACGTGTGCCCTAGGTTTTGATCTCGGGGAGTTACCACTCTTCTAATAACAAGGGTGGAATAAAATTACTGGACATTTCTTTAATTACTTTTAATTAAACTTGGTGGAATATAAATCCAAAAATAAATGAATAAATCTGAAAAGCAAATGTCACGAACAGAAATGGCATCAGCCCAAATCCTGTTGTTTACGGTTATTCTAATAATAATACAGTTATTCTGAATCAGTTGGGATCTTATGAATCCACTTCTTCGTAGAATCACTGAGCTGGAAGAGCTCTACAGAGTCACTGAGTTTGACCCCCTGTCCAAGGCAGAAATCCAGATTAAGGCAGATCTGAGAGATGGTTCTCTGATTTTGAATGCCTCCAAGTGCTGGAGCTATCACCATCTCTCGAGGTAACTGGTTCCACTGTCTAAATAGTAAACCTAACAAGTTACACAACATACCATATTTTCCATCTATAAAAGATTTCTATGTATAAGATACTCCCCATACACTTTTCCAACCCAAAATTCAGTTTTGCAACCATGCAGTTTTTTCAGCTTACTTCCGTGTATAAGGCAACCCTCAATTTTTAGTCTAATAATTTTGGACAAAAATATAGTCTGGTACATGGGGAAAATATGGTATGTGATGATGACAAACAGCACTGAGGAGATTAGAAATGAGTTACCCTGCCTCTTCTATACAGTATTCTTAATTCAGCTGTTTGTTCTGTTCTATTCGACTGATTAGAAGCACTTTAAAATGGGTGCTTCAGGTCAGCCTTCCTGTGTAGTTCAAAATACAGTGGTACCTCTTAAGGCAAATGCCTCATAAGAAAAAAAAAACTAGTAGGAGGAAAAAAATTCCAGGAATAGGCATGCTTAGCATGACAAAAAAAATTCCCTATGGGATGCTTTTCAAAACCAAAAAATGTTCTGCATGTGGGGGGGGGGGGTTATTTTTTCCTTTATTCTAGCCTCCAGAATGGATTAATACATTCCCAATGCATTCCTATGGGAAACCACATATCGTAAGACAAAATTTCCATGAAACGAAGTGACCCACCGCCTCCGGAACAAATTAATCCATTTTCAATGCGTTCCTATGGAAAACCACGTTCCGTAAGACAAAATTTTCTTAAACAAATTGATCCATTGAACGAATTAAATTTGTTTTAAGAGGTACCCCTGTACCTAGAATTAAACATCAAGACTGGAAAAGGGTGTTTTAGATGGTGAGCCGGAATATTTTGTAAACTTTCCCTGGGAGCTTTTTCTGCTGTGCAGTATGTCTTCAACGAGATCAAATGAACAAACCATCTTGTGACTTGCCCTGGAGAGTTTGTTTTCCTAAAGATAGTCCGTACATTGGAAGCAATTTGATGGCATATAATAAGAGACTGGCAACAGTTCAAGACCGTTTTCAAAGCACGCCATAAAACCCATCAGCATGCCGCATTCCACAAGATGAGTTTCTCCCTCGTGCAATGCAACTGCTAAAAAAAGAAGTTAAATAGTTGAGCCGTGTGACCAGAGAAACAAATTCAAAAGGAAGTTAGGTGGTACCTTTATTGGTCACTATGAAAACAAAAAATGTAAGCTAAGCTTTCGATAGTAACTTGCTATATTTATCACAGCATTGTACCAGAGATGCATTCTTGATAGTAGGTGTTGTCTATCAGGCACGGAGAATCTTTTTTGGTGAGATGAAAAACACCACATGAGGGTATCAGGAAGCCAGGCTGGTGTTAAAGCAGCTTCAAGTCCCGCGTATGGTTTAACACACACCCAAACAAAGCAGCATCGTCCTTGATCACCACCACCCCCGCTCCTCCTTCCCACCCTCAATTTGGCTCTTTCGAGACTACAAGCCCCTGTTTGCCTTGAGGAAGTGTGTGTGGGGGAGAGGTGATGCAAAAAACATGTGTGCCATTTGAAAGTTGTGGAAAAATTAGCAGAACTCATTAGGAATAATCAGGGACAGATTCAAAAGAATAATGAATTTTACCTAGTGGCTGCAGTCCAGGCCTTTGGTACATATGGAGGGCAGCTCTTTTCCCGGTACTGTATCTTCAGCAATCCAGAGAAGTTAAATAGTTGAGCAATGTGACTAGAGAAACAAATTCAAAAGGACGTTAGGCGGTACCTTTATTGGTCAATGCTAAAACAAAAAATATGAGGTGAGCATTTGATAGCAACTTGCTATCTCTTATCAAAGCATTGTACCATGTAACATCACCCTGCTTCCTGATACCCTCATGTGGTGTTTTTCATCTCACCAAAAGATTCTCAGTGCCTGATGGACAACACCCATTGTCAAGAATGCATCTCTGGTACAATGCTTTGATAAAGATGACCTGGCCTCCAGTGGGAGGGAATTCCAAAGTCAGGGAGCAGCACCAGGGAAAGTCCTTTCATGTGTTCTTATGAGATGCACCTGTGAAGGTGGCGGGATGGAGAGCAAGATACACTGCCATGAAGTGTGGAGGCTTTGTTCAGCTGTCATTCCTACAAAGGGGTAGATGAGCCCCTGGTGTGTTTCTCCTGTCCTTCTCTGCCAAGGACCATCATCTGGGCATCTCACCCAGCAGGGTGCCATGGCAGTAAGGACCACCATCACCACCACCCCACGCCCCACCCCACCCTGAAGCCCTGCCTTAGGGAGGTGGCCCTTCCTCCTTGGTCGTACATATGCATGCATTGTATGCATTGCATGCAATGCTTGCAGTCTCCCTTCCTTCTTTCTTGCCTTCCTGCCTCCATCGCCCACCTGGCAAACAAAGCACCCCCCCCAAAAAAAACACTCCCCTCCAGGCGGCTCCAAGGGTCCCCTTTTGCCTCCAGCAAGGCGATTCCTGCCACCCCCACCCACCCCTTGCCTTGCACCCTCCACCACTACCCCATCCATCATCCCGGTCCCACCTTTCCCCGGCATCGCAGCCCCGGCTCTCCACCGCCCAGCCAACCCGGGCCAAGCTCCGGCGTGCCAGCCGCCGCCGCCGCCACCAATGGCAAAAACCCGCCGCCTCCTCCGGCGGCAGAGACCGAGCACGACAATACCGATCCCAGAAAACTACAGTTCCCGTCATGGCCCGGTCTCCGCCGGCGGACATATTCCCGGCAGCCCTTGCGGGGCACGAAAAGAACTACCTCTCCCAGCATGCCTTGGGGAGAAAAAAAACCTTCCCGGCTTTCTGCGCCTGCGCCCTCCAGGGTTTTTTAACCCCTTAGTTGCCAGATCCTTTAAAAAATAAAAATATTTATTTGTTTATTTACTTATTTATTTATTTATGAGATTTATATACCACAGCCATGTAACCCCAAATATAGATTTAAAGAATGGCCATGAATGGAACTGAAACGGCGGTGGAGAAACCCTTTTTTAAAAAAAAATATTAAGAATAGTTTTGGCAACGGAAATTTCCTAAGAAATTATAAGAAGCAGCCAACGATCTCTTAGCAGCTGATGGTTTTGCAGGTCCACTGCCAGTGAGCATGGACGTTTCCTGGTGGGTGATTTTTACGCCATAACTGAAATATAGCAACATGCGAGATCCATTCTGCTGCTCCGTCTGAATAAAAGTGGACGTGTCCACGAAAGCTTAGATCAAAATACAGTATAATAGTCCTTAAGGTGCAGCATGTTTTTGTCTTTTGTTTTGATTTTTGCCTGGAATGCGACATTCAGTTTTCCCTCGAATTCAACTATTTCTAGCTTTAACTTCAGTGATACTCGCCCCCCCCAGCACACTTCTTGCTTTTATTCTGGCTCCCCAAAGGAGTGTGTGATTTGTTTCGCTCTCTAGGACAAGCATGGATAAACGTCCAAAATAACTGTTTGGATCATCAAATTTGGACGACTGTGCCTGGCCTTTACGCTGGCTGCTCTATTTCTTTCATGCTTGAACCGGAGGAATATTCTTTTGGCATCTAAAAATACGGCCTCTAGTTCTTTCTGGACTGCGGTGACTGTCAATCTGTCCACCGCTGACCAATTATTTCCTCCTACCTCTGAATGTAGAGAGACCCACCTCTCTGCTTCTGACCTCTTTCCCTCTCTTTAGTTTCATCTTCCTGTTTTGTTGTTTTTTAAAAAAAATATTTCTACCGGTAGTGGCTCCAAGTGAGTTCTTGAGACTTGTCAGTACGTGGATGAGAAAATGGGATGGGCTACTCTTGGGAACATGAAGCTATTCTGCCGAGTATGTTTCCCTTAACTTGTCTTGCACAGTGGGAGGAATTTAAGTAAAATTCAAAGTTCTGCTTCAAGTAATAGGTATGCACACTGGGCAACACATAACTCCTTGCAACCTAGGTGCTGCATTTCGTATACTTGTAAAGCACTGATATATTGGGGCCAAAATGATCCTGGTTTTGCATCCATTCTGTTACCAAATTGGTACATACTTATCTATTTGCATTTTCATGTGCTTTCAAACTTCTAGATTGACAGGAGCTAGGATAAGCAACTGAAGCCTACCCTGCAGCCCTGATTTGAACTGTCAACCAGGGCCCCTCTCAATTTCACTCTAGTACAAATTACCTTCACTTTAAATCATCTATATATGTTCTTGAGCTGCCTTACTAAACTTCCCTGTTTAATGGCCTACTCTGTGTGTTTCCGCTACATGATGATCAATATGCACACAAATCTTTTAATGCTGCATCTCAGAGATCCACACCAAACAACAGCAACATATTTGCAGGACGTACTTGACCGGAGAGATCTCTAACCATATTTCCTTTGCCCTTATATAAAATGCAGGGTAGAGGTGGAAACCAGACAAGCACGGACAGCAGCAGAATGAGAGCCGCTGGGAGGAACACAACACCGCTCCGAAAGTCGCCAATTTGAGAGTTTAATCCAACATTTATCAGTGATGTTATTGTAAGGCATCAATCAACATTTACAAGGAATCCCCGCCAGGGCTTACATACATTCTCCCAGGGAAAAATGAAAAGAAAAAGGCAATTAAAATTGGTGGCAGGAATACCAGGTTGTGGGGTCTCTGCCAGGTGGGATGTTGTGTCAAAGGTGCTGCATGCAAAGAACAGCAAAACATATTTGCAAATTTGCAAAAGGAGAGGGAATAGGGGGTGGGGTGGGGTAGGGATACACTATATTCCTTCACTAATTTCCAAAATTCTTAAAAAATCTCAGCGCTGACACGACAGCTCTCTAAGGCCACTCATTTACCACGGCTTCCCAGTTTATCTGAAGGTGACTATAATGTGGAATGAATTTTTGGATGAGGAGAGAGGGAAGCATTTAGGATGGTAGCCGTGATCCGCTCTGCCTACACGGCTGCAAACTTTTGAGTAGGGGAAGCTTCAGGCCAAGTCTCGCCCCCTCGGTGCAGCTGCCGAGAGTTACCCATCTTCAATATTCTGAGACCTGAGATGACAAGTAAGGATAAATCCCACAACTGTGTCTTACTGTTCTGAACAGCAGCTGGGTAAAACACATGGCACCGGTGTCACGTGCTGTATTGTTCACGTACTGAAGGAACGACCGAGTCTGGTGCCAAACCACCACACATCTGGGGGGGGGGGACCAAGGTTGGGAACCACTGCTTTGCAGAAAGGTTTTGTGTGCCCCCTACCCCAAAAATAAAGCGCCCCCCCCATTCATTCAAAATGGCAAAGAGAGGTAAATGTGCATTTATTCCTATCCGGCCTTCGTAGATGAGACCATTTCCGAGTAGTCCTTTTCTCTGGAAGCTGTCTTCTACTCCTCTCCTGTTCAACGGCTCGTTCTGTTTCGTGCCCACTGCCTTCCAGGAGGGATACAAAACTCAGCCGCTCGGAAACCAAGCCCCACCCTCGCCTTCGGGCCATCATTGAAAGGTGCAACAGTGCCACGCAGAGGACTTCGTGGTAAAGAGCCATTATTCTGGCCTGGTTGGATCAAAAGCACACGATACAGCAGCGGTGGCGAACCTTTGGCACTCCAGATGTCTCGGACCACAACTCCCAGTATTCCAAGACTGTTTTGCCAGTGACAAAGGGCCGTGGGAGTTGTGGTCCAAAACATCTGGAGTGCCAAACATTTGCCACCACTGCTATACAGGGTCTCTCTCTCTTTCTTTCTCTCTCCACCCTCCTCTGCTCCCTAGAGATAGGGAATATTCAGCCCTCCAGATGTTTTGGACCACAGCTCCCAGAATTCCGAGCTCATACTGTCAGGGATAAAGGACTATGGGAGTTGTGGTCCAAAACCTCTGGAGGGCTAAAGGTTCCCCATCCTTGCCCTACACTACAGGATCAATGTTGTTGACTGGCAACATGGTACAGAAGTCGTCCCTGGAAGAGGCAGATTTTCAAATCCAGAGACTAGTTTAAAGACCTTAGCCATATCCACGTAGCCTAAATAAACACGAAGGAAATAATTCTAATCTGAAGGTCTGCCCTGCTTGCTCGTTCTCATGTTCCTACGGGCAAAAGCCACCAACGACCAAGATCATCCATTGTGGGCAACCCTTTTGAAATGGACAGAAGTTGACCAACAGTAAGGCTTGGCAATGGATCTGTCTGCACCGCTGATGCATCTATCCCATGAATTAATGTGCCAGAGGGAGGGGCACCCCCTTGGCCCGCCAGCTTTCAGGGTTCACCACCAGGCACTCACAATGGCCAAGGTTAGGATCTGCAGCAGAGGAAAACAGAACTGGCATCCAGCCCCACTGCAGATTCATAGGGTTTGGGGATCAAAACATTTTGGCAAAGGAGGCTGAATCCTGGCCACCTTGATGACACATTTAAGTCTTTGCTTCACAACATCTTTTTGCACTGATCAAGGTTTTCTGCCTCCTGAATCACACAGCAAAAAAGCAGAAAATAAACAAGAACTCCGTGCCCCTGGCGTTCAATTTCACAAACACTGTGGTTCTTTGCAAAAGCACCGCCCCCTGCCTTCAAATCGCCACGACCCTGATTTCCCCAACCCCTTGCACTGCTGCCGCAACGGCGCACGCACCCAGCTGCGGCTCTGCCTCTATCGTCGCTTGGAGGCCGAGCCACTGACACGGAATCCTTTCGGTCGGTGGGAGGGAGAAATAAACGCCGCCCTGGAATACACGCTCATGATGCGTCAAGTCCAAAAGATCTATCCCATAACACTTTCGGCTTGTGGATAAGGAAATATATCCCTGATATCTGGTTGTGCCAGTATGCCAGGCACCTGAAGGCACAATTGGGTGGAAGGGGAGAGGGGAGGGGAAAGAAATGGGAATCGTGGACTTGGGTCCCCCCCCAGCACACAAGAGGCAAGATTGCATGACTTCCTTCACACGGCCTCCTCCTTGCTTGCATCACCACCGCCGGCTTCAATCGCTGGGGCACCAGCTGGTCGGCCTAAGCAGACACGTTCACATCCCTGAGAGAAATGGCACCATGTCCAGCGTCTGGAGTTTTGTCCTCAAGCCCAGGCGCCAGGGTGGGTGTGGCAGCGGCGGCGGCAGCCGCCACGACGGCAGCAGCAGTCGCCTCTGTAGCCACCAGCGGGTTCAAGCCCTGCGTCAAGATCTGCTGGATGGTCTTCCGTAAGTTGGGGTGCAGCTGGTGCTGGGTCTGGTAGAAAACGTCTAAGGCAAAGGACTTCAGGTTGCCGGCGCAGAGGTCCTCGTACAGTGGAATTGTGTACATCCGAGACATCTAGAAGGCCAACGGAACAAGACCAGCATTTTACACAAAGGAAACAGGATGCCACACAGAAACTCACTGAGGGAATCAGCAAACCTTGGTTTGTTGTCATTCTGTTCTGTTTGAATCCAGTAGGTGATCCTGGCCAAGCCATTCCCCTCTCTTACCCATAGTCCTTATAAGCTGTTATTCATTCATCCATCCATCCATCCATCCATCCATCCATCCATCCATTCTACTCCCTTAATGCAAGACTTACAGGACTGTTATAAGGAAAAAAACACAATCCCCTGGTGTTTTGAGGAGCACAGTAATAGCACTTCAAATACCCCAAAGCATGATATAGGTCTCAACCCAGTGGTTCCCAACCTTCCTAATGCCACAACCCTTTAAAACAGTTCCTCATGCTGTGGTGACTTTTTTTTTTAGTGTGTGCTTTTTTTCCCCGGGGTTTGTCGCTGTTTCTGTGTCCCCACCCTGGCTGCTGGCTGCGTGAGGGGAGGGAGAAAAGAAAGAAAGAAAAGATCGTGGCTCACCTCCGTTCTGCCTCCGCTCTTGCCGCGGCAACATTCCTGTCTCTGTAAAGTAGCTCTTAAAGGGGCGGGAGCCAA
Organism: Phrynocephalus versicolor; assembly: GCA_023846285.1. Classification (NCBI taxonomy): domain Eukaryota; kingdom Metazoa; phylum Chordata; class Lepidosauria; order Squamata; family Agamidae; genus Phrynocephalus; species Phrynocephalus versicolor. The sequence continues at coordinate 62,484,313 of JAHTLZ010000379.1, read as the reverse complement.
AAAAACAACAAACAGAAGCGAGGAGAGCCCCGCACTCACTATCCTTACACCGTATCAAGCAATTTTCACCTGAGCAGGTACCTGAAAAGTGCGCTGGGTCGCGCTTAGGTGGCCGGGGTCGCACTTAATTTCCTCTAAACTCCGGAGCTGGTGGGGAAACATTTTTAAGCTCCGGAGCTGGGAGCCATTTGCCCCGGAGTTTAGGGGTCGTGTATAAACGCCCTATAAATGGGAAACTGATTAAAAGCTTGGCTAGACGGCCCATCTGGAGTCCCCAGAATAGGGTTGCTGAAGGTTGCTTAAGAGCATGATATGCTATTTGGCGTGATCCTTGCATCTACGTGCAAGGTTCATGTCAGGAAACCACGCTGCACTTCAAGAGATCCCATTTGGACCACCTCCCTTTAAAGCAGTGGTTCCCAACATTTCCAATGCAGCGACCCTTTAATACAGTTCCTCATGTTGTGGTGACCCCCCTTGCCCTGCTTGGAAGAGGCCACAAGCCCCCTTTGGCCGGCCACTGCCACAGGTGCCATAGAGAACTTCCCTCAGTCTATAGGCACCCTCAGCCAATCACAACCTCCGGTGCCATTGACTGACATCCCCTCCAACCTATAAAGCTGCAACTCATAGAATCCCGCCCCTCCTCCACCAGACCCAAGCTATTTGTGCCTTTTTCTTCACTGGCTCATGGCGACCCTGCGTGAAATGGTCGTTTGACCCCCCCCCAGAGGGGTCCCGACCCCCCAGGATGGGAACCACTGTCTTAACCAAAAAGCACGGATACAGTGCTTGATGTTCAACATCATTAACGACACCATTGCTTTTCTTCGACCCGGCCTTTTCAGGGCACACCCTCCAAGTTCTACTCATAGAACCAAGGAGCACTAAAGCCCCCTCCCCCAGAATTTATTTTAAAACCTCCATAAAGAGGAGTCCGCTACCACCATGACAACAACGGACTGCTATCTGTGCTCTACTGCATTTGACCACAGACCATGTGAATTCTTCTAGGTACTCCTTGTGCAAGGACACAATGAAATCCTCCTGGCCCTCATGTTGAATGGCCATCCCTACTGTCCACCTACCACAGCCACTGTGCCCTGGTCTTCAGTATCCTGCGTGCTACCTCTTTCCTGCTCAAGGCCTCAGTGCAACTGAACACAGTTCAGTGGGACATACGAACTACTGCTGACGAACTAATTTAATTTGAGGTGGAATTGGTGGTGATGAGTTTTACATACAGTGGACCCTTGTATAACAAACAGCTTGTATAACATAAAATCTGTACAACATAAAAAAATCCGGAGATAGGGGAAATTTGCTTAACATAATCGCCTATGGGGAAAATCCGTACAACATAAAAATGGGATTACTCCATTTTCAATGCATTCCTATGGGAATTTGTATAAAGGAAAATTTGCTTAACATAATTTCATTTGGAACGAATTAATTCCTTTATACAAGGTACCGCTGTATTTATATAGAGGCGTGGTGGATATAAGGGCATGGTGGCTCAGTGGACTAAGGCTCCCGAAAAATGTCGGCTGCAAAGTCGGCAGTTCGAATCCCAGGTGCCACGCAGTGGAGCGAGCTCCCGCTGGTAATCCCAGCTCCGGCCAACCTAGCAGCTCGAAAGCATGTAAATGCAAGTAGATAAATAGGTACCACTGTAAAACAAACAAACAAACAAAAAAACGGGAAGGCAAAAAAGTGGTTCCTTGCAGCCATGCTGCAAACGTGGCCATGGACTTGAATACGGAGGTGAGCAGCACCCCTAGAATCGGACACGACTAGCACACACATGCGGGGGGGGGGAACCTTTACCTTTTTTTAAACCTTTATTTATTTACTTATTTATTTATAGATTTGGTTTTTTTAGCCGCCTCACTACCAAATGGTCTCTGGGCGGCATACAACAGTATATTAAAAACTGTCACAACATATTAAAACCATCCAACTTACAAGCAGTTTAAACACAATGAATATACAAATAAAATCCTGCCGCTCATGTGCCCAGCTAAAAGAACTTTATCTAACTAAAATGGTGGCTGAACAGGAAGGTCTTTGGCTGGTGCCGAAAAGCCAAAAGTGTCGGCGCCAGGCGGATCTCTGTTGGGAGGGCATTCCAAAGTTGGGGGGGGGACAACGGCCGAGAAGGCCCTGCTTCGACATGCCACCCCCCTCAACTATTTAAAGGATGGCACCTTCAGCAGGGGCTCCTGGCCTGATCTTAGGGTACAGGCAGTATCCTGCAGATTCAGTCCTGTTATCTCATGCCCCAAGTGGCACTAGAGGAGCCAGACAATGGCGGTACCTGGTTTTCCAAGAAGCGGCGGACTCGGTGAAGGTCGGGGTAGTAGTCGTTGCGAACAATGATTTGCAGCCAGCGGATCCGGATTTCTGCATTCATGCTGTCCAGCTGGGCCGAGTAGCATTCAGAGAGCTTTGATATCACCTCTGAAAACCGTGCATCAAAAGAGTCAGTATCGGAACCCCAAGGGATTTGGCACTACAGAAAGAGTAAATACACCCAAGAAGGAAGAAACTGCTCCAGCCCAGAAGAGCTGCAGGGCTTTTTGACGACTAACTTCACAAAACTGTCCCCTCCCAACACAGCTGCCTAAACAGACCAAAGCACAGAAAATAATCCTGGATTTTAGGCTGGATTTATTCTCTCTGCAATACATTCTATCTACTTATCGACTCATCCATCCATTGAGAGGCAAAAACAACAGTACATGTGCTTCCTCGCCTTTCATCCTGTTGTGCATTTGGGGATTAATCTGGCTTTGCCACCAATATGCTTAATCTAGTTTGATCACTTGATGTGCTTCGTTTTCTATTTCCCATGAGCGATTTGAGTTTTTAATTTGCCTTCTGAACAGTTCTCTGTTAAAAGGCAGGCAATATTTCAAATAAAAGTCAGCACCTCAAGTGATCTCAACTGATCTGATTCTGTCTCTGACATGAGACTGTGACAACACCCCTGAAAGCAGGAGAAATACATATGTAAATCATCAGCCAATCCCAGCAGGAGGGCGGGGGATTGTATGGTATAAAAAGGGTAGAGCCTGGTCTGTGAGTTAGGATTTGAGAGATGAGAGCTGAGAAAGCTGAGAGAGCACAGCTCTGTTAGAGTTCAGTCAGGCAGGTTAGGTGTGAGGGCTTTACTATTTACTGTTTATTAAAGACAGGGAGGCTTGAAGATTTGATTTAATCTATTTTATGTTTAAGGCAACGCATACCAACTTCAGTCATTGTTTTATTTATTTATTTTTCTCAATAAACATCATCATTATTTTTATATTATACATCTGAGTCTGTCCCAGTTCATAAGGCGACGATTTAAAAGGTGGCAGCATTACCAAGTGGATCCTGTGAAGATTAATAAGTTGGTTCCCTACACTTCACATTTTTCATCACAATTACACGTTTAAAAGGGAGGTGTCATCACAGAGATGCACCGGTAGGAAACATGCACGCACAACAAGGTATTCCCCCAGAGAAAATTTGCAAAGAAGAAAAAGCCCAATAACTAAATTATTCAAGGAGATTCTCATTAAAATGAGAAACATTACCATTAACTCTTGGCACATTCCTTTTCTCCTTCTGGACACACAACTTTTAAAAAAACGCTCTTGGTGACTCAGAGCGATGGCACAGCGAATGCATGGGATCCATCAGTGAGCAGCTTTCAAGAAATGGTAGGCTGAGAAACACGCAGTGCAACAGCTCCCATATGCAGGGTCTATGGACCAGCACAAACTTGTTCACCCCAGTTCATAAAGACAGCAGCACAGGAACTGCTGATTTATTGTGATATGTTATTATTTATTCTATTTAATTTCTGGGGGGTATAATACCATTTATGCAATACCTTCAATTGCATATCCTTAATTGTTTCCAATTTTGCCTCTCTTATCCCCCTTAATATAACCTGTATCTTTTCTGTATTTAAATCCATATCTCCTTCCCAATTTTATTTATTTTATTTTATTTTATTTTATTTTATTTTATTTTATTTTATTTTATTATTTTATTATTTTATTTTACTTTATTTTTATACCACCCGTCTTCCCAGGGAACTCCGGGCGGTTAACAATAAAGGTTAAAAGAACCAGTAAAACACAAAGTGACATAAAAAAAAATAAAAACAGGGGAAAAAATAAAAAGGAAAAAAGAAACGGAGAAAACAAAACAATAATGAGTAAAAATCATCGGCAAGAGGTGTCAAAAAGAAGAAAAAAGAATGAATTAAATTTCGGTCGGGCCTCAGTTGATCTTTGGGAGATACGCTCCGACAGGTATTCCCTCCCCTGCTTCCTCAGCCCATCAGCCACTCGCCAGGCCCAGCCTGCTTGTTTTCTTTGCCATCTTCTCGGCTAATCTCCCAGTCATGGGCAGGAGCACAGATTTCTATGCCCTGCCCTTTTGTCTGGGTGGGAGATCAGCCAAGAGGGCGCGGCAGAGGTGCCTTTTGCTGTTGCCGGGCCTGGAAGATCAGTTGAAGAAGCGAGGGAAACAAGCACTCTGGGCCTGGTGAGTGGCTGATTGATCCAAAGGAGGTGGGGGAGCGGAGCAGCAACGCCTGTGCTACCGCCTTTACGAATCAGGACGAACTGGTTCATGCCCATCTCTAGCAGGGTCTGTTCTTCAAAATGAATGACATGGGCATGTAAATTCACAGGAATATAGGACCTGTGCTATATTGAGTCACGATCCCTCCTCTCTCTGGGAACAATGTGGGTTTGTTCTCTGCAACCTGTAAGCCAGTGATGGCGAACCTTTTAGAGACCAAGTGCCCAAACCGCAATTCAAAACCCACTAATTTTTTTGCAAAGTGCCAATACAGTAATTTAACCTGTATACAGGTGGCTATGAAGGGGCGATGTCGGGTGCCCACAGATAGGGCTCCGAGTGCCACCTTTGGCATAGGTTCGCCATCACTGCTGTAAGGTATACATTTGGGATCTTTTGGGGAACGTCTTTGCAGGGAACAGTGCGGGCCTCATTCTACAAAACAAATATCCATGCAACCTCTCGGGGGCTCTTTTTTCTTGCAGCATTCAAAGGAGAAGCTCTTTGTAGGTCTCAATTGTTGAGCAACATTCATTCTGCTACTAGACCACATTACTAGAGATGGGCATAAGGAAGTGGGTTGAGAATTCCTGGTTCGGGTTCAGCCAAATGAAAACTGCTCCAAACCAATGAATATTTTTGCAATCAGCTCATGCAGCTGGGCTTTTTTTTTTTTTAAAGATAGCCATCAGGCTGTCTAAGAATGTTTTTAAAATCCTGACCAAAGCAACAAACTGATTTGTGGTTTGTTTGGGGGAAAATGGGCAATACATTCTCGAAAGCTTTTGTGGTCAGGATCTGATGGTTTTTGTGGGTATTCCGGGCTGATTGGTAAAATGTTAGGAAGAAGAAAAAGTCCAGAACACAGCCAGTCTCTGTGGCAGAGGGCAGAAGCGGAGAGAGGTAGAATTCTCTCTGTGCTCTCTCCTTAGGCATCCTATAGACAACAGAACACGTAACGACACCTATCGATCACAGATACAGATCATCCACTGGGAGCACAGGAATACCCTTATCACAGGAAACACCCAGAATCATAGGAAACCCCTTAATCTTCTGAATAGGAGAAAATGAATCCTTATTCCACAGAGATCAATACCCAACAAACTCACACTCTACACCAGAGCACAGAGAGAATTCTGGATCCCTGTGCTCCTGCCCTCTGAAGATGGCAGTTACAGAGATTGGCAAAACGTTAGGAAGAAGAAAAACCTCCAGAACAAACAAACAAACAAACCCACAACAACCATCAGAAAATGGTCATTTTTTGAGGTTTGTGGACTTCTACTATCATAAACTGCCTTTCTGTTGTGATCTTCAATGTGACATCCTTACAAAAAGAAGGCTGAGAGAGGATATGATAGCTATGTTTAAATATTTGAAAGGATGTCACATTGAAGAAAGGATGGATTGTTTTGTTTTCCATGGCTTCAGAGACTAGGACTTGGGGCAATGGTTTCAAACTACAGGAAAAGAGATTCTGTTTAAAGATTAGGAAGAACTTCATGACGGTTGGAGCTGTTCGGCAGTGGAATCTGCTGCCACAAAGGAGGGTGGTAGAGTCTCCTTCTTTGGAGGTTTTTACGCAGAGGCTGGATGGCCATCTGTTGGAAATACAGTGATGGGGGTTCCTGCATGGCAGGGGGTTTGGATCAGATGGCCCTTGAGTTCTCTTCCAACTCTGCTTGTTAATGATAATAACCCTGAAGAACTTAAAACACAGTTCCCACTCACCCAGTCCTTCCCCACTAGACTGACCCCTTGTTTAGATCATTGGTACCCAACCTTGGGTCCCCAGATGTTCTTGAACGAAGCCTCCAAGAAGCCTTCGCCACTAGCGAGGCTGGCTAAGATTTCTGGGAGTTGTAGTCCCAGAAGTTCTGGGGAGCCAAGTTTGGGGACCACTGCTGTAGATGGATTAAGTCAGGCCTGCCCAAAGTCCGGCCCGGGGGGGGGGCCCAAATCTGGCCCGTCAGGCCATTCTGGGTGGCCCGCGGCTGGCTGGCCCACCCCTCCCTCCCCCTCCGCCCCATTTTTCCCCTAAATCTTCTGCCAACACTGACACCGCTGGGAAGCTCAGGTGGACAGGCGGTCTGCCGCCACCGGCACCGCAATGGAAAGTGTGGGGATGGGAAGGCCAGCGGGCCTCTGCCACCACCAAGGAGCTTTGGGGTGGGTTGGCGGGCGAGCCGTCGCCACTGCTGGGGAACACGGGGGTGTGTGCTAGGTCGCATAGATCACCTCTTCCAAGGGGCGACCTGTGGCCACGGCTCCCTGTGCTTCCTTTGGTCCCCACCTCCCTCCCTCCCTCCCCACCTTCATTCCTTCCTTCTTCCCTCCCTTGGTCCCCGCCTTCCTTCCTGCGGGTGGGGTTGCATGGGGTCAGTGGGTGGGGCTTATGGGTCAGTGGGTGGGGCTTGCAGTGGGGTGGCAGGGTCGGGGAGCAACCGGCCCCTGACACATTCTCAGCCACCAAATCTGGCCCTCCTTACAAAAAGTTTGGGCACCCCTGGATTAAGTGGTAACCACCGCCCACGGCAGACTCCGCCGCCCGCCCGGTAAAACTCACCATGAGGCAGCGGGGATCCATCCAAGAGCCTGTCTAGGAAAAGCACCGTCTGGAAGGTTTGCCACTCGGCGATGTTGACGCTGCTGGCAGCCGCCACGGCATCCAGAGGGTCAGTGGTCCAGAGGCGGAAGAGGGTCTCCACGGGGCTTGTCAGACCGGATCCCTGAGATAAGTCTGGCTCAATTAAAGGAGGGCCCGTAGCATTCAGCCAGCGCTCAAACTCAAGCCCTGCAACAGAGAGACCGCCAAGGATCAGAGGAGGAGGACCTGACGTAGCGGGTATGTGCATATCTGCGATGGTGTCACACCCAGTCAGACCAACAGTCCAATGACGGTGGTTTGGCCTGAGCTTTGCGTCACTGAGACTCCAAACCCTGCAACAAGGGCCTTTTGCACGAAAAGCAGATGTTGTCACACGCACAGCACACATCCTGTGTCTTTGAAATGGGGGTAGGCTCTCATAAGAACATACGAAGAGTCATGCAGGATCAGGCCAAAGGTCCACCTAGTCCAGCCTCCTGTATCTCACAGTGGCCCCACCCAATGCCTCTGGGAATGCACGAGACTGGATCTCTGTCTCCTGATACCACTCCCCTGTATCTGGTCATTGAAGTATCCAGGTTTTAAGCCTGGAGATGACACATCTCCATCATGGTTTGTAACCTGGGATGGACTTTTCCTCCAGGAATCTATCTTTGAAGGCATCCAGGCCAGATGTCATCACCACATCCTGTGGCAGGGAGTTCCACAAACTAACAACACACTGGGTTAAAAAAAATTCTTTTGTCTGTTCTTGCTTTTCTAAAATCCAAAGAATACATTTGGCTGCAATGTGTTTACATTTCCTTTGAAATCGAGAACTCAAGATGAACAGGGTCACTTTTCTCCTGAGTTCCTCTTGTTGACACTTTTTCTACCAAGTCATCTCTATCACTTAGAATCAAGTCCACGATAGCTAATCCTCCAATTTCTTCATCCGATTTTTGCAGGAGAACATTATCAATCACGCAATTTCTTGGAGGGGCCATCATGCTCAGCAGAATTTTCCTCCCAACAGATATCAGAATAACTGAAGTATCCCATTACTACTATATCATGTCTCTTTGGAATTTATTTATTTTTCAGAGGTTTCATCTGCATTTTCTTTATATTAACCCAATTATATTAATTTGGATGTTCTTGATGGGACACCAAGCTTGTCCTCTTGTATTTCTTTGAAGGAATTTGACATATACTGTGACTCCACCTCATAAGAACATAAGAACATAAGAAGAGCCGTGCTGGATCAGGCCAACGGCCCATCTAGTCCAGCTTCCTGTATCTCACAGTGGCCCCACCAGATGCGTTTGGGAGCGCATGAGACTAGATCTCTGTCTCCTGATAACCACTCCCCTGCATCTGGCCCTTGAAGTACCCTGGTTTTAAGCCTGGAGACTACACATCTCCATCATGGTTTGTAACCTGTGATGGACTTTTCCTCCAGGAATCTGTCCAATCCCCTTTTGAAGGCATCCAGGTCAGATGCCATCACCACATTGTGTGGCAGGGAATTCCATAGACTTACAACACGCTGGGTGAAAAAATAATTTTTTTATATCCTTCAATTGCAGCCATCCCACCCATGTATCTTATACCTATCAAGTTATATTTACCCTCCTGATCTAAGAGTTCCAGTTCTTCTTGTTTGCTTCCCATAGCCCTAGAAGAGGCAGTCATACATAGAGCATGCGACTTGTGGCCTGCTTTCCTTTGTACCTTTTTATGAAGACTATTACAGGACCCCATGAGGGCTCCTCGGTCTGTTCCTCTTGTTGTGCAGAAGTATTCACCTATCTTGCCCTTTGAGCTTGCATCTCCCTCCCCACTTCTAATTCAGGTCCCTTAAATGATTACTTTTTGAAAGTGTGTGTATTATATTATATTATACAGTCATCCCTCACCATTTTGCGGTTCATATACTGCAGTCCCGGTTTACTGCGGGACTGCAGTATATGAAGGCAAGGGCCCATGGGACACGCTGCATGGGCCTATTTGAGGCCTCCTGCACTTACCCCAGGCCTGGTGCTGCCCCAAGCACACCTCCAACTGGCTTCCTGGGCCTGCTGGATGCCACAGAAGTGGTTTCTGGTGAACCGGAAGTGCCTTCCGAAAAACCGGAAGTGCCTTCCGGGTGGCTGGAAATCACTTCTGGAGCCTCCAACAGGCCCGGGAAGGCCGTCAGAGTCCTGTTCAGGGCAGAGCCAGGCGTAAGGTAAATGAAGGAGGCCCCAGATAGAGCCCCCTAGCCCCAACCCGACCAGGCATCTGCATAGTGTGGATTTTCCATTACTGCGGGTCAGGTCAGGCCCCTAACCCCTGCAATAAGCAAGGGATTACACACACACACACACACACACACACACACACACACACACA
>JAHTLZ010000379.1:62450942-62471488 GCA_023846285.1 Phrynocephalus versicolor | reverse complement strand
GATTGATTGATTGATTGATTGATTGATTGATTGATTGATTGATTGATTGATTGATTGATTGATTGATATACTGCCAAGCTTAATTCAAAGAATGACTCCAGGCGGTGTACACTGAAAGTTAAAACCACAAAATAAAAATAAAATTTTACATATATTAAGTAAACATAACAAACACATACAGCAAACAAATCATAATAGGGAGTTAGGTAGGTGGCAAGTAGCCTGCAGCACTGCCAAAAGCCTGGATGGAAATATCGTGCTATGCAACACTTCATCAGATGGTTTAAGCAGAAACTGAATAATATTGGGGGGGGGGGAGGCTAATATACAGGATTGGTGACTCGCCACTAATGGCAGGGATAGATTAGGTCTATCCCACATGTGACATCGAGCCTTGTGGGCATACGAGATGTCTTTTAGGTTCAGAATAATGGGCCAACTTGTTTGTCTCTCGATATAGAATTAAAAAGCAAATTTAAGGTCTATAAATGCATTGGGAAAAACCGCTCCCATCAGAGGTTGTGCATTTCTCGGCAAGAAAGTTTACGACGAAACAGTGATATCAATCTGCTCTTTCTAAAGCCGGCCCATTCGTTTCCCCAAATAATTTTATCCTCTACCCAAGAAGCTGATCTATGATGCAAAGAACTAAGGTAACACTTGGCCACGACGAAAAGCAAGTGGATGGGCCTGTAATGTGACAGATTCCTTTCTGTTTATCCCGTGGAGATGATTCCACACCCTAGACATCAACCCATTGTTTTAGGCTCAGAAGAGAACAAAAAAAAAAGAGGAAAATTGGAGAAATGATGGAAATAATCTCAGGATATTTGAAGTGAGCAGCACGTTCCCAGTTTTATAGAAACCCGGAAAGCTCAGCCGGTTCTCCCTCGGCATCAGACATACCTGGTTCCAGCTTAACCTGGAGCTTGCTGACAGGGTTGTCCTCCCCCAGGAGTTTCATTTGCCTGTGAAGGGCATCCAGGCGGAAGGCAGTTTCCAGGCATGTAAAGGCAGCACCTGTCCCCAAAAAGATGCACCCATTGAGACTTGAGGGCCTGCCTGCAAAGCATTGGCGTTTACTTATTTACTTTATTAGACTTAATTGGACTTATATCCCACCGACCTGGAGGCATGCCACTACCCTTGCTAGGCTGAGATGGTATAAAAACATACAGGGATCCAAATCTGTGCGAGAAACTCAGCCTCTCTTTGCTTCTGCAGAGCTGCCTACCAGCACCTCTTCTCTGCCGCCCATCCTTCTCTCTCATAAGAACATAAGAAGAGCCCTGCTGGATCAGGCCAAAGGCCCATCTAGTCCAGCTTCCTGGATCTCACAGTGGCCCCACCAGATGCTGTCCGGGAGCGCATCAGACTAGATCTCTGTCTCCTGATACCACTCCCCTACATCTGGCCCTTGAAGTACCCTGGTTTTAAGCCTGCAGGTTACACATCTCCATCATGGTTTGTAACCTGTGATGGACTTCTCCTCCAGGAATCTGTCCAATCCCCTTTTGAAGGCATCCAGGCCAGATGCCATCACCACCTCCTGTGGCAGGGAGTTCCACAGACTAACAACGCGCTGGGTGAAAAAAATATTTTCTCCATCTAACTCGAAGGATGGTATCCAAGCGTGTTTGAGATGACTGATCCCAGAGCCGATATACTGTTTCATTTTTTAAAAAAAAAAATGAAACCCATGAGCAAAGAGGAAAAAATCCACTTTGCCATGTCACAAAGCTGTTGACTGAACAAACACTCCCAGACACGTCGTTAGGAACAAAATACTCAAGGCAGGGCAGGCCATTGAGAAAAACTTCCAAGATCCATGTGGCAGTAAGACGTTTATTAAGGCCAAACTGAAAATATCTCTTCACCAGGCGAAGTACAACCACCTGGATTTCAAGGCGAAACCTAACGCCATAATATCACCTGGTGAGCCCACTATTCAGTTTGCAGGTGCTTACTCTTCTTTACATCATAGAACATACGCAGGCCGTGTGGCTCTTGTGATCAAGTCTCTCTGTTTCACTTTTCTTCTCTGATGGCAACAACTTACCTGAAGAAAAGAGCTAAAGGTCTTGAAAGCTTGCACAGATGTTTGTGCTTTTTTGGTTGGCCTGTTTTAGATTTCCTTCCTTCCTTCCTTCCTTCTCATCTACCTCTCTCCCTTCCTCCCTTCTCTCTCTCATATTCCTTCCTTCCTTCCTTCCTTCCTTCCTTCTCATCTACCTCTCTCCCTTCCTCCCTTCTCTCTCTCATATTCCTTCCTTCCTTCCTTCCTTCCTATCTCTCATTCATTCATTCATTCATTCATTTCTACCCTGTCTAACTAGTACCAAAGCCTCTACTCTGGGCAGCTAACAGAGCAACATCCAAGTAACTAAATCACACCAATAGAAGCCACAACATCAAAATTCAGAATTGCACACACATAAAATTCACGGTAAGCACGATCCCAGAAACTGCAATAACATTAAACACAGTTAGATTACATCATCATCATCATCATCATCATCATCATCATCATCATTGGTGGCTGGCAGGAAGAAGTACAAACCTAAACACGAATTAATCAAAATCAATGAAAAAAATTTAACCTAAGGCAAGATTCTGAAAAGAGCCTTGTAAAAAGAACCAGGACTTAAGTTGCCTCCTAAAACCCAGGAGGAATGGGGGTAGTTGAATCTCTCTGATGGATATTATCACCATGTGGATTTTGGAATTTTATTGGTAAGAACTGCAACTTTGGGTATTTGTACACGACCCCTAAACTCCGCCGCAAATGGCTCCCAGCTCCGGAGCTTAAAATTGTTTCCCCACCAGCTCCGGAGTTTACAGATAATTAAGTGTGACCACACCCACCTAAGCGCGTCCCAGCACACTTTTCAGGTACCTGCTCTCCAGAGGTGAAAATTCCTAATGCGGATATAACGTAGTGACTGCCGGGCTCTCCTTGCTTCTGTTTTTTTTTTGTCCCTCGCCCCTTTAAGAGATCTGAATGCAGTGCCTGGATGGCAGAATGGAGGTGAGCGGCATTCTTTTCTTCCTTTTTTTCTCCCTCCCCTCACGCAGCCAGCAGCCAGGAGTGCAGAGGGGGGTGGGAACACAGGAACAGCGACAACCCCCTAAGATCTCTGGTCCGAATTTAAGTGGCCAGCGGATCTTAGGGGTCGTGTGAAAAGGCTCTTTGTAACTGCTTAGAATATGGGTCCCCAACTCCTGGGGTGCAAGACTGGGACCAGTTCATGGTCATTTGGGGACTAGGATGGGCAGCACCTCAGTGGCTAGTAAGGTTCCCCAAGGTGCATGCCCATGCGGGTGCCGATGCTTCTCCCTCCACCCCAGCTCCGTGTGTAGCTTGTCCTCCCCAATCATTTTTGTTTTGGTCAGAACGGAACCAGAGTTGGGAGATTGGTTTAGAACCATGTAAACCAGTCCCTGGCACCAAATAAGGTTGGGGGGACCACTGGTCTCAAGTTCCTATTAGTGGATCCATGTACAACCAGGGTCCAGGTTCAAACCCATTTCTCCAGGCAAAACAGACCCATCTCCGTGGGTTTTCAGGCCTCTTGGGCGACGCCTCCAAGGGCCCAAAGCCCTGAGAGCGTTGCTGGCCTTCACAGCCAGCAGGCACTTTACCGTAAGTCTCGGTGGTGATTCGGCGTTGGGCGTACGTGGCCAGGCCCTCGCTCAGCCACATCTCTTCCCACGTGGCGTTGGTGACCGCGTTGCCAAACCAGCTGTGAGCCACCTCGTGGATGACGTCGATAATGAGGAACTCGTCGCTCTCCAGGATGGAGGAGATGATGAAGGTCAGGCAAGGGTTCTCCATAGCAACAATGGGGAAGGAAGGAGGAAGGAAAACAATGTCGTACCTGGAAAGGGCCAGGAGGAGAGGAGATGTTGCAGCACTTACAAGACCTTTGAGTTAAAGACACTTGATTCTCAACCATGGGTCCCCAGACATGCTTGGACTGCAACTCCCTGAATCCCTGGCCAGAACAGCTAGTTTTGAAGGCTTCTTGGAACTGTAGTCCAAGAACATCTGGAGACCCATGGTTAAGAACCATTTGTTTAAGATAGGCATGTCCAAATTTCAGTACTCCAGATGTTTTGGACCACAACTCCCACAGTCCTTTGTCACTGGCAACCTAAGCTTAGAATTCTGGGAGTTGTGGTCCAAAACATCAGGAGGGCCGAAGTTTGGACATGCCTGGTTTAAGAGATCTGTAAGAAATCTTAGCATTATAATTCTCCAACCATGCAGCATTTTAAGAGATGAGGTTTTTTTTAGATGCAAGGGGAAGTGGAAACAGTAGAACACACACACACACCATATCCACAGGGGATCGCTCCCAAGACCTCCACAGATACTGAAGAACACTATTTTAAAGGCAAACACTATACATCCCATGATATCTGGCTCCCTCTCATAAGCAGTTCTGGTAATCTCATAGAAAAATATTTTGAAGGGGAATTTTTATTTTAATATTTTCAGACCAAAGGTAAGTGAGTAGTGAATATTGATACTGTGGATAAGGGTCCTCCCCCCTTGTAATGCCATAGCCAGCACCTGGCATTATTTATTAGTACAGAGCTTTCTCCCAAAAGCTTAGGCTAGCTTACTGGGAATTATTCCCTTTTATTTCCTCTTAACACCTTACTATGGGTATTTGTACACGACCCCTAAACTCCGCCGCAAATGGCTCCCAGCTCCGGAGCTTAAAATTGTTTCCCCACCAGCTTCAGAGTTTACAGATGATTAAGTGCGACCACGCCCACCTAGGCGCGTCCCAGTGCACTTTTCAGGTACCTGCTCTCCGGAGGTGAAAATTCCTGATGCGGATATAACGTAGTGACTGCCTGGCTCTCCTTGCTTCTGTTTGTTCTCCCCCCCGCCCCTTTAAGAGAACTGAATGCAGTGCCAGGACGGCAGAACGGAGGTGAGCGGCATTCTTGTCTTCCTTTTTTTCTCCCTCCCCTCACACAGCCAGCAGCCAGGAGTGCGGAGGGGGTGGGAACGCAGGAACAGCGACAAACCCCTAAGATCTCTGGTCCGAATTTAAGTGGACAGCGGATCTTAGGGGTCGTGTGAAACGGCTCTACGTTGATGAAGCTAAGAGACAAGGACTGCCTTGGCAGCCGAATAGCAATCTGCGCTTTGCACCCAAAACTCAACCCAATAAAAGGTTATGGAGGTAATGCAGTGTCAAAGATGAATGCTGCTGCCCCTTATGAACAGGGCTCACGATATAGCCTCGTTTGACGGGCAAGTCAAGAACACAGGGTGGGGATGAACAAACAGCGGCCTTTTGTGTATTCCTGGACAGAGAGGTGGTCGTGCTGGGGAGCACTTGGTGGATTGGCAGCCTTAAAGTACATGGAGAGCCACGGAGGTCTGCCTTGTACGGTCTTTCTGGGTCCTGCAGCAAGCACAACTCTGCTCCTACACCCATCCTCACTCAGCCTGCCTCCTTCCATCACACGCCACGAAGCTTTCTTCCAGAAACCCTTCCAAGGGCTGTTTCTGCAGTCCTACTCCTCAAGACACCTATGAATGACTTAACCAGAGGGTCCATCTTCTTGTCTTCTTCACTTCCTCTAAAGCCCATTTGTGGATAGAATTACAGAAACATAGAGCTGGAAGAGACCTCATGGGCCATCCAGTCCAACCCCCTGCCATGCAGGAACCCCCATCAAAGTACTCCCGACAGATGGCCATCCAGCCTCTGCTAAATAACCTCCAAAGAAGGAGACTCCACCACCCTCCTCTGTGGCAGCATCTTCCACTGCCAAACAGCCCTAACTGTAAGGAAGTTCCCCTCAATGTTCAAATGGAATCTCTTTTCCTGTAGCTTGAGACCACTGCCCCATGTGGTCTCAAACTACAGGAAAGGAGATTCCATTTGAACATTAGGAAGAACTTCATGACAGTTAGAGCTATTCGGCAGTAGAAGATGCTGCCACAGAGGGTGAGGATGATGGAGTCTCCTTCTTTACATAACTACATAAGCATATGATGTTTCTGAATCAGTGAATGTGTCACTGTAGGCAGATCCCCAGTGTATGCAAATCAGAAAATCTGGGGGTGGCAATATAAGCAAATGTACCCAATCTTACCTGCCCCACATATAGGGCCCATACAGGTCCTCGGCAGCACTGATCCAACGCTCCACTCTACCCGAGAGCTTGCTGATAGCTGTTGACAACAGGCATGGCTCTGTCCACACTTTGCTCCTGTTGCAAAGAAAGCACAAGTAAACCTTCTTGCTGTAGGAAGGTTCCATAGACTCACAGTCATTGAATCATTGAGTTGGAAATGGCCAATAAGGACTCAGAGGAGGAATGCAAATCAAAAAGGGTCTGTCCAATTTCCTCTTGAATGCCTCCAGCGCCGGAGCACACACCACCTCCTGAGGGCATCTGTTCATTCCATTGACGTACTGTTCTAACAGTGAAGAACTTTTTCCTAATGTTCAACCAATGCTTGGCTTCTCGCAGCCCATTATTATGTGTCCTGAGACAATCAAGAACAGATGCAGCTCCTCCTGTGTATGACTACCTTTCAAGTACAGTGGACCCTCGTATAACAAACAGCTTGTATAACATAAAATTTGTACAACATAAAAAATTCTGGAGATAGGGGAAATTTGCTTAACATAATCACCTATGGGGAGAATCCATACAACATAAAAATGGGATTACTCTGTTTTCAATGCATTTCTATGGGAATTTGTATAAAGGAAAATTTGCTTAACATAATTTCATTTGGAACGAATTAATTCCTTTATACAAGGTACCACTGTATTAACATAAGAACAAATTTTGGGCTGAAAAAAGGGGCCCTCGACTTATATCCGGGTCAGTACTTTTAGCCACTGAGGCCAGTGCTTGGGTCGGTGGCTAAAAGTCATTTTAAACATCGTGTGACGCTTCTCATGACCCCCCCCCCCGCGCCAAGGGGGGGGGCCCCCAATGTTTAAATTGCCTTTTGGGCATGGACCCAAGCACTTGCATCAGGGGCTAAAAGTCAGGTTAAACATCACACACCGCTCCCCAAGCTCACAAGGGACAAGCTGCCAGGCCCTGCTGCATTTCCCACCTTAGACTTATACTCGAGTCAATACGTTTCCCCAGTTTTTGGGAGTTAAATTAGGGGCCTCAACTTATACTCGGGTCGACTTATACTCGAGTATATACGGGTATTTGAAAAATTCGATGTTGTTGTTGTTCTTGTTGTTGCTGTTGCTGCTGCTGCTGCTGTGTGCTATCAAGACACCTCTGACTTATGGTGACCAAATGAGAGGTCTCTAAAATGCCCTGCCCTGAACAGCCCCACTCGGTTTTTGCAAGCTTGTGGCTTCCTTTAGCGCAGTGGTTCCAAACCTGGGGGTCGGGACCCCCTTGTGGGGGGAGGGAGGGTTGAATGACCATTTCACAGGGGTCGCCATGAGCCAATGAAGAAAAAGGGAGAAACGGCTTGGGTCTGGAGGAGGAGGGGGAGGGAGGGGCGGAAAGAGTGAGTTACAGCTTGATAGGTTGGAGGGGATGTCAGTCAACGGCAAAGGAGGCTGTGATTGGCTGAGGGTGCCTGTAGAGGGAAGTTCTCTATGGCACCCGGGGCAGTGGCCTGCCAAAGGGGGCTGGTGGCCTCTTCCAAGCAGGGCAAGGGGGGTCACCACAGCATGAGGAACTGTATTAAAGGGTCACGGCATTAGGAAGGTTAGGAACCACTGCTTTTGCGAGTCCATCCTCCTCATATTTGGGTTTCCTCTCACTCCCTTCTTCCCCAGCTGTTCAACATTATACACCACTGTTTCAATTCTTTCTTTGAAATTCTAAACGTCTACCTGCAAATCTACATTGAATCTAAAACTCAAAGTGAAGCTTCTGATAAACCACCGATGGCGCTCAAGTCACAGTTCTCCAGAACAGAATTGTGTAGGGCTTGATGACAGATTGCTTGCAGGTCAACCAGTGCAGGAGCCAGATCTACAGCTACGACGGCCCATCCCTGGTCAACCAACCCCAAAATGTCTTCTCACATGAAAGAAAAAGCACAGCTCACCTCGGGCCAACATCTGCAGCGACAAGTTCCCCCGCCACAAGCGCCACCAGATAGGCAGGGATTGGGTATTCCATGTAGAACTGGTATACACCCTCTTGTTCTTCGTAAGTACTCTGAGTTGCGCTCATCAATACCTGCATGCCGGCCGGTGCCTGCAAAAACCAACACACACACAAACACACACACAAAGCAGTCATGATCCACGTACAGGCCAGGCCACAGGCTGGTTAAGAAACATTCTACAGTAGGACCCCAGTATCCACTGGGGATTGGTTCCAGGCCTTCCTGTGGATAATGAAAACCGTGGATAAGAGAGAACACCTGCCCATCCACCTCCAAACTCCTTTTTCCTGACAGCAGCTTGCTTTATGACTACTGTTTTGAGACAGTAGCTTGCTTTATGGCTGCTCTTTATGACAGTAGCTCGCTTTACAGCTGCTTTGTGACAGTGGCTTGCTTTATGGCTGCTGAATTATTATTTTTTCCTCTGCCAACCGTGGATAACTGAATCAGTGGATAATGAATCAGTGTACGAGGGTCCTACTGTATCTGCATTTTCACCAGTCATGTTGATGTTAATCCTCTGGACTCAAAATTCTGTTCCCATCCTTACAGTCACCATCATCTTGGAGCTGCAAAGCTGGAAGGGAAGCTATGGCTTGCATCCAGAGACCGCAACCACTGAGCTATCTAGCAGTTCCACTAAATCCACACCTGCTTTATACACAGCCTACTATGCTTATGTAGGGGGCAAGGTGGCTCAGTGGGCTAGAGCACTGAAAACTGTTGACTGCAAAGTCGGCAGCTCGGCGGTTTGAATCCCGGGCGCCACACAGCGGAGCGAGCTCTCGCTGATCACCCCAGCTCCTGCCAGCCTAGCAGTTCGAAAGCATGTCAATGCAAGTAGAAAAATAGGTATCGCTGTAAAAAGTGGGAAGGGAAAGAGTGTTCCGTGCACAGAAATGCGTTGGGCCATGACGGCCACATGGCCACAGACTTGCACAACACTGGCTCTTTGGCTTGGAAACGGAGATGAACACCGCCCCTAGAACTGGTTGTGACTAGCTCATATGTGCGGGAGGAACCTTTAACCTTCTTAACTGTACTTATGTACAGTGGTACCTCGGTTTAAGTAATTAATTCATTCTCCGGGCCATTTCATATTGCAAAAAATTCATAAACCGAAATGTGGTTTCCCTAGGAATGCACTGAAAACCCATTAACCCATTCCGGAAGTCAGAAAAAAGGCAAACCGGAGAATTGCACTGAATTTTTTTCTTAAACCAAGGCATCCCCATTTCCAATAATTTATTTTCTTAAACAGGCTTTTTGTGTGTGTGTTAACTGAGGCAGTACTTGTTAACTGGGAAGTACTTGTATAGTTTGGTTGCCCTTTGCTCTTTCTCTTGAAGCTTCTCCTAGGAGAGTGGTTCTCAACCTGTGGGTCCCCAGATGTCCCTGGACTGCAACTCCCAGAAATCCTGGCCAGCTCAGCTAGTGATGAAGACTTCTGGGAGTTGCAGTCCAGGAACATCTGGGGACCCACAGGTTGAGAACCACTGATTTAAAGCATAGAAGTCACAGTCTGGAGTGGAGAAGCCGAAGAATTGTTCTATATGTATGTCATAGAATCATAGAATAGCGGGGTCTGAAGGGGCCTACAACAAGGCCATCAAGTCTGACCCCCTGCTCTAGGCAGGAATACAAACCATGACTGGACACGTGTAATGGGTTCCTACCAAATTGTGAAAGGTCCAAACCCAGGTTAAGAAGACCCTAGTCTAATGACAAGGCCTCTTTGGTGTTGGTCCCATTACTAGTGGCACCTGCTCACGAGGTTTACATGTTTCCCTCCATTGTTACAGACACTTCAGTGGGACTGGGAAGCATCTCTGTTGTAAGAGCAATTGGTCATGTCCAGTTGGATCCTAGCCACTGAGCTTTTAGGGCCAAATGGGGTCAGGCAAAGCTCTCCCTAAATGATGGAGTACCTATTATATGTCTTTTATATGAATCTATATCAGTGGTTCTCAATCTGTGGGTCCCCAGATGTTCCTGGACTGCAACTCCCAGAAGCCTCCACCACTTGCTGTGCTGGAAGGGATTTCTGGGAGTTGCAGTCCAGGAACACCTGGGGGACCCACAGGTTGAGAACCACTGTGGACCTAGGAGAAGCTTGAAGAGAAAGAGCAAAGGGCAACCAAACTATACAAGTACGTCCCAGGGGGTTAGGTTACAATCCCTAAAGCCGCTGGTTCAAAGCAAAAAAGGCAAGTGAAAAGAGAAATAAGATTCATATGTACATCATATAAGTGGTATGGAGAAAGGGCAATAGGAAGATGGTTTTTTAAATTCCTTTTCTCAGACACATCATAATGGACTCAAGTTACGGGAAACCAGATTTAGGCTGAATATTGGGGGGGGGGACTTCTTAGCTGTTAGAGCAGTACAGTCACCCCCCGCCAATCGTGGGGGTTAGGGACCCACCCCACCCGTGATGCATGAAAATCCGCGATATGTGGAAGTGGGTGGGGTGGGGCCTGGGGGGGAGGCGATCACGCGCCTGTCTGAGGCTTCTCGGAGGAGCGCGGAGGGCGGCGCGGAGCGACCTGATCGCCCCCCGCCGCCCCCCTGCATCGCTCTGAGGTGCAGGTACTGCGATGCCGCGATGTAGTGGGACCGCAGTACCTGAACCGCAAAATGGCGGGGGGTGACTGTACAACAATGGAACCAATGCCCAAAAGCATTCAAAAGAAAAGTAGACAACCACCTGGCAGGTATCCTTCGATGGGGACTCCTGCATTAAGCAGGGGGTTGAACTCAATGGCCTTATGGGCCCCCCCCTTCCAACCCCATTCTCCCACGAATTCTATAAAATCTTCAGCACCTAATAAAGCTGAACAGTGGGCGATTCGGAACTGATAAAACATAGTGCTTCTTCAGATAAGACAATGATGAGCTAGAGAATTTTCTTCTGCAAGGCACTAGGATGGCCACGAGCCTAGGCAGACCTAAAATGGACCAGTTCACCCATGTCAAACAGTTCTATCAGGGAACCATATACCATAGAGCATGATATGCCAGTAAGGACAGGCTCTAAGTTGATGGGGGAAAAGAGAGAGACTGTATTCTCCAAGGCTTTCACGGCCAGGATCTGATCGTTGTGAGTTTTTCCTCAACTTTAAAAACCCCAGACTCACTCATGAACAAACAACTCTGGAATCAGCTTCTGTTGGAGGTTTATCAAGTCCCTTCTTCCTAACTTTCTTCTATTTAGCTTTGACTTCATATTAGTATAGCTAAGTATTTTATTTCATATATTTTACCTTTTGTTTTCGTATTATCATTATTATTTTGTTGTTGCATTGTTGTTATCTATTGTTTGCTTTTTATGTTGTAAACTGCCCGGAGTTCCTCCGGAAGATGGGCGGTATATAAATAAATAAATAAATAAATAAATAAATAAATAAATAAATAAATAAATAAATAAATAAATCTTCAAGAAGGCTCTGAAGACCCAACCTCCCTTTGTTGGCTTTCTGTCCTGGCCTTAAAAACAACTTCACGCCAATCCATCCATCAATAAATGATACCTTGACTGTTGCCGAGTAGGTACATTTCACTGCTGGTGTGTCAAAGCAGGGGAAGAAGGAGCGATTGCATACTGAATGGCCTTGAGTGAAGACAAATGGTTTGGCATTACCATACGTCAGCTCCGGATCTAGCCACCAGATCTGATGGGACAAGAAGGAACACATGAAAAAACAAAAGATGGAAAGAAACACAAAGTCAGTATTGAAGGAGATAGCATTTGGGTCATTTCTTCAAGAAAGTGATATAAAGCAAGGGCAGACAGCTGAGGTTCTACTGCAGGAGTGCCCAAACTTTTTGTAAGGAGGGCCAGATTTAGTGGCTGAGAATGTATCAGGGGCCGATTCCTCCCCGACCCTGCCATCCCACTACAAGCCCCACCCACTGACCCATAAGCCCCACCCACTGAGCCCTTGCAACCCCACCTGCAGGAAGGAAGGTGGGGACCAAGGGAGGGAGGGAGGGAGGTGGAAACCAAGAGAGAAAGGAAGGAAGGTGGGGAACAAGGAAGGGAAGGAGGGAGGGAGGTGGGGACCAAGGGAGGGAGGGAGAAAGGAAGGACGGTAGGGACCAAGGGAGGGAGGAAAGAAGGAAGGTGGGGACCAAGGGAAGCACAAGGAGCCGTGGCCACCGCAGGGGAATGTTTGGGCGAAGGAGGGGGAGGGAGGGGCGGGCCAGCCAGCCGCGGGCCACTCAGAATGGCCTGATGGGCCGGATTTGCCCCCACCCCCCCGGGCCGGACTTTGGGCAGGCCTGTTCTACTGTGTCTGTGGATGGACACTCTAAGTATGCTGCTTCAAGTATCCTGTACAATTTTCCTTTTCGACAGATGTAATACTCATGTTACCTCTCAATGAATTGTATTTAAAAGCCTTTATAAATTAAGAACACAAGAACATAAGAAGCGCCATGCTGGATCAGGCCAAAGACCCATCTAGTCCAGCTTCCTGTATCTCACAGTGGCCCCACCAGATGTGTCTGGTAGCGAACGAGACTAGATCTCTGTCTCCTGATACCACTCCCTTGCATCATGGTTTTAAGCCTGGAGATTACACATCTCCATCATGGTTTGTAACCTGTGATGGACTTTTCCTCCAGGAATCTGTCCAATCTCCTTTTGAAGGGATTCAGGCCAGATGCCATCACCACATCCTGTGGCAGGGAGTTACACAGACTAACAATATACTGGGTAAAAACATATGCTCTTTTGTCTGTTCTCACTCTCCCAATCCTCAGTTTGAGGGGATGTCCCCTAGTTCTGGTATTTTGTGAGAGGGAGAAGAGTGTCCCTCTATCCACTTTACTCATGCCCTGCATTATTTTGTACGTCTCAATCATATTCCCCCTCAGATGCCGTTTTTCCAGACTAAAGAGCCTCTCCTCATGAGAGGTCCCCCAGCCCGGTATCATTTTAGTTGCTCTCTTTTGCACCTTTTCCAGTTCTACTATGTCTTTTTTGAGATGTGGTGACCAGAATTGTACACAATACTCCAGGTGCGGCCTTACTATCGTTTTGTGCAATGGCATTATAATGTTGGCTGTTTTATTTAATGCTTTAAGTAAGCATTCAATGGGTCTATCATTCTGGCCTGCATTTTATTTTGCACTAGCAACGCAGGAGTTTTTTGGGGACATTCCTCTATGTTTTATGCTCCTGCAAGATAGACTATATGCTATACCTTCCTCCTTAAACTCTGCCTTTGTGGTGACTTTGCAAATCAAAACAACCATCTCCAGCTGTGGTTAATTTTTTTAAGGATATGAATGCTTTCTCTGTGTAGCAGTAAGAAGCTTGGTTCCCGCGATCATTTGTCTTTTTCGACAATGCCTCGGGGGCAAGGGCAGGGGAATTCTCATTTTTCTCAAGGGTGGGAACTATGATGTGCTCCAGTCTCCAACCAGCACCGCAATGTGCGATCATGTGCAAAATTAAAATGCAAAGTCCGAGGCAACAGACGGAGAAACAGGACTTGCATCTACGGCTGCTGGGTAAATTACACAACAATCACTGTTTATACTGAATGTGTCCACATATTGAGGGAGATTTTTTCCTATACTGCGTGTGTGAGGTCAGCCGGTAATCCAGAGGTTTCTAGTTGAGGCTTTTATCATGTCTAATCTCCTGCTTGGCTCAATGACAGGGGAGGGGCTCCAATCAAATTCATCTTCTACTGTATTATAAACCCCTCCTGTGTTTTCCCAGCAGGGTGGATAAAGATCAATGATTTTTTAAATAAATGTTTCAATAACGAGTTATTTACTTGTTAATTATTTGTTTAAATTATAAAAAATGGTTTTTCAAATTTAAAACAATTTGATTTAAATCAAATCCACCCTGTTTCCCCCTAATGCTTACTCCCTCTCCCCTCGTCCCTGCTTCTCTGAGGAAACCTGTTAGAACATAGGAACATAAGAAGAGCCCTGCTGGATCAGGCCAAAGGCCCATCTAGTCCAGCTTCCTGTACTTAAAGTGGCCCCACTAAATGTGTCCAGGAGCGTGTGAGACTTGATATCTGTCTCCTGATTCCACTCCCCTGCATCTGGCCCTTGAAGTACCCTGGTTTTAAGCATGGAAATTACACATCTCCATCATGGTTTGTAACCTGTGATGGACTTCTCCTCCAGGAATCTGTCCAATCCCCTTTTGAAGACATCCAGGCCAGATGCCATCAACATCTCCTGTGGCAAGGAGTTCCACAGACTAACAACATGCTGGGTAAAAAAAAATATTTTTTTTGTCTGTTCTCACTCTCCCAACCCTGTCTGAGTGGATGTCTCCTAGTTCTGGTATTTTGTGAGAGGGAGAAGAGCTTCCCTCTACCCACTTTACACATGCCCTGCATTATTTTGTACATCTCAATCATATCCCCCCTCAGGCACCTTTTCTCCAGACTAAAGAGCCTCAAATGTTTTAGCCTTTCCTCATAAGAGAGGTCCCCCAGCCCAGTAATCATTTTAGTCACTCTCTTCTGCACCTGCATGTCTGGTGTTTTCCAAATGATATCTGTAGAAGGCTGCTGTCAGGAACCACATCTGGTCACCTACACAGTCCGACCAAATAGTGACACAAATCCAATTACAGGACCTGATCAGAAATCCAGGACAGCATCGGACATCTCCTCACTTTAGCAGGGACCACAGACCATCAGCTTATCATGGGGTAATATGTACACTTGCAAAGCTAAAATTACGCCTAATAAACTTATTTTCTGTGTTCAGTGGGATGTGCAGCGATGACACTAGGATGTTCTCTTCTAATGACCGTCACACCTTTCAGCAGCCACAGCAATAGACACACTTAATGTAACATGGCTTTTTGCAGTAGATTTGTTTTAAATCTTATTATAAAAAAAAAAATTGTGCCGCCGCCTTTCTCCTTAAGATGACCCAACAAATCAAGGAAGAAATT
Source organism: Phrynocephalus versicolor (assembly GCA_023846285.1). Lineage (NCBI taxonomy): Eukaryota > Metazoa > Chordata > Lepidosauria > Squamata > Agamidae > Phrynocephalus > Phrynocephalus versicolor. The sequence continues at coordinate 62,456,417 of JAHTLZ010000379.1, read as the reverse complement.
GTTTAACAATGGCTGGGACAACTCTGTTTTCAATGCATTCCTATGGGAAATTTGTATGAAGGAATTTATTTGGAACAAAAATTCCTTTATACAAGGTAGCACTTTAATTGTAACCATTTTTGTACATAAATCACTATAACACTCTCAAACTTTGGCATTTTGTGCATTTGATCCTAACTGTTGCCTGTACTGTACATATGTTTATTTGGGCATTTTTGGTGGCTGGTCAGAAACTTACTTTGGAATGTATGCTATTGGCTTCTGATCCGTTTTATATATGCTGCCAACCAGTGCTTTGGAAGTGTCTTCTAAAAGGTATTTATTTATTTATTTATTTATTTATTTATTTACATTTTTGTCCCACCCAAATAATGGCAGGGCCACTACTCTGGATATCAAAACAAAACAAGATGAAGCAATATAACAGAATAATTAAAAACAGGAATGGAAATACAAATAAGGCATCATACACAATACAATAACTCCCAAAAGACAATAAAATGTCAGTTATAATAGGTGATGCAAGAGAGAAGTTTTTGGATATAAAATAGAATTAATCAAAACAGTAAATTAATTAATTTGGGGCAAGGCGTGAAAGGCTTGAAAAAACAGCCAGATCTTTAGATCTTCATTTTGTCTCCCAAAACCAATCACGTTGCATTTCACATTTTTAAATTCTGACTCAATGATCCATCTTTGTGTTTGGGGGGGGGGTGAAATAGCACGGCCCGTTCAAGGTCCGCCAGCCACTCCTAAAAAGGCACCTCTTCTTTCTACCAATCCTCTTCCTCTCTCGCCAGCCTGTTTTTTCTGTCCAAACAGTCACCCATATCAGCAACGGGTGGACTGGGGCCCTTTCTGAAATCCCTTCCCAGCGGCTGTTTGGAAATGCTAAGCCCGAAATAACAGAGGAGGCCCAAACTGCGTAATTCAAACAGACTTATCACTGGATGGGAAGGTAGCGGAACGTCTGTTTGTTTGTGCCTTGTCCCAAAAGCTGCAAAGCCAGGGTCTCTGGACTCTTCGGCCACACAGTTTACGGCCACTCCTTCGGAAGAACAGAAAGGAGCGTGCAAAAACAGGAGGTCGATTGATCCAGAGCTGAATCAACAGCTCCAACGAAATGGCACCGAGGTCTCCGGCTGCCCGGATCGCGGGCAACCTTCCAAGAGGCTGCAGAGAGAAAAGGGCATTCCAGTGTCTCTTTTTATAACCTGATGGACAAGCCTGGCTTGTCCCGTTGTCAAGAAATGCAGGCAATGGCAGAAACAAGTGGTTCATGACCCACGTAGCTGGGATCTAAACGGCTTACAGTTCGGTTGTTGTTGTTTTAAAGAAAATAAAAACCAACCACTACCACTTGGGTTAGTACAAAGGGGGGCGAGCAGTTAAGGGAGGGGAAATCTATAGGAGTATCTTTCTAAAATGAGGGAGGACATTTTATTTATTTATGCATTTATTTATTTGGCTTATACCCTACCCAATCAGTAGTAGGCCACTACTCTGGGCAGCTACACAAAAATGATAACACGAGGGACACATTTAAAAACGCCCTTCAGAAAGTTGTTATGAGGAGCATCATAACAAACATTGGGAATAATAGGGGTGGAGGCCAGGTTTCAGCAAATATTCTACACAGCCCCAAGCTAGATTCACACAGGTGGCTAGGAGCCAATCGACTCCAGGCCATTCAGCATGACAATGAAGGGCAACCATCTCTGTGACCTAATAATAATAATAACAATAGCAACAACACTTAGGATGCCTGTAATAACTCTTCCAAGTATGTGTGCTCTGTGTGTGATCAGGTGCCCTGCAAGCTGCATGCAGTCCTCTTCTTAATCCCCAAGCTCCCACTAGATCTCCCTCAAAATTATTGTGAGGTAAAAAGGGGGTTAATCCATCATATCTAGAAATGTCCAGGAGCATCTTTAAAGAATTAAGTGACATACTAGAAATGACTATAGAGCCTAAATCTGAAATCGCTTTGTTATCAATATTTGTGGACCATAATTATGATGTTAAAACTAAAGAGTTGATTACAAATTTGTTGACAGCAGCTAGATTAATAATTGCTAGAAATTGGAAATCTAAATATGAACTATGTTTAGAAGAATGGTATAATGAAGTATGGAATATAGTTTTAAATGATAAATTGACCTGCTCTCTCAAGGTTAAAAAAGGAGAGTTAAAAAGAGATATTTTCTATGATATATGGGGTAGATTCATTGAATACGTACTTGTACGGAATAAGGGTAAGGTTTCCGCGCAACAATAGATTCTGTTCTGGAGGGGAGGATGATGAATGTAAACATGAAGAGCGATCCTGTTGGTGAAGGGGTGCACTGTTGTCGATGTCTGTTTTTCTTTTATGTAATTTGTATATGTTTTTTTAAACTAATAAAAAAAAGGAAAAAAAGAAATGTCCAGGAGCAATAGCTTGCAGGGGCCCCTTGTGCCTTCTAAACAAACAAAGAAAAGCCCCCCAGAAATAATAAATAAATAATAAACATTTAGTTGTACATCTGTCAGCTTTATCAATACGTATTGGTTCGGGGGGGCACAGATACTGAAATCTGTAGATAATAGCGAATGCTAAATATATAATCTAGTAAAGGGCAGGAAAAAACAGAAAAAACATTTTAGTCACTACATACTGTATTAGAGATGGGTGTTTTATTTCAGAAGGGGACTGGTTCTGAAACGAAACATGCCAGAACTGCTGGCGTTTGGAATCTAGTCCCACCCTCTGGAACAAAATCAACCACTGTCTGACCTTGCTGTAATTCGTGCTGAGCGAAATTCCAACCATCTTTCCCTCTGCCTTGCGCTGGCTAGTCAGACAAGGAGGCGGGATGACTTATGTCCTTGCATAAGTCCTGATTGGCCAGTGCCAGGGAGAGGGAAAGATGACACATCGGAGGCTGCTTCCTGGTTGGAATTTTGCCCCGTACAAGGTAAAACAAGGTAAGACAGTGATTGATTTCATTCCGGAAGGAGGGACTGCGTTCCAAATGCCAGCTGTGCTGTCATGTTTCATTTCAGAACCAGTCCCCTTCTGAAATAAAACACCCATCTCTATATTGTATTATATTGTCAGACCATGGATAAACGAAACCACAGATAGAGTCCTAATGTTCAGAGTATTATATTCTATCATTATCTAGATCAGTGGTTCTCAACCTCTTTCAATCCATGGCCAAGTAAACTCTGACCGCGCCACCACATTAACATAAAATGTCATTTTACGTGAGGTAACGCCATCCGTTCTTAGAAAGTAGAGGCTGCTTTCTCCCCCAAAAGGCCTGTTTCTCCTACATACATATAGGCACTAACTTTATTATCTTCTTCCCTGAAAGATCAAGGAAGAAATTATGATCAAGGAAGATGGCTCTGACACAACCCATCATAAAAGCTTCATAAACCCCAGATTGGTAAACACTGATCTAGATCTATCCTTTCTATTAAGGATTCATTGCTTATATATATGAAGGTTCTATGCTTAATATTGTTATTGGCCACTGTACTGTATATGTACCAGCTTTTCTCAATACACATGCTATGGTAGATGTCTGGTTTCAAACTCTTCAAGGGGTTGCAACCATTTTTGTACATAAATCACTATAACACTCTCAAACTTTGGTGTTTTGTGCATTTGATGCTAACTGTTGCCTGTACACATGTTGATTTGGGCATTTGTGGTGGCTGATCAGAAACTTACTGTGGAATGTATGCTATTGGTTTCTGATCCGTTTTTATATATGCTGCCAACCAGTGCTTTAGAAGTGTGTTCTAAAAGGAATTTATTTATTTATTTATTTACATTTTTGTCCCACCCAAATAGTGGCAGGGCCACTACTCCAGAGGGCAAAATGAAACAAGATGAAGTAATATAACATAATAATAATAATAATAATAATAATAATAATAATAATAATAATAACAGGCGTGGAAATACAAGTAAGGCGTCATACACAATACAATAACTCTCAAAAGACAATAAAATGACAAGTATAATAGGTGATGCAAGAGAGAAGTTTATGGATACAAAATAGAATTAATCAAAAAAGTAAATTAATTAATTTGGGGCAAGGCTGTGAAAGGCTTGAAAAAACAGTCAGATCTTTAGATCTTCATTTGTCTCCCAAAACCAAGAAGGGATGGTGCCCATCGCATCTCAGATGGAAAGGACTTCCAAACCAACATGACCACCACAGAGAAGGCCTGGTCTCAAGGTGGCCACCAAAAGCATCCCAATGTAAGAGATTTGGATGGGACAGGTAGATTTCTTGCTGCTCTGTCAGGAATAGGATACTTTATTAAGGTTACACTTTGGGGGGCTATGGATGCATATAATTTTTGGTGGCTCAACATTTAGCTCGGTATGTATGGATATTCCTTGTTTTTCACCTACTCTACTTTTCCACACACAACAGAAGGGTTTAAAGAGGACTTCTGTGAGCATGGGAAGAGGCCTCCATGTGATCCCCAGGCCTGCTCGATCATCACACAACACAGCTTGGGTTCTAGCATGCAGCGAAGATCCCCTTCTGACCTTCCCTCTCCATACAGAACAAGAGAGATCAATACAGAGATCTCTTAAAAAGAAACTTCGGCCTTCCAGATGTTTTGGACCAAAACTCCCACAGTCCTTTGTCATTGGCAATACAAGCTTGGAATCCTGGGAGTTGTGGACCAAAACATCTGGAGAGCCGAAGTTTGGACACCCCCTGGGATAAGCGAATGAGCAACCCCTACGCCCGCGACAACCCCCCTTTGAGAACAAGATCTGAACAGGGGCTTCTCTTTATCATCATTTCTATTTTCTTCTTTCATCCAGGTCAAAAGTTTAAGTCTGCAAGTTCCTCAAGGCAGGAATCTGTCTTCCCGCACTCCATAAAACATTACGCACACTGATGGAAATATGTTATTATTAAGTCAAATAATGCCCCAAAGCAGAGCAATGAGATTTATTGCTGCAGATTACTCAGTCTTCTTTAGGTTATGGAAAATACTTTAAGGATGGAAACGCTTTCATCTAATGCCCCATCTGAAGCTACCCACTCCAGGTGCTGAATTGAGCAATAACGAATCTATTATTTAAACAGAAGAACACTTCTGTTTATCCAAAGACCATATGGAGAGAAAAAATTGGGAGAAACAGGCAAGTACAAGGATTACTGGCAAAAAAGCAGAGAACTATTTTGGGGGGGAAATGATATTTAATGCCGTATTATTAAAAATGATATTTTCCCTGAACACCCATTATGTACAGCAACAATGCGAGCCAACCTGGCCTAGCGTCTAGCAAATATATTTTCAAAATACAAAGCCACATTTTTGGCTCACAAGTTGCAAATGATGATTTCCAGATGTTGGCAACAAATAGGACGGTGATTACAGTGCGTGACCCCAGAATCCAAATGCTAGTTCTTTATTATTATTATTATTATTATTATTATTATTATTATTATT
>JAHTLZ010000379.1:62413993-62427617 GCA_023846285.1 Phrynocephalus versicolor | reverse complement strand
AGATAGATAGATAGATAGATAGATAGATAGATAGATAGATAGATAGAATTAAGGAACAGAGAGAGACAGAGAGAATTAAGGAAGGAACACACACACAGAGAGAGAAATTTCTTATGCTGTAAATGTGGTTGCCTGGATCCACTTTGTGTTAACCCACATCGGCATGTGCTTCTTTAAGCCTGGTGCCATTTATCCAGCTGTTTTCAAATGTCCAAGATCTTTTTGAGATAACAGTGCCTAGAAAACAGGGTGAACTGCTTTTGGGGACTGGGTGATCTGTGCCACCCAAATCCATAGGAGAATTCCCACTGGTGCTGCATTTTTCAAGTTGTGGAAGAAAAACCCTCTTTCGACCCCGTTAAACCCAAGCTCTCAATCCACCTAGCAGGCAAGAAACCCACTTCTGCCACCAAGTCCCACACTTACGCAATCCTTCATGTGAGTCCTCTCCAAAGCATCCCAGATTTGCTCCTCACTGTACTGTGAGAAAGGATCTAAGTTGGATCTGAGAAAGCAAAAGATGTAACAGGAAATTATCAATCATTCCCTTCCTCAAAGACACATAAACACATACCCCCCCCCAAAAAAAAACCCCCACAAAAGGAACCAAATATACAAGGACTATGACGAGACGGACTCCACTCAAAAGCCATTCAGAAGTTGACAGGAAAGCCACTCCACACTAGAAAATCACTCAGCTCTCTATTTTTTTTCTTGTCTGCACCACAAGTTTTAGCAATGCATGAAAGAAGAATCCATTGAAAAGCTCAAGTAAAAAAACCCAAAACCTTCACACCACTACTGCATTCTGGTAGGAAACATCTATCCCATACTATGTCAATATCTGAGCAGCATTTAAAGCCTTCATTCCACATTTTACTGCATGGGATGGTAACATGAAATGAGCAAAGTTAGCACGGGGCAAGGGTCCAGCCCACCCCTCCCTCTTTGAGGACGGAGGGTACTAACCTCACAGTACCACTGAACAGCACCGGCTCTTGAGGGATTATGGAAAGTTTGCTCCGGAGATCTGCTAATCCGATGTCACTGATTTTCACTCCATCAATTTTAATGCAGCCTCCTGAGAGCTCGACCAAACGGAAGAGAGCCATTCCTAAGGAAGATTTTCCTGGGAAAGGGGCGAAGGAATGAGGGTGAGCTGGTGCTTCAAGTAACTTCTTGGGTTGCACTGTGTGTCACAGTAAGCCATAATGACTGGCTTCCTGTGTGTAAACTAGCATGTTAAGATCGAGCCAGGGGGACCTCTTGAAAGAGCCATCCCTCAAGGAGGTGAGAGGGATGGCCTGTAGACACAGGGCCTTCTCGGCAGCTGCTCCCAAGCTATGGAATGCCCTCCCAAGTGAGACCCGCCAGGTGCCAACATTGATTACATTTTGGCGCCAGGTAAAAACCTTCCTGTTCCAGAAGTTTTTTAATTGATACAATATTGACTGTGGGTTCTCAGATGACAATTTTAGTGTAATGATTTTAGTGTAAGGTTTTTATTATTGTTTTGATTATTTGTTGATATTCCATGTTTTAACTATTTTTAAACTGCTTTAATTCTTTTGATTGTAAGCCGCCCAGAGACCTTTGGGTAGTGGGCGACATATAAGTTGTAAAAATATATAAAATAAATAAATAAATAAATGTCCAGAATCATAAACCTAAGAACTTTTAATCTGTAAACCGCCCAGAGTTCCTTTATGGAAAATGGCGCGGTATAGAAGTGTAATAAATAAATAAATAAATAAATAAATAAATAAATAAATAAATAAATAAATAAATAAATAAATAAATAAATAACTTCTGTCCTTACCTGACCCTGTTCTCCCCACAATCCCGATCTTCTCCTTGGGCTTGATAGTGAAGCACACTTTCTTGAGGACAAGTGGCAAGTTCTCTCGGTACCGCATTTCTGCATTTTCAAAAATGACCTCTCCTTCCTGGGGCCAGTCTGGAGGGGGGGCCTTGTTCTTAATCCGAGCAGGGGCCTCCAGAGAGAGAGTCTTAGAAATTGTGAGGGGGAGGGGAGGAAAGAAAAGGAGGAGGGGGGGAAAAAACAAGGCCTTAGTTGCAAACAGTACGCCCGGGGAAGTCTCGCCTTAAGGGGCCACGGCTGCCTATTCAGTATAAACAAGACTGATCAGGAATGGAAATGTGTACACCAAGGAGGTACCGAAGGCTAGCAATTACAAAGGCGAAGCCATAAAGCAAGGGGGAAGAATCTATGACAACTGCTGGACTCCAACTCCCAACAACTTATTTATTTATTTATTTATTTATTTGTTAGGCTTGTATCCCGCCCATCTTCCCATAGGGAACTCTGAACTTCAGACAAGATGGCCAATGAATGGGCAATGATGGCAGCGAAAGCAAAGGAAAGAAAAGTGTTCTGCTTATATACCACCCCATAGTGCTTAAGCACTCGCTGGGCATTTATTTAATTATGCAGGCTACACACTGCCCTCCTGCCCCCCCCCCAGCAGACTGGGTGCTCATTTTACCGATCTTGGAAGGATGGAAGGCTGAGTCAACCATGAGCCAGCGACTTGGGATTGAACCCCAGGTTGTGAGCACAGTTTTAGCTGAAGTACAGGCATTTAAGAACATAAGAAGAGCCATCCTGGATCAGGCCAAAGGCCCATCTAGTCCAGCTTCCTGGATCTCACAGTGGCCCCACCAGATGCGTCTGGGAGTGCATGAGACTATATATCGGTCTCCTGATACTACTCCCCTACATCTGGCCTTTGAAGTACCCCCGTTTTAAGCATGAAGATTACACATCTCCATCATGGTTTGTAACCTGTGATGGACTTTTCCTCCAGGAATCTGTCCAATCCCCTTTTGAAGCCACCCAGGCCAGATGCCATCACCACATCATGTGGCATGGAGTTCCACAGACTAGCATTTAACCACTGCAGCATGAGGTTCCCATTCAGAAGCCAAAGTCCTACCTCTGCAGAACAAGCAATGTTTCATCTCTAGAGCAACGGTTCTCGTAGTAGTAGGACTTGATACTGGAAGTGATATTTGCCCAATTTTGCAGGAAATTGCCTTTTGCCTTTTAAGAACTTGTGCTTTGGAATGCTTAAATCCACTAATCTCCCTCAAGTTTTCAGTTATAGGAAAAAGGCATTCTACAATGATAACTGGTTCTTCCCATTCGGGAAGCTTCCAGAAGCTTCTGCACTCTTGCTCTGAAGGAGAAGCTCCCTGATCGCCTATCCTCCTCTCTCCTACGCATATCACTTGTTTCTTAGAGAATTTCCTCTCATCTCCAACTAATTTAATAACTAATCAATTTAGCTAGTGAGGTTAAGAGGTAATTTGTTCTTTTATCATAAATACTATGAATGGGCGGGTGGGGGCTCAGTAATTTCTACCATTCTCAGCAGCTCTTTCAGACATGCCCTCCTTTCACCCGAAGCTAACTCTTCCTTGATAAAAAGAATACATGTTGAAGGCAACGTTGGACTTGAGACAGACCAAATGCCCGCTCATCTCCCTCAAAAGTCATGGCAGTGAAGGGAGGCTCTAGATTCAGGTGACAGGAGGACTGTCAGTCCTTAAAGAGATTCTAGTGCCACCAGTTGGCATCGTCTGCTTGCATCACAAAAATAGTACACATGGATATATCGTTTTTTTTTTTTGCTCTATAAGATGCACTTCCCCTCCCCCTCAAAAGTAAGGGGAAATGTCTGTGTGTCTTCTAAAGCAAGTACAGTAGTCCCTGCTACATATATATCACAGATTTTCATTTAGAGAGAAGTTACCTGCACAGAGCCTCTCCCGCCCCCTTCTGCAGCCTGGATTCCCCAGTCCCAAATCACCTGGTTTGCAAAGAGGCTTCCATGGAGCCTCTGCCCTCCCCTTCTGCAGCCTGGATTCCACTATTCCAATCACCTCGTTTGCAAAGACAGAGCCTCTGTCCTCTCATTCTGCAGCCAGGATTCCCCAGTCCCAAATCACCTCGTTTGCAAAGAGGCTTCCACGGAGCCTCTGCCCTCCCCTTCTGCAGCCTGGATTCCACTGTTCCAATCACCTTGTTTGCAAAGACAGAGCCTCTGTCCTCTCGTTCTGCAGTCAGGATTCCCCAGTCCCAATCACCTCATTTGCAAAGAGGCTTCCACAAAGCCTCTGCCCTCCCCTTCTGCAGTCTGGAGTCCACTGTTCCAATTACCTCATTTGCAAAGATGGAGCCTCTGCCCTCCCCTTCTGCAGCCAGGATTCCTTAGGCCAAACATTTTTTTCTTGTTTTCCTCCTCTAAAAACTAGGCATGTCTTATGGTCAGGTGTGTCTTATACATCGAAAAATACAGTATTTGCACCATCTTTCGTTACCAGACCCATCTCACTCTTTGTATCAGACTACGGGTGAAATCCAGTAACAGAAAGCTCTACTGCATAAGTCTGATGATGCCACTAGCCAGGGCCATAATTAAGTTTCCTATTCCCCCTTGCCCTGCTCAGTTCTCCAGTTAGTTTAAGACCCCTCTTCGGTCCAAGGGGAGCCTTAGGAGCCACAGGACAGGACAAGGAGGTTTTAAATATCTGAAAGTTGCCACTGCCAGTTTGTAGACAACCTGACCCCCACCCTACACTCCCCAAATAATTTGTACCCAAAGTCTTGTCCAAGACAAAGGGGATCGGAATGGAGACTAGAGACTGAGCAAGGGGTTCTGGGGTGGATAGGAAACTGCTTATCACCAAAATAAATACAGCCACAGCTGATGACAACACCCGAGTTACACAGCATTTTATGGAACTGGATTTCAGCCATTATAGGATTGCCACCTCTTCATTTAAAGCAATGGTTTCAAGTAAGGGGGAAAAGAGGCCGCCCAGTTTTACTTAACATCTAATGTCACAGGGTGTTTATCCTCTCAAGCCAGAGAAAGGAATCTTTCTGATCAGGAGATTCTGACCCAACATGACCTCTGACTAGAACATTTAGAACACAAGACTGACTTTCCGTCATGGCCTTCTGTTAGTTACGGGAATTTGTTAAAGCTGCAGCTGCTAGGGTTTTATTGTCTCTGGATACATTTACAACTCCAATGTGGAGACCTCTCTAACAAACAGGGTGCCCCTGCAACCAAGGCAATTCCAGAAGTCTCTCAGCTGGATAGAAGAAGCCACTTATCATGACCACCGTGTCATCCTTTCTGCTTGGAGGGGTTACTTTTTTAATTCCAAAGATTCCCCAACTGGTATGGTTAGCCGTGGCCAAGCTGTTGAGACATTTTGATAATTACAGTCTTAAAAAGTAGCTTCTCCCAACTGCTACCACTAGTAAGAAAGAGCCCTGAACAGCACAGTTCAACACTTTTTTTCCTAATGCATGTGAGTATGGATGCCGATACTACACATCTTGCACTGTCTGCAAGCATTGCTCCTGGAGTTCTATCGGCAGCATTAATTCAAAAGAGAATTTGTACCAAAAGAATTCAATCACCCAAATGTTCGTGATCAAGCTTAATTTGATGAAGAATTCATTATCAGCGCACAGAAAACTGACAGAAGCATTTTTCTACAGGCAAATGATATAGGAACAGTGAATCAGTGAATGAATGTTTTTAATACCTTGATGTAGTGGTCAATCCTCTCCACAGAGGTGAAGCGGGCCTCTGTCTCTGAAGCCAGTCTGACTGTGAACTGGAACAATCCTGTTAGCTGAATATCAAACAGAATAATTGAGCCTTCTGTATTGTCGGCTCAGCTCCCTGATTTTATTAGTTCACTTATTCACAGCCTAGACTGTGTATTTGACATTAGTGTCAAAGCATCAAACTAATTAACAACACACCATGCAATAATGCAATGCACATAGTGGCATTAACTAAGCAATTTGTCTAGTGAATGTTCTATAATGGAAACATTTTATTAGAACACAATCCAAAACTATCTTTGACTGATGGAGCTGTTTGGATGAGCATTTCAATCTCTCAAGAAAAGAAGTCCAGTTGCCATGACTCAACGTCCAGATAAATTCACCTGGATGACTGAGAAACTTCACAGACACAATGCAACACTATGTTGTTTAGGAGCTGAGATAGTTCACAGTCAGTGAGACATAGAAAGGATCTACTGTATTTTATAACCAAACCATTTCAACTCAAGTTGCAATTAATGCAGGGTATGTGTAAAGTGGATAGAGGGAAGCTCTTCTCCCTCTCCCAAAATACCAGAACTAGGGGACATACACTCAAATTGAGGGCTGGGAGAGTAAAAACTGACAAAAGAAAATATTTTTTCACCCAGCGCGTTGTAAGTCTATGGAATTCCCTGCCACACAATGTGGTGATGGCATCTGACCTGGATGCCTTCAAAAGGGGATTGGACAGATTCCTGGAGGAAAAGTCCATCACAGGTTACAAACCATGATGGAGATGTGTAATCTCCAGGCTTAAAACCAGGGTACTTCAAGGGCCAGATGCAGGGGAGTGGTATCAGGAGACAGATATCTAGTCTCATGTGCTCCCAAACACATCTGGTGGGGCCGCTGTGAGATACAGGAAGCTGGACTAGATGGGCCTTTGGCCTGATCCAGCATGGCTCTTCTTATGTTCTTATGTTATATAAGGTGCCAACTCATTTGCCATAAGTCATGCCACATCAGGTCAATGACATCACTAGCCGTCGCAGTTTTTCAGAAATAAACATTAGATCCTTGACATGCAGCATTTATGCCTTCAGAGTTTCCTGGGAGAAAACAGAACTGATCCTTCCGCCCATAGTCTTACTGATCAGTTCCTCTAAGCTAACATTTACTCTTCCTCGCAGAAACCATATAAATGTTTTATTACGAGCATCTGCTCCACTCCCTGCCACAAGATTGCTCATAATTAGGCATTCATTACAACTAAATCAGGATCTCAGACGTCAAGCAGGCAGAGAGGACAGCAGAAGGCAGACAGTTAAAAGCTTCTCATACAGAGAGCGACACAAACAGTATATTTTCTGCTGCCGCACTGTTACAGCGTTCTCGCTTGAAAAGCGAGTTGAACATTCCAAGGAGGGGCGTTCTCACCTGAACCCCATAGGAAATGGCTAGGCCAGCATACGCAGGTGGGATACGTCCATGCATCAGGACAATCATTAAGCCGGTGGTTGTGATGAGGACAATGCTCACAATGTCCAGTCTGACAGCTAGCCAACGCATTGCACAGCTAAATAAATAGAACGGTGCCTGGTTGTTGTCTAGCAGTTCTTGATATCTACAAGGAAGAAACAAAAGTTATCTAGTAATAGAAATGCTAACCAGGCGCATATCCAATCTGACAATGGTGCAGTCCTTTGGAGGGTGCTAGGCTGACACCCACTCTGTGCTGCTTATCCCACCATTGGCTATGCTGCCTAGTGCTGATGGGAGTTGGAGGCCAACATCCTCTGGAAGGATGGATGTTGCGCATCCTCTGGTATAAGGTCTGGTACCCTGCCGCATAATTAGATCACTACCCAATTACATCAGAGAGAATTTGGACTCCTACATCATACAAATTGCTGCATTTCAAGGAAGAAAAGTTGCACTCGCCTGTGTAGGAACTCCTGTCCTTTATTGTAGGCATGGATGGTAGAGAGGCCTTGTATGCTTGATGTGATGTGAGAAAGGAATGGAGACTGTGTAATATTGTCCAGGCGCTTCAACTCACGGATGAAGACCCTGTGGACAAAAGAGAGTAAACTGGCATGAGATATATAGTGGGCCCTTGTATAACAAACGGTTTGTATAACATAAAATATGTACAACATAAAAAATTCCGGAGGTAGGGGAAATTTGCTTAACAGAATTGCCTATGGGGCGAATCCGTACAACATAAAAATAGTCGCGATTAGGGATTACTCTGCTTTCAATGCATTCCTATGGGAAATTTGTATAAAGGAAAATTTGCTTAACATAATTTCATTTGGAACGAATTAATTCCTTTATACAAGGTACCACTGTATTACAACGCAAAATGTTCAAATTGTCAGACTATTAGAACATCAACTAGAGATGGACACAAGCCACTGGTTCAGTGGTTTGTGCTGGTTTGCCTTTCAACCAAACAGGTGTTCAGAACTTCCCGGCCCCGCCTCCCCTGGCAGACACTCGCTCAGAGGCCCCGCCCAGGGGAGGAGTGGCACCTGAATGGGCACCGGCAGGAGGAGGCGTGGCTAGAAAGTGCTGAATACTGGTTTGGCCTATATGGACAAACTGGCATGAGATGCCAATTTGTGCCGATCTTTAAACATGAAACCCACCCACCCACCCCCAAAAAATTAATTCTCTAAGCCAGTAACTGCTGTTTACCTAGAGACAACATGCAGGATTGTAAAAAGGATGACAAGAGGCCCAACCGCCATTAGGAACCACGGGAAGACACCTGAGATGACTCCCACACAGAAGAACACCAGGATGACGTTTTGTATGAACATTTCAGCTTGAAATGGCAGACGGACATCAACTGGAAAAGATGGACAGAGATGGCTGTCTTCACATAAGAAACGAAACGTACGAGGTCCTGACCCAGCTGGCTAGCAGGATTCTATGATTCTACTAGTCTATATACACGCAACAAAATAAGCACCCCTGGCTCAACTCTCTTTCAGGAATTCTGATTCTACTTCTCGTCAGGGAATGGGAATGGCAAGGATCTTTTTTTTTTTAAAGTAAATTTTATTATAAAACAAATCACCAACACCTCAGACAAAAACAGTGACCCCCATGCATCTGATACATTGGATATACATTGATAATAAAACAAATTCAAATTAACAATATGTACAACTCTATATAAATTAACAATTAACAATCCGCCAGGTTTACTCAGCTTTTAACTTTTTAATTACCCCAAATTGGTCAAACATACTCATATAATTCAGTAACTTCTCAAACCATTCCTCCTCTTTCTCATTGACCTTAAACCCTTTCATTCTGCGTATCTTCATAGTTAGGTATTCTAAAATTATAATATTATTTGGGAATGGAAAGGATCTTAACCACCCCATATGCTTCTTCAATTTGTATGGCTCCATCCCAATGGAAGGTTGAAAAAACACGAGAGGCGCCTCCTCAGATTCACTTCAATGTGCACACATTTCTATTCATTGCAACATGGGTTGCACAGGACTTAAATTATCTGAAAAATCCTATCCAAAGTATAGTTGCAGGGATGAAAAACCTGCAGTGTTCTCAGCAAGATGCTATCCTGCTGTACCCACCATGGTTTTGACATGGGGCTCTGCCTCACCTATTGTGGTCTGATCCCAGGAGGAATGTGTCCACTGGAACCCAGTAGTAAGTCACTGCTAGAGTAGGCCTGTTGAATGAGTGGAAATTGGTTGAGTCAACCCCTCCATTAGTTTCACTGACCCGGTGGGCTACTTTTTTTGCGACTTACGACCGGATTTCAGCTACCATGTCTTTCTCCTGCATCCTGAACAATCTAGTTTTCTAATTGACGCCGGGCACTGCAAGCAAATTAAGTGAGAACAATTACCTTCATCCATATCTTTGGAGAACCTATTGAGAATCCTCCCTGTGGGTGTGGTGTCAAAAAACTTCATAGGGCTACGAAGAATTCGCCGGAATAACTCATCGTGGAGCCTGGAAGAGGCCCGCAATGTTCCCTGTAATAACAGTCATGTGAGATTACTGGAATTGAACAGGGACGTGGTACTTAAAATGTTCTGCTTATATACCGCCCCATACCACTTCAATAAGCACATACAGCTTTCTAATGCTGCTTCATAAAAGGCCATTGATTTTTCTCACCACCTCCCCTCAAAAGAAGAGGCCTGCTCTAGACAAGGAATGGAACTCCCAAGAGCCACAGAAGACTGTGCCAAGAAAACCTCTGGTTTATCCCTGAAATAACTCAACATCTTGAGACGGAGTACGTACCTTTACAAAGACCACCCCACGCACCGCCTTCAGAATCAGCATGACCCCCATTGAGAGTGCATAGATGCCAGCATAGTAACGCATATGAGGGTTATCCTTCATGCTGCTGCTTACAACAGTTTCATTTCCCAACATCGAAGTCATGTTCTAGTAAATTAAAAACAAGGTGTTATATAAGACAGGAAGACTAGACTATGGGTGACACCTTCATAGGCTGCTAGAAACTTTTTTAAAAAAAGGTTGCTGAGCTTTCGAGGGAAAGTCCTCTTTTTCAAAGCAACTTTAAAAGTCCAAGCATGGCAAGGAATATATTTTGCCAGGAGAGAGTTCATAAAAGTTCACTTGGCAAGATGGACACCAGGCTTCTTCTTGGAAGAAGAAACAGATCCAAGTTTGTCCCATTCCACAGGCAGTCAAAAGCCAACGTCTTGTTCTTATTTTTGCCTGAATATTTAATAAAGCTAAGTATTTTTCAGTTGCTAGATCAGCCTTTTGCCTAATCAAACATAGCTGTTAAATTCTTCTTGGGGATCGTCTCTTCTTTAGTTGTATCAGAGCACTGCACAAGTTAAAATGACAGATGTACATGAAATGTAAGTAAATTTCTTAGAGACACAAATGTAGGAAATAACAACCACGGCATCTCCATGATTAATCAAATCCCCTCTCAAACTCGCATGTAAATAATAAAGTACATTCTAAAGGCAATCATTATTTAGGGCTAGCTAATCAAATGAGACTGTTTTAAAATTTTCACACAAGATAACTTCCTTGTTATCTTGCTAACTTCCCTTGGATAAAGTTATTTTGTCTGAAAACATCCTGAGCAACATTTCCCCTTATATATGTCACCAGACTTATAGATCTGTCCTTCTCCATTCTTTTTCCTACCTCTTTCTAAATACTGGATCAACAAACACCGACTCTCAGTTACATGGTACTGCTCAAGTATCAGAGTTTTCCTAAAGCTATTAATAGTTTGACTACTAGTTCCAAACTGTAACACATTATCATCAGTTACAACTTTGACCAAAGTTACTTAATAATTTTTGTAATAAATGTAAATAACCTCCACATGTATGTGCAGCTGGTACTTCCTTTCATCATTCCTTCTGTGTAACTTTACATCCCTCAATCACCTTTTTTAAATGTAAAGAACGCTCTTGCTATTTACATTTACTATTCAGGAACAGACAGCCCACTGACCCCAATATTCCTCCATGGCCAAAATAAATCCCAGTCATCACAGGTAAGAACTCCTGATCCTGAGGCTAAACAGTCCAGTTTGTTATTATAACCCTAGGCTCCACTGGGCTAAGTTCACTTTTCAGTGGGCGGACAGCAATCTTCAAATGAGCGCATTTGGTCCAAAAGGCACTGCTAACGCAAACGAGCCTTGCGTATACCTTCCTACGTGGAAGAGCTTTGGGGATCTTCACACGACATTCAGAAATGCAGGGATTAATTTTTAAGTTACTTAAATGTCTGTGGATTGTTTGTGTTCATCTATGTATTGTACTCTTCATGACAGAACAATATACATAAAATAAGAAATACATTAAGTTCTGGGTGTTCTCAGGGGCAAGATGTTAATGAAGGAAATCTGAATAATTAAGACTCTTTGTTACTTCTCCTGGAAGTGCCCTGTATAAGGGATTTATAGGCTCTACCTACACTCTGTATTTCTGTAGCATAGTAAATAGAAATTGAGACCTTTTTTTTTTAGCACATTCTATATTTTATTGTTTGGTGTGTGACCAAAGCTCATCTCCAGGCATAACATGAGACTGCCATTCCACTTGATCTCATATCTATCATATCTTCCCTACATTTGGTCCCACCACCTACCCTGCAAATAATTCTTTGGTCCAGATGTTGCTCCCTCTCTCTGACTGAAAGACTGGAAAGCAATCCACAAAACCTCACCTTGACTTTTAGTGCTAAATACAATATGGCCATATCTAAAGTATTTACAACAGTGTTTGACAACAGAACTTGTTTGAGGAAAAGTTCTTTGACTCGGCAGTTCAGAACTTAAGAACTGCTTCGCTAGTTCTGTGGATGAAGTGTGTTTATCCAAATGGTCTCCTAAGCCTTGCAGGCAAGCAACTACTAAAGTATGTTTGAAATTGGCCAAAGGCTCCTCAAGCATTAAGGCACAGAGGGTGTTGTGTACATTAGTTAGTGATCTATATTTAAGTCTGAGGACTTTGGTGTCAGATACTTTTGAACTGGCTCAGCATTAATCTAGGAACAATGGAACAGAGGAAATGTGTGTAATTCTACTACGCTGCCTGAAACTGACTCATGTACCAACTTGTAAAGTGAAAAGCCCTCAGAATAAATCAGTATTTTTAAAAAGTTATCTACATATTAGATTTTTGTAGTTTTCAGTGAGGTGAAATGCATATACCTTAAAATTGTCTCATCGTTCCCCAAGCATCTGATGAGCTTTTAAAAATGTGGCTGTGGTTAGACCATAGCTGTGAATTTAATACCTGAACTAGTCAGATGCCATTGCTACCTTTAAAGCAGGCATGTCCAAATTTCGGCCCTCCTGATGTTTTGGACCACAATTCCCAGAATTCTAAGCTTAGATTGCCAATGGCAAAGGACTGTGGGAGTTGCAGTCCCAAACATCTGGAGGGCCGAAGTTTGGACATGCCTGCTCTAAAGGAAGCAGTCAACAGACAAAAAGGATATGCTCCTTCCTCTCAGACACGGCACGGGAGACAACGGCATCCCCGACATCTTCCTACAGCTGGCTGCTCTGGCTGAGGAAGTGTCTCAAAGCAGCGTCCAAGAAAGAAGCAGCACAACGTACAGTGGACCCTTGTATAACGAACAGCTTGTATAACGAAAAATCCGTGCAACGGAAAAAAATTCCATCCCCCCTCCCCCTCCCCTCCCTGTCCAAAATGGGTGCAGGCACTCTCTGGGGCTCCTTACCGAAGATGCAAGCTGACAATGGAGGAGGAGGAGGAGGAGGAGGAGGGCTAGGTCAGCCTGCTCGGCTTGCCTAGGCACTCACAGCAAAACTTCCTCAGGGGTGCGCGCTCATCTTTCCCTTCCCCCTTTCCGTCCCTCTTTCCCTTCCCCCTTTCCGTCCCTCTTTCCCTTCCCCCTAACCGGGCGGTTTCGCTTTCCCCCGAGCAGCAGCAGCAGCAGCAGAAGAGAAGCGTCTCTGCCGTCCCTTGCTGCGCGCTCAGGTCAGGAGCAGATAGAGAGAGGGAGAGGGAGAGGGGAGTGTGTGTGTGCATGTGTGTGCGTGCGTGCGTGTGTGTGTGTGCCTGTGTGTGCCTGTGTGTGTGTGCGCGCGTGTGTGTGTGTGTGTGTGTGTGTGTGTGTGTGTGTGTGTGCGCGCGTGCGTGCAGGGAAGGAGGAGACAATAGAAGATGGTTCCTAGGCTTGGCCTGGGAAGAATTAACCCTTGTGCTGCAGCACTCCGCCTGAAATCAATGTGTGTGGGGGGGTGTCTGTTTGCATTTTTGCATTTCTCTTCCCCAACATTATACATGTACAGTACTGTAGTTTGTGTCATTTTTCTCTGAACTGGAACGGATTACTCCATTTTTCAATGCATTCCTATGGGAAATTGTAATTTGTATAAAGGAAAATTTGTTTAACATAATTTCATTTGGAACGAATTAATTCCTTTATACAAGGTACCACTGTACTTCCATGTCAAAGAAATAGGGGCACAGGAATGTACGAGACTGCTTTGTACCAACTTAG
>JAHTLZ010000379.1:62347183-62413493 GCA_023846285.1 Phrynocephalus versicolor | reverse complement strand
CCCCCCCGCCCGACCCCCGCACCCCCCCATCTCCCCCCCTCCCCAGCCCCAGCCCCGGGCCACGGAAAAATCATCAAATATTTTCCGGGCCGTGGGCACAAAAAGGTTGGGGAGCACTGCAGTAGACCATCAGCACCTTAAACCAGGTGGTCAATACTGTGAAAACCATCAGCAAATGAACTAAATAAGAATGCAATGCATGCAAGCATTAGATCGTTTTAAACTCCAGTCCCCTGGTTTCTCAACAGTAAGACAACAGCACTGATGCCGGGGCTACAGAGAGCCTGTGTGTTTTTCTTGGCAGGAAGCTTTACCTTCTTCTTTCTTCACCACCTTCTCTTTCTTCACAGATCCCAATTTGGTCCCTTTATCTGGGTGCTTTTTCAGCGAACTGCTTGTGGCCTTCTTTACGTTAACCTGGGGGTGGGATGGGGGAATAGAATGATAGGAGGATTGAGACCTATCTCAACATAAGAACAGGAGGAGGCATACAGCCAAAAACAAAAGGATGGAAGGTCTGGTTAGAATGACGTATAAATACATTTGAGTTCTCCTTACTTGCCCTACTAAGGCTGGCCAACTGCTTGCAGCTGCAATTTCACAGTATCTCCTGTAGAGGTTTCCCTAGCTTTAAGTGAAAGCAAGGAACACTGTATTAGATCCCCATGGTGCCGCTGATGGCATATAAAGAGACACTTTTCAAACCTCTTTCAGGACTCTAGCTTTGAAAACGAATAGGAAATCAGGACAGATGTCAAATAAATCCAGGCGTTGTTGAACTTTGGTTTACAAATACAGTGGTACCACAACTTACAAATTTAATCCATTCCGAATGCATGCTCTTAAGTCGAACTACTCTTAAGTCGGGGTACCTATCTAAAAAATTGAAAAAATAAGTTAAAAATCCAAAAAATGAAAAAAAATGTAAGTCGAGCAGACCATATCTAAAATTTGTAAGGCGGCAGTTAAAACGCCAACAGTTTTTCGCTGTTAAGTCGAGCTGCTCTTAAGTTGGGGTGCCACTGTATGTGATCTTTTGCTGTCTTATTCTGATGCTGGGGTTTTTCGACAGAATTCTGACAGAATTAAGCCTGCATTAATGTGCCAAGTACTACAACAGGCCACTACAGCACAAACCCAGTGGCAGAAGTGCTTCATGGATAGCACTTCCACTTGGGGACTTTTGCAATGACTACAGGTCTAATCTCAAGTTATGCCTGCAGAATTACGCAAAAATATTTTATGCCTTGTTTTTCCTTAGGTTCTTAGTATTAAAATTTATTTTATTATTATACTTTTGCTCTCACTTGGGCCCTTTTTTTCCTCAGACAAAAAAACCAAACAAAAATAATTTCATAAAGTGATACAAGTGACTGGCAAACCAAAAAAGGCTGTCAAATAAAGCTATGTACTCTGAAAAGGAATGATACCTCATTGTCATATATTTCCTTAACTAAAATTAGTATCAAATATTATAGAGTGGACAAACAATGGCCTCTCTCTGCTGTGGAATCCTCGACATTTCTGATGGCAGCTCACCTAGTTCTGATGACTTTCCTCAAGCGCACAAAATTGTGGATGTTTTGAGCAGGCTTTTCAAGCAGACTAATGTAATTTAAGATGGCAGAGGGCATTTGCCGACAACTGTATGCTTACATACTAAATGTCTATTGAAAACACTTTAAAACAGGAAAATATGTTTATTCTTCAAAAAAAAATACTTTCTATTTGGCTATTTGGTCTTGTTTTTGTTTTTTTGTTTTTGTAATTTTTGCACAGCTTTGAATGTTTCTTACAAGACAGAATCACAGCAGAGAAATGGTAAGAACAGGTTAATTACCTCAATATGTGGTGTGTCTCCCAGCTGAAGGCTGTTAAAAATGGCTGCATAATCACCATTCAGATTCATCAGATCCTCGTGGCTTCCCCTCTCGGTGATACAACCCTCTTTCATGAAGATCACTTCATCACAATCCACAAGATACTGAATACCAATGATAAGGAGTGGAAGACTTATCATGCAATGTGCCTAAATCTCATTTTAATATATATATATTTAAAAAATTATCATGCTCCTGGCATCACAGTACTGTGCTACTCCACTGACTGATTACCTACCACCTAGTGGTGCACATTTTTTTCTCTTCATCACAAAAGGGTCCCCCGATCTGCTGCCCTGCTCTTGCTCGAGTTTTAGAAACAATTTTCCTCTGTTCACACCTTTCCTGTTTTTATAAGCTGCAAAACTTTCTAAGCTAGAAAGACCCAACTGTCATAATATCTCTTCAAATGGAAGAACCTCTACTGTCCTCACAAGCCAGTCAGGTTTCGTTTCTTTTCCTAGCACAATCTTCACTTCCTTTGCAAAGATAACTGCTGTTATTCATATTCCTGCTATACTCTTTCTTTGTAGATTTAGGCCTCTCACAACCTTTGACTCATAAGAACATAAGAAGAGCCTTGCTGGAAGAGGCCACAGCCCATCCGGTCCAGCATTCTGTCTCACACGGCGGTTCACCATTCGCTTCAGGGTATTCCCCAGCAGATGTCTTCACCTGCTTATGATTCCCCGCAAATGGCATTGGGAGATATCCTGCCTCTCTCTCCAACCTGGAGGTTATCCTTAGGCACTTTTCCGCATGTACTTTGAGTAGCAAATCACATATTTTCCTTGTCCCCTCTACAGAAAGATAGGTAAACTGGACTAGGCGGTTTATCAAGAGCTCGGTGGTTTAGGTCTCTGGCTGCGGAGAAAGAGGTCAGGAGTTTGATTCTTCCACTGTGCCTCCTTGTCAGGGTCTAGACAGTGATTACAGGGTCCCTTTCATCCGAAGCAGCCAGAAATAATAATAATAATAATAATAATAATAATAATAATAATAATAATAATAATTATTATTATTATTATTATTATTTATTATTATTATTATTATTATTATTATTATTATTATTATTATTATTATTATTATTATTATTACATTAACAGGAGGACTAGTACCACTCATACTTATTTACCCCTTGCTCCATATACAAGGGTGGTGATGGGGGGGACTTTGATTGTACCTGTAGCTGATGTGTAATAAAGAGAACAGTCTTTGACTTCAGGTGCTTCCGTATTGCGCTGTTGAAGATGTGGTTTCCGACATGAGCATCCAAGGCACTGAGAGGGTCGTCAAGGATGTAAATATTCTTGTCGCTGTACAGTGCTCGAGCAAGACTGATCCTCTGGCGCTGACCCCCACTCAGGTTGGCGCCTCGCTCACCAATCTATATTGAATACGCTCGATTAAAACATGGGTTTTTGTACCACCGAAGGCAAAACCACAGGGCCTCGTTTAGTATCCATGTGTTCCCCGATTCCCCTCAAAACCTCAGAAAAAAATATTCTGAGCCTCACAACACGGACAGGGAGGGGGTATGTCATTTTTATTCAGCCCATTGTAAGTCCACTCAGTGAGCTTTATGAATAAGGAGGGTTTTAAAACAGGTTTCTCTCAGAACTGGGGGAATGATTTTTTTAATTAATAAGTAGGTCTAGTGTCTTACAGGGTGAGGCCTCCTCTTGCAGATTTGGGGAATACAATTTTGAAGGAGTAACATGTACAGTAACAAAACATTAACTGAAACGTTGAGTACCATTCCGTTTACAAGATGAGCAAGTGTCTATTTAAAAGCAATTATTACAATCAAAAAGATCTCAAGAGCCAATAAGCTAATGAGGGCCATTCCAGGAGAGATATTTTACGAAAGGTACCGTTCACCAACATATATAGGCAGATATTGGGTACATGGTCAGGGAGATAAACATGTACTGCGAATATTTTAAATGCAATATTTCAAGCGACATCTGTCCCTGAACTGTGATCAGCATGGAGCCTGATCATTACGCTTCTATAAACCCCACCATAATGAATTCTATCAGTAAAATGAGACCTCATGAACAACTGCACTGCTTCCTAGTTTGACTGAAGACTTAGGACACTATAATTTAAGGAAGTTTACCACGATACGGGAAAAGCTTCACCAGTTCTCAAACACACCTGCCCCTTTTATTTATTATTTATTTATTTTTATATTTATATACTGCCAGATTTTTCCCAAATGGGAACTCAAGGCGGTTAACAACTATAAAATATCACAATTCAAAATTCAAAGAAATAATAATCAGTTCCAGAGAATGTACACAAAAAGAATGAACAGCAAACAGCGGAACCCAAAGTTAAAAGGAAATACTAGCAAAAAATCAGAATGATAATACTAATAATAAAGCAAAATGGCAAAAAGAGAAATGGGCAGAAATAAAATTCATAATTCGGTCTACATATATAGTCTAAGAGTACTGAAACAATTCTCTCAAACAAGATTTCTACCTCTGTCAGATCTCCGTTAGGTAATATAGCCAAATCAGGTCTGAGACAGCAGTCATTTAGTACCGTGTTGTACCTGGAGGGAAAATTTAAAGGCAGTCAACAGCAGCAACATTTCCTGGTGTTAAATTCAATGGAACAACAAATTCTTTGTATTCTTCATCCATCCATGGGGAACACAACTTATGCAATTAAAACAAAATAAAATCAGAACACATATTGCATTCATGTGCCCCTTTTTAAAGGAAAGGAGTTTAGTTCCGGATAGGCCTGTGACTGCAGTAGATAAATTACAGCTAGTGCTTGCTTGAACTGCTTGCATAGCAGAAACGTCATAAGCACAACAAGGGACACCAATGAAGGTTATCTGAAAATGAGTTCTATAGCAAGTAGACGTACTTACTGCCACTTGGCATTTACTGGGATGGCTGATATAAATGTTGAGCCACGTTTGAGTAATGCATGCATGAATCTCTCTGAAACTAAGCAAAGCCTCCAGATCATGTGCTCATTTCCATTCCTACTGCTCCTCTGTGGAAGAAGGTGGTCTCTTTCCAATTTCAACTTTACTTTCCAAAATTCCATGTTTATTGAGACAAATCACTTTTATTGGGGGGGGGGAGAATGGGGGCAGGCTTTGCTTTAAAAAAAAAAAAAACAGACTCACAAAACAGTCCAAGAATCACTTAGCAGCGACCTAGGGTTTGTGTTCGTTTTAGCAATAAACCAGGAATCAAAGAAAGCAAAGTGAAATCCTGCTTAAAAGATCATGGAAGCCACCGGGGTAGAGGATTAGGGGAAAGGCACAGAGCCTTAAATCCTGGCTCTGTTAGAACAGCCAGAGTAAGATCAAAGGAAAAACTAGGTCGAATAAAAAAAACAAAATAAAAGGTCAGTCTTATTTATTTATTTTTGCATTTATGTACCGTTTCCCATTTCCCAAAGGGAACTCTGGGCGGTTCACACAAAAAGATTAAAAACATGACATCAATTGGAGAATATAAAAAGGTACTAGGCAAGAGGCATAAAGCTAGATAATGACGGGGGGGAAAAAAACCTTGGTACAAACCCTAGCAGTTGACAAAGGCATCCCTGAAGAGCCAGGTTTTAACGGCTTTTTTGAAGGATGCCAATGAGGGAGCCTGGCGTATCATGCTCGGTAATTTGTTCCAGAGCTCCAGGCCGGCCACCGAGAAGGCCCATTTATGAGTTGCTACCCTACGGGCCTCCCTAGGGGTGGCCACCCGGAGCGAGAGTGCCATGGAGGATCGGGTGGGTCGGGCCAGCTCTGATCGTAGGGACAGAACACCCCCCCCAAACTAATATTTTAATCCTTCTACCAGACACAGGTGAGCAACCCCAGTTGGGTGCAGAGCTGCTATATATGCATGCAGTGGCAGAATAGCCTGCATGAAGCAGGCTTACTTCCAACAAAATGTCTGTGAAGATTCTCAGTCATCCAGGTGAGCTTATCTGGAATTTCACTAATGAAGCTATTTGGATGAGCAGCAAAACGTTTCTATCTGTTAAGAAAAAGAAGTCCAGTAGCGATGACTCAACTTCCAGATTCCAGCAAAAAGGTGACCGATGGGGAAAAAAAATCTTTACAAACCTTTCTTCCTCAAACTCCTTCCCAAAGAGGATATTGTCCCTAAGTGTCGCATTTAGGATCCAGGCTTGCTGGGCCACATAGGCAAATGCCCCATCCACAGCTATGCTGCCCTCCAGCAGAGTCATCTGGAACAAAAAAAACATAAAACTCTGCAGTAAGAACCCTAACAATATACTCATGGCCATACAAAGGAATTCTAAAGCATCTGTAATGTGCCTTTGTTCGTTCTGGTCTATGATACAAGATGCTATGATTTTATTTACTGCTTTTAATATAACACTTGTTTAAATCCTTTGTTAAAATATCTGTATACTTATTTCAGTGTCTCCCGATCCAGAACAGTGAACCACAAGGGGGAAAACGCTAAAGAACACACACACACACACATACACACACACACACACACACACACACACACACACACACACACACACACACACGCGCACACACACACAGTCCTTTTAATTGTGTAAGCTGCCTTGGGTCCTTTTAAGAAGACAGGCAGGGTAAAAATATTTACAATCGATCAATCAGAGAAATTGTTAGTCTGGTGCATTAAGAACCCCCCCCCCCTGAGCCAGATGCACCCTTGCAGAGAAGTTGCCTTGTTTACCTCGCACTTGGAAGGCACAGCAGAAGCAATGATGATATAGAAGATGCCAAGTGATTCTCTCACCTGTCCTAAAATTGCTGAAACAAGTGAGGTCTTCCCACTCCCCACGCTGCCACAAATGCCAACAAGTTTCCCCTATATGAGAAAGAAAAACATGGTGTGGAATAAGGAATCGATCCTTCACACTAGGAAAAAAACACTACGTACACATGGTTGAAATGTTTTCCAAAAGCAAGCATATGGGAGGAAAACAATCAATGGACAGGATCAGCTTTTAGTTATATATCTATTTATTTATCTATTTCACCATCTAGCCCAGTGGTTCTCAACCTGTGGGTCCCCAGATATTCTTGGACTGCAACTCCCAGAAACCCATTAAGAACATAAGAACATAAGAAGAGCCCTGCTGGATCAGGCCAAAGGCCCATCTAGTCCATCTTCCTGTATCTCACAGCGGCTCCACCAGATGCGTTTGGGAGCGCATGAGACTAGATATCTGTCTCCTGATACCACTCCCCTGCATCTGGCCCTTGAAGTACCCCGGTATAAAGCCTGGAGACTACACATCTCCATCATGGTTTGTAACCTGTGATGGACTTTTCCTCCAGGAATCTGTCAATCCCCTTTTGAAGGCATCCAGGCCAGATGCCATCACCACATCCTGTGGCAGGGAGTTCCATAGACTTACAACGCGCTGGGTGAAAAAAAATATTTTCTTTTGTCAGTTCTTACTCTCCCAGCCCTCAATTTGAGTGTATGTCCCCTAGTTCTGGTATTTTGGGAGAGAGAGAAGAGCTTCCCTCTATCCACTTTACTCATACCCTGCATTATTTTGTATGTCTCAATCATATCCCCCCTCAAGCGCCTTTTTTCCAGACTAAAGAGGCCCAAATGTTTTAGCCTTTCTTCATAAGGGAGGTGCCCCAGCCCAGTAATCATTTTAGTCGCTCTCTTCTGCACCTTTTCCAGTTCCACTATGTCTTTCTTGAGATGCAGTGACCAGAATTGTACACAATACTCCAGGTGGGGCCTTACTATTGCTTTGTATAATGGCATTATAATGTTGGCTGTTTTATTTTCAATCCCCTTTTTGATAATCCCTAGCATGGAATTGGCCTTCTTCACGGCTGCCACACATTGGGGAGACACCTTCATGGAGCTGTCCACCAACACACCAAGATCTCTTTCCTGATCTGTCACGGATAACTCAGAGCCCATGAGTTAATAGATGAAGTTTGGATTTTTTGCCCCAATATGCATTACTTTACATTTGGTTACATTAAAATGCATTTGCCATTTCGCAGCCCATTCCCCCAGTTTGGAGAGATCCTTCTGGAGCTCTTCACAATCTTCTCTGGTTTTTACCACATGGAACAGTTTTGTGTCATCTGCAAACTTGGCCACCTCACTGTTTATCCCTGTCTCCAGTTCATGAACAGATTGAAAAGCACCGGTCCCAGGACAGAGCCCTGGGGCACACCGCTTTTCACTTCTCTCCATTGTGAAAATTTCCCATTGACACCTACTCTTTGTTTCCGGGATCTCAACCAGTTCTCGATCCATAAGAGGACCTGCACTCTTATCCCCTGACTGTGCAATTTTCTCAGCAGCCTTTGGTGAGGGACTGTGTCAAAAGCCTTTTGAAAATCCAGATAGACTATATCCACTGGTTCACCCAAATCCATGTGCCTGTTGACCTTTTCAAAAAATTCTAAAAGGTTTGTCAGACAAGATTTACCCTTACAGAAGCCATGCTGATTTTCTCTCAGCAAGGTTTGTTCTTTTATGTGTTTTAAGATTTTCTCTTGGATGAGGTTTTCCACCATCTTCCCTGGGACAGATGTAAGGCTAACTGGCCTGTAGTTTCCCGGGTCCCCCCTCCTTCCTTTTTTAAAAATTGGTGTGACATCTGCTATCCTCCAGTCCTCCGGCACTGTGGCCGTTTTAAGAGACAAGTTGCATATAACCGTTAAGAGATCTGCAATTTCATTTCTCAGTTCCCTAATAACCCTTGGGTGGATGCTATCTGGGCCCGGTGACTTGTTAATGCTCGATTTGTCAATTAGTCCTAAAACCTCTTCTCTTTTAACCTGTATTTGATTTAATTCTTTAGTCAAGAGGGGCGGCTCAAGCAGCGGAATCCGCTCAAGGTCCTCTGTCGTGAAGACAGACGCAAAGAAGTCATTCAATTTCTCTGCAATGTCCAAGTCCTCCTTAACCTCCCCTTTTCCTCCCTCACCATCCAGGGGGCCAACTGGTTCTCTGGCAGGTTTTCTACTTCTAACATATTTAAAGAAGCTTTTATTATTACTCTTTATATTGCTAGCCATGCGTTCCTCAAAATCTTTCTTTGCCTCCCTTATCATCTTCTTACATTTCTTTTCCCGGAGTTTGTGTTCCTTTTTATTTTCCTCATTTGGGGAGGATTTCCATTTACAGAAAGACCTCTCCTTGCCTCTCTAACTCCACTCGTTAACCATGCCGGTGTCCTCTTGGACTTATATGAGCTCTTCTTTCTTTGTGGTATGCACTTGTGCTGGGCCTCTATTACCGTTGTTTTAAACAGGCTCTATGCACTCTGAAGAGATTGGATTCTTCTAACCTTCCCCTTCAATTTCTCTCTAACTAGTTTCCTCATCTGAGGGAAGTTTGTCCTTCGAAAATCAAGGGTTTTTATGTCTGATTTGGTTGACACTCTTCCTCCGACATGCCTGGCAAAGGAGATTGCAGCATGGTCACTGTTCCCCAGTGGCTCAGTGACATTCACATCCCTGACCAGGTCCTGAGTATCACACAGTATTAGATCCAGAGTTGCCTGTTCTCGGGTGGGCTCCATGACAAGTTGCTCTAAGGCACAGTCATTCAGCAAGTCGAGAAACCCAGTTTCTCTTTCTTGCCCGGAGCTTGCATTGGCCCAGTCAATGTGGGGATAATTGAAGTCCCCCATGATTACTATCCTATCCCTCTTAGCCATCTCCATGATTTCTCTCCTCATTTCAAGGTCCCCCTCAAGTTTTTGATCTGGTGGACGATAGAATACTCCAACTATAACATCACTCCTTGGACCTGGTAGTTTAACCCACAGTGATTCTATGGTGGAGTCAGACCCTCTGTCAATCTCCATTCTGCTGGATTTTACCCCTTCTTTGACATAGATGGCCACTCCTCCTCCAACCCGCCCCTCTTTATCCCTTCTATAGAGTTTATAGCCTGGGATTGCTGTATCCCACTGGTTCTCCACATTCCACCAGGTTTCTGTTATGGCTATTATATCAATGTTATCCCTAGCTCCCAAATGTTCAAGTTCTCCCATCTTTGCTCGGAGGCTTCGAGCATTGGCGTAGAAGCACCTGTACAGTGGGTCCCGCAACAACAGCTGCTGCCTTGTTCTCCCCCCCCCACACACACACACACAGCTTTTATTTTCAGTACACAAACTGTCACATTCCATTATTCTCCCAGTGCTAATACCTGCTATGCTATCTGTATGTGATTCTCTACCCTCTCCAACCTCATTCCCCGAGGATGAGGTGTTCCGAACCGGATGCCACTCAGCTCCTGTTGGCTTTCCCCCAGTTATCAGTTTAAAAGCTGCTCTGCTGCCCTTTTGAGGTTGAGTGCCAGCAATCTGGTCCCATCATGATTCAAGTGCAACCCATCCCTCCTGAACAGGTTTGGCTTGTCCCAAAATGTTCTCCAGTTCCTGACAAATCTAAAGCCCTCCTCTCGACACAATCGCTTCATCCACGCATTGAGGCTTCTGAGTTCTGCCTGCCTGGTGGGTCCTGCACGAGGAACAGGTAGCACTTCTG
The DNA here is from genome assembly GCA_023846285.1 of Phrynocephalus versicolor. NCBI lineage: Eukaryota > Metazoa > Chordata > Lepidosauria > Squamata > Agamidae > Phrynocephalus > Phrynocephalus versicolor. Next base: position 62,403,089 of record JAHTLZ010000379.1, on the reverse strand, counting down.
AAAATGCTACCTTGGAAGCCCAGGACTTCAATCTTCTACCTAACAACCTGAATTTGGCTTCCAAGACTGACCGCTTGGCCTTCCCGACATCATTGGTACCAACGTGTACCATGACCACTGGCTCCTTCCCAGTTCTCTCTAACAAGCTATTCCAGCACAGCAAGTGGTGGAGGCTTCTGGGAGATGCAGTCCAGGAACATCTGGAGACCCACAGGCTGAGAACCAGTGATTCTAGCCTATAGCTCACTCCTTATTATTGTATTGTATATATATTGTAGGATATAAGCCTACAAAATAAATAAATAAATAAATTATTATATACAATACAATCCTTGTACAATGCTCCTTATAAAGCAATAAGGAGATGGGAGAAAATCACCCTACTGGGATTTCAAGGTAGACGTCAAAAGCAAACACTTTTTGCCTCTGACTAACCACTTGGATGCTGAGTTATCCATACCTTCTGCATCAAACTAGCTAAGTATACAGTTCAAAAGAAATGAAGCAGTCCCAAGGGAAACAGGGAAACCCTAGGCATGTTATTTGGAAATCTAGAGTCCCCTCACCTCAATGAGGCTGCCTCTCAGGGAAGACTGTTACTTAAGATATGAAAAGGAGACCCTTGAACCCTTCTCCTATTACACAACAAACAAATGAGTGCTCAGAATAATCACGTGTCCAGAAAAATCACTTATTTGTTATGGAACAGCTGTAGGCCACAGTTCGCCGGGAGCAAGCTTCTCACTCATTTCTTTCTAGAAGCTAAAGAGTTTTTACTTGCAGGTATACAGAAAACAAAATGGCGTCATAGACGTGTGACACATCCCCATTATTCTCCGCCACTCAAGAAAAGTACCGTAACCTCCCGCCTATCGCGGGGGTTAGGGACCCACCCAACCCACAATGCCTGAAAATCCGTGATATGCGGAAGTGGGGCGGGTGGGCGATCAGATCCCCCTGCCACCGCTGCCGGCGCATGCCAGTCCGAGAAGTCTTGGGGCGGTGCGTGCTGGTGGCAGCACGGGAATCTGATCTCCCGCTGTCCGGGGTGTCTCCATTGAAATGCATTGGCTCAATGCATTCCCATGGAGAAAATTTCTCCATTGAAATGCATTGGTTCAATGCATTTCAATGGAGATTGCAGGGCGGCGCCCAACGCCGCCACCCCCCCTGTGCTCCTCCGAGAAGCCTTGGGGCTGGGGGGGCGGCGCAGGGCAATGCGATGGCCCCCCGCCCCCCCCCGCTGCTCCGAGGCTTATCGAAGGGGCCCGGGGCAATGCAATGGCCCCCTGCGCGGCTCCGAGGCCTCTCGGAGGGACCCGGGGGGGGCGGCGCGGGATGACACAATGGCCCCCGGCGCAGCTCCGAGGCTTCTCGGAGGGACCGGGGGGTGGCGCAGGGCGATTCGCTGCCGCTGCCGCTGCCGCTGCCACCACCCCCCGCGCGGCGGTGAGGCTTCTGGGGGTCGGCGCAGGGCGATGCAATCGCTCCCCGCCGCCCATCCCCCCCACGGCCCAAGGTGCAGGTACTGCAATACAGTGGGACCGCAGTACCTGAGCGTCCTACTATTTTAGGAAACTTTTGAAACAAACAAAAAAAACCCTTTGCCTCCTCACCTTTTTAATGTCCAGATCAATGCTGTAAAGAGTCCTCTGGAGACGGATGTTCATCAGCTGCGCTTGCCTGCTCTCCTCCTCCTCAGGGCTTGGCGGGTCGTCACTGTCCACTAAGAGGTGGCCCTTCTGCTCTGCGAGCATCATCGCCTGCTGCCTCTCCTGCTGCTGCTGCCGCTTCTTTTTCTCTTTTCGGCCCTTGGCCATCTTGCCTTTTTTCATTTTAGGGCTCATCTTGGGTGAGCTGTGGACACTGGCATGGGAGGATTCCCAAGCCAAGGTGGCATTTTTCACTTCTATGGCTGTGTGAGGACTGGCTGGTTTTTTCTTTACCATATGAACCTCTTCCATTAGAAACAAACTCTGATAGAGGAGTTGTGAGAGAGGTGCAAAGATGAGACACCTGGTCAAGACTGAGGGAGGGACACAAGCCTACGGCACACTCACGCAGCAAAACACATCAGGCTAGTAGTACAGTGGAAGGAAGCTGAAGAGCAAAAGGTAGCTCATTAGTGAAAACTAACGCCAGGTCCATACAAGGGCCTGGTAATCCATGAATGTGGCGGTTCTGTGACAGAGAGACTGCTGCAGATACCAATTTGTTTACAGAATACTGATATATTCAATAGCGTCTGCCCTCCAATTTCGTCTATTTCAGTCTTTTGAGGAAGATACAGGACAAGATGAGAAAGCAGAGGAAACATCTGCTCATTAAAACAATCTCAAGGCTTAAAAGGCCCTAAGTATTCCTTAGAACATGCCCACAAGAACTTAAATTCCCAGCACCAAATTCAGTAGTCTAAGAATCTGACAATTTGGAGTCAACATATTGCTGTTAATAAACAGAGGCTCTATATCATGTTTACCACCACATTCATCTGTGCAAAAACATTGTCAGAAGGTTACACAGGGGGGAAAACATTTTTCAAACAGTTAAGCCTATTATTGCCAACAAAGAAACTCCTTCGCTTATCTTAACACAGACAGTTTTGGGAACTGCTGCAAAATATTGCTCAAATCAGCAGGCTGCAAGCCTCCAAATAACAAGGCAATGTGTCAAAATTCTTCACATTTTTTTCCATCTTCCACCCTAAGGGAAGACAAAGTAGAGGTGACAAGCTGCATGAGCAGCCTTTTAGGCTTCCTCTGATACTTACAAGCCCCCAGTGCTCTAAAAACAAAAGGACAAAAGCCATTCAAAGCAGCCACTTCCAACACCAGAAGTCCCTGAGGGTATAACTGGCCATTGTGGCCAAGCATGTGCCAACCTTGTTAGGAAGGGTCAAAACTGGAAGTGACCAGATGTCACATCTAATTTTAGGAGGTCCTCACTGGCCCCAACACAGTCGGAGGCAGAACATGGGCCTCAATGGACAATCTTGCCCACTCATGCTTCTGAGGGTGAATTTGACCATTTTGGGGAGCTAAAAAGGTAGGTGTGTAGTGGTACTGTCAAATGAGTTTGCTGATCTGTGAGATAATGAGTGGCTCAAATGGCCCAAAGTAGGGATTCTATAACTTAGGTGCTTTTTTTCCGCCATCACTATGTGCCTGTATTTTTAAAGTTTAGCTAGAGAGGTGCCATAAGGTTTTAACGCTTATTGTTTATTGTTACATTGCTGTGTCTGTCTAATTATTGTATTTTGTGTGGCTATTATAGCCATTGTAAACCGCTTAGAGTTCGCGAAGAAGATAAGCGGGGTATAAATGCAAATAAATAAATAAATAAATTCCCAGACTTTGATTCTACAAATGTTTCAGATTTCTAGCTACAACATGCCTGATTCAATTTCAGACTGGAGAAGGTGTAGCACAAGTCACAATTGAAGCACAAAACATCTGGAGTGCCGAAGGTTGAAAACCACTGATGGAATAACCTGGCTTGCCTATAAAATCCCTGCATGTTGAACTGGCAAGACCTTGTAGACCCAAAGGCAGCTGACTCTTTAAACGACATACCAAATAGCTTTTATCCACATGTAGTCCTAAGTACTGTAGATATCCGGGAGCAGAGTCAAGGCAACTGGACTTCTTTTCTTGTGGGATCGAAATGTTTCACGTCTTTTGGGTAGCAAAACGTTTCAGTCCCACAAGAAAAGAAGTCCAGCTGCCATGGCTCAACCCCTGGATGACATCACCTGGATGACTGAGACTCTCCATAGACCACTGGTGTCCAAACTTTGGCCCTCCAGATGTTTTGGAGCACAACTACCACAGTCCTTTGTCATTGGCAATACAGGCTTGGATTTCTTGGAGCTGTGGTCCAAAACTTCTGGAGGGCCGAAGTTTAGATACCCCTGCCATAGACATATTCCTACATAGGTAATGCTGATGACATCATATTCCTCCATACTGAACTTCAACTGGTCTAGGGCCTGTAGAAAGAGGACCATGTATACCAGGAAGCCCAACTAGGTAAGAACAGGTTGACTACATTGCTACATGCATTATCTTGCTGTCTGAGATATGACGTGATCAACCTGTCTATGGGCTAAGATGGTGGCCGCAGTCAGGGCCAATGGGAGCATTTCGCCGCTGACACCTAGCAGATGATGCCTGTCAAAGCCTCGGATGACGAAGCCAAGCAGCCTGCCCAGCTCTTCATCTGAATGACCTGTACAGCCTGGAATAGCCACAGAGATCATCAAGCCATAGGTGTTACATGCATCTGTCATGCAATGACCGATGTTCATGATTGGTAGGCTCACTCTTAAGAAGCTGATAGCCCTGTGCCCATTTCTACCTGGATGGCAATATTACAGAGCAATGGGAGTGAATGCATTTCAAGTGCAAGTTAGTCTAATATGGCCAAATGGGCACGCTGAGACCACACTCATTTCCAAGCCTCCGTACCCCAGGTAAGCAGAACAGGATGATGAACACTCACCTTAAATCTGTCAACTGCAACAGATGCTTCGGACAGGGACTTCACGGAAAATGGCGTAACTTTCAGAGCAAAGGTCATTGAATTGAATACTGTAACCACTGTAAAAGCCTGTAAAAGAAATTGAAAGCATAGTTTGTTTGCGTTTTTACACTGCAATGTCTAATATCATCCTCACATAGCAGCAAGGATCAAGAGATGCTCGGGAGCAGCTCCTAAAAAACCTTCTTCAGGTGAAAATCTCTGGATTGCATGTGCTACTGGGAACAGAGGGTGTGGATTGTGGACAGAGGAAAGAGAAGTAATGCTCTGAGTTTTGAAAAAGCTGGGGTGGGAAGTGAAACACACCATTAAGCTCTTCAACTGCTAACAGTATCAGAGGCAAAGAACTACATGATCCTGCGATATAGTGGGACCGCAGTACTTGAACCTCGAAATGGCGGGGGTTGACTGTATCTCCCTAATAGCAATAATTTGGGATTAACAATGAGTTTTAAAAGTGGACCACTGTGCTTTTCATAATATCCGTACACAACTGCGTGGTTTTGTTTCTGTTTCTTGTTTCTGTTTTGGAAGAACACAATAGATTCTTTCTTTATAGGGTCATTCCATGTGAAATCAACCAATACATGAAACACTGAGGTCATGGGTTTGGTGCATTTTTGGGACAAGAACCTTACCATGAGATATTTTTTGAAAATGTATAACTGCGGACCTCAGACAGGTGTCATTTTTACGATGAATAGCGCTTTCATTTGATATACAACATAATGCAATTGTACATTTTCAAAAAATTACACATTAAAATAAATATAGAATTTGGATACAGTGGTACCCCGACTTAAGTGCAGCTCGACTTAACAGCGGAAAACTGTTGGCGTTTTAACTGCCGCCTTACAATAGATATGGTCTGCTTGACTTACAATTTTTTCATTTCATTTTTTTTATTTCTTAACTTATTTTTTCAGTTGTTTAGATAGGTACCCTGACTTAAGAGTAAATCAAATTAAGAGCATGCATTCGGAACGGATTAAATTTGAAAGCTGAGGTATCACTGTATTTGGAAAAACAGTTTTTTTAATTTTCAAAAAACTCACACTTAAAGATATATATCTTGTAGCCTCTCTCTCTCTCTCTCTCTCTCTCTCTCTCTGCTATTTTTTAAATGCAATATCTCAGAAACGGGTGGACAAAAAAATCTGAATATTTTTTAAACATCTCATGGTAAGGTACAAATGTACCAAAAATGTACCAAATCCACAACATCGAGTTCCAAAATGGATTTTTCATTGGTTGATTTGACATGGAATGACCCTATAAGAATAAAACAGCAGGAAGTTCAACTGCTTACTGAATTAAATTTTTGCCAGGCAAGGTGAGTCTTAATCATATTTGATTTCAAACTTTATAGGCATGAATGAAATGCCACAGGCAGTAATAGTCTTAATAGTCTAATTTATTTTCAGATACTGCAGAGTAGAAACTTTAAGCTGGCTCCTTCTTGAAAACTGTATATTAAAACAACACGTTTCTGCCAGGGCTGCGGAGTTGGAGTCGGAGTCAGAGTCGAGGAGTTGGAGTCGGAGGAAATTTTGGGTACCTGGAGTCGGAGTCGGAGTCGGCAAACAATGCACTGACTCCGACTCCGATTCCTACTAAATTTAGATTGGATTGAAATTTTTAAAAAAGGAAGTTTAAATGTCCCAATTCACAAAAAGTTATAATTAATGACTTCTCTAGTGTAAGAATAAAGACCAATGCATGCAGTGCCTCACGTAACCACAAAATGAACACGTTAAGTGACCGTGAAGAAGCATGCTTTTCATGTGCTTCACTATATGGCATGCCACGCACAATGAGGAGCGGCAATACTTATACTTTCCATAGTGTTGTGTTCTGCTGTTACGCAGCACCCATGGGTAACCTAGCCTCTCACTGATAAGGGATTAAGTGTAAATATTTACTTTATATAAATAAGTAAATAGTAAATAAATTTGCATATTAATACAGAGGAGTCGGAGTCGGGGAGTCAGAGTCGGAAGTACAAAAAAACTTAGGAGTCGGAGTCGGAACATTTATCTGCCAACTCCACAGCCCTGGTTTCTGCAAGGAGTTTGCATAGGGAGGACAGCATTTTGTTTTCGCTCCTACCCGTCATAATCTGAGAAGTAAAAGTTCTCAGTGTACCTGCTATGGCTTACCATAGCAGATTTTTTTTGTTTCACATTATGAAATGTGAACATCTAAATCAGACCACTGTAAGAATGGGGGAGGGGTATCCCCACATGTGACGTTGACAGTGCCTGCTTCCACGAGGCATTACCTGGGCTGCTGTGAGGTCATAGCCAAGGACCATGTGGACAGAGAAGGTCACCACACTAGCAATAACCACCACGATGGGAGCCACTCCTACAGTGATACTCTGGAAATAGCCGGCACGCTCCAAGATCTTCCGTTCTTCTTCTCTAATGTCTGCAAGGAAAGAGTGCAACTCCTAGGTGTCTGTGAAGATTCTCAGTCATCCAGGTGAGTTTATCTGGAAGTTGAGTCATGGCTACTGGACTTCTTTTTTGAGAGATAGAAACGTTTCGCTGTTCATCCAAACAGCTTCATCGATGAACAGCGAAACGTTTCTATCTCCTAGGTTTCCAATTTTGAGAAGCATGTTCATGAAAATCACTAATTTAATTACAGACCAGAAACCTCTTAGGGGAAAAAAAAGCACATGTGGAACTGTAACGGCAAATGTGATCTTGTTACCTTTGCCATCCTGTCCTTCACAACTGGTTGTGAAACTGGACAAACCAAGAGCCCAGCAAAGAGGGGAGTCCGCTTGCATAATTACTGGGCATGTTTTCCAAACTAGAATCTGGACCTCAGACTCACTATTTACAGTGCTACTTATACATTCAGAAACCAAACTACAGAGAAGAAAAAATATAACTACCTAAAATGTTATAATGTACATCAAAGACAAGGAAAATAGCTGTATTTGTAATTAAAATTTATTATTAAGTAGATCATGTTAATATTAGTTCTCCCAGGTAAGAAAGTTATGACAGGTGTCTTTTACATTAGAAGCAGTCACATTATGTGCAATAAAATAAGTCAGACATGTTCTTCGTTTCATATTGGGCATTAGACAACGTGGAATACTAACTGAACTAATATTGTCTGATGCTGGAAGGGAGTAATAAAGAAAACTGACACTTACTCTGAACATTCTGAGAAAAGGCTTTGACCCAAGCATACATTTTAATGAACTTAATATAGTTAAGAACTTCATTCATTTTCTGCACACGCTCATCAGTTGCAGCTACACACTTCCGCCTGAAATAGGCTGTGAGGCGGGATGCAAACATCTGAAACAAAATGAGACAGCATAAAGGAGAAGAGCTACCACAGGACCGTCTTATTCAACAAAGACAGAGAAAAACAAAACTCCTCGTCTTTTCCAACATATCTTCTGAGTTCGAAAACGTGTAAAAATTACTCTAACACTGCAAGCTAGTATACAATTTATCCAATGCAAAGCCACTCCATTGGCCAGTCTGCTATTTGGGCCTTACTCAATCTCCAGATCTACCAGAAATGGTAGGCCAAGAAGTTGCAGTGTCATTACTTTGTGCACAATTCACTGCTTCTCTACAAGTGGAACACTTGGCCTTTGCACTACTGTTCTCAGTGCAAGCAATTTGAGATCATTTTAAATGCATCAACCATATTCCCCAACCTATAAAAATATTAGGTATTAGTTATTAGCTTACGCTGTTTGAAAGGACAACATTCCTTCTAATTCTTTAGAGGAACGGAAGCATTCATTTGTAGTGCTTTTACACAAACGGTTGTCTACTCACCATGGCTGGGTAGAAAAGGACAAACACAGCTGATCCCAGGAAGCCGGTTGGTCCCAGTATAACAACACTGTAAACCATTCCCAGGATAGCAACGAGAGGACCTCCAGCCAACAAGCTACCCACAGCTGCAGCTTCAAACATTCTCTGCCCATCATTAGAACACACGTTGATGAGCTGCAATAGATAAAAGACGTGTGAAAGATCTCTAGGGTCAAGAGTAGAGATGGATAGGAATTGATTTGGCCCAGTCTGGCAAATTCTGTCTGCATGGCACCACAAATGCCAGGTGCTCCCTCCACCGACCTCCTGGTCAGCTGCCCTATTCACAATTCAGAATGTCGTGGCTGTATCCTCCTTCTCCAGTGGTGCTCCAGTCTAGGCGGGCGTTGGGCTGCCCTTCCACGCCTCCTACAGCGGTTGACCACTCAGAGGAAGAGGTGGGACAGGGGTCATCACTGTGCAGTTGTTGAATGACCGGCTGCCAGAGGAGGTGTGGGGAAGGGAAGCCCAAGCTCCCATTGGGATTGAGCAGCTGTGAGTGAAGGAGGCCAACGCCATGCTAGGGGTCATCGATAAGGGAATTGAAAATAAAACAGCCAACATTATAATGTCATTGTACAAAAGGGTAGTTAGGCCACACCAAGAGTATTGTCTACAATTCCGGTCACCACATCTCAAGAAAGACATAGTGGAACTGGAAAAGGTGCAGAAGAGAGCAACTAAAATGATTACTGGGTGGGGGCACCTCCCTTATGAGGAAAGGCTAAAACACTTGGGCCTCTTTAGTCTGGAAAAAGGTGCCTGGGGGAGGATATGATTGAAACGTACAAAATAATCCATGGCATGAGTAAAGTGGATAGAGGGACATTCTTCTCCCTCTCACAAAATACCAGAACTAGGGGACATCCACTCAAATTGGGGGTTGGGAGAGTGAGAACAGACAAAAGAAAATACTTCTTTACCCAGCGTGTTGTTAGCGTGTGGAACTCCCTGCCACAGGATGTGGTGATGGCATCTGGCTTGGATGCCTTCAAAAGGGGATTGGACAGATTCCTGGAGGAAAGGTCCATCACAGGTTGCAAGCCATGATGGGGATGTGTTTAAAACCAGGGTACTTCAAGGATTTAAAACCAGGTTTAAAACCATGGCACTTCAAGGGTCAGATACAGGGGGCTAGTATTAGGAGACAGATCTAGTCTCGTGCACTCCCAGGGGCATCTGGTGGGGCCACTGTGAGATACAGGAACCTGGACTAGATGGGCCTTTGGCCTGATCCAGCATGGCTCTTCTTATGTTCTTAGAACCGGATGCAGTTCAGCTTACCTCTCCCATAGATTTCTCCTTGATATTCTTCAGCTTCAGTATCTTCTTGAAAGCCATGGTAAGGATAGCACCACGCAATCTGACCCCAGTGCGGTAATTTAATGCCCAGGTTAACGCCAAGGACCAGGAACGCACAATTTCCGTCATGAAGAGACCAAAGACCAACAAGAGGCTGTACTGTAGGTTGGGCTCTGTTTGCTGTGTGTATTCAAGAAGGTGTTTCACAACAAAAGCCTACAGGAAGAAATGCAAGCCTGCATCAACACCCCAACATGCCAGAGAACCATTCAATCGTTTCATGTTAAGTTAGAAATAGGGAGCTCCTTTACTTCCAGTAAAGAATTTGTCTTCTTATTAATGGGATGTCTTTAAACAAACAGGATCTGCAGCTGTTATAGAACATCAGCTTAAATCAAGCACTAACTCAAATCAAAGGTAGGGAATTAATTTGGATCTTCCCAATTTGGTATATCAAACTGCTGCTCCTTCACATTGTCTAACTTAACATAAATCTGACAGTCAGCTGAAGCAATCCATCATCATCATCATCATATATTTTACAAAAAAAAACCTGTACTTGTGCAAAAACTGACCGTATTAAAAAGATTTATTCCTATACATGACATTAAAGACCTTTTTATTCTTTGTTTCAAACGTGCTTATTTGATAAAAAGGAACAAATGTACCTACAGTTGAACTGGGGAAGAGTGTGAGAAGGACATTTTGCAAAACATTCCTGAAAATAAACATCAGCAGTTTAATAGTAAAGAAAAAGACAAGCAGCAGTAAAAAAGGGAAACAAAGAAAAAAGCAAAGAAAAAATGGGGGGGGGAGAGAGGTGGTACCACCAATTTAAAAAAACAGAAGAAAACCCCTTCACCCTTACCTCCCTAACCCCCAACACCACCCCCAAAAGACAAAAACAATTTTACCTCAGAAATCACATTTGAAACACCACCTGCAGAAAGAGAAAAACAGCTCCAAACCCACAAACCCCTCATCACGTGTCATGTCAAAATGCACAGAACAGTATTTCAACTGGCATTCATCAGCAATATTAAATACTAATAAATAGAAAGTAGTATCTTTTTTTATTTTAAAAGGAAAGCACCACCATGGCAGAATAAATAACATCTCACAAACACTTACAAAAAAAAGAAAAAGAAAGAAAAGTACTGTATTGTGGAACACATACAATCTATATGTGCAAGGAAAAGTTATACAAGGCCTGAGTCCAACGTACAATCTGGCTTCCAACACAAAATCAAGTTAAACTTCACATACACACAAAAAAGTAAATGATACAGGAAAAGGCAGGACCAATATTCGTTCACAACGTCCAAGAAGGTGCGATATTTGCATGGCTAATCAGGAAGACTTCAAAGAATGGGGGTGGGTGGGTGTTTTTTCTCACATTTGGCTTAAGAGAGCTTTGCTACATAAGGCTTTTCAGCAGGGGCTTCTTCCAACATCGAAACCTATAGATCCTGATGCTTTTTAAGGTTCTTTAATCAGAGCTCAGAAGCAGCTTTGCCCACCACAAAATTTTGAAACCAAGGACGAGCTTGGGAAGGTTTTCAGAGTCCATGGGAAGTCCCCTTGACTAAAAACAGGAAATCAGAGTTCTGTGCAACACAAGAACGGATGGAAAACAAAAGCACACGGCTTCAAGCAAAGGTAGTAGCTGCTTAAGCCCAGCCTCAAGTGGAGAGATTAAAAATGAAGGAAGAACAAACGTGTAGATCCTGAAATGGTGAATTCGGAATGCCACATTTGAGACCTGAGCTGCATAGCATTTCTCCCATGAGTTTTCACAGACATATGTTATGAGCCAGATGTCCATCGTGTTCCCAAAGTGATCATTAAAAAAAAGAGAGATAATAAAACCTTATACAGCTTCCTGACCAAAGAACAACAGCTCATGTTCCAACATCACGCTGTACCAGCTTTCCCCCTCCACTGGGTTTCTTTTAAATTTTTGGTAGTTGTGGCGTTAGCATTTGCTGTTACTTAACAAGACGTTTGGGTTCTTTTCTACCATCCAATCCAACAAAGGCAACTGAGTGACTGAAAGGATCAATAATCCTTCCATGTTTTCCATTCACGAGCTAACCTGCTGATAAGAGCTACCAGTGTTTTCTCATACACACCACAGTAAAGAAGGAAAAGTCTCCAGGATACAAATGCAACACCAGCTGGAATTCTCTTCTCTCCTAATAATTTAAAGCAAAATGTCTGGGCACACAAAAATTGTGATACCCCTAAAGAAAAAAAAATGTTGCTCAATCTTTTTTTCCTTTTCTTCCCTCCATTTGAGAGCCTTGAAGAAAGTAGTTTAAGAAATGATAAAAAAGACAGCATTTGCAATCTTAACACATTATTTTTTATTAAAGCCAGAAGAAAACACCAGATATAACATTTAATTTTCTACAAAAGAACACACGATAGTTACCAAAACTAGGAGAAGCATGAGACAATACTCATTGGACTATCATGGTAGTAGACATCCTTAGCTCCCTGGCTGTCTTAAGCATTCCCATTGAATAAATGTCACCTTACCTTTCATCTTGGAGTAGGATTCTGCTCAGCTTGACTGTCTCATTCTGATCGCAGAATACAGCCATCCTGGAAATTCTAAAGAACAGCTTCTGTCATTGGTTCCACTACAGAGAAAGATTCCCCCAAAGCCACATCCAGTGTTTTACAGCACAAAGCAAGCTGTCACTGGAGCGGCCCTGGAAGAGTGGGGAGGCTCACCTCAGAGGTCTTTTCCCCCATCCAAACCCCACTGCCCACAGCCCGCAATACCCTCTCCAGAAACTACACGGAAAACTCATATTGCAATTTCCTGCAATCATCATGCTTACTAGTCTTCCAACAAAAGCCACTTCTGAGCTGGCGGATGTGACTCCGTTTGGTGGAGGTGACCAGATTTGAGAACCTTGCCAGGACGAAGCAAGAATTCTTTGCTACAGATTGAACATGAAATGTTTAGCAGTCATCTCAATAGAAAGTAATCACACTTTTCTTTCTGAATCCTAAAGGATATTAGAAAAATGTAATCTGTCTCAACTCTATGAAGGGGCAAATGGGAATTTGAAAACAATGCCAGAAATAAATTTCAGAAAAGATCTCCCTTCAAAAGCTACTACAAGTCTGGATAGACAAGGCATTTACAAATAGGGACAACCCAACTTTTGGTCAGAATTCCCACCAGGAATTTCAACAAACCCCTTTCCCACCAGCACTCTACACTAAAGGAGCATAAGATGTGAATGGCATTTGGCAGAAGTGTTTCAAATGTATTCATTGGTACAAAAAGTCAAAATATTTTCCCCTCAGCTCCCATTTCTACATGAAAAGGGGGGGGGGGCTTGGATTTTTTTTATTAAAAAAAACAAGAAACACACTAATGTTTCAAGAAAGACTGCAATTAAGTTTCAAAGTAAAAAAGGAACAGGCTGATAAAAACTGCTTTTCCTTCAGGTGATGAAAGCCAAGAAATTTTTTTTAAAAAAAGCAATCTCTTGGCAAGCAACAATTACTGGACAGCGAAGGATATAGATGGGTTGAACATCCCAATCTCAACTGTGTTCCTTCCTGATTTGTAATTTCGATCTGCTTGCAATTGAGGCAGGCTAAAGAGATATTAGACTTAGCTGCCCACTCTCTTCTAGAGGTTAGGAGCACCCACAGGGCCCTGTAGTGAAACAATGACAGAAGCTTTTCTTGGGGGAAGCTGGTTCTGTTAAAACCTCATCTTACTGGCAATTAAAAGCACATCCAGTAACACCTCTTACAAATGTTCTAATGTTCATCACAAGATATTAACAATAACAAACAAAAACTATTTAGTCCCTTCTTAGCAAGGAAACGAAGAAAACATTTGCAGTTTAAGGAAATGGGTAGGGTAGGGCATTTAAGGGGAGAGAGGGAGACAAAAGACAAGACTTTTTTTTTTAACATTAACCTCAGCTGTACTTACCCAAGTACTGAATCATCCCGCTTAACAGCGCATTGAAATGTGCACTACAAGCAATAACACTGCTGCTACTCCTCAAGGGAAATTTGCAGAGAATAGATTTAGTCAAGATGTCAAAGGGAAAAAAAAAACACCTTGCACCGCGTGTGCAACAAACAGGTGACAAGAAAATGGCCTGAATGGCAAGTCCAACATGCTGCACTCTCTCATTACCAACTAGCAGCAGCAGCAGCAACAATTTTCTGGAGATCTGTTCAACCAAGCCAGACGCTAGTTCTGCAGAATCTTCTACGCCCTGCTCTCTGGGAATGCTACAACCTGTCTGGCAGCACTCCGTCCCATTCCTTGCAGAGAACACCCAAAGAAAGCGGCCTACAAAGAACTACGTGGTGGATAGGTTTGCTGGTCTCTTCCCCTGAAAATGTCATCCCTTTCTCCTAACAAGGCACCCGGTGGCAAGCAACTGAACACATCACAAACAAGAGAACAATCTGAAAAACCTTCAAGACTCCCCTGGCAATCTGAAAAGGCTATTTCTTCTCTGTCAACTGAAAGGCAGCATTCTAACTAATCAGAATGTTTAGGAAGTCCTCTGTAACGGAATTGAACAAATTAGCACGGGCAATGGGATCAAGCCCATTCTGGATGGCAAAGGATGGATAGTACTTACTGGTCCACTGAAGCCAGCGAGTTGTGTGACCATCAAGCACACTATGGAAATGATGACTCGGGTGCGACAGAACGCCCACACCACCTTTCGGAGAGAGGCGCCCTCAGGCCCACTGTCTTGCAGCTCTTGATGCCACAACCTTTCTAACCTGCAGGATTGAAATCACAAATCTAACCATCTCTCTTTCAAGCAAGATCGATAAAACTTGTCTCTAAGAATAACAATTCAATTCTTTCTATGAAAACAAAAAAGATTGATTTAAAAAAATCATAAATATTAGGTGCAGTTACAGAAATAACTAGGTTAATACTAAATAAAAAGTGATTTAGCCCTGTAAGTAATTTCTAAATAGAATCGAGAAAGGATGGGTGATACCTGTATTAGACTACTAAAATCTCAAAGACAGAAGCTAACTTTATTCTTATTCTTATTCTTATAGTAAACCCCCCCCATCACGGGGGTTAGGGACCCGAACCGACCCGCGATAATTGAAAATCTGCAATATGTGGATGCTGGGTCTGGTCAGGCCTGGGGGGGGGGGCTCTCTGGGGGCTCTTGTACTCACCCCAGGCCTGGCGCTGCTCCGAACAGCCTTCAAGGGGTGTACCGGGCCCTCGGATGCCCCAAAAGTGCTTTCTAGTGATCCGGAGGTCACTTCTGGTTTACCCTAAGTCACTTCCCATTTGCGGGGAAGTACTTTTGGGGCCTCCGATGGGCCTGGGAAGGCCTTTCCTCCTTACCCCAGGAGGCCTTTTTTTCATATATTGCGGACCCGCGATATACTGGGACCGTAGTATATGACCACGAAAGAGTGGGGGACAACTGTATTATTATTATTATTAATTTTACCCCATCTTTCTCCTTGGAAAAGGACCCAAGGTAGATGACAATAAGCTGTTCTAAAATGGGGGCTACAGATCATCAGATCAGCAGTGGCCGATTGAGAGCGTGGAATAAAATGCCTGCTCTCAACTTCTTAGGCAAGAACTACCAGTGGAAAAACTCGAATGAAACTCAGCCAATTAAATTGTTTTGACTTACGTCATTCCACCTAGCTATTAATACTACCTTCTGCATCACACAATTCCACCTTAAACAAAATATAATCAGGTGTGGGACCCCCCCTACATGGCTGACTGCCCGCTCTATCCATGCTTCCCGGGCTGTACACTTGAGGTTGCCAATCTCTAAAGAAGCCTGGAAGGAAAGAACTACAACCCAGACTTTTCCTGCGGTTGTGCCTCAAATGTGGACTGACCTTCCATAGGAGATCCATCTGATCCTTTCCTTGGGAGCATTCAAGACATCTTTGAAAACTTTTCCACTCCGTCAGGCTTTCAAGCCCTTCCATCTAATAGCCACGGATTAAGCACATTTGACTCCTGTCACCATTGCCTATGCTTAATGCTTCTTAATTCTGAATTTTAATTGTTGCTTAATTTAACTTACTGTAGTTGATTTCTGATTTTTTTTTTGTTCTGTTGATTATTTTATTTTGTAATGTTGTTACAGCAATTTGCTAACCTGTGTTTTATGATTATTGATTGTTTTTAGTTTTCTGTTATAACCCCCCCCCCGTGTGGCCCCAGGCCAGATGGCACAGCATAAAAGTGTAATAAACAGCCGCCGCCACCACCACCACCACTACAGAAAAGGATAGATGAAGCAGAATCTCCAATAGTGGAGCCTTTAAGGATTAAAAAAAAACTAGAAAGTTTTCCAATTCATTTATGAAAGCAAGAAGGAAGAAAAGTAATATACACATGAGAGAGCAACAGAGAAGAACTTAGAAAGGCCACGCTCTCACATAACACTTCACAACAGGCTCTCCTAAGCACTGGCTATCTGGAATGGGAACCACTGTGAGACAATATAGGAGACTTTTTCCTTTTACAAAAGCAAGCCATAACCATCACCCTGGAATTTGCAACCTACACTCCTGAACTGTATCTGCGCCCTGCATCTTGGGACTTCTTTTGATGTTGTACAGACATCTGCCAGGACCGCACTGCCCACAATATATGGGTGCACAGCCCGATGAAAAGTAGCACAGGTCAAAAGCTGGCCAGTTGGCGACCTAATAAGGTATCACTTGCCCCTGCTTATGTGTTGTGTAAGGACCACACCAGTTTATTTCCATTTTCTTACCTTCTACAGTTAACTTCTGAAGACTCGTGAATAGACAAGGACCAGACATCTTCTGTCTCGAGTTCTCCTTTTTTGTAGGCTGTTCGTGCCAAAGGAGTGAGCCAAGAAAAGGTCATATAGGAGAACAGTCCAGCATTATCAAGTGGATGTGGATGCCTATAAATAGCAGAGAGAAGAGATTAAACACAAGTGAGGAATTGGGGGGGGGGGGGGAGAATGACACCTGACAGTATCATAAAGCAAAATTAATTTTAGTAGCTTAGATTTTGTATGCCACTCCTCTTAGCGAACACACATTTTGAGGAAAAGCTGCATTTTTTTCAACAAGCATGCATCTATTCACTCTCATTGCATCTATAGCTGATTAACACAAAGTCTTACTTGGAAGTCACCCGGAAGGGTTTCATCAAGTTCCAGCCATGGCGATATTTCCCTTTGCGATGGCTTTCATCCAACTCTTTCAAGTGAAAACTTGACAAGCCCTCTAATGAAAGGCCTTCTGCCCGAGCAGCTGTTTCCAGTGCATCTTGGCATTCTACCTGCTGGGTAGAAAACACAAGCAAATTTGGACTTAGAAGCTATAGTTTCAGTCTAAGTTGTGTTGTAGGATTGGCAGTCACTGGTGGTAAAATTGCTCTAAGTTCCTGCAAGCTCAGGAGTAGGAGAAAATGAACAAAGAAAAGGGACCTTTTTGTGGAGAGGTTTGAGAAGAAGCTCAGGGGTACATCACCTGTACCTACAAAGAATAAGACATGAGAGAATTGCTGCAGTTACCTGCAACCCCTGTTCCATGTTTGTTTTCCTGCCTAAATATGTCAGTTGCCCTGCCAGAAGAGAAAGTCCAACAGCCTAAGGGGCTTGCCTATCTTCAATAGAATAGAGTAATAGACTATGACACTTTATTGTCATTGTACAAGTACAACAAAATTAAAAGTGCCATCCAGTCTGCACATTACTCACCGCCAATATAACACATTCCAAAACATGAGCCTACTATTAAAAACAAACATCCATATACTGTAATAACTCGGATAACTTTAATTCGTTCTCCGAGGTTAGTCATCTGAAACACGTCGTTATCCGAAATGCGGCTTCCCATAGGAATGAATGGGAAATCGATTAATCCGTTCTGGAGCCTAGGAAAAAGGCACAGACACCCGTTTTTTTTTGCTCAAAACTCTTTATAAAGTGCACTTCAACGGTACAGATGCAATGCCACCCGGGATAACTCTTTTTTACTGATGCATGCTGGAAATTCGTTATCGGAGGCAGTCCATAGGGAAAATTCGTTATCCGAGGCAGCCCATAGGAAAATTCGTTATCTGAGGCAGCCCATAGAGAAAATTCATTATCCGAGGCAGACCTTACCTAGAAATTGCGATTTGTTATCCAAGGCAGCCCATAGAAAATTCATTATCAGAGGCAGTCCTATACCCAGAAATTTGCAGTCGTTATATGAAAAATTCGTTATCCGGGGCAGTCGCTATCCGAGGTACCACTGTACATACTCCTACATTTTCTCACCCAGCATCACTTGCACCCATTGTAAAACTCTAAGACATAAAACCAAACACACATACACACAACCCTACAACACACACAACCCTACGCTCTCTCACCTAACAGCATTCATACTCAATGCATAAAAACTACAAATTAAAAAAACAAAACATATGCACACACGCACACACACACTTCAGCTCACTGAAGAGGACAAAGTATTTTGGGAGATAGCAAATTTCTTCATGGGACCACAGACCTGAAAGGCCTGTGAGAGAAAAGGAATGCCCAAAGTAGGAGGAAAGCATCTGGAAGAATGGGAGACAGAGATGGAAGACTATCTGAAACCACATCTTTGGAGCTCTAGGAGCAGACCCAAGGCCTTTCTAAGGACAACGATGCTACTGGAACCGGAACAGAGAGAGCATGGAGGTGGCGAGCCAAGGTTCTATGGGGAGGGGGAGGATCCCTAGCTGTCACTTCCCAAAGGATGGGGAAATATGTAGTGGTAATAGGCGATTTCCTGCAGAAAGGAACAGGGGCAGAGGAGTACATTTGTTGGGATGCAAGAATTAAAGAGATAATGAAGAACTTGCTAACACTCATGATGTCCACTGACCATCATCCATTCCGTCTGATCTATATGTGAGAATAAAAGGTACTGTTCAGCATAGCCTTCAGTATGACAATATGTGTGGCAGGACCCGGCTGAACATGTGATTATGTAATCACTCCTTGCTCTTGAAGGCTATGGTCCAGAAACAGAGAGCTGCATATGGAAAGGCAGCAAAAAAATTATGTTACCAAGTAAAGAGCCGGCTTCTTGAACTGGGGGTGGGGGTGGGGGTGTCTGTGGTTCCAGGTACTTTTGCGTAAACGATGGGTGCACTGCGGTTGGCAAAATGGGTTCATTGGAAGTCTTACAAGCCTGATTAGGAGGTGGCTTTGCTGAATCCTGCCAGGAGGTGAGACAGTGAACGAAGAAGGATCTCAAGCACTGGAGAGAACCGTGTGCATGATGCACACAAAACTTTTTTTAAATAATAATTTATTGTCATTGTGTGTATATACACAGTATACACATACAACGAAATTCAGACACCCAGAGACCAGATTCAACACACACACACACAAATCTCCAAACACTCTCACACACATTAAAAAACAAAAAACAAAAAACCCTTCAACACACACACATAAAAATCCTTGAACACTCCCCCACCCACCCACCCACCCTTAAAAACACAAGCATCTACACAACAGGCTAGGTAATCCTGTCCAAGTGCTCACTACTGGTGGTTCTTGAGTTCATTATTAAGTGCAATTATAGCTCTGGGATAAAAACTGTTCAGAAGACGTGTGGTCCGAGTTTTAATTGTTCTGTATCTTCTGCCAGAAGGCAACAGTTCAAAGAAATTGTGAGCAGGATGCGTAGAGTCCCTCAGAATGTTGTGTGACTTCCTCAAACAGCGAGATGTGAAGATGTCATCCAGGGTTGGCAGCTGGAGCCTGGTAACATTCTGGGCAATTTTAATTATTCTCTGTAGAGCTTTTTTGTCCGCTACAGAGCTGCTCCCATACCATGATAGCATGCCATAAGTTAGGACACTCTCAATGGTGCTGTGATAGTAAGACAGAAGTAGATGCTGAGATAAATTCATCTTCCTGAGCATTCTCAGGAAATACAGCCTCTTCTGTGCCTTCTTCACAGGACAGCATGGTCATCATTCCCTCTTCTACAACAAGAAAGCCACACACTGTCTCTTGGCGAAGGACAAATGTTGGGTTGACTCCTCCTCCTCCTCTTCCTTTGACAGGCTATTTGGTGACTGTCAAGAAGTGTGCTATCTTGCTATAGCAATGTTATACAGGATCCCTATAAGCACCAGTTATATCCTAGTCCAGGCCTGCCCAACAGGTAGACCGGGGGCTACCAGTAGCCCGTGAAGGGTTCAAAAGTAGCCCGGCAGCCATCAATAAAAAGGATGAGGGGATATGTTCTCCACCTCTACCTCCCACAACCCAAGGATCACCACTGCCCCAGCAAAGCTCTGGGTCTGCCAGCCCACTGTCTCAGCCGAGCGGGGCAGTTCAAGGGCCATGGCAGAGCCCCTTGCTCTCCCTACTGGCCAGATGATCGGTGCGCCACTGTCTTGCGTGACCAATTGAGTTGTTGGTGCAGAGCGGAGGAAGGGGAGTGGAGGGGACAGAGAGGGGTGGGGTCATGGGTGTGCCCACCTCCTCTACGTGGTGACGTCCCCCTCTTCTCCCCCTTCCTTCCTTCCTTCCTTCCTTCCATCCTACTCCTACTCCTCCCACTCATGCAGCTGCCTCACAGAGACTGTAACCTGCTGCTCCTCCTGCTCCCCTTCTGAGCCATTCTCTCCTCCTTGCGCCGCTGAGGCGATGTGATTGCCCCACTGCTGGCTTGGCCCATCTCAGCTGCACAGCGAACATGGCCTGGGCAAGTGGAAGGGGCGATCTGCACAAGCATGCACACGCCTTCCTTGCACCCATCCACACTGGCTAGAGCAAGTGTAAGGGAAGTGTGTGCATGGTCATTCTTACCATAGGAATGCACTGAAATATGTTCCCTCCAGAAAGGATTACCGTATATACTCGAGTATAAGTTGACCCGAGTATAAGTCGAGGCCCCTAATTTAACCCCCCAAAACTGGGGAAACCTATTGACTCGAGTATAAGCCTAGGGTGGGAAATGCAGCAGGGGCTGGCAGCTCCTCCTTTGTAAGCTGGGGGAGTGGTGTGTGATGTTTAAAATGACTTTTAGCCACTGACCCAAGCACTTGCCAGGCCCTGCTGCATTTCCCACCCTAGACTTCCCTGTGATGCAGAGGGGGGTCATGAGAAGCGACACACAATGTTTAAAATTACTTTTAACCATCGACCCAAGCACTTGCCTCAGTGGCTAAAAGTATTGACCCGCATATAAGCCGAGGGCCCCTTTTTTCAGCCCAAAATTAGGGCTGAAAAACTAGGCTTATATTCGAGTATATACAGTAATTGATTTTCAATGTTTTCCTGTGGGAAACCGCTGCTCTACTTACAATTTTTTTTACTTATGAGCATATGCTCTGAACAGATAAAATTCATAAGTAGATGTTTTAGTGTACTAGCCCTCAGGCACTTTCGTCCGGAAAAAGTAGACCTCGGCCTGTTCAAAGTTGGATAGCCCTGTTCTAGTTTTCAGCTTGCTGTCTGGCACTTTTCTTGCTAGAGGGAATGTGGTCTGACTTGTGGTACATGGACATGATTAGGGCATTATATAATCAGAAGAACAGGAAAAAAAATACTTTCTTGCCCCTGGCCTATTGACATGTGAGTTTGTTTCAATCTGGCAATGCCGTCAAAAGACCTCTCAGGGGCTTTTAGTAACCTAACCAACTTTCTCTTTGTGAGTTATGATGGGCAATATATACTGGCACTACTTACAACTGTCTTAATTTGTCTAAGGTTCTTATCTGGAAGTTGAGTCATGGCAACTGGACTTCTTTTCTTGGGAGATGGAAACATTTTGCTACTCATCCAAGCAGCTTTGTCAGTCTGATGAAGCTGCTTGGATGAGTAGCAAGCTTTGATCTCTCAAGAAAAGAAGTCCAGTTGCCATGACTCAATTTCCAGATACAGTAAACTCACCTGGATGACTGAGAATCTTCATGGACCTAAGGTACTTATGGTGTTCCTAATAGCTGTTTTTGACAGCTGTTCTCTGTTAAATCAGATTTTGAACTTTTTTAGTTTGCTTATATTTTACATTTAGTCAAGTTAGTAGTTTGCAAGCCACCTCGGAAGGTGGAAAAGCAAGACAATAGGCAAAATGTATTTTAACCAAAACACGCCAATGTTTTAAAATATTCCAACGCGATTAACCAGCTGGGCACAGCCATTAGCCAGAAATCAGCCAGGATCAAGTGTTCTAAATCTTCTGAAAACAACATACTGTTTATACTCGAATATAAGTCGACCCGAGTATAAGTCGAAGCCTTTAAAAAGTGGGAATATTGACTAGAGTATAACCCGAGTCAATATTTCCTTCCGCAGCATTCCCCTTCCCTTCCCTTCCTCCTCCTCCTCTTCTTCTTCTTCTTCCGATGGGGGTGGAGAAGCGGCAGGTTTTTTAAACTTTTTTTTCTCTCCCAAAGCAAGCACCGATGGTGGACTTTGGAGTTGAAAAACTCGACAAATTCGAGTACTGTATATACGGGTATAAAAATTAGGGCTGAAAACCCTCGACATATTCGAGTATATACGCGTATGAGTCACAAAGAATTCAAACATGCAGAGATAGGACATGAATCAATGGACAGTTTGGTCACTGCAGAAGGAGCTTTGTAGGATAATTGGATGAAGGCAAGAGAACATTTGCTTTCAGCTACTGAGGTTTCTGCTGGTCAGCACAGCAAAGCCTGTATCTTGGGGAAAACACTGCAGAAGGTATATTTTATCCCATTTTGAGCATGTCTTGTAGCAAAATAGACACAGCCACATTGTACTTGGCTGCCAGATGGCATTAGCAAAGGTCAAATCCTAAATGAAACAGATGGGACACCAATTAGCTAGATAAAGCTGCAAATTAATACTCTTTCTTTCTCCTCAGTGCAAGGTTTTCAAAAACTTTAAAAACAAGATTCTAGTCTCCATGCCATTTGAATGTTTTTAGCTAATCTGTAGAAAATATGTGGCATGCAAACTACTGAGGTAATTTGTTCCTCAAAAAATATAAAAGCACCAAGAAATTCATGTGCTTAAAGAAGAGAGAAATATCAATTGTACATATACAACTAGAAGATCACCACTATTTCGCATTTAAAAGTACTGTATAGTACTAGGGTCCTCCTGATTGCTATTTCTTTCTTATGTTGTACAAACTATCTTACAACAATTATTCTTCAAATGCAATGTGATGGAAAGCAAAGCTCTTCATCGATTTACCAAATTCTGGAGGTTAACAGGCACAAGTATCCTACTTAGAGATATGAAAGCATGCAAAAAAGCTTGCAAAATTCTAGGGGGTACATTTTTCCTTGAGGGAAAAATGCTCCATTTGTGGGAGAGGAAGGAAAAAATCTTTACTAAAAATATAGACTGTTGGAATAAATGAAATGTTTCTCTAGGTGAAGTTTTACAGTGGTACCCCGATTTAAGAGCAGCTCGACTTAAGAGCAGAAAACTGTTGGCATTTTAACTGCTGCCTTACAAATTTCAGATATGGTCTGCTCGACTTACAATTTTTTTCAATTTTTTTATTTTTTAACTTATTTTTTCAATTTTTTAGATAGGTATCCCGACTTAAGAGTAGTTCGACTTAAGAGCATGCTTTCGGAACAGATTAAATGTGTAAGTTGAGGTACCACTGTACTTATTCAAAATGCCAGGAACTCCATGGTACAAAATATTATATCAGAGAACGTACGTGTGAACACAAATTAACCATTTTGTTTATACATAACTAAGACATATTTTTAATTTCATAAAACAGCACAATTTCCTAAATATTACAAATTAATGTACTAGGTTAAGAATGGAAC
Organism: Phrynocephalus versicolor; assembly: GCA_023846285.1. Classification (NCBI taxonomy): domain Eukaryota; kingdom Metazoa; phylum Chordata; class Lepidosauria; order Squamata; family Agamidae; genus Phrynocephalus; species Phrynocephalus versicolor. The sequence goes on along the minus strand of JAHTLZ010000379.1, from coordinate 62,379,566 downwards.
ATATTATGTTGCTGAAACATAACTGTTGATATACAGTAACATATTAAGTTTAACATGGAAAGATGTATTTCCCATACTTTTGGCTTTCCCCAATATTTCTACTGGGAGTGGGTAACACTGACAAACACAAGTCAAGTGCCATATTGTATAGCAAAATAATTGTGGCACCTACACAATGCAGGCCTATACTGGTATAGAGATTTAAAATTCTGAAAACCTGGAGGGGCGGGGGCTGGTTTTTATCCCTATGTTTCCATTTTTCTCCAAAGTTTTTTTTTCCATGGCTTCAAATTTTTCAGAAATTTTACATCTCTGTGCTGGGCATGTGCTAGGCTTTGCTTAAGTGAAGCAATAATCATTAAGATCCTCATACAATTATCCAGATTTAGGTAACATGATACCATTAAAGTAACTGGAAATGGGGTTGAATATCTTTTAAAAAAATTTACCCAGAACATGAAAGCTAATTCTTCGATTGCTTTTGAGAATACACTTTTTGTTCCCCCATAACAAACCCAGGGTGGTTCTTACTTCCTTTTTTCTCTGTCACATTTTGCAAATTCTTCCTTCCTTTGACAGTGATTCGCGATTGCTTTATCTTGATACACTTGTTCTGTTCTGTTCTCGTCTTGAATAGTCAAAATAAATTATTTGGCTATGGCTGTGCTGGAGTTCTCAGAGGTTACATGAAGTCACAGATTTTCTTCTTCTGCATAACTAAAGAATTATATAACGCCACTGTGCTCCGTGCAGAGAGCCGGACAAAGGGGAGGCAGCAGCTTGTGGGCTCGTTCATAGCCCTAGTTTACTCTCCAGCCACGCCACTTCTGGGATGCCCAGAGCGGCGTAGCTAGATAGTAAACTGGGGCTATGAAGAACAGGTTTTTGAATTTCCCGCAGCCACGGTGAGGGTGCTGTTACTGCAGGAGATTCAAAACTCTGCTCTTCGATCCTCGTTTTCCTGAATAGTAGCAACCCTGCTCTTCGATCCTCACTTTCCCAAAGGGTAGCACCTGAAACATGTGTAACCCAATGGTACCACTGTGTTCAGGCTAAATTGCTGTATTGGCACTTGAAAAAAATAAGTGGGTTTTGAATCGCAGTTGGGGTGCTTGGTTTCAAAAAGGTTCTCCATCACTGCACTAGGATATACTATAATTGCCACCTGTTGCCTAGGAAGGAAGGAAATTGGTTAATGCAGGCATGTCCAAACTCCGGCCCTCCAGATGTTTTGGACCACAACTCCCACAGTCCTTTGTCATTTGCAATCTAAGCTTAGAATTCTGGGAGTTGTGGCCCAAAACATCAGGAGGGCCGAAGTTTGGACATGCCTGGGTTAATGAAAGTACAGCAGAGCCAAGGGAAATAGAGTTGTTTGGTCCCTTAGCTAGCGATGCGACTCCAACATCTTTCTCAAACGTCCAATATGTAGCTGGTTAAACCAGTTAATGCCTACTGTCTGTGTTGTTTTAAGATGTACACTTGCAGTAAAAAGCTAAAAGAACTGTTAAGGACAGGACCTTCTGGGCCTTAATTCACAGAGTCACCATTAAGTCCAAGTGCCCTGACAGCACCCAACAACAAACTACCTCACAGAACTCTGATTTCCCCAAAGGAGAAGCAAGGTACAGATATAAAGGTGAATCGATTATTGCTTGTGTTCCTCAAAAGCATAGCAGAACAATGAATTACGCTAGCAGCAAATAGAACAGCTGATTGAACAGGAAACATTCCTGCATTGAAGATAAAATTCTCATCTAAAACACCAGAATTCTCTGCACTTTCTAAAACTGTATTTTTCATAAAAAACCTCATTTTAGTTCTATTACATTCAACTGATTTCTGATGTCTGTCGAACCTTTGATAGGTACCCAATAGACCCCCTCGAAATGGGGAAAGTGGAGGAGGCAGTATGTGTTGTTTATTTGATGAGAAGAAAAATATGCAAGTGGTACCTCGGATAATGAATTTAATTCGTTCTACGAGACAATTTGTTATCCAAAAATAATCATTCTCCGAAACACGGTTTCCCATAGGAATGAATGGGAAACCAATTAATCTGTTCCAGAGCCTAGGAAAATGACACAGATTTATTTATTTATTTATTTATTTTCACATTTATATACCACGCCTATTCCCACACGTGGGACACCTTTTTTTGCTCAAAACTATTTATAAAGTGCACTTTAAAGGTACAGATGCAATGCAGCCCAGGATAACTCTTTTTTACCAATGCATGCTGGAAATTCGTTATCCGAGCAGCCCATAGGAGAAATTCGTTATCCGAGGCAGCCCTATACCTGGAAATTGCAATTTGTTATCTGAAAAATGTGTTGTCAAGGGCATTCGTTATCCGAGGTATCACTGTATTGTCTTTTTACTCAGCAAGATGAAAAATATCTGACCACTTCAAAAAGCCTACTAAGTCCAGAGCATCAGTCTATTACAGAAGGAAGATGCCGTTGTACATGTCCAGCTCAGTTTAGTAACCAATGTGACTTGCAATTGCACAGCCTCAAGCCAATGACTCAAGCCCTGATTAACTTTTCGGAAACATTCCCAGTTTGCCTCAAAGCTCCCCTGAGACACAGTAATTGGAAATCCTATCATCCTTTATAATCCCACACAGACTGCTATTACATGTGATGTGAAAATCACAAGGCCCTTATATGAGTTGCTGTTCATTTTTTTTGAAACCGTACTAGGAGACAGAGTGGCACACTCCAGAGATAAGCCCTCCCACACACTCATGTATGCGCACATAACAGGAGAGAAGGGCAGATATGGGAGTTAACTACTGCAGCACTTTAACAACTTGCATCATACAGTATTGTCTCTGATTACTTATAGCTCTAAGATCCGGGAGTCAACCAAGCCATGCTCAGCCTTGTGACTGACTTTCAGCATTATAGCCATCAAATGCAGTGGTCCCCCGCCCATTCGCGGTTCATATACTACAGTCCCACTTTATCATGGGACTGCAGTATATGGAAAAAGCCCCCCTGGGGTCAGGGGAAAGGCCTGTTTCAGGCCTCCCGTACTTACCCCAGGACTGGCACTGCCCCAAACAGGCCTGCGAGGGCTTTCCTGGGCCTTCTGGAGCCCCCAAAATGGCTTCCCTGTGAACTGGAAGTCGCTTCCGGTTAGCAGAAAATCATTTCTGAGGCTTCCAAGGGCCTTTCTAGGTCTGTGGAGGCCTCAGAAATGATTTTCGGCAATCCGAAGGTCACTTCCAGTTATCTATTTTGGGGCCTCCAGAAGGCCCTCGCAGGCCCATTAAGGGCAGCGCCAGGCTAGGGGTAAGTACAAGGGCCCCCAGGTAGGGCCCCCAGGCCTGACCCAACCTGCATCCACATATCACAGATTTTCAATTATCACGGGTTGGGTCGGGTCCCTCGCCCCCGCAATAGGTGGGGGGTCACTGTAGTTTTACTTCCCTTTCAGGGTATAATCAAGAATGAAGCCATGTCAAGGACCTTTTTACCTTAAGGATATTCTGCTTTTGTCCTTACATTGCTGCAAGTTTACAACAGATTTAATGTATTTATTCAACATATTTTCACCCCACCTTTTTCTATGAAAGGACCCAAGGCAATTAAGTTCAATTACCAGACAATTACATGGCCCAATGCCTTGAATTAAAGGGATGAAACACAATTAATTCAGATACAGGTTCTGTGGCCTTCTAGCTAAAGGATCCCAACATACACAGAAGTAACTAGGCTTTTCAAGATACCTGCAGATTATTCATAATAAATCCTTCGCAACAATAAACAAGTAGGAAAATGTTAGCCATGCAAAATAAGCAGTTATCTCTTTGTAAAATTCTTCTATTTTAGATGCTACCTTTGCAATCTGCAAGCCTGATAAAATAAACCTAATCTAACCAGATGGACAAAATTTTCCATAACCATTAGGAGCATAACAGTATATGAATTTACCTATCTGTGAGCATCACCAGTTTTTTCACATATATTTTAAGCATCAAAAATGATGCACTCTAAGAAGTATAAAAATTAAACAGGATTTCATAATAAAATGCACTTTGATTCAATCCATCTGCAAGTTAGACCGTCAGTTTGTGTGGGCCGACTGAGAACATACAAGCTTGGTATCCATTACTGCACTATGGCAGCTGAAACTGTTCCTGTCATAACTAACAGCTTGATTAAATGGCTGCACACGACTTCCTAATAACCATTATTTAACTGAAACTGAAATCTATTACATTTAGATTTACATTTTCAATCAAGAGGGAGCTGGACACAGTTACTAATGAAAATGAACTAAAATGCCAGAAGGCTACTGGGAAATCATAATGGCACTTCAGAATTTCAGTTCTAGTTCAGCTTTGTTATGATACACACTCGGAATCAACTCATAGCAACCCTCAAAAGGATATTCAAGGTAAGTGAGATGTTTCAGGACTAAGCTTCCATGGTTAAGCGTGGATTTGAACCCAGACCTCCTGTCACTCTAGCCACAACACCACACTGGGAATCCTTGAAGATATCTCAGGAGCGTTTGTGGCAAACGGCTTGTTAGGAATGCAGCAGTTAAAGTTTTGGTGCCTTGATTTCTTGTTTTATTATTTCTTGTTTTATTTCTTGTTTCATTGTTACAGCCTTTATGGTCACTTAACACAGCCAAAAGGCAGAGTTTTAAATGCATCCACATTGCCTACATCTTCTACTTAGTTCCTGTGCACTACCATTTTCCCCATGGAAAAATGGCCTCATAAGCTCCTTCTAAACTAGTCCTGATTATCTATTTTAGTACCAGTTTTCAGATATTACGCCAAGAAGAAATGTGACCTCACTCATGAAGTCCTCATTTTCTTCAAACAGTTACAAGTTTGGAATCTAGCACATTTCTTTCTTTGTTGCCTAGTATTAGAAGTACAGTTTCAGAGAATAGGACTTGGCACCACATTACTTATTCTTCTCCAATCACCGATTTAAAAGTTTCTGGTTCAACTATTGCCATAGCAGTTGAGAATAACTCAGCAATGAATATGCCCAGAAGCACAGCAAAATTGAGAACATTTTGGGTTATGTGTAACAGTACTTGATGGATAAAGGAATTCAGGTCACATAAGGAAGCTTGTTCAAACAGCTATATCTGGACATATTTTTAAATTTGTAGTATCTGCGAGACAGCAAGATTACATATTAAGGGAAACCATCACACTGTAATACGAAGTTCAATAATTTCAATTTGTTTACCAAGCTGTATAGCATTTTGACTATCCTGAATATTTCACCAGAGGCTTAAACATTATTTCAGACTGTCACAATGCCTAAATGTGGCTGCCTTATTTCATTGGACATCTGCAGCTCTGGACACCTTCATGTAGAGCTGAAAGGAGCAGTCATTACGATTTTTAATCACCTGCCTTCTCTCTAAAAGTTGTGACATCGAAACCTGACACAGACACATAAATGCACCTTTTATAGGTGCAGTCGTTTTAATTTAGCATATTCACAAAAATCTGTTCCTTCCAAAGACCCAGAGACCTACAACAACAGGCACCTATATATTGCTTATCATAAGCAGTGTTTGTGCCAGGGGCTCTTTGTGTATCTTGGACCAACTTCCTGCAGTTAACGTACAAAAACTGAAGTTGCCATGGTGTTTTCTAGGAGTTGTAGTCTTGTAGCAAGTACAAAAATGAGCAAATTCTACACATTCATTGGAAAGTGGTATGAAATTGAGTGTGATTTCTTCTCTATCTCCTGAATCAGCTATGGTTTCATTTAGCAAGTTACTACCTACAATATTAGGAAAATTAATGTAAGCTCAACTACTAGTCCCAACTAAGACAGGCCCATTTGATTTCTGAATGGTGATTCAAAACCTATGTAAATTCCACTGATTCAATAGATCTACAAATCTGATGCTTCCAACTAGATTCAAACCAATCTTTCTACATACGTTCTCCATATCAGTCTTTAAACTGTATACTTCAGTAGCATATCTCCTTCTAATTGCTATTCTAAATGAGAAAGCACCAAAATGTTTATCCATATGGAAACCAAAGGAGCACCAGCCTCTTCTAGCACTTGGATTCCCATTTCATAGTTATGTAATATCTTTTTTTGTGTGCTAACTAAAACTATATGTGTCCAATTTAACTAAAGCACAGGTTTCATATGACAATATGGGACATTCTAACACCTCCCAGCACAGAATCTAACCCCCCAAATACTTTTGCATACTCTTCATTATACCATCTTTTTTCCAAATGGCAAAAATGAAATCTTGTCTTATTTCAGGCAAATGCTGTCACTGAATCACTCTAAAAGGCAAAGAACACCAAGTGTGGGAGAAGCAACTGTCATGGTTGAATGTTCCAGCATGGCAATCAGCTTAGCTCAGCTCCTCTTAACAAAAGATCAGAACCTGCAGTACAGAAAAGGTAGACTAAAATTCTCATCCTCATTAAGTGAATGGTTTAGTCAGCAGTAAGTACTCCTGTCTCAACCCACACAGAAGAGTTATTCTGCTGTCCTTGTTGGCAAAGAGTCTCTTTGATAAGTAGCTTCCTTACTTTGATGAAAATCCACCAATTCATATTCTTGCATAAACATGTATAATGTTAATATTAAAAGAATTCTGAAAGCAACCCCTCACTTGCTACATGTACCTTTTCCATTTCACAATTTATTTGCTATACACAATAAAGTCTGCTCCTCTTCTAAGTAATCAGCGGCTACTAATGAACAGGATTAGCCAAATCTGTTGAATGCCAAAGTGAGAGCATGACTAAGCAGGCAATGAATTGTCTAACACTCTAGGAAAGTAGATGGTGCTTCTAGAGGGAATTGCCACTGCCTTCTTCTCGGTCTCTCTTTCAATCTCCCTCTTCATGGTCAAACAAGGAGGATTTTGTTCACTGCTGCTTTGCTGCCCATAGTGAAAATTCATAGAGCCACCAAGAGGATGAAGTAGCTATTCCTTCCAAAGCCAATACAGTACTCGGAAGCAGAAGGAAGATGGATTGGCTACTCAAGCTCTCTGTATAAGCTGTACAAGCCAAAACCAGCCAGCCCCAATTAGCAGAAATTATGAGGAAAGGAAAGCAGAAGCAGATGCTGCCTTCTTCTGTTTTCGGCTTCTCTACCATATCCCAAAAGTATACCACAAAGCTCAAAAGTGGGCAAATCAGGAGAGATAGCAGGCTGCTTCCTGAAAGAACATATGTTACCTCTGCATAACTGCTCAGCTTCCTTTTGATTCAGCCAAAAGGACTGAATAGAACATCTTGTCTGCATCTCCTAATTGCTCGCTGGTGCTCATCCTTTAGAATAGTGGTTTCCAACCTTGGGTAACGCAGCGTTCTTGGAGTACAATTCGCACAAACCTTCACCACCATCTGTGGTAGTTGGGGTTTCTGGGAGTTGCAGTCCAGCTCCTAGCTGGACGAATTCTGACCACCAAGCCATACAGAGATAAGGGGCAGGTCAGCAACTGACTGGATGAATGTCTGCCTTTCCTGTCTGTGAAGAATCTTAGTCATCCCAGGTGGGTTTATCTGAAAGCTGAATCATGGCAACTGGGCTTCTTTTCTTGACAGAGTGAAACTTTTCGCTACTCATCCAAGCAGCTTCATCAGTCTGAAGAAAGTTAGTGGTGAGTCCTCCATTTTATAGTTCACCTTGATTTGACATCTCCCTGGTCTGGCCTATGATCTACAGTAAGAAGTCACAAGGCTAACAAGATCCTTCAGAAAGCTCAAAAACAACTGCTTAAGAAAGGACCAAAATCAGCAGTGTGCCTCCATTTAAAGGAGAAAGGGAACTCAGTCAGAGATGAGGATGTACACCTATTAGAGAGAGAGGTGGTTTGAAAGAGGGGTCAGGGAAGCCATTCATGTGTGGATTGAAAATCCCTCTCTCAAAAGAGGTGAGGGACTCAAGACACAATCTGCATGATACTTATCAAGTGGCCATTTAATCAATCCCCAGACAAATCAGAAGCACTTCACTCCTCCACCAGCAAGGCCATAGCTAACGACCCATACTTAATGGGTGTTGGGAAAGGTTGCATAGGTGGACTTTCATGCACCCTAGGCTATCCAGATCATGGTCTATCTATGAACCTATTCAGGCTATTGTCCACCTAACAAGCCTATTCAGACCTTTTGAGCCTTTTCAGATCAGGGGGATGTGAAAGCAAAGTGAACTACAAAATGGAGGACTTGCAAAAACTTTCCTCAGATTAGGAAGCTGCTTAGATGAGTAGGGAAACATTATAACTTCTCAAGAAAAGAAGTCCAGTTGCCAAAAAAGCTAAAACTATATGCAAAGGAAATACATATCTAAAAACAGAGAAGCATAAAAACAGACTAATAATGTGGTCACAGACTAATGTGTGGTTGTATATGAGCAAAAGCGTTGAATATTTTCTTTGCATCAGCGTCTCTATTCAGGAAAAAAAATCTCAGACTAAAAGACCAAGTTTTCATAGCCTGATTTCTAACCAAAGGCTAAACCTACTTCCCTGTCTGGGTGTAACATGACCAGCAGTTTTACAAATCCTGGAACAGTTCTATTGCGACTGAAGAGAGAGCGAGAGCACAAGCCAACAGCCAAGAAGCAATGTGTTTTTGGCTTAATAAACAAGGATTTCTAAGACAAAGACTGTCACATCTCAATGAGGCACGCTTCACATTACTGGGGTTTAGCAGTACGGCAAGAGTACTGGTCCCGCATTTCGTTTTCTTTCCAGAATGCAACAGGCAGGATATCAGGAATTATGTCAGGACTTCCATCCAGAAAGTACCAGTGGGCACAACAGTTGGTCTACCTGGCAGCAAGAGCATCTGTGGGGCTTCACGAAGGCCACGAAGGAGAAACACAAGTTTCTATGAAGTCATTCTCTCTAGGTTTTAAACATTTTACATATATTAACCATTACATAAAAATCAATACAGCACATTAAAAGATTCATTCAAAGACAAGACAAATAAGCCGATTAGCCAATATTACAATGCCTCATTGAAAAACAAGTATCTGAAATTATAAGCTCTTTAATTGTGTGGCCACCTACAGAGACAAAATCTATCAAAATCCTAACAAGAATATGACAGTTGATAGGACACTAAACAATGCTCCGCAGACTAGAATATGCATCCCAGTCTCCAAGGAGGTGCCAAAGAGTGTGGTCACAGGATCATTAAATTAATTTCCCATATAAGACAAGTGGTTCAATGCAATGAGGAATGTGCAGACCTCTCCACTGGAGAAACTAAACAGCCATTAAACAGAAGGATGGGCCAACATAGGAGGGGCAACAGCTCAGGACCAGAATCAGCAGTACACCTCCATTTGAAGGACAAAAGAGACACATTCAAAGATGTACACATGTTAGATAGAGAAAATAGGTGGTTTGAGAGAGGGATCAGGGAAGCCATTCATATTAAATGTTCTTTTTTTGTTAGATAGCAACCCCCAGAATTCAGCTAGAAATCCCCAGGGCCGAATTCTGGGAGTTGCACCCCACAGAGCCATACCTACGGTTGCCTATGATTTGATCACCTGATCAAGTCCTAAATTAGGCTGCCTAGTTATCAGAGGCTGGATACCATAAGCACATAAGAAGAGCCTTGCTGGATCAGGCCAAAGGCCCATCTAGTCCAGCTTCCTGTATCTTACAGTGGCCCCACCAAATGCATCTCGGAGTGCATGAGACTATATATCTGTCTCTTCATACCACTCCCCTGCATCTGGTCCTTGAAATACCCCAGTTTTAAGCCTGGAGATTACACATCTCCATCATGGTTTGTAACCTGTGATGGACTTCTCCAGGGATCTGTCCAATTCTCTTTTGAAGGCATCCAGGCCAGATGTCATGACCACATCCTGTGGCAGGGAGTTCCACAGACTAACAACACGCTGGGTAAAAAAAAATTCTTTTGTCTATTCTCTCTCTCCCAACCATCAGTTTAAGTGGATGTCCCCTAGTTCTGGTATTTTGTGAGAGGGAGAAGAGTGTCCCTCTATCCACTTTACTCATGCCATTAAGGTCTCTTATAGAGGCTAAAGGGTAGTGAGACTACTGTTCCAGATAGCATTGCAGAAGGAACTGGGACTTCAATGCCATTCAATATCTATGGAATGGCAGGGTGAAACAAGGAGACACAATGAGTCACAAACTATTTATAAAATCATTAGCTGATTAAAAAAAACTATTGGGAACATAAGGGAATGTAGTACTGTAGTTGCAGCAGACAATGTTGATGATGAAATATGTTGGAAGAACTCAAAATTGAGCTGGAGAAAGTCAGGAAAACAAAAACAAGTACAGCAAAGTAATGTTGTAACCGATGTCTATCATATAAAATAGGTTTAAGAATATGTTTCTCTGGGAAAGATAATACAATGCAGGAAATCTAAATAAAAAAACAGAAGTGGTGGGGGAAGTAAGACTCACATGCTCAGTTTTTTTATGACAAATACAATACTTAAAAACTAAACAAATTATCTAAAATTAAGAAAATCAGTTTGCAGCCAATGTGTGTTCCCAGAACTGAGCTATCCTCCAGATATCTGGACTCAGACAAAATCCATAATGAAAATGCTAACAAAAACTCAAAGATAAATGGAAAGACAGATGCTAAACATCAGGCTAAAGCCAATATCATGCATACTATTATAGTCCTAATTACAATGTATGAATGTGAAAGCTGGACAGTGAAGAAAACCAATAGGAAACTGACTGATTCATCTGAAATATAGGCCAAAGGAGAGCTTTACAAATTTATTTTGTAAATACTTTGCAAATACTGTTAACTCCAGACAGCCAGAAAAATAAATAAATGGATCCTGAGTTGAATTAAGCCTCAATATTTTCTGGAAGCAAAATGGGCAGAACTGAGGTCATAACTTGGCCACATCATGAAAAGACAAGACTTGCTGGGAAAAAAATAAGACTGAAGGTAGTAAAAGAAATATGATATGAATCAATACTGTAAAGCAGGGGTGTCCAAACTTTTTGCAAGGAGGGCCACATTTGGTGAGATGAAATGTGTGGGGGCTGACTATTCAGCCTGAAAGGGGTGGGGGGGAGTGTGTGGTCCATGCACATCTGCAACAGCCTCAAATGCTCCGGTTTCAAGGTGCCCAAGGGCCCAGCAGCTGTTGCATGGCCCAGGAATTGGCCCATGTACACCCAAGATGCACCACTGCTCTCATATGCTGCCCTCCCTCACAAGGAGGTGGGGAAGATGCTGCAGCAACGGAGCCAGGAGTGGGTAGGCAGGGCGGGTGGCTGAGGGGATGAATGGAGGCAGGGAGGGCAGGCAAACCATAAAACTGCAAGCTGATGTCTCTAGCGAGCACAGGGAAGGGCCAGGACAGTGGGGATGAGTGACAGGCTGAGCCGGCAGGGAGAAGAGGCTGAGGGCCACTCAAAATTTTAAATCGGGCCACATTCCCCCCCCCACCCGGGCGGTACTATGGACATGCCTGCTGTAAAGGAAGTGATAGACTTGAGCTTTCAAGATCACTCCTTCATTGGGTCACCATAAGTAGGAGGCAACATGATACAGTAACCGTCCGCCCTTTCGCGGTCCCGCGATATAGCAGGACCGCAGTACAGTATATGGGGAGGGGAGCTGGAAAAGCCGGAAGAGACTTCTGGAAAACAGTGTTTATTTGATGTATTGAAAACACTTTGGGGGCCTCTGAGGGCCTTTCTAAGTCCTCCAACATGACTAAAAAAGCCCTTGGAGGCCCCCAAAGTACTTTCAAGCAATCCAGAGGTCACTTCCTGTTTTCTGGAAGTCACTTCCAGTTCGTGGGGAAGCCCTTTTGGAGCTTCCGATGGGCCCGGGAAGGCCCTTGTAGGCCCATTCGCAGCAGTGCCAGGCTGGGGGGAAGTACAACAGTCCCCAGCTAGATCCCCCCAGGCCCGACCCGACCTGCACCCACATATTGTGGATTTTTAGTTATCGTGGGTCAGGTCAGGTCCCTAACCACCGCAATAGGTGGGGAGTTACTGTAGCACAAAACAGCAAAAGGGTAACTGTAATATCAACTCTCCCAAAACCACATTTTTCTTTGACATAACTTCAATGCTGCATGGCTCGGATATTCAGCGGGCACATGAGTTATTTTTTATACAATAACACATTTTAAACACACTAAAGAATGTTCAAAACACCTTGCACTAGTTGCTTGTCATATAGGCAAAAGACTAAAGAATGTATATGCATAATTAAGGGTAGTGGTCCCCAACCTTGGGTCCCTAGATGTTCTTGAACTAAAACTCCCAGAGACCTTCACCAGCAGTTTTGCTGGCAAGGATTTCTGGAAATTTTAGTCCAGAAATATCTGGGCTTCAAGGATGGCAACCACTGACTTACAGCCTATGCTAATTAGAATCACTAGACTACAGGAACTACCGTGTTTCCCCGAAAATAAGACACTGTCTTATATTTATTTTTTCTCAAGAAGTCACACTAGGGCTTATTTTCAGGGGGTGTCTAACTTGTATAATATGCTTGAATGTCCGCCCTGCGCACAACCAAAGCCTTTACTCTCCTGTCAGCAATCCATTCACAGATTATGTTTTCCAGCTCAGGAAATAAAGTTTGCTGACCTGAACCACACTTGCGCTTCTTAGCATTTCTTCTGTCCACATGTAGACTGAGGTTATCGTATTTTGCCCGCCATTTTCGGACCATTCGGATATCCAACTTCTTCTCTTTGCAGAAAGCCGTACGATTCTTGCCCTGAGAGTCCTCGACAATTCCTTTCTTGTCTGTGAAGATTCTCAGTCATCCAGGTGCGTTTAACTGGGAGTTGAGTCATGGCTACTGGACTTCTTTTTTGAGAGATAGAAACGTTTCGCTGTTCATCCAAACAGCTTCATCGGTCCTTTCTTGTACTCAACAGAATAGCTCTTTCTTTTTCCACACACCTTGTCTGGGGGTACAGATACTCAGGAAAAGCAGGCCCACAGACAGTTGCTGGTCGGTGGGGCTGTTGCTAGTGATGCATGAACTCCTTTCCCCTAGCCGTTCACATGTGCGCAACAGGTTGCCCGCGACCGCGGTTACCACACGTGCACCCACGCATGCGCGAACGGCTAGGAGAAAGGAGTGATGCGGTTGCCACCTGTGCACCCGTGCAAGTGCGAATGGCTCGGAGAAAGGAGCTGTGGGAGATAAAAGATATTCCAGTCTTCCTTACCACTCCGTGCCAAAATGCATGGCGTGGCTATGCCGTGTATCTGCAGAGCCACACCCATCACTAGGTCTTATTATCAGGGTAGGGCTTATATTTAACAAATGCATAGAAATCCTGCTAGGGCTTATTTTTTGGGGAGGTCTTATTTTCGGGAAAACAGGGTACTAGGCTGAAATCATTGGAACTTTTAAAAAAAGTTAGATAGTATGGCTATCTGTCATGTATCTCTCATACTGCGGAACCCTATGAAGGCTTCTAAAAGTCAGAAGCAACCCTGACAGAGTGACACAACAATCAGTTTAGACGCTCCAACTTCTCTTGACTATGAATGTTCTGCTGAGTCAGAGACTATAGCAGGAAACCCCAAAAGAACAGCACGAACTGCTGTGTCTGGATAGTGTTGTGCCGTCTCATCATTTAGCCTCCAGAGGACACTGAGAGGAAAAACAATTAAAAAGAATGACCGTACCATTAACTATTCAAAACACACTGTTTTATTGGGTAGGGCAACTTGTTATTGTGGAAATTGTTCACTTCAGTCTTTGTGAGAGATACATCTTCATTAGAAAAAATTAAAAACAAGATGCAACTCCTGCTGCAAATGCACACATCAAAATAAAGGCTTCACATGCCCCCGACTAGCTTTTGCTACAAGTTAAATATGCCTCCACTGCTAGTGTTCTCTTTGAATTTCCATTACTCCTTAGTTGTTTGTTTATTTATTTATTTATCTATCTATTTTTAAAGCTTATATACCGCCCCGTCTTCCAAAAAGCAACTCCGGGCAGTATACAACAAACAAACAAAACAATTGAATACAACATCAAAACAACAACAACAATAAAATCAATATAGGTACTTGAAGGCAAATGGTGGGCAAAAACAGGGTTTTTGAGTTTTTTTCAGGCTGTTTGGCCATGTTCTGGAAGAAAAACTTCCAGAACACAGCCAAACAAAAAAAAAACTTCCAGAACATTGGCCAAGCAGCCCAAAAAACTCAGAAAAGCTATCAGATCCCGGCCGTGAAAGCTTTCAAGGATACATCATGCTTGAGTTCTTAAAATTTAGTAGCAGCTCTTAGAGAGCCCTGCTTAGGCATTCTGTAAGTAAGTGTACTCCATGTGTGCAGAGGCAAATGCCCTTCCATCTCCATTGCCGCTTTCAGCATGTGAAAGTGACAGTCAGAAGAAAAAAGCTGCTCGGTGGGCTTTCTACATGAGCTAGAAAGCCAATACTTTCCTGCTATGGCTGTAAAATGATGATACTATGGAGAAACTATGGCCTACTACAGCCCCACACTTTTCAGACGGTTGTTTTCAGACTTCCAAAGAGACAGCGGAGGGAGCGAAGTTCGGCATTACATGTGAACTGCGTACAACTCATGAATAGATGTCATGACCGGCTGTAATGGAAACAGTCCCAAGAAAGGAGCGGCCTGAAGCACCTACCAAGGCTTGGAGAGGAATAAATAGTTTGACCCTACTTGACATCTCTTCCTCTGATCTGGAATGACAGAAGGGCTACTATCAGGGAAGGAGAAACCACCTGGAGATCCTCCTTCAACAAAACAGCCCAGCCTCCTCCTAAACAATCTAATTTCTTTCCTGTGAATGTGTGTGTGTGTGTGTTGTGTCGTTACAGTCATGACCGACTCTTCGTGACTCCATGTCCATGGAGTTTTCTTGGCAGGAATGCTGGAGTGTCTTGGCAGTTCCTACTCCATGCGCCTACAGCCGCTGGTATTCCCTGGTGGTCTCCCATCCAAGTACTAACCAGGGCCGACCCTGCTTAGCTTCCGAAATCAGGCGAGATTGGATATGCTTAGGGCATCTAGGCAGCTTTTCCCGTGAATAAATGCCACTAAATTAAAAGATTTGGTACATACATTGAATGACAACACATGACTGAAAATCCATGCAATCTATATTAATCAGAATCAGTCAAGACTATTCATTGCTTCTATTTGACTCTCCTTTGGCTGCATGCTGAACTCTCCCACTCAAAAATGTCTGTTTGCTTTAATATTATTTTGAAGTCTTGACGTTGATTTAATTCAATGTTTTATTATATCTGGCTGTGGAGTGGGGGATGATCAAAGGGCCCACCTGACTGGAGTGCCGCCTACACCTAGAAGGGACGACTGGGCTGAATGGCAGGAGAAACAGAGGAATCAGGAGGAGGCAAGGAATTAACAGATGAGGGAAGCAAAAGAGTGCAAAGAAGGAAAGCGGAGGTTTGAAGAATCGCTAAAGATTGGAAGGGCGGGAAAGGCAAGAAAGGCATACCCACCCGCAGCAGATATAGAGAGGAAACCATGCATCCTACCCCCAGGTTTGGAATGAGTTTGGATGCAAAACCCAGATACTCAGGACTGGGAAAAGATGACGATGCCTCGTGGAGAGGCTGAAAGTTATAGAAGACGCGCCCATAAAGTGGGTTGTTCATATTGGGGGGGAACGAGAAGTGAGGGAGTATCAAAAGAAGCTATAAAGCAGATACGAAAGGACATTGCTTTATACAAGTGGGTAGCCCAGAAGGTTGCGGAGGAACGCCGGACAGGTAAATACTCCCTCGGAAGGAGTTTGGGACTGTTGGAAGACTATCCATTTAGAGGACAACGGAGACCACCATGTGGAACCCAAACCTCAGTGGAGGCTGGGGTAGAGACTCTAGAAACACCCCGGAGTTAAGCCAGCTGAAGGGGTCTGGTGGGGAACCAACTTCTCCCGAGCAGAGGGAGGGTTACATTCTTTTCTGTGCACCCCCACCCGAGAAGCCAGGAACCACCCCTTCCTTGCCACTGTTGGCTCAGTTAATGTTAATGTTGAAGAAGGTGCCTTGTCACTAGTCTTTGAACAACACTTATACCAAGGTAGGCAATTCTACTTCTATAGCTGCTCACAACCACCTGATCCAGAGGCTCATTAGAGCCACTAAAATCCAATTTTAATGTTAGAGAAAGAGAAGTATTTTGTTGCACCAATCTATGAAAATTCAAGGATAACAGTACCCACTTTAGTTCTTGTCGTTTTGAATATGCTTCCCACCTATAAGTGGCTTGACCATTTGCCATAAATTAGCATTTCAACCACGTTCTTTTATTCACTCTCTCCTAGCCAGAAAATAAGAGCTGAGGAAGAATATGGATTGCTACCACCAAGTAATCCTGATTTCTACTTGGCATAAATATCTGACATAACTTCCTAAGACACCTGTTATGACAGCCTGTTATATCCTTCAACACTTATTGTGCATTAATCTCAATAAGAAGCATATGTCTATTGTGACTATAAATTTCATTCTAGTAGCTTGCAGATGAAACCTCTAGTATTTTATTTATTTATTTTTATATATAAAAATACCAGATGGCACCTTTGCTACTTAAAGTAAAGCACAATGGAACACAGTCACAAGCATTCTCAGTGATGCTGCCCCATAGCTATGGAATAAGCTTCCCAGAAGGTGACTCACCCTACTGACACCCTTCCGATCCAAACATAATGCTGGACCTTTCTAATGAGTTTTAACTTGATGCTCACCTGGCTTTTTAGATACCACAGTATTTATTGCCTGGCATTTAGTTATCTTGACTATGAATTGCTTTTGATGTTAAAAGAAGGTACTATTCAAAATACTGAGTCCCAATCATATTTGAAAAAATAAATCTTTCTTGAGCAGGAATACAAAAACACAGAGTCTGATTGTATGGAGATACAGTAACCCCCCCCCCCCCGCCTATCGCAGGGGTTAGGGACCCACCGACCCGCAATGCTTGAAAATCCGCGATATGCGGAAGTAGGTCGGGGGGGCTGGGGGGCGGCGCAGGGTGATGCGATCGCTCCCCGCCCCCCCTGCACGGCTCCAAGGCTTCTCGGGGGGGCAGGGGGCAGCGCGGGGCGATGCGATCGCCCCCGATGCCCCAAGGCGCAGGTACTGCGATCCCGCAATATAGTGGGGCTGCAGTACCTGAACTGCGAAATGGCGGGGGGTGACTGTAGAACCGTATCTATAACAACAATCAGCTAATGAATGTAGTTAAAGTAGAGCCTTCCTAAATTATATCAATGTCCCTTCTTAATTTCAGCATCCTTTCTATCTACCTGGAGGGCAAACATGTCACATGAAACAACACTCTTGTCACTTTTTGCTCAGGCAATGATCCTTACTGACTAATCACGAAGGCACGCAGTGTGGTTTTTAGTCCAGGGGTATATACTTGTGTTTCTGAACTACAGCTCTCAGAATTCTCCACAAATCAGAGTGAGGGGCCATTTATATGGAGTATTTTGGGATTTGTAGAACAGATATAGGCAAAGATCTTGTTTTAATGAACATCATGTTAAGCATGAAGCAAGCTATAATTACTACACTTAAGATTAAGCACAGTATAGTCAAAACCTAGCACATAAAATTATACTTCCTATATTAACCAATTCAGTAAGATGTTAACTCCTGACCTTGTGTTTATTATCTTGGCAGTAATTCAGCTCTTCTTGTTCTTCTGGTTGGTCCAGGCTGCCTCTCTCTCTTCCATTTCTATACCCAGGACTGGGTATAACATACTCTTTTCCTAGATTGATATCTTTCATCTTCTCCGTCTGTAAACGCCAGGGTTAACAAATGTATTTGCCACTCAGAAAGCTCTGCGGAAGAAAAAGAGACAAAGTAATCTTAGGAGGACTGGTGTAATCTTAAACGATATCTTAAACAGGAACGGATTACAGTTTCAAAATCCTGTTAATGCCACGTTACTGAATTTCCACTAACACCAGCGGAACAGATAACATTTCAGATGAACTCCTGCATCACTGACCTCAAGTACTCCCAAAGAAAAACTATACATCCCCAGTCCTGACTAGCCATACTAAGCTAATTTCAAGCAGCATTTCGACTTATAAACTCTGCAAATGTCGACCCCAGTTG
Source organism: Phrynocephalus versicolor (assembly GCA_023846285.1). Taxonomy (NCBI): domain Eukaryota; kingdom Metazoa; phylum Chordata; class Lepidosauria; order Squamata; family Agamidae; genus Phrynocephalus; species Phrynocephalus versicolor. The sequence continues at coordinate 62,361,450 of JAHTLZ010000379.1, read as the reverse complement.
TGCTCTTTGAAAGCAGAAGTCTTATGAAAGAAGGAAAGTTTACTCTGGCAAGTCACATGATAATACAAATTGGGCAAATCCTGTGGCAGAAGCAAAAATGTTTAATTTAAATGAACTTTAAAGCTTCCTATCAATCCCCTATTTCAGATTCTAAGGCCCTCTGGAAAAGCCTTTGGGAACCTTAGATGGGAAGGAATAGTCAAAACAGTCAAAATTATCACCAAACTGGACTGGGGCTACCTGCATCAAAAGAGCAGTGATTTTCTTTACTATTAACACATACACTTTATCCTGGGGCTCCCAGAGGCTTCTCCAGCACAAAAAGGAATCCTAGGAAGCTTCAGAACTTAAAACAAAAGGGACAGGAAACATTTGCTTAATTTAAATTTCTCTTTGTGTCAATGGGAAATTTTCACAATGGAGAGAAGTGAAAAGCGGTGTGCCCCAGGGATCTGTCCTAGGACTGGTGCTTTTCAATCTGTTCATAAATTACCTGGAGACAGGGATAAACAGCGAGGTGGCGAAGTTTGCAGACGACATGAAACTTTTCTGTGTGATAAAAACCAGAGAATATTGTAAAGAGCTCCAGAAGGATCTCTCCAAACTGGGGGAATGGGCTGGGAAATGGCAAATGTGTTTTAATGTAGCCAAATGTAAAGTAATGCATATTGGAGCAAAAAAATCAAAACTTTATCTATCAACTCTTGGGCTCTGAGTTATCCATGACGGATCAGGAAAGAGATCTTGGTATGTTGGTGGACAGCTCCATGAAGGTGTCTACCCAATGTGTGGCAGAGGTGAAGAAGGCCAATTCCCATGCTAGGTATTATCAAAAAGGGGATTGAAAATAAAATGGCCAACATTATAATGCCATTGTACAAAACAATAGTAAGACCGCATCTGGAGTGTTGTGTACAATTCTGGTCACCGCATCTCAAGAAAGACATAGTGGAACTGGAAATGGTGTAGAAGAGAGCGACTAAAATGATTACTAGGCTGGGGCACCTCCCTTATGAGGAAAGGCTAAAACATTTGGGGCTCTTTAGTCTGGAAAAAAGGCGCCTGAGGAGGAATATGATTGAGACGTACAAAATAATGCAGGGCATGAGTAAAGTGGATAGAGGAAAGCTCTTCTCCATCTCCCAAAATACCAGACCTAGGGGACATACACTCAAATTGAGGGTTGGGAGAGTGAGAAGAGACAAAAGAAAATATTTTTTCACACAGTGCATTGTTAGTCTATGGAACTCCCTGCCACAGGATGTGGTGATAGCATCTGGCCTGGATGCCTTCAAAAGGGGATTAGACAGATTCCTGGAGGAAAAGTCCATCACAGGTTACAAACCATGATGGAGATGTGTCATCTCCAGGCTTAAAACCGGGGTACTTCAAGGGCCAGATGCAGGGGAGTGGTATCAGGCGACAGATATCTAGTCTTGTGAGCTCCCAGGTGCATCTGGTGGGGCCACTGTGAGATACAGGAAGATGGACTAGATGGGCCTTTGGCCTGATCCAGCATGGCTCTTCTTATGTTCTTATGATATCATAAGGATTCTGCGTTTCATATTATCATTACAAATTTGAGGGGGAAACCCAAGATGTGGCAGCACAAACAAGGCTTTAGCTTCTGTTGACCCAATTTTTGCAAAAACTAAACAAGCATCAAGATTTCACATTACTGAGTATAATAAAAATATAGTCATCTTCAGCAACTGAAGTACTAAAACTGACTACAAATGCACATATTACATACTATTTCTAGCAGGAAGTGTCTGGTGAAGCAATATTGTAATCTTGTCTAATAGTTATAATAAGCTGCAATAGCTAAGGTACTTTTGGGTACAGTTTGTGTGGATAATCTGCTCTCTCTACCAAAACTACCATTTCAGTGTCTGCCTAAGCTGCTACTAGTTTAGAATGAAGGATAAAATCAGCAAAGAAAGTACAGCTAACATTGCATAACATTATAAACTGCTCTAAACCTCCCAACGGGAAGTACCTCCTCTCCAAGGAACTTGTGGTTTTAGAACAACTTGTTGTTGAAGCAGGGAACAAAGGAACACAACACCCAGTCTCTACCCATTGCTCATGCTGACCAGCATTTACGAGAATTAAAAGCGGCAGGTTGCCTGTTCCTGGACTGCATCTCCTTACGTCTCCAGTATGGCAGCGCATATCAGCAACGACAAAAGAGTGCTTTCATCTTTCCAAACTGCCACCTCTAAAAAAATTATGATAACAAATCACCCTGCCTGTACAGTATATAAAGTTTCACTCTAAATTCACCTTGTTCCAGTGCCATTAATTTTTTTACCACTAGGGCATTTAAAGTCAGTGTTAAGATTTTGATTTAATGCATCACCCCAAACAGGGTTGAAGATCTAAAACATTTGACTGAATGAGTCAGCAAATCTTTCCTGTCATTGCTATTTTTTCCCTGTAAATGGAAAAACCCAGCAAGTCTAGACCATTCTTTTTCCAAGACAGTTCGAAAAGCTTCACTGCAAGTTGTGCCTTTTCACTTGCATCTGATTAAGATGGTTTTCTGCTGTTGGCTGCAGGAAGCCCAAACTGACCCCTCCATGCATTCATATGATAAATCTCTCCCCTCCTCTCACTCACACGCATGCTTTACATTATCGATTTTTCTATCTGCCAGAGGGTTTGGCAACCTCTCTATAATGCCAAATGCATTACAGTATCATCAAGGACTTCGTTTGTAGCATCCTCTGTGCCGGCAATGTGTAAACAGCAGCTTGCATTGTAAAACCCCCACCCCTTTTAATTTCAGAACCACAGAGCATCTCTTGAGAGCCAATTACCTCATAATCTACCTTTCCTGACGAGAACCTTCTGGTTGGGTTCTCGTCAGGAAGCCCCAAGAACCAGCTAGCCTTCTTCTGCATAAGACATCACCATCAACAACAGGAGGGTCCTCAGCCTTTAACCTATTTTGCCCCTTGACTTTCACAGTTCCATCCACATCCGCACAGACAGGTCCACAGGACTAGCTGCCTTTTCAATGGCATGTTGTTCAAATGCTTCAGAGAGGCTCTGACTGATGTGTTTCCATTTGCTAGTCACTTAAAGAGGAACGGAAAACCTCCTTTTCACTGCCTCTGCATCTGTGTATGCAACTTCCTCATTTATTGGGCAGGATAAGGAAATAGGATACATACCACAGGAGCTGGCCTGGTGTGGGGATTAGTGTTCCTATCCCTACTTTGGCATGAAAGCAAGGGTCAGCAACACTTCTCTCTGTGACCTACCTCCCAAGGTGGTTGTGGGGAGAATGTGGGGAGGAACAAGGCTGTGTAAACTGCCTTAAGCTCACTGAAGAAAAGGGAGGACAGAAACATGGGGGCAGGGAATGAAATGCACCCCATTGGCTCTTCAGTTCTGTTCTTGCTTAGATAATGCTGCTTTCAAACAAGCACAGACAGGATGCATTGCAATCCTAAACAAGTGAATGGGACGTCACCAGGTGCTGTAAGCACCCCGAGTAGGAACTGGCAAGCCACTCCAGTATTCATGCCAAGACAACTGCATGGACATGGGGTCACAACAAGTCAGTCAAGACTGTAACGACACGCACGCACCCAGAGAGAGCAATCAGATACACATAGACTCACACATACATAATAAAATCACAATTTAAATATCTGGTTACCTATATGCATTTTGTCATAGAGATGCCCAGGCAGCTAAAATTGTCTCTCTGACCCCCTCTCTGTTTACACTTACACTTTTTTTACACACACAAACACACCTCACAAATCCATCCTCCAGACACACACAAACACACTTCTCACCCCCCCCCAAAAAACAACAACAAATCCATCCTCCAGCCCAGGCCCTCCCAAGGCATCCCTATCAAAATGTCCGCCTGCCCTCACCTTCCCCCTCCCTCCTCCTCCTAGCACTTTTTTCAGAGGAACTTGCAAACCCAGGAAGGTGGGGCTGGGGGAGGCTCTTCATATACGACCCCCCAACCCCCCATCTTTTACCCCTTCCAGTATAAGCCTCCCTTCTCTTCCCCCCCCCCCCATCTCCTTCCAGCCAGGCAGCCACAGGGCCCGGAAGGGACCCCCCCCATCCCCGTCTCCTCCCTCTAGGAATCCCCTCCTCAGCCTCCCACGTCCTCCCCTTTATTTACCCCCCCCCCAAAAAAAATGACCATTGTTAACGGCTGCCCGCTCCCCACCCTTAAAAGAGGGGTGCGCACTGGCGCGCTCCTACCTGGCTCGGCAAGGGGCGCGCGCCCACCCTCGGGAGGCAAACAGCGAGTGCAAGAGGCGGGGGAGGGACGGAGGGGGGGTCGGTGAGCGAGGAGGGGGGGCACCAACCTCAAGAACCTTTAAGAGCGGCTTCTAGATCGCCCTTCCCCGCAATGCGCCTGCGCGGGTCTCCCGGCTCTCTCTCGCTCTCTCCCTCTCTTGCTCTCCAGTCTCCTCCTCCTCCTCCCCCTCCTCCCTTATTTCTTCTCCTTCCCCGCCCACGGCCAGCCTTTCCTTGCAAAGCACGCTGGGAAAGGTAGTCCACTCTCCTCCCCAGGACTGCCTCTCAGACCTGCGGGAGGAACTACATATCCCAGGAAGCCTTGCGGCAGCCGGCTTCTTTCTGGCCGCCCGCCTTCCTCCAGCTCGCGGGTGCAGGCTGGCTTTCCAGCGTGGGCTGGGAAAAGAGCCTAATACGACTCCGGGTTGTGGGGAAGTTAAGGAAGGATTTTTTACCAGGACAGGGCAAATAGGGTTTTGCCTTAACCCCCAAACCGCACCAAAAAGTTTATTTATTTTCCTAAACCCGCGAGACTTAGGAAAATAAATAGGTTGGCCTCTGGCTATATATGTATACACACAAACACACACCTAGCAAGCAAGAAAATAAATCTGCTTTGAAACGTAAAATGAAATTTACTTGGCGTGTCCAAATGTTAGGAAAGCAGAGAGACCGTTCCCTGAAATATAATGCAATTTCAGTGTTCACTCATTAAATCATGATGTAAATTGAGTAACCTGCCAATAATAATACATTTTATGAGTCACAAAGAGTCGGTCACTACTGTAACGATACAACACACACAATGTTAATTTTAGATTTATTTCTATTTTATTATGTTACTGTATTTTATGTTTTTATTGTATGAATTATTTGAATTTTAATGTAAAGCGCCCAGAGTGAACTCGCTGTTTGATGGGCGGTATAAAAATCCAATAAATAAATAAATAAATCAATAAAAATATTAGACATAGTACCAGAGAATTTATCTAATGTTGCATATTTTGACAGTGAGGATTGTATGGGCACAATATTTGGAAATGGAAGAAATACCAACATACAAAGGAACAATTAAGATTGTGGAACACAGAGATATGGACGGACTAACAATGAAAATTGAAAGAAAAAAGGACTCACAATTTTATCAAACATGGGATCTGTTCTATCATTGGGAAGAAAAGAGAAAGAAAGAATAAGGCCTGAATTTACTGTAATATGAATATGACTGGAACCCATGTAGCACAGTGCCTAATAAGTACTGTTTTCTTTTTTCTTTGTTTTATGGAAAAGAAGATGGCATTTGCCTCAGGTGCCTAAAGATCAAAGGGGAGCTCCAGGCCCAGAGAGGTGGCATGGATAAATCAAGGTCCAGGCATGTTGTGTGCTCTTAACTGGGGAGTTTAAAAAGCCCACCAGAGCTCATGAATCAAGCAGGTGGTTTTGCATGGAGAAAGTCCTAGATGAGGTCCTTGGTCAGGTGTGCCCTGCAGCCAGGTATCTCTCCAGCAGTTCTAAAACCTTAAGAAGCTTGAAAATACTGAACCTCAGTTTATGAGTTAGGAAGTTTCCATATCTCTTCCTATTAGTCTCTCAGAAACAGTAATCGGGATGAAAGAAGACAAGGCTCCGCTGACTTTCTTCTACTTTTATGAGTGACTATTTAGTTATGCTCTTATGGCATTATTTGTTGTTTTTACTATTTTTTCCCTATTATTGTATATTGCATATACTGTAGCTTGTTTTATGTTGTAAACCGCCCAGAATGGCTTTCTGCCAGATAGGACAATAATAAATAAATAAAAAGGCAGTAATTTTTCATACAGAATTGACACAGGTTTGTTCTCCTAGCAGTGGTTACCATTTCACTCCCACAACGGGGGTGGGGTGGCTCAGCAGACTAAGGCTCCGAAAACTATTGGCTTCAACGTCAGCCACTCAGCAGTTCAAATCCCAGGTGGCACGCAGTGGAGCGAGTTTCCGCTGATAACCCCAGCTTCTGCCAACCTAGCAATTCGAATGCATGTGAATGCAAGTAGATAAATAGGTAGCGTCATAAAAAGCGGGAATGTTAGACAGTGTTTCCTTGCAGCCCTGCCGGCCACGTGGCCACGGACTTGCACAACACTGGCTCTTGGGGTTGAATACGGAGATGAGCACCATCCTTAGAGTCGGACATGGCTAGCACGCATGTGCAGGGGGAGCCTTTACCTTTACGAAATCCCACAAAGAACTGCTGTGCATGGAAGTTGCATGCAAAGTGGTGCCTGAGTAGAGCTGGGTAGGCCTCTTGGATTATAGCAAGTACTTCATTAAAACAAGGGAAGTCATTCTTGCCAATGTTAAAAAGGAAGAGAAAAGAAGTCGCTCACTCCTCTTGCTACCCATTGTGAGCCTTTGAGTAAGAACATCTTCCAAAATTTATTTTCAGTATTGTCTGCAACTTCATAAAATGTTTCAGCAATAGCATATACCAGTGTTGGCGAACCTATGGCATGGGTGCCAAAGGTGGCACTTGGAGCCCTTTCTGTGGGCACCCGACATCGCCCCTTCACAGCCACTTGCATTCAGGTTAAATTGCTCTATTGGCACTTTGCGAAAAATTAGTGGGTTTTGAATCACAGTTGGGGCACTTGGTCTCTAAAAGTTTCGCCATCACTGGCATATCAATTCCCCTCATCCAGAACATGGCCATTGGGAATCATCTCACATTAGGAGTTGCTTTCAGTGTGGACTGATACCAAGCCCATATCTTAAGATGATGGCCATCTGTCGGGCGTCCTGAGCTGGGGGTTCCTGCATGGCAAGGGGTTGGACCAGATGGCCCTTGAGGTCTCTTCCAGCTCTATGATTCTATGATTTAGTGTTTTTGCCCCTGTCTTTCTACTAAAATAAAACACTCATGAAAAAAATCAAGCATCATGAAAAGAAAGGCTTGGCCATCAAACACGGCATAATAATGAACCAAATGAAATCAACAAGATGTTCTTGAAGCAAACAGCCAAAGGCTTGTTGGAAGAGGTGTCATCATATCATTCCTAAAAGCAACAAAGGTAGATAATGCTTGTGGAGTGCGAGTCCCTTGGAGCTGCAATCTGTGAATAACACAGGAGAAAATTCTATTCTGCATGCATCAAGCTGGTTTCTGCACGCGATGGTATTCTCAAGAGGGCCTTTGAAGATCTTGCCATCCAAACAACTTCATAATAAGATAGGCAGTTCCACAAATAGCTAAGCCCCCAGAGATAGAAAATAATCTCCATGCATAATGATAGACAAAGGTGACCAGTGCACCGCGTTGATGCTTTTGGAATGTAGTGTATTTCAATTACTTATTTCACCTCATCTTTTCATGCCATCCCTGATTCTTTCTCTACATCCTGTGAAATATAATTTAGGTTGAGGGATATACAGCAATGACAAGCTCACCTAACAAGCACCTAACAAGGAAGAGTTGAACTCATGGCCTTCCCACCCTAATCTAAAGACCACCATGCTACATTGGTCAGTATCAATCCATTAAAAAAATGTGGGTTGAGCTGTGACCAGAAAAACAAATTCAAAAGTAGACAAGGTGATACCTTTATTGGTCACTACTAAAACAAAAAATGTAAGCTAAGCTTTCGATAGCAACTTGCTATCTTTATCAAAGCATTGTACCAAAAATGCAATCTTGATAGAGGATGTTGTCTATCAGGCGCTGAGAATCTTTTTGATGAGATGGAATGAGATAAAGGTATCAGGAGGCAAACTGAATATGAGTCAGCAGTGTGATGCGGCAGCTAGGAAAGCCAATGTGATTCTTGGTTACATCAACAGAAGCATAGTGTCTGGATCAAGGGAAGTGATAGTACCACTCTATTCTGCTCTGGTCAGACCCCACCTGGAGTACTGTGTCCAGTTCTGTGTGCCACAATTTAAAAAGGATGTTGACAACCTCGAGCGGGTGCAGAGGAGGGCGACCAGGATGGTTGAAGGTCTGGAAGAAATGTCATATGAGGAACAGCTTAGGGAGATGGGAATGTTTAGCCTTTCATAAAGAAGGCTTGGGGGGGGGTATAATAGCTATGTTTAAATATTTGAAAGGATGTCATATTGAAGAGGGAAAAGGTTTGTTTTCCATGGCTTCAGAGACTAGGACTCAGGGCAATGGTTTCAAACTACAGGAAAAGAGATTCCATTTGAACATCAGGAAGAACTTCATGACAGTTAGAGCTGTTCGGCAGTAGACTATGTTGCCACAAAGGGTGGTGGAGTCTCCTTCCTTGGAGGTTTTTAAGCAGAGGCTGGATGGCCATCTGTCAGAAATACTGTGATGGGGGTTCCTGTATGGCAGGGGGTCGGACTGGATGGCCCTTGAGGTCTCTTCCAACTGTATGATTCTATGATTCTATGATTCTAAGCTGGTGTTAAGACTGCTTCAAAGTCCCGAATACGGTCTAACACCCAGCATATCAAACAAAGCAGCAGCATCCTTGACCACCCCCCTTCCCTTCTTCCCACCCTCAGTTTGGCTGTATTGAGACTAAAAGTCTCTCCTTGCCTGAGGGAATGGGGTGGGGGAAAGGTGCTTTGATAAAGATAGCAAGTTGCTATTGAAAGCTTAGCTTACATTTTTTGTTTTAGTAGTGACCAGTCTACTTTTGAATTCATCAGTATGAAATAGAACCTTTGGTGGGGTTATCCACAGAGGACTTTTTCTCTGTGTGCATAGGTGAGACTTATCTCCCCCTCTCCCTCCCTACCTTCCCTTCCTGCCCTACCCTTTGTTGTCCTGAAGAGACCCATCATTCTTGCACCATCAAGACCTGTCCCCCTAAGAATGAACAGGAAATATCATTATGTTCCCAACTGTTCAGTGTACCCATGCAGGCTTTCTGGCAACTTCACTGGGTACTCCTCTTCCCCCAGGGAATAATCACAGCGTTGTTGACGTTCCACATATGTTCAAAGGAAAAATCATAAAAGACCTTTTGTTTTTATCAATGTTTTCCTTTAATTCTAACAACTCACTTCACCTTCTGTTTGCTCCTTCTTATCAGACAAATACGCCGTAAAAAAAGATTGAGAGGTCTCCTGGGTTGATGTTGCAGAATAACTTGGAGTGAATGCAAGCAAACAGCTTACAGTACCAAGTAATAAATACAAAGAACAGCTCAAACATTAGGATGCATAAAAAGGAAAAAAGGTGGGATAGTGATGCTGGTCTTTTTAATTATTAATGTGTGTAATGCCCTAAAATAATTATGGTCATGGGTTTTCACATCTCAGTCCAGGTGCTGTTTCTTTTTAATATTTCTTTGATGTGCTTTTACCTTTTATTTTGTTTTAGTTTATTAATATCCCATTTGTTTTTGTTAATGATTATACAGTATTGTTTGAGAATGTTTTTTGGTGTGTCTGTATTATGCTGATGTTTATCACTCTGTTGTTTGCTGCCCAGAGTAGCCCTTGGCTAGATGGGTGGGATATAAATCAATCAATCAAACAAATACACTAACCTTTTCAAATCTGACACCCTCCATATGGCTAAGTTACAGTGCCTAACATCACAGCCTAGTACAGTCAGTGGCCAGGTGGGGTTAATGGGATTTGGTGTCTTAAGGCAGCTAGGGGATTTACCTGGTGGAAGAACACTGGTGTGTAGAGTGGTATGTAGGAAGAACACCGCTGGTGCAATAAAAGAAAATTGAGTTTTCCACTATGTGATGCAACATATGTTTTCCCCATTCCACTCCCGCCTAGGTTACTGATTTTATACTTGACTAAGATCCCTGCAGGCTGGGACTAATTTTACAAAAGCTAAAGGGTTGTTGCACTCTTAAAACAGGGATTGGAGTGAACAATTGAAGGGTGAGGCCCGAAGTAAGTTTATAATACGATGTGGAAAGAGTGCAGGAGTCTGACTTTTTTTCCCTTCAGTCATATGGAGGGTGGTGGAGTCTCCTCCTTTGGAGGTTTTTAAACAAAGGCTGGATGGTCATCTGTCTGTCAGGCGTCCTGTGATGGGGGATCCTGCATGGCGGGGGGTTGAACTCGATGGCCCTTGAGGTCTCTTCCAACTCTATGATTCTATGATTCTATGATATCTGGAAGTCGAGTGATGGCAACTGGACTTCTTTTAATCATGTCCTTCAATCACATGAGCAGTTTCAGGAGAGGTCGTTGCGGTAGTCTGTGGTAGCATATCAGACAAAAAACAAAAGGAAAATTAAAAAGACAAGCACACTGTAGCGACCTAACCTACTGCCCAGAGGATCATTGGTTGTCCTCTACTTTCTTTGGAAGAACTTGATAGCTCCAGGTCAGATACCTGTATTTGGGCGCAGGTTGTTGACTTGGCAATGGCCTTTAAAACCCATGTTGATATTCAGTTCCCCCTCCCAGGAAGAATTGTTCCATAAAGATGACAAGGATTAGTGACTAAATTAATACCAGGCTACAGACAATGAGCAGGAACAATATGGTAATGAGTGTCTCTAATCACCAAGGAGTCTTGAGGGGTGGCAATGGTAGATAATAAGGGAATATAGCTGGGAATTTCAGCAGATACAACAGAATACAGTATTTTACATTCCATGATGATGTAAGAAAACTTGGTTCATACTGAGTCCAGTGAGAAAAGTGTTAAACATGGCTCTGTATGAAGATAACATTTTTGTCTTCTTTTAATGGGGGGGGGGGGGGGCCCATAGTTACATAAAGACCTGGGCACATCCAATTCAATTCATCAGTAATAGATTCAGGCAGACATACAAAATAATGCAGGGCATGAGTAAAGTGGATAGAGGGACACTTTTTCGCCTCTCACAAAATACTAGAACTAGGGGACATCCACTCAAATTGAGGGCTGGGAGAGTGAGAACAGACAAAAGAATGTTTTTTACCCAGCATTTTGTTAGTCTGTGGAACTCCCTGCCAGAGGATGTGGTGATGGCATCTGGCCTGGATGCCTTCAAAAGGGGATTGGACAGATTCCTTGAGGAAAAGTCCATCACAGGTTATAAACCATGATGGAGATGTGTAACCTCCAGGCTTAAAACCGGGGTACTTCAAGGGCCAGATGCAAGGGAGTGGTATCAGGAGACAGATATCTAGTCTCATGCACTCCCAAATGCATCTGGTGGGGCCACTGTGAGATACAGGAAGCTGGACTAGATGGGCCTTTGGCTTGATCCAGCATGGCTCTTCTTATGTTCTTATGTTCTTAATAATAAATATGTCATACAGTCCAGAATTATGGAACTCACTGTAACAGCTGCTAATGGAAATTATTTTTTTAAATGGTGGGATGAGAGACTGATTGTCGTTGGACTACGACTCCCAGCATTCTTCACCATTAGCTATCCTGGCTAGAACTGTTGGGATTTGCAGTCCACACTTGAACCACCTCTCTGATCGAAATGAGAGTTGAGCAAATTAATGGAGAAGGACTATGATTAATATTTGCAGTGGCTATAGAGAGCCTCAAAGTTTACACACAGTATTCCGAGGACATGTCCAGCGTTGGGAGCCATTGTGTTGCAACAAAACCCCACTGGTGGGACACCTTAACGACTGATGAAATTTGTCGTAAACTTTTGTTTATGTAATATATTTATTTAAAATATTTCTACTGTATATTCCGCCTCTCTTCCCAAAAGGGCCCCAAATGTTCATGGGCTGCTGCCCACCTCACTGGATGCATGGACTGTGAGGCCTAATTGGGCAGGCATTAATAGATGTGGAAAGCAAAAGAGGAATGTGGGGGGGGGATATAAATGACAAAATATTGCAGCAGAATCATGATCAGTTTTATACCTAGATGAATCCTCCAATCTACTCCTTCAGTCTCTTTTTAGTTACACAACCCAAGCTTTGATGCAAAGAATATTAATGGCAGTGTCCCTTTCAATGGAGCTGAATTTACTTCCTAATCACTGTGTTCAGGTTGCATCCCATCTGTTAAGCTGGATTCCCACGCTCTCCGGTCCAAATTCCCACACCACCATGCCGCCCTATAACATCCTTCATAAGTGTTTCATAACCGTCTTCAGAGAAAAGGTTGCCAAATGGGCACAGCAAAACAAAACCACGGGAAATCTGTCTTCTCCTGAGAAACGTCTATTAGCCCTAAGCACAAACATGCCTTGTTGTTTCTTAACACAGTGCTCCACTGAGTGCTTCCATCATTTTCAGAAGGAGAATTAGTATTCCGTGGGTGCCGTCTTTAGTTCTAAAAGTGCATGTATTGGGTTGCCTATCTTCGGCTTAGGACACTCAGTGCTTCAAAATGAAATGGCACAATGTTGAACCTAGTAAGGTTTGCTGTTGAGACTAATCCACCTATACTCAGGCATCAGTTCCAGTGGTTTATCCCTTAGCCTGTGGCCTATGGATGCTTTGCTGGGAGGTGGTGGAAATTGTGATGATGCTACCTAGAAAATGTTGTGTATTGATCTGTATTCCTATTGGTTTCTGTTCCTGTTCCAAAGGGAACGGGCCTATTGGTTTATTCAAGTTGCTGCATTTGGATCCTCAATCCTATTGGTCTCTGCCAAAAGGCAGCTTTGTGATTGGTTGTAATTGTTCCCTCCAAAATGTATCTTTTCCTAGCCAGTCCTGGCTCCTATAAATGTAGCTCCCTCTCCCCAGTCCTCAGTCTTGTTCTCTCCCTGAATAAAGAGCTGTTACCCTAGAAGCTGTCTCCAGCCTGCTATGTCTAAGAGCTGAAATCACTGCTGAAATCACTAAACCCCACGTCACAACAGAAAATGGGTTTGCATCTACAGTATCTGCATATGCGGTGGAATTATGATACTGTAAAATCCTGAGGCGGTAATGTGAACTAGACGCCTTTCAAACGCACAGTGCGTTCTTCATCTCCAATATTTTAAACAGAATAAAAGCTTTCACGCAAAATATACTTGCAAGTAAACAAAGAAGGCAAGTGAAGGATCAGCAGCCTAAGGAGCCTATTCAGGCCATTGTTCATCTTATGAGCCTATTTCAGACCAGGGTGACATGAGGTCAAAGTGAACTATAAAATGGAGGACTCACAACTAGCTTTCCTCAGACTGATGAAGCTGTTTGGATGAGCAGTGAAACATTCCATTCTCTCAAGAAAAGAAAAGACATTTTACAGAAATATGAGATGTAGAGGTCCTCAGATTGCTGAGAGGCGGGGAGTTAGGGTTCAACTATTCTCCTGTGCTGCCTGAGCCACAAAAATACAAATCTGTACACTTCTCTTTTTGTCAGAGGGGGAGTGGCCTGAAGGAGAGAAAAGAGGCTTGGAAAAGAAGCAGTTTAAAAATGTTAAAAAAAAAACTGCAGTTGAAGAATTCTTTCTCCTTGTGCTGGTCATTTTCTTCATTTTCTGGAAGAAGGAAGATAAAAGCATCGGTGCAAAGTTGGCATCAAAACGGGACGAACTCTTTGACCCGTAATCATAAGGGCTGAAGAACAAACATCAGTGTCATCAATCCTCCCTTCAAGACAGAACGAGATGGCCCCGTGAGTGTCAATTCAGGAGTGAAACAGGGACAACTGGAGAGACAGGGTGGTGCTCTCTATATGAGGAGATTTTATGGCGTGCGTCAGTATCAGCACTTGGAAATTTGAGCCGGAAAGCATTATCCTACCACTGCTCAGTTATGGATGGCTTCAACACATCATTTATTTTAATTCTAATTAAAAGTACTTTCCCAGCTTTGCCAAATGTTAGCGGGCAAACTAATAGAAGAAAATGAAACAGCCTAGAGAGAGGGAAAACAATTAAGTAGATAGAGGTTTCGGACAGAAGAGAAAGTCGTGTAGGAGGGGGCATAGCTGTTTGAGTTCCTTACCGCAAGCACTAAAAGAAAAGTTGAAATTAAGGTCTGGGGATATGCACTGTGAGCCAAACTTATTATGGGTAACCTCTGTAACCTTTAGGTATAGTTCAGTCATTAGAGTTGAGGGATTTTGTTGTTGTTGTTGTTGTTGTTGTTGTTGTTGTTGTTGTTGTTGTT
>JAHTLZ010000379.1:62327735-62338556 GCA_023846285.1 Phrynocephalus versicolor | reverse complement strand
GCACGCTGGCACGGAACCCTCAATAAATTTAAAATTCCTTTCATTTCGAGAATCTTCACAGACATTATGTTAATTCTTAACATCTGTACTCAATTTGTAAAAACTATACAGAGTCACTGTGACTTTGCACTTTTTACAGACTCCATCTTTAAATCAATTAAATACATATCAAATATATATAGAACACCCTGTCTAATACATATATTTCACTAACTAATATCTGACAGGAAGAAAGTGAAGAAGCCAATCTGGAAGAAGGAAATTTAAGGAGTGTCAGTGGGACAAAATGTCGCTGCACCCTCAAGGGAAAAGCTCTCACCTTTTTCCCTGAATGTTTAGTTCCTGGTTGCTTCTTCTTTCCCCTTCTCCACCAATTTCCTGATGAACTTCTCTGGGAATCCTCATCTGGGATCTAGGAGGAGGCTTGGCTGGACCTACAGGAACAAGTTCTTTGCATCCCTGCATTGGCTTAGACTTTTTACTTTCTGTTTCAGTCGCATTTTGATCTGCAAGCTTTGCTGCCATACAGTGCAAACTTTAGTCCTGCTTCTAAAAGTCAGGAGGACCTGTGAGAAATCAGATGGTGCTAGATAATGCTTCATGAGGTTGCTCATTTCATAGGTCTTGATTTTGCGTGCCACAGGGATTTCCTTTAAAGTGTTAACTCTGTTCAGGATCATATCTAGCCATATGGCTCCAGTCTACTTGGCAGTTGATTTGATTTTCATGAATGTTGTCATTTGCTTCATGGAATGCTGCTGCTCTGATTCCTACTTCATAATGTTTCATCCTTTTTGAACTAATAGGAATTAACAATTTCTCTCTCCTTGTGCTAAACTTTAATAAACCTTTGATTAAATTGTAGCTGTAAGTGGCCTCAGGATATAGTATTTCTGATCATGTCCTTGGGGGAGTATGAATTATGGACTTGACTTTTGGGGCAATTTGGTGTTCCTGGGAGTGCCTGGGAAGCTGACCAAACAGGCAGAGATTTGTGTGTCAAGAAACCATTCACACCTTCAACTTACCTCCTGTTACTGAACATTTTAAAGAAAGGATTGGGATAGGATTTGATGTTTCCATGCTTATTAGAGGGCATTTAAAATCAGCCTCAAAAGGACTGCGACTCTTGACTTGAAAGAGGTCAAACTGCTTCCTTCCCAGATATTTATGCAGAGTTTGACTGTGGGATAGAGAACAGGTCCACAGACTGGGTCTGTTTGCCATCCTGCAAAGTTATGTTCAGAGGATGTACTAACCCTAACCCAGAACTACACAATAATGCTAGTATTATACAGGGCACATTCACTTTTATTATTTTCTGGTGTGTTACTCTTGAATGCTTATAAGTCTGTCTGCATATTTGTTCCTGAATCTTTTTGTTAGTCTTTGGAGCATTTATTCTTTTGTCCTTTTCAATTGTTTTCTTTCTTTCTTTCTTTCTCTTCATATGGGGGTATATTGTAGTTTATTTCTTATTTTTCACATTCATTTTTAAATTGAAATTTTATAGTGTATATTTGCATATTGGATTTTTAAAAATTTATCTAATCTCTATTATTTATTATTTTCTTTCTCACTTTACACTTTTTGTGCACCTACCCTTCTTGCTTGTTCTTTATATTGGGAGCTGTGTCACAAGTAAATTTCCCCAGAAGATAGATTTATCTTATCTACAGTATCTTATCTATCTTATCTATCTTATCTTATCTTATCTTATCTTATCTTATCTTATCTTTTCTTTTCTTTCTTTCTTTCTTTCTTTCTTTCTTTCTTTCTTTCCAGTCAACCCAAAAATCCTTTCAAGCAGTTGTGTGAATTAGAGTGAGCCTCATGTTCCCCAGCAAATGCTCTCCAGAGCTAATTGACTTCTGCTCCTGGAGGTGATATAAGCCCAGCAGTGCTTGATCTCTGAAACAGAGGGATGTCAAAGTTCATGCCAGTTTAAAACTGGCATGTCTGCCTGGTTTTTACATTATAGTAGCAAAGGAAATTTACTCTGCTTGCGCTCAGAGGCTGCATCTCATACAACAGAAGTACAAAGGTGAAAATATGGTACTAAGGGATCCCCTGTGAATCCAGAAAAAGAAAACTCACATAAATCTTGTCACTTATCACTATGTAAAAAAAAACCCTTAATCTTTGCATGCTGCCACCCTAGTATTAAATTATTTTCTGCTCCTGAGATGCCAGAAACAGGAGCTGGAGGCAGGCCTATTGGGCTCACCTGGAATTGAGGGTGCTGAATGTCACTCAGAACCTTGTCTCAAATTCATTTTTTTTTTCTTTCCAGGAAGCTTCTGCAAGATCTAGCTTCCTGATGCCATGGAGGAGTTATGTGTCCCATTCATTCCTTTCCTTTCATCTGCCTCCTACATTTGGCTGGCTGCCGATGGCAACTTGTTCCAGCTGATGCTCTTGCATTATATTCCTGTTCCGGAAAAATCAGAGAGGGAAGGGACGAAGGGAGAAATGAAGAACTCTGAAAAACTCTGGGGGGAAAATATTTAAATACTAAAGGGCTGATCAAACCCGCCAAAAAAATCCATGTTATACCTATTTGGCCATTTTAAGATAATTTCATAAATGCCTGAGCACGCAATACAAGACCATTATCTGCTCATTTTCCCAGCCAAAGATTCATTTCCACTCTCCCCCCCCCTCTCGGAGGGTTCTATTTTGTACTGCTGATGAATCATTTCATTCAGTATATTTTCAGCCTCTGTGAATGTTTCCGTCAATTTGTTTCCTTTACAAAGAGATTGGGTTTCCGGGCACTGTGGTCACTTCATGTCCAGTGTGTTTGTATCCTTTTTTTTTTAAAGGTATGTTGACAATTCAGTCTCGGAATACATTGGCAGCTGGGCTGCTGCCACCACCACAAAACAACAACATGAATACATTGCTGAGAAGGAGGCAGACACCCCCGCCAACTGCCACATCCCTTGAGGGTGAAAGAGGACTTCAGATTGTATTTATTTAACCCTGATCTTCACAATACTTTGCAAGTCTTTCGAAATGCAGGAAGAAACAAAAAGGAAAGGGAAAGAGGAGAGAAGCCTACAATCACAGTATTTTTGTATTGATGTGTCACCTCTGGCAAACTAAACTAAAAAGGACCCTGGTTGCCCCAGGAAATTGTAAAGAAAATGAATCAATACAAAATTAAAGATCAGTCCAGCCTGCTATAAAGCTTCAAATAGGAAAAAATGAATGGATACAGTTAAAACAATTAGAACATTCCTGCTGGTATATATAACACCCGGCTACCAAAATGAAGATACAGTATTGGTACAACAGAGATGTGAAGTATATACAGTGGTACCTTGACTTATGAATTTAATCCATTCCGAATGCATGCTCTTAAGTCGAACTACTCTTAAGTCAGGGTACCTATCTAAAAAATTGGGAAAAAAATAAGTTAAAAAATAAAAAATGGAAAAATTATTGTAAGTACAGCAGACCATATCTAAAATTTGTAAGGCGGTGGTTAAAACGCCAACAGTTTTCCGCTCTTAAGTCAAATTGCTCTTAAGTCGAGCTGCTCTTAAGTTGGGGTACCACTGTACATAACAGTCCAGGATAGGCATGACCAAGCAATGGAACCAGTGACCTATAGAAGTTGTGAGTGCTTCAACACTGGAGGCACTCAAGAGAAATTTGGACAACCACCTGGCAGGTATCCTTTGACCTGAATTCCTGGATGGAGTGGAGAACTGGACTTGATGGCCTGATAGGCCCCTTCCAACATAATGATTCTATGACTTCATGAAGTTGAAAGGGACCTACTTCTATGATTTCATGAAGTTACCAGAATTTAATAGGAAAAACCTCTTAACTGTTAGAGCAGTACAACAGTGGAACCAATTACCTCAAGAGTTGGTGAGTGCTCCAACACTAGAAGCAGTCAAGGGAAATTTAGAGAAGAGATGGGCACAAAATGCCAAAATGTTGTTTCATTTCATTTTGCATTTATTTTTTCTAATTCTTTTCGTTGGAAATGATTTTTTAAACTATTTCATTTTTGTTTGTTTTCATTTTTCATTCTGTGCCCGATTTGGGGAGGGGGAAATTGCACAGGGTTTTTAAAATGTCTTTGAGCCACTGAGGCACCGAGGCAGCCTCGGTGGCTCAAAGACATTTTTAAAAACTGGACGCTTCTCCCCCAAGGCGTCCAATGGGGGGGGAGTGGCAGTTTTTTTTAATGTCTTTGAGCCACCAAGGCATACAGCGGTGGCTCAAAGACATTTTAATGAAAAGCAGAACAGAACGAAAGAGGAGCAATATAGTACAGGATGTGCGGTCCAGTGCAGTGAGGAGTGTGCAGACCTCTACACTGGAGAAACTAAAATTTGAAGAAACTTCAAATGTGCATGTGAAGGTGATGGAATTGAGAGGGAATTCACTGCTCATCCAAGCAGCTTTGTCAGTCTGAGGGAGGTTATTGGCGAGATCTCCAATTTATAGTTCACCTTGATTTCACATGGTCTGAATAGGTTCATTAGGTGAACAATGGCCTGAATAGGCTTGTTAGTTGTATCATGGCCTGGGGTGTCTGATACAAGTCCCACCTATGCAACCCTTCCCACCACCCATTAAGTATGGGTCGTTAGCTTTGGCCTTGCTGGTGGAGGTGTGAAGTGCTTGTGGTTTGTTTGGGGATGGTTGAAAGAGCAGCTTTATAAATAGCAGACACTTTGTGCCTGGGTCCCCTACCTCTGTTGAGAGAGGGGTTTTCAATACTGTACTCACATTAATGGCTTCCCTGACCCCTCTCTCAAACCACCGATCTTCTCTAATATGTGTAGATCCAAGAGGAAGACTTCTCCTGATGATCTTAACACTGAGGCATCTCATAAACAGAGAAGGAGCCCTTGAGATAACTTGGGCCCAAGCCATATAGGGCATTATAAGTTAGTACCAGCACCTTGAATTATGCCTGGGAACAGATGGGCAGCCAGTAGCGGTGCTGTAACAGGGCAGTACAGTAATACAATCCCTGTGTTCAGCACCAGTTAACAACCGAGCTGTTGCATTTTGTACCTATTGAGGTTTCTACACACTTTCCATAAATTTCTTCCCAGAAATACTGTACAGTATTGCTAATCTATGTCCGTGAGTCTCCTAATGCAGACACTGTGGAGACAAGTTGAGCGAGGGCTGGTAGGCATTGCAGAATCAGGGAAATACCCTTCCTAGTTGGGTTCATGCCAAACACAACAGCCACGCTGAGCAGAGGATAATAAAGATGAGCAGTGACAAGTTTCAACCTCTCAAGAAAAAGAAGTCCATTTGCCATGACTCAACTTGCAGATGAATTCGCCTGGATGACTGAGAATCTTTGCAGACATAATAAAGATATAACGAAACTTGGAGAAGGTTTGACGACTCCTGGCCAGGTAGAAATGATGAACTGTATTCATATCTTGTCTTACCAAATTAGACACACCCATTCCTTGGCAACTTAACCTTTTCCCTGGATACCTAAGCCAAAGGAACACCCTATGTGTGTTGTGTAACATACAGTGCATGTGTTGTGTTGTTACAGTTATGACCAAGTCTTCGTGACTCCGTGTCCATGGAGTTTTCTTGGCAGGAATACTGGAGTGGCTTGCCAGTTCCTACTCCAGGTGCCTACAGCACCTGGTATTCCCTGGTGGTCTCCCATCCAAATAAAGTGGCCCCTTGTATAACAATCAGCTTCTATAATATAAAATTTGTACAACATAAAACATTATGGAGATAGGGGGAATTTGCTTAACATAATTGCCTATGGGAAGAATCCATACAACATAAAAATGGGATCACTTCGTTTTCAATGCATTCCTATGGGAATTTGTATAAAGGAAAATTTGCTTAACATAATTTCATTTGGAACAAATTAATTCCTTTATACAAGGTACCACTGTACTAACCAGGGCTGACCCTGCTTAGCTTCCGAAATATGTGCTTAGGGCATCTAAAAGCAGCAGAGGTAGAGCAGTACCAGATCAAATCCAGATTCTATAAAACAATTAGGTGTGGGGTGCCCTGCCCCCTATTGTCTATTTTCGGTCATGTTTCAGCAGTTTTCAATTGTGTTTCTTTTCTCCAGGGACAGAAATGAAGTCAATTAGCAATCCTGCATTGCCATGTAATCCTATGTGTGTCTACATACAAAAAGTATCATTGAGGACAGTACTCTCAGATTAGGGGATTAAGCCCCACTGAGGTCAATGCTGTTCATATCATGCCACAGAGGGCGAGGCTGCAAAAACTCTTAATTGTTATTATTTTTTCTTTTATTTTCTGTTGAGCCGGAGGCAACGCCATAAAGCTAACTAGGCTGAAGCCACAGAATCCCTTAGGGAAATAGGAGCTCATCGCTTCAAAATATTAGGAAACATCAAACAATTTATACCCTCAGGATATGCTTTCCTGATAAGTGCTATTTCTGAAATCAAAATATTCTCAAATTTGCAAATAAAAAACTTCAGGAGACCACCAAAATAGATATAGAGCTATATGGTATAGTTCAGTGGTTCCCAACCTTCCTAATGCTGCAACCCTTTAATACAGTTCTTCATGTTGCAGTGACCCCCTTGCCCTGCTTGGAAGAGGCCACAAGCCCCCTTTGGCAGGCCGCTGCCGCGGGTGCCATAGAGAACTTCCCTCTATATAGGCACCCTCAGCCAATTGCAGCCTCCGGTGCCATTGATGGACATCCCCTCCAACCTATCAAGCTGTAACTCACTCTTTACCCCCTTCCTCCCTCTCCCCCTCCAGACCCAAGCCGTTTGTGCCTTTTTTTTCACTGGCTCATGGCGACCCCTGTGAAATGCTCGTTTGACCCCCAAAGGGGTCCTGACCCCCAGGTTGGGAACCACTGGTCTAGTTAATACCTCTTATCCTAGGGCTCAGCTATAGTGGGGCAAAAGACTGATGATGATGATGATGATGATGATGATGATGATGATGATGATGATGAAGAAGAAGAAGAAGAAGAAGAAGAAGAAGAAGAAGAAGAAGAAGAAGAAGAAGAAGAAGAAGAAGAAGAAGAAGAAGAAGAAAAAATACAGTCATGGTGGTTGGGTGATTAGAGGTCATTCTCCTTATGCAACGGTATCTTAAAACCTGATTTTCTCCATCATCCAAGAAACCAGCCAACACACTTCTAAATTTTAAATATTAATACTGTATGTCATTTGACAACAATTAATATCAATTAGCTCAGTGGCTTAGGTCTCTGGCTGCGGAACCAGAGGTTGGAAGTTCAGTTCCCCACTGAGGCTTTTTGACAAAGGCTTCCCTCAGTCATCCAGAGGGCCCCTTTCCAACTTTGCAATTCAAAGGCTATCATTATAGTTGTCTCCCCCTCCAAAACCTAAATTATATACAGCTAGAGGGATACGAAGCAGGGTACTTTTGTGGCATCCTTTTATCGTGTACAGTGCCACCCCTGTATCTGCTGATTTGCCATCTGTTGGCTCAGTTATCCACAGTTGGTGATCAGTGGGCCGCAGGGGTGGTGGGGTGTCGGGGATGAAAGGTACGCCACTCTGCCTGGATGGCGGACTGGGTGGCACTTTTCCACCCGGTCACGCCACCACTCCCACTGGTCAGATTGTTGCTGGTTAGTGCTGGGGGCGAAAGCTGCTTGGCTTGGCTTTCACCTCCGGTGCCCCACCACTCCCACTGGGCAGGTCGGCGGCCCTTTACCCTGCCCAGCGTGTGGTTAGTTTGGGTTTTGGGGGCTAAAAACTTTTGCCCCCGGCACCCCACCACTCCTGTTGCCACTGTCACTCCTGGATAAGAGCATTTGCTCTTATCTGCAGATTTCAGTATATGTAGGGTGACCTCCAACTGATTCCCCCATGGAAACGGGTGTTCTACTGTATATGAATAGACTAGACCAGTGGTTCTCAACCTGTGGGTCCCCAGATGTTCCTGGACTACAACTCCCAGAAGCCTCTACCACTCACTGTGCTGGAAGGGATTTCTGGGAGTTGCAGTCCAGGAACATCTGGGGACCCACAGGTTGAGAACCACTGGACTAGACAATAAGGGACTTCGAGACATGTAGATTGTTGGTTTTAGTTATGGATTCTCAATCATGACTTTCTCAACAGAGTTTGGTAGGATTTGGGATATACTGTACAGCAGGCATGCCCAAACTTCAGCCCTCCAGATGTTTTGGACCACAACTCCCACAGTCCTTTGCCACTGGCAATCTAAGCTTAGAATTCTGGGAGTTGTGGTCTAAAACATGAGGAGGGCCAAAGTTTGGACATGCCTGCTGTACAGTATTTATTTGCAGAAGGAATGGGTGGGTGAGATTCAAAAGAATCTATCCATCCAACAATAACTGGCTTGATGTCTTTTCTTCTGTTGGAACAACTCTGATTTGTTTTGGTTTGATTTTTTTATGCTGTAAATACAAATAATTAAAAAAAAAATTAATAATTGGCCCTCTCCCCGGCCTCGCCAAAGTTTCTCTCCCCGACATGAAACAAGAGGGGACAGACAGCCCTTGAGTGCGAAGGGGCGCATGCGCACCACCAGCACTCTGTCTCCTCCTCGCCACTGGGAAGGCTTCGCGCTCCGCCGCCGGTTTTTGTCCCCGCCGCGCCGCCGTCCCTTCTCGCCCCGACCCCCGTGGGCGGAAGCGGAAGTGGCGAGTCCGAGGCGGGCGCGCGCGTGGTAGGCGGTCGGTCGGTGTCATGGCGGCTCGCGGTCCCTCTGGGAAGCGTGGCGGGGCCGGATCCGGGTCGGGAGCAGCCGGAGCCTCCCGAGGGCCCGATCCCCAAGAGGAGGAGCCGCCGCCGCCGCTCCAGGCCGTGCTGGTGGCCGACAGCTTCAACCGCCGCTTCTTCCCCATCTCCAAGGACCGGCCGCGGGTGAGCGAGGGAGCGCGGCTGGGCAGAGGCGGAGGGGCCGAGAGGCAGGCAGGAGCGATGCCCCCGCAGGCGAAGCAGGACCGGCGCCTCCTCCTCCTCGGCTCGGATCCCTGGGGAATCGGGGCTCTCGGGTGACGCCAGGCGGGCACGACGGACGGGCTCCTTCGTCCCACCCGCCGCCACGAGCCATTCATTGCCCCTTCGGTCTCCCCAGGGCAGCCCTTCCCCAAGAACATCAGCGGGGGTGGTGGGGTGTCCCTTCTTCTTTTTATTTAAGTAATTTTATTGGGTTTTTTTGGGGAGAAGAAGGGGGGAATGTGGGGGAGGAGGGGGGAATACACTATAAAAATTCCATTGAGTATATCAAGTCAAAAATAACAATTTAGCATATTAACAAATCACCAAATAGTATCACGATACTAATAAGTTTGTTACTTCTTGCCATCTTGTCCCTTCTTCTGGGACCGCTGCCCGGTTTCCCCACCCTGGAGAAATTTCGCTGTCCCCCCCCCCCCTTACATGGAAAGCGCTTCCTCTGAGGTCCCCTGCTGTGACAGCAAACCCATAGCTTGATTATTTATTTTAACATCGTTGTTGTTAACCACCGTTATATCAACTGAAGGGTTGCTTGAGAAAAATTTATTATACAGTGGACCCTTGTGTAACAAACAGTTTGTATAAGATAAAATTTGTACAACATAAAATATTCTGGAGATAGGGGAAATTTGCTTAACATAATCGCCTATGGGAAAAGTTCGTAGAACATGAAAATGGGATTACTCCGTTTTCAATGCATTCCTATGGGAAATTTGTATAAAGGAAAATTTGCTTAACATACTTTCATTTGGAACGAATTAATTCCTTTATACAAGGTACCACTGTAGGTTGAAAAAAATAAAAAATATAACAAGAACAAAAAAGAGAGCTAAAAATGGGATGGCACCTCTGTGGCTAACTGTTATGTTATTTTGATGTGAATTACTGTATATGTCCACTTAATTACTAAATACTGTATGTAATTGTAATGTCAGAATTAGTAGCTAGCTAACTAACTTTGGAAGGTATTGAACGAATGGAAGTAGCCTTTGCATGCAAAGGAGAAGTGCCAGAGGCTTTTTAAAAATGTCTCTTTGACACAATAGGATTAAGAGTTGTTTCTCCTGTATCCCAACTAAGCATTATGTCAGCTGTGCCCTGGGCTCTGTTTGTCACAGCCACCAGCCTTCTCCTCAACTTGGGGGTTTAGAGTGGCAGATCAAAATATCTAAATTACTGCTAAGCTAGCATTCCAGATCTGTGGAGGGGGAAAACTGAAGTAAGGATATCTTGCTTATTTATGTGATGGTTTCCCCCCCAACCCTCCATGCATCTTCTTCTTTGGGGCGTTTTCACAGCCCTGTCATATCCTTCAGCTAGCAAGGTCCAGGGTTAAAGAGTCCTGCAGATGATCATGTATAGAAGCATTGTGACTTCCACCTGTTTTACATTCTTTTTCTTTCCTGTCTAATCGTGCACTTCAGGGCTCTTTTTGTAATTTTTCATTATTTTCAAAAGCTGCATTCTGAGGTCTTTGGACAAAATCTGATCTCTGAAATGGTTTCCTTGTAATTTCTTATAAGCTTTAAAAAAGTTGCCAGTTTTAAAAAAAAGTTTCCAGATGGTGGAATAGGGACTATGTTTGGCAGAGAAGTAATAGTTTAGTTGGTTTTATCTATCCCAGCCTTTTTCTTGCTGGAGTTTTGTTTGTCTGTGTATATGCTGTTGTTGCATTTTATTGTTTTTTATTTATTTTGTTTGTGGGTTGTTTGGGGGGGGTCTAGTTGTTTTGTTTTATAATTTGTTGTACACTGCCCAGAGTTCCTGAGGGAAGTTGAGCAGTTAATACGTATTGTACAAATATAGATAGATAGATAGATAGATAGATAGATAGATAGATAGATAGATA
>JAHTLZ010000379.1:62282918-62326597 GCA_023846285.1 Phrynocephalus versicolor | reverse complement strand
TATCTATCTATCTATCTATCTATCTATCTATCTATCTATCTATCTATTTAGACTATTTTTACCCCACCTTTCTCCTTGGAAAAGGACCCAAGTTGGCTTACAATAATGAGGGCCAATATACAGCGCGAACGTTTAGAACGTTAAGAACAGGGAATTAAAAGAGGCATCTTAGAACATTAAAAGGTAACAGTAGAGCTACAAAGAGCATGCAAAAAGAAAAGAAAATTCCATTATGATGGATGGAAAGTAACATGGAAAGCACTGGTGTTCTTATGAAACCAGCCAATGCAATCATGTATGGTAAACCATATAAAGTTACACAGTAGGCAGTCCCTCATTCAGGGAAAGCTTGCCTGAAGAGGAAGGCCTTTGCCTGCTTCCGGAAAGACAGCAGAGACCTAGAAACTTTGTGGTGTGCATTTCCTTCAGACCAACAGTTACTATTTTCCACTAAGGAAAAATTATGCTAGTGCATATTTTATTTTTCACTTATTTCTTAAATTGGGATTGCACTAAATTGGGCAGTTGACTTCTACAGAGTCCACTGATCCAATCTGCGGGCTGAAGATAGTAAAACAGCAACAACCTAGAAATACAGGTTTGTATGCATCTTAGCCGCTTAGAGTTTCGTACGAAAGATAAGCGGGGTATAAATACAATAATAAATAAATAAATAAATCCCCAGGGTGTATTTCCAGAATTGAAGGCTAGAGGAAACCAGAGACCATGCAGTATATAGCTTTCAATAGTTCCACATTTTCCAGCATCCAAAGGGTGCTGCTGGTGCTGGATCCCCTCCCTTGTAGATACCACAGTCCTATTCTAAATGCTCCCATAGACTTCATGTCATAGCTTGTTCTGCTGCTGCTTCTGGATTTGACACAGGGATTGAGGGGGTCTTGTTGGCAACATAATTGCACCGTTTTGTGGGTGTTTATATTTTATTTTGACCGGACTTTCTTGTGTTTTCCTAGGCTCTGATTCCTCTGGCAAATGTGGCCATGATTGATTACACCCTGGAATTCCTAACTGCAACCGGTGTGGAGGAAACCTTTGTCTTTTGCTGCTGGAAGTCTGCAGAAATCAAGGAACATGTACTGTAAGGCGAGCTTTCTGGTTTATCTAAGAAATTGGTGTCCTCCTTGTTTCAGTCTTGCTGAAGAAGGATGTATTATATCCTCCCTCCTATTGCTTCAAGTAGTGCGTGGTTTGCAGACATGCGTGTGAGAGATCAAGGATAGGGAATGGGCATTTCGTTTCGGAACCAGTAGGTTATGAAACGAACCACGCGAGCCCAAGTGGTCCTCAGAACCGGTTGATACTCACAGATCCAGTTGCTTTACCTTTCTCTGTCTCACACAGGGTTAAAATCCAACGAGGAAGCATGCCGCAACATCATCTGTGCTAGATCTGTGATGCTGGCCAATCAGGAGCTGTGCAGGGACCGTCATCATCCCACCTCCCTCTCTGATTGGCCAGCAGCACAAAACAGGAAAGATGACATCGCAGTGTGCTTCCTTGGTGGATTTTAACCCTGCGTGAGACAGAGAAAGGTGAAGCAGTTGGATCTGCGTGTATCAGCCAATTTCGACGACCACCTGGGCTTGCGTGGTTCGTTTCGTAACCTACTGGTCCTGAAACGAAATGCCCATCCCTAATCAAGGAGCCTTTATGGGCCACAAGATGACCTGCTGCTTCTATTTGATTTAGCAGAATCATAGAATCATGAAGTTTCAAAGGGCCTATAAGGCCATTAAGTCCAGCTCCCTGCTTGATGCAGGAATACCAGTCAAAGGAGATCTGCCAGGTAGTTGTCCAGATTTCTCTTGAATGCCTCCAGTGTCGGAACACTCACTGCTTTTCAAGGTCATTGGTCCATTGCTGTACTGCTCTAACTGTTAGGAATTTTTTCCTGATATTCAACCAAAATTTGGCTTCTGGTTGTGAGTTTTTCGGGCTGTTTGTCCGTGTTCTGGAAGTTTTTCTTCCTGGCATTTCGCCAGACTCTGTGGCTGGCATCCTCAGAGGGCAAGGAGCTCAGGGGACTAGGAGTTCTCTCTGTGCTCTGGGTTATAAAGTGAGTGAGACGCCTCTGAAGATGCCAGCCACAGAGTCTGTCGAAATGTCAGGCAGGGTTGTCAGCACTTCATGGGGTCTATAAAAGTAGAAAAGTGACATTTTAAAGACAGAAATAGTGACAATATACAGTAGTGGCTTTTTGACACATTGTCTCATTGGCAGGATTGGAGAGATTGTTATAAAACAGAGATAACTTAAAAATCATTACACTTCAAAGCACAAATATTTATTTTATTTTCAAAGAAGATTAAACATTTCAGATTTAATATTGGATTAACAAAGAATCCATCATCATGATCAGATGACTAAATTAACTTATGCTGTCGGGATCGTCCGGGTTAAAGGACTTGTCCTTGCTACCATTTCCATTTGTCTTGGGAACGCCTTGGGGGCTCCTTGAGCTCTGAAAATAGTGACAGTAGTGCCGCTATTTCTGGAAAAGTGACAACAGTGAGTGGATTTTTTAAAAAAGCGAATAAAAGTGACAAAAGTGACTCACTGGTAGCCCTGACGTCAGGAAGAAAAACTTCCAGAACACAGCCAAACAGCCTGAAAAATTCACAACTCTCGGATCCTGGCCATGAAAGCCTTTGAGAATACATGGAGCCCATTTTTGCACGTCCCGCACTCTAGGTTGATCAAGAACAGGTCGTGCCCCTCCTCTGTGGGATAGCCTTTCAGGTATCATAGACTTTATTGTGTAGGGAAAAATTTTCAGCGTCTGCTGCCACTTCCTTGGAAGGTACAGACAGTAATTTCTTAAATGGTTTCCAGTTTTTTTTTCTCAACAGAAGTAAAGGTTTGCATTTTGGAAATATATATATATATATTTGCCCAGGCTGCTGGATTCTGTCTTCTGTGTTTACTTCTGTAGTTTTGTGTCTTATATTCATGTTTTTTAAAAAGAACAACAAGAAGGCACTGGCCTTTTCTAGCGTGCACTCTCTACAGATGTTCCCAGATGTTCCTTTCTGTCTGTGTCCCGTTGCCAGGAAATCTAAGTGGTGCCATCCAAATTCTCCAAATACAGTGCGGTTTGTGACCTCGGACCTCTACCGCTCGCTTGGCGATGTGCTCCGGGACGTCGACGCCAAGTCACTTGTTCGTTCCGATTTCATCCTCGTCTCTGGAGATGTGGTGTCCAATATTAACGTGTCCACGGCCTTACAGGAACACAGGTGGGTGTGTTTTGGAGGGAGATGAATGGATCTTGTTGTGACCCATTTCCAACTGGTGGGGCGCCTCATTTCAATTAAAGGCCCTCTTTCTCCCTCCCTTCCCCTGCCCTTTCCCGTGCAGGTTACGGCGTAAGCTGGAGAAAAATGTGTCTGTGATGACCATGGTCTTCAAAGAGTCCTCACCGGGCCACCGAGCCAGGTGTCAAGAGGATGACGTGGTGATTGCCATGGACGGTGCCACGAAACGGGTCCTGCACTACCAGAAGACTCGAGGGCTGAAACGCTTCCGGTTTCCCATGGTGTGTGGACAGGGAAGGAGTTGGCAAGCAGAGTTTTATCTTGGGGACCTTGTGAGACCTCAGTGGTATCAGGAGACAGATACCTAGTCCCGTGCGTTCCCAGACGGATCTGGTGGGGCTGCTGTGAGATACAGGAAGCTGGACTAGATGGGCCTTTGGCCTGATCCAGCAGGGCTCTTCTTATGTTCTTATGAGATGGGCTTCAGTCTATAGAAGGGCCTGAACTGTCGAAGTGGTGGTTTGTGTTGGTTCGTCCTGGTTCATTCTTCGGCTAAATAGATGTTTGCAGCCTCGGCTCCTCTGGAGGGCGCACACTGAGACTCAGCGCCCTCGCTTCCCTGTCTTGCGTCCTACAGGTGCTGCCTTTGGCTGAGTGCCTGCTGGAGATGGCAGAGATTGGAGGCATCAAAAACCCATTTATCTGAAAAATGAACCAGCACGAATTGTCAGCTTGACAGTTTGTGCCCATCTCTACTTCAAACAATCCATCAGTTATTAAAGAGTTGCTGGCTTTGAACATTTCCCTCTTTTAGAGGCTTGGATTGCTCATTGTACATCCAGCACGATACTTTCCTGCTGGGCAAGTGGTAGTTCAGTTGTAAATCTTTACTTACTTACTCACTTGTTTTATTTGTTTGCTGCCTGGACTGGGACCCAAGGTGGTATAGAGCACGTTTATGCCTAAAAAGTGTTATTTGAATAGGTATCCTTCCCTGATAAGATGCCATCTTTCAGTTCCGTACTACATGTGATTTTTAATACATTTGAGTAGATATTTTGTTTTCAGAATGTGGAGGCTTACTTGGTTTCAGTAGAAGGGTTGGTAGACATTCCAGTTCCCTATAGCAGTGATTCCCAACTTTGGGTAACTTGGGTGTTCTTGGGCTGCAGTTCCCAGAAAACTTTTTTTTACCAAACACATCCAGTCTCGCCTGATTTCGGAAGCTAAGCAGGGTCGGCCCTGGTTAGTACTTGGATGGGAGACCTCCAGGGAATAACAGGTGCTCTTGGCGCCTGGAGTAGGAACTGGCAAACTATTAAAGAGTCGGTAACGACTGTAACAACACAACACAACACAACACAACACAACACAACACAACACAACACAACACACACACACACACACACACACACACACACACACACACACACACACACACACACACACCATGGTTTCTGGGGGTTGCAATTCTACTAATGGAGGTTGTTTCTACCTGAAGACTTGAGCCTTTTCAAAGCTCCCTGTAATGCAGGGATGGGGAACCTTCAGCCTTCCAAATGTTTTGGACGGCAACTCCCAGAATTCTGAGCCTGCATTGCCATGATGAAGGACTCTGGGAATTGTGGTCCAAAACATCTGGAGGTCTGAAGATTCCCCACCCCTGCTGTAATGTAGCCTTCTCTGATGACCTTTCATAGACAAAACCATGTGACAGTCACTTATAGAAATATGTGCTGTATTAAATATTGAGAATCCTCTGGGGATTTACGTAAGCGAGCGTTCTAGCTCAGTGGTGGCGAACCTTCAGCACTCCAGGCATTTTGGACCACAACTCCCAGAATTCCAAGCCTGTATTGCTAACGATGAAGGGCAGTGGGAGTTGTGGTCCCAAACATCTGGAGTGCCGAAGGTTCGCCGCCGCTGTTCAACTAATGGAGATGTCAGACATGGTTCCTGATGCTGCTGCAGATGTTGCAGTGGAATTGGCCACCAGGCAAGTGTCCTAATGTGACCAATTCAGCCTCTCCTCTTTACAATGAAGGCACCTGGCTGGCATGGACAGGGGGTGGGTACGGAAAAACCAGGAGCTGACGGGACTTCCGCTGTGTTCTTCCCTTTCTAGAGCATGTTCCAAAGTAATATTGAAGAAGTGCAAATACGGCATGATCTGCTGGACTGTCATATCAGCATCTGCTCCCCTCAGGTAGGTTCCATGGAGTAACCAGCCCCCATCATAAGTGGGCCTTCTTCTTGTCTCAGAGAGGGGTCCCTGTGCCTGGGTCACCTTCAAAAGATGATACAGCAAAGAATAGGGTCTTGGTGGGCCACAGATTGAACATGAGTCAGCAGTGTGGTGCGGTGGCCAGGAAAGCCAATGTGATTCTGGTTTGCATCCACAGAACCATAGGGTCTAGATCAGTGGTTCTCAACCTGTGAGTCCCCAGATGTTCCTGGACTGCAACTCCCAGAAATCGCTTTCAGCACAGTGAGTGGTGGAGGCTTCTGGGAGTTGCAGTTCAGGAACATCTGGGGACCCACAGGTTGAGAACCACTGGTCTAGATCAAGGGAAGTGATACTACCTCTCTATTCCGCTCTGGTCAGACCCCACCTGGAGTCCTGTGTCCAGTTCTGTGCACGTCAATTTAAAAAGGATGTTGACAACCTCAAGCGGGTTCAGAGGAGCGCGACCAGGATGGTTGAAAGTCTGGAAGAAATGTCATATGAGGAGCAGCTTAGGGAGCTGGGAATGTTTAGCCTTACAAAAAGAAGGCTGGGGGTTATGATAGCTATGTTTAAATATTTGAAATTTAAATTCATATTGAAGAGAGAATGTTAAGGATTATACAAAATGGAATTGTCCTATTGCAAGTTAGGATGCAATTTGGGAATGATGCAAGGCAGAGTGGGCTACACACCTGTGTAATTATATTCTGGCAACTAGTCAAGTCAGGTGACAGTTTGATCATGCTCAGTTGTCAATTTGCTGAGTAATGATTGCATCAGCCACATACATAAAAGCAAGAGAGTTGTTCAGTATGGTGTGGGACGTGGTTGGAAGAAGCAGCTCGTTACTCTGTCAGTTTGGATCCCGGAAAGTTTGGACTACTGGACTTTCTATCTAACTAACGAGGTATATGCCTGCCAATTCTGGTTTTGCTGGACTTGTATATATTTTGTAAATACAGTTCTTGGTGGTGGGAGTCACCGCTGTGTTGCATCTTTATTTAGCACCGCTATCTGCCTGTTAAAGCCCACACTCTTTACACAGTACTCACAGTCTTCCGCTGAGAAATAACCACTCTGCGACAGAGAACAGGTTTGTTTCCCATGGCTTCAGAGACTAGGACTCAAGGCAATGGTTTCAAACTACAGGCAAAGAGATTCCATTTGAACATCAGGAAGAACTTTGTGACAGTTAGAGCTGTTCGGCAGTGGAATACGCTGCCCCAAAGGAGGGTGGTGGAGTCTCCTTCTTTGGAGGTTAAGCAGAGGCTGGATGGCCATCTCTCCGGAGTCCTGTGATGGGGGTTCCTGCATGGCAGGGGGTTGGACTGGATGGCCCTGGAGGTCTCTTCCAACTCGATATGATTCTATGACACCCCAAGCCTTCCTCTGAGACTCAGCGCCACTCCCAGCAAAGGAACAAGGGCAGAAGGACATCTAGTTTCTCCTCAGTGCCATGAAACGGGGTGTTTTCCCTCAGTGCAGTGAAACCACTTGTCAGAGACCTACTTCCTGATGGTACAGTTGCCTTCGCTTAGGATTCCCAGCAAGTGGTGGTCCAGGGACGTTCACTTATTTCAAAACCTCCCCCGGGAGATTTCCTTCTGTGTGCCATTTGCTCAGAGTGAAGCCAGGGCCCTCTTAAGAAGATCATTTGGAGCCACGAGTCTCTTTTCCTCACTTGGTGGACCTCCCGGTGTTTCTCCTCCCACAGGTGGCTGAATTGTTCACAGACAACTTTGATTATCAAACCCGGGATGATTTTGTGCGGGGCCTCCTGGTGAACGAAGAGGTACGTTTGGGGAAAGGGCTCCACTCTCAAGGGTTGACTGCTAGCACGGCTGCACCGTCATTGTGTCAGGGTTGGATCAAGTGGTACAATATATGTGTGTGTGTGTGTGTGTGTGAGAGAGAGAGAGAGAGAGAGAGAGAGAGAGAGAGAGGGAGGGAGGGAGGGAATATTTGGGAAAGGAAATCACCTTGGAAGCTTTGGTGGATTGCCAAGGCATTCTGAATCTGTGCAAAGATGACTTGTGAAACGTAGCTAGACTTTGGCAGAGAGAAGGAGAAAAGTAAGATATTTACGGTGCTCAGGCGCTTTCCAGAAAACAGTTGCTGGAATTAAAGTGCAATGAGGTAGACAGAAAGAGGTAATAATAAATGTTCCCTAAACAGTGTGTGTCCTTGTTTACGATGGAGTTCCAGGATTCGGTACAACAAATTTGGGGTTTTGCTGTGCATGCACACATGTATAGCCTTCCCTGGATGAAAATGCTTTTGTGCAAGCCTTCTGTATTCATACTAAAGGGGCCACTTGGACAGTCTTGTGCTCACTGCGTTCTGTGATCTAGTTGTTAAACCTGCCTGGTGGCTTGAATCCAAAAGGTTTAGTGTAATGCTTTTATCATTGTTTTGATTATTTATTGATATTTTGATGTTTTGACTCTTTTCATTCTTTTGACTATAGAGCTGCCCAGAGACCTTTGGGTAGTGGGTGGCATATAAGCTGTAAAACTAGATAAATAGATAGGTAGGTAGGTAGGTGGGCAGGCAGGCAGGCAGGCGGCGGGGCAGGGGGGACAATATACGCCACCACTTTCCACTAAAGGACTTTCTGTTTCAGAAGTTTTTTAACTGACATAATAAAGATTGTGGGTCCTGATGGCAAGTTTACTGTTTTGTATTTAAATGTTTTTATTGTTTTAATTGGCATTTTAATGCATTGTTTTAATTGCTCATTTCTATTGTAAGCCGCCCAGAGACCTTTGGGTAGTGGGCGGCAAATAAATAAATAAATAAATAAATAAATAAATAAATAAATAAATAAATAAATGGAACATTGAAATCCTCGAAAACAAAAAAACCCAAACTAGATCTCAGTTTACCAGCCGAAGCAGGCCTAAGCCTTCCTCCACCCCGTTGGCTTTCTCATTGGTATCTTTCTCTATTCTCCAGGTTCTGGGCAACCAGATCCATATGCACGTGAATTCAGAGGAATATGGCACCTCCATCTCGAACTTGCTGATGTATGAATCGGTGTCCTCTGACATCCTCCAACGCTGGATCTACCCGTTTACTCCGGAGATGAACGTCACTGGCGACAGGAGGCAGAGCTGCACTCATTCCCGGCACAACATCTACCGAGGGGCGGAGGTGAGCCTGGGCCTCGACAGCGTCCTCGAAGAGAATGTCCTCATCGGGCAGGGGACGTCGGTGGGCAGGAAATGCCGCATCTCCAACAGCATCATCGGCCCCAATTGCAAGATAGGTAAGGAGAGGGAGCCGGCTTGAGTGACGAGTCCTTGGCTCATTCGCGGCTTGAAATGATAGGAACTGCGGTAGCAGAGTGACAGAGGAAGCCGCAAATAATCACTTGGGGGGAGGCGGACATTAACAGCAGCATGATTCATTGTTCGTGCAGCTGCTGATTGGGTGTCATGAATAATACAGTGGACCCTTGTATAACAAACGGTTTGTATAACATAAAATTTGTACAACATAAAAAATTCCAGAGATCGGGGAAATTTGCTTAACAGAATCGCCTATGGGGCAAATCTGTACAACATAAAATGGGATCACTCCGTTTTCAATGCATTCCTATGGGAACTTTGTATAAAGGAAAATTTGCTTAACATAATTTCATTTGGAACGAATTAATTCCCTTATACAAGGTACCGCTGTACAGGCTAGAGGTCAGTGTGGGAAGATGCTGGGTGATCTGTGTTGGTTGAGCCTTACCACCAGGTACAACATTGACTGAACTGGCAGGATCGACTGGTTTGCACTTGGGTTCCGGCTGCAATTTATAGTAAGAAGGTGGGCTCCTGGTTCTTGTAAAGCAACAGGGGCATCGGCTGGAGCCTTACTCATCCCTGAGCTCATCTCACAGAGCATCTCACGTGGGGTCTCTGTTCCTCAGAGCGGGCTTCTGGGTCTGGAATGAGCCTATATCAGAGCAGAGTGCTAGGAGAAGTGTGTTGGTATCGGCATCTCCCCTTTTCCGGCTCATCTGCTCTAAAAAACAGACACTCTGTTGACACTCTATGCCTGTCCTTCAATCTCAGTGATTGTTTAAACCGGGAGTTGTCCCATCACATTTTCCTCTGTTGTGCAGTTTCTAGGGAGGGGGATTTCATGCTTCGCACAAAACACGAACCACCTCTGGCCAATCTTCCTTCCCCAGCAGCCCGAACCACTCACTGTCCTCTGCACACCGCTGTGGGCTTTTCCTTGCAACAGTATGCCAGTCATTGCGGGAGCCCCAGGCGCCTCATCCCACCTCTGTGCTCATCCAACGAATTATTGGCAGCATATGGGGACTGGTCTTCCTGCCTATCCAGCAGAGTGGTTGGCTTTGCAGAGGTGCCAGATGGCGCTCCGGCAATGATTAGCATGCCGTTGTAAGGAAAGGACCGCAGCAGCGTGCTGAGTCCACGGAGTGGTCCAGGAAGCTGGGGAGGAGGCCGATTGGCCACAGCTGGCCCCTGGGGCGCTTCGTCCGAAGCGCCAAGCCCCCATCTCGAGTCATTTCAGAGAATAAAATTCCACTGACTCTGTGGGTGCTGATCCTTCTTGGTGACTAAAGATTGATTTGGTTTTCTGATCAAGTGTTTTACCTGCCCTTTAAGAACATAAGAAGAGCCATGCTGGATCAGGCCAAAGGCCCATCTAGTCCAGCTTCGTGTATCTCACAGTGGCCCCACCAGATGCCTCTGGGAGCGCACAAGACTAGATATCTCTCTCCTGATACCACTCCCCTGCATCTCGCCCTTGAAGTACCCCGGTTTTAAGCCTGGAGGTTACACATCTCCATCATGGTTTGTAACCTGTGATGGATTTTTCCTCCAGGAATCTGTCCAATCCCCTTTTGAAGGCATCCAGGCCAGTTGCCATTGCCACCTTCTGTGGCAAGGAGTTCCACAAACTAACAATGCGCTGGGTAAAAAAAAAAAATTCTTTTGTCTGTTCTCACTCTTCCTGCCCTCAGTTTGAGTGTATGTTGAGTATTCTAAGGAGTTTCCTTTGCTTTAAGGGCCTGATCTCTCTACAAACCTCTTGTGTTAATGATGCACTTCAGGAGGTATTTGGACATTGGGAAGCAGCATCTGGTTTGGGACCTTCACGACTTGATCACTTCTCACACAATCAATGTACCCTCTGTGTGCGGCTTTTTTGTGCACACACATGAATTTCCTCTGCCCCATCACAGTTCTGTGGGTACAGGTGAATGGGCCTTTCCCACCCGTGTGTGGAAGAGGGTGGAGGCAAGTGTGCACCTGTGACAAAACCCTGGAAACAGGAGTAATGAATATACAAATCATCAGCCAATCCCAGCAGGAGGGCGGGGAATGGTATGATATAAAAAGGGTGGAGCCTAGTCAGTTGAGGAAGTTCAGTTGAGTTCAGTTAAGTTGAAGGTTTTGAGAGTGGATGCTGGGAGAGAGCACTGCTCTGTGAGAGTTCTGTCAGGCAGTGAGGGCTATACTGTTTACTAGTTATTGAAGACAGGGAGGCTTGTAGAGTTGATTAAATCTATTATATGTTAAAGGCAACGCATACCATCCTCAGATATTGTTATATTTATTATCTTCTCAATAAACTTTGTTATTATTTTTATATTATTCATCTGAGTCTGTCCCAATTCATGAGGGGACGAGTTTAAAAGGTGGCAGCATTATTAAGTGAATAAAAGGTGGCAGCATTACCATTTACATCACAGAATTCAGTGTGTAAAAGGGAGGTGTCGTCACAACTTAGTGGCACAGCAGTGGGATTCCTGCTTGGCAGGGGGTTGGACTCGATGGCCCATGAGGTCTCTTCCAACTCTATAATTCTATGATTCTATGATTCTATGGGATGTCGAAATAAACCTGGTTGTGCCTCTGAAAACTCAGTCTGTGAAAGGGGTGATGTCACAATTTGGTGGCAGCGGTGGGATGTTGAAATAAACCCGGTTGTGCCTTTGAAAACCCAGTCTGTGAAAGGGGTGACGTCACAGCACCGTAGAAGGAAGCTTGCACACAAGCTTTTGTGTGCAGAATGGCCTCCATGAACGTTCCCTGACGTCAAAAGTCCTAAAGAAGTTAATGCTTCCAGAAAAGAACAGAAACAAAGTCGAATCCAGGGTGCCACGCAGCGGAGTGAGCTCCTGCTGATGACCCCAGCTCCTGCCAGTCTAGCAGTTCGAAAGCATGTAAATGCAAGTAGATAAATATGTACCACTGTAAAAAACAGGAAGATAAAAACCGTGTTTCCTTGCAGCCATGCCGGCCACGTGGCCATGGACTTGCACAACACTGGCTCTTTGGCTTGAATACGGAGGATGGTCAGGTTAATCAGATCTAGGGTGGTTCAATGGATTAGACCCAACATTGCGCCAGGGCACTGTCTGTGCTATTAACCCTGTATATTTTTACAATGCTTGTATTTAGCAAGAATAGAACAGAACAGAATAGAAATATGGGAAGCAATGGCATTGTTTCCACTGTCAAAATTCTGGACTTTGACACTGAACACCAACAGGGATCGTTCCATTTAGCTTCTGCTACATTTTGTTGCCCGTCGATGTACACAGCATCAGATGGCCATTCCATTCCATGTGTTTTGGGTGATATTTGGCAGGTGACGAGGTACTTCTGGACCGGGCATTCTTGTGGAATGGTGTCTGCATAGGAGATCATGTGAAAATCCAGCAGTCGATAATTTGTGATGAAGCCGAGGTGAAGAAAGGTGTAACGTTGACTCCTCGTTGTGTCCTCACTTCCCAGGTTTGCTCCTTTTTCATCTTGGGCAGATTGTTTGCTCCTTTTTCATCTTGATTGACCGGGCCTCTGGTCTGCTCGGTTGTCCACTGTAGCACTGCTTGTGAAGTCCTTCACTTGCTGACCCAGCCTCGGTGGTCTTCCTGCAAAAGCAGGGCTGATAATGCTCTACCTTGTGGCATCAAGAATGCAAGATGGTTTTGAGTATTAGAAACAACAGATAAAGGGATCGTGACGGTCACGTCTGCTGGACACAAGAGGACAATGCCTGGAATGAAAGTTGGTGGTAATCAACTGATAGACTTGTCTTACCTCTTCTGTCAGAGGCAGGGACTTAGGAACCTACGAAGAGCCCTGCTGAATCAGACCAAAGGGCTCATCTAGTCCAGCTTCCTGGATCTCCCAATGGCCCCACCGGTTGCTTCTGGGAGCCCAGGAGATAACTAGATCCCTGTCTCCTGATGCCACTCCCCTGTGTCTCGCACTTTGAGGGACCTTCCTCGCCATCATGGCTTGTCACCTGTGTTGGACTTGTTACTCAGATTATCTAGTCACACTAACACATTTGTTTTTAGGGTCTTAAATTTTGGCTTGTTGGATCTATGTGTTTTTATCTTCTAAAGGATCCAAAGCCTCAGATCTGTTTCTGATATTAAATGGTGACATTACTTGATTTCTAGGTGGTGGTGGGCCCTGATATAACCCTCCCTGAAGGCACGGTTATTTCTATGCATCCTGCAGATGAGGAGGACGAGGACGACGACCAGTTTAGTGACGATTCCGGGGTGAACAAAGAGGAGAGCAAAGTGAGGCTAAAAGGTGGGAACGTTTTGCTCTCTGAATTTGTTGGGGAGCATGAATGCTCCTCTGCCGTTTCACTGCCCGCCTTGCTTCGACGCAGCCTTGGAGCCTGCTTGGCCATGGCGAACACTCTTGGGCCGCTTTTGACCTTAAGGCTCTTTAAGATCAAGTTGCTTTGTTTTATTCCCATGCTTCATTAATATAGGCAGTGAGACCCCTTATCTGCGGAATCAATGTCCACTGATTCACTCATCCACAGTCTGAAAATAATAAAATGTTAAAAGAAAAAAATCCTAGACATATACATTTCTAAAGATGCTATTACTGGAATTGGCCCTGAGACCATGCTCTGTATCATCATCATCATCATCATCATCATCATCATGATAGGCATCCTTCAGTCTCTAGAGACTATGGTATTGTGCTCTGTATAGAAGTCCTAAAGCAACATCTAGTGTGGCTAAAAAGGCCAGGTAACTCTTTCTTCTCATGTTGTTTCCACACTGCATGCAAAGCTAATGTGGCCTCTTCAGAGCACAAGGCTTGGGTAGATTAATATGGAGGCAGCAAAAGCCCCCTCTTCACGTCCCTGGAATAGTTAGAACTGCAGAGCCAATATGATTGGTTCATTTATTTATTTATTTGACTTATAAACAAACCATGCCATCTGGCGTAAAAGGCCATTCCAGCTGCATCGCAGGAGTTGCCAAAACATGATTGTGCACAGCTATGAACTGCTTCCAGGATTTCGGCTGTGGATTTTGTCTTGAGGTTAACTCCTGAAGCCTTTTCCAGAAATGGATATAGCCACAAGGCAGTGGAGGTTTAAAATGAGAGTTCTCCTTCTCTTAGAAGACGGCTTTTCTGTTTTATCTGCCGTTGGGGCAGAAAGCCCACCTTCAAAACTGTTGACCATCTTCTCCTG
Organism: Phrynocephalus versicolor; assembly: GCA_023846285.1. NCBI lineage: Eukaryota > Metazoa > Chordata > Lepidosauria > Squamata > Agamidae > Phrynocephalus > Phrynocephalus versicolor. Next base: position 62,312,608 of record JAHTLZ010000379.1, on the reverse strand, counting down.
GAACCCTGGGAAGGGGCCCTTACGAGATACTACCAGCCAGGCCAGCTGGACCAAGGTTTTTTAAGGAGGTATTTCTCCTCCAACACTCCCTCTCACTCCAGGACTGTTACTCCTGATTTTGCCTCGAGGGTAATTCCTAAAGCCTTTTCCATAGATGGGTATAGCCACAAGGCAATTGAGGTTTAAGATATAAGTTTTCCTTCCCCTAGGGTGAATTGCCTTTCGTGGCTCTGTATAATGTTTGTTATAATCTGCATTTTTTGACATCCAAGGGGGACTGGGTTGGATCCAGTCCCTCAGGAATACAGGATCCTACTGTACTTTTTTGGACCATTTTCTTTAAAAAGAAAAACTTAATTGTAGTCTTTGTTATTCCGGTTGTTGATTTGAAAAGAAGTTAATTAAAGGGGAGATGATAGTATTTCATAAAGTTATGATTGGAGGAAGTGGACAGAGCTTATATTTCGAGGTGTTTTTTTTTTCCGAGGCACATGTATGGTGATTGTATAGGATCTCAATATATGTGGCACAGTATGTACCTGAATGCCATTTCCTTAGGGGTCAGAGAGTGGGGCAGGGCTGCTGTATTCTGATCGTGATTGTGGGCTCTTGAGTGGGTTTGATTTTATGCTACAAATTCTGAATGGATACTGTAACCCCCTGTCTGTCCTGGGAGTTAGGGACTGACCCGATCCACGATCATTGAAAATCTGTGATATGCGGGTGCGGGTCGGGTCGGGTCGGGACTGGAGAGGTGTCCCACAATGTTTAAAATGTCTCTAAGCAACAGAGCCTTTATTTCCCTACCCCAGCGCCAATCAGCTGGAGCCCAGGGCTTGGGGAAGGTGGGGGAGGTTTAAAAAAAAACAGGGTTTTTAAAACCTTTTTTCCCTTCCCTCAAGCCCTTTTGGTGCAGTTCCGTGATATAGCGGGGTCGCAGTATATGAACTGCAAAAGGGCGGGGGAACCACTGTATCCTTTTTGATTCTTTTTTCTTTTGTAACACAGCTTTTTCCCAACACAACAACCCAGGGCTGTTTATAAAACAATATTAAAGACAAATGTTAAGACAACTTTGTTGTTGTTCAGTCGTGTCCGACTCTTCGTGACCCCATGGACCAGAGCTCGCCAGGCCCTCCTGTCTTCCACCGCCTCCCGGAGTTTGGTCAAATCCATGCTGGTTGCATCAATAACACCATCCAACCCTCTCATTCTCTGCTGTCCTCTTTTCCTTTTGCCTTCCATCTTTCCCAACATCAGGGACTTTTCCAAGGAGCCCTCTCTCCTCATGAGGTGGCCAAAGTACTGGAGCCTCAGCTTCAAAATCTGTCCTTCCAGTGAACATTCACGGTTAATTTCTTTCAGGATGGATAGGTTTGATCTCCTTGCAGTCCAGGGGACTCCCAAGACTCTCCTCCAGCACCACACCTCAAAACATTGATTCTGTGTCGATCAGCCTTCTTTTTTATAGTCCAGCTCTCACTTCCATACAACACTACTGGAAAACCATAGCTTTGACTATCCTGACCTTAGTTGGCAAAGTGATGTCTCTGCTCTTTAGGATGCTATCTAGGTTTGCCATTGCTTTCCTCCCAAGAAGCAGGCGTCTTTTAATTTCGTTGCTGCAGTTGCCATCTGCAGTGATCAAGGAGCCCAAGTAAATAAACTCTGTCATTGCCTCCATTTCTTCCTCTTCTATTTGCCAGGAGTTGATGGGACCGGTGGCCATGATCTTAGGTTTTTTGATGTTGAACTTCAGCCCATTTTTTTCACTCTCCTCTTTCACCCTCATTAAGAGGTTCTTTAATTCCTCCTCACTTTCTGCTGTCAGAGTAGTATCATCTGCGGATCTGAGGTTGTTGATATTTCTTCTGGCAATATTAATTATGAACTAATTGTCAATAAATTGTAATATTTTTAAAAATGAGTGTCTTTATCTAGCTCTTGAATAAAAGCTAAAAACTTTCCAAAGCACATTAAAGTGAGGTAAAAGTTAACATGTTGATCATTCATGTTATGTTTTGCCTATCCCCTCATAAAAGCTCAAAACACAGAAACTTCAAAGAGATCAAGTCATAAATACCTAAAAACAATTAAATTACATTGTGTCTCAAACAGCAAGAATCAAACCTTTGCTAAAATACATTGAAAGTAATGCAGACAAACAGCAACAGAGAACAAGCAAATACTTCTGCTTCCAAAACTTATACAGCTAGATTTGTTTTTAATGGTGCTTAAAAACAATAGAAGGACAATCTGATTACTAACAGGAGTTCCATAGCTGGATTTCATAGACCTTCAGCTTCACCTGCCAAGTTGTTCTTATCTGTGTGCAAAAGGAAAGGTCATAATTGGTGAAGACCCAACGAGTATCTCAAATTCCTGCTCAAGTGATGGACTATCAAGTGAGAATAACTCAGTCTGTATCACTTCCTACAGTCATTTTGAATGCATCTTTTTGGGGGTTCTTGTATTCAGTATCAATCTCATTCCGAAAAGCTTATCATTTTGACATGGATGAAACTTATATATGGGTTGCATGTCTAAAGCAAAGCAAAGGGCGATGTTGCACCCCATAGTGCTTAAAGCCCTCTCTGGGCGATTTACAGTTTCATGGTGCAAACTACACCTGTCTGCTGAGTGTCCCTTTGGTTCTCTGATGCAAACTCCTCCTGTTCACTTTTCCTCCCAAGTGACTTCAACCAAGCCAACACTTGCTCCTTTTTTCTAGGTTATAACACTGCAGAGGTTGGCTCAGAAGGCAGGGGGTACGTCTGGAAAGCTGACAGTGAGAATGATGTGGACCAAGAGGAGCAAACACAAAGTCTTTGGGGTAAGCAAAAACACATTGAACAAAGCACCTTTTTACCAAATGCCAGTGTGAAAATGTTCAACTAGAGCAGTGGTTCTCCACCTGTGGGTCTCCTGATATTCCTGGAGTGCAACTCCCTGAAGTCTTCATCATCAGTAGCTGAGCTGCCCAGGATTTCTGGGAGCTGCAGTCCAGGAACATCTGGGGACCCACAGGTGGAGAACCACTGAACTAGGGGAATCTCCACCAGCTGCTTTGCTGCTGATCCTTGTGAAATGGACTGGTGTTCTACAAGAATGCAGAAATGGCCATTTATCTCCCTTCTCTCTCTCTCTCTCTCTCACTCTCTCTCTCTCTCTCTCTCTCTCACACACACACACACACACACACACACACAATTTCTTTGCCCATAATAGGCTGGATTAGAATGGCAGACAAGGACTCCTTGGTTAAGAGCAGTCATTGGTGAAATACATTCCTGTCTGGAGGCAAGGTTGATGTCTTTATAGAATATTAGAACAACTGACAATCTGTTTTTGATAATTCCACAATACAGGACGCGCAATAGTGGACTCAAGTTACTGGAAGCCAGATTTTGGCAGAAATTCAGGGGGGAAAACTTCCTAACTCTTAAAGCGGTACATGAATGGAACCAGGTAACTTGGTGAAAGCTCCAGTGCTGGAGGCATTCAAGAGAAAAATTGGACAACCATTTGTCAAATCTGCTTTGATTTAGAAGCCTGGCCCTCATCGAATCACAAAGTTGTCCGGGGCCTATAAGGCCATTGAGTCCAACATCCTGCTCCATGCAGGAATACAAATCAAAGCAGATCTGAGAGATGGTTGTCCAGTTTTCTCTTCATTGCCTCCAGCATTGGAGTACTCACCACCTCCTGAGGTCATGTGTTCGTTGTCATACTGCTCTAACAGTTAGGAAGTTTTTCCTGATACTCGGCCAAAAGCTGGGTTCTCTTTAACTTGAGCCCATTGTTGCATGTCCTGCAGTCTGGCATGATGGGGAACACATCTTGCTCTTCCTCTGTAGGAGTATTGTTCAAATTCAGTGGTACCTTGTATAAAGGAATTAATTCGTTCGAAATGAAATAATGTTAAGCAAATTTTCCTTTATACAAATTTCCCATAGGAATGCATTGAAAACGGAGTAATCCCATTTTTATGTTGTACGGATTCGCCCCATAGGCGATTATGTTAGGCAAAATTTCCCTATCTCCTGAATTTTTTGTGTTGTACAAATTTTATGTTATACAAACTGTTTGTTATACAAGGGTCCACTGTACTTGAAAAGTGCTCTCCTATCTCCCCTAAGTCTTTTGTTTCCTCAAGACTAAATGTGTCCAGTTCTTTCAGTCTCACCTTTTTTGATGTCTAGTTTCCAGCCACCTGATCATTCTTGTTGCCCTCCTCTGAATTTGTTGTAATTTATCAGCATCCTTCTCGAAGTATGGTGTCCAAGACGAGGTCTAACCATTGCTGAAAACAAGAGGAACTAGGGTCTTGCCGCATTTGGAGATTATGCTTCTCTTAATGCAGCCTAAAATAACCATTGCCATTTATTGTAGTTGCATCACACAAGAAATGGGAGAGTGTGATGGTGGAATACCATCTTTTAGATTGAGTAACGGTAAATGAGTGCCTGGCACTGATTATGAATGCAAAGCAAAGCAAAGTGTTCTGCTTCTATACCGCCCCATACCACTTCAAGTAGTCTCTGGGTGGTTTACAGTTTTTAATTACAGTCTGCAGGCTACACATTCCCTCCCCCCAGCAAGCTGGGTACTCATTTTACCGACCTCGGAAGGATGGAAGGCTGAGTGAACCTTGAGCCGGCTTCCTGGGATTGAACTCCAGGTCGTGAGCACAGTTTTACCTGCAGTACAGGCATTTAACCCTGCGCTACAGGGCTCTCTAAAATGTTGTATTCAGAGGTGGCCTTGTCCTGTCTGCCTTAGGTCCTGCTTTGAGTGCCGAAGAAGAAAGTGACACAGAAAGCGATGTCAGCCTGGGGGATGAGCAGCCAGACAGTCGGACAGCCTCCCCCCAGTTGGATGATGTCAAAGGTAGAGTACCTGTTTTGGCATGTGTCTATGGCAGGCCTGCCCAAAGTCCAGCCCGGGGGTCAAATCCGGCCCATCAGGCCATTCTGAGTGGCCTGTGGCTGGCTGGCCTACCCCTCCCTCCCCCTCTTTTGCCCCATGTTTTTTTTTTAATTCTGCCAAAACTTGACACCGCTGGGAAGCTTGAAGGGCTGGGCTGGCTGGTGAGCAGAAGCTTGTGGGGCTGGGTGGGCCGACGAGGGGGCAGGCCACCACACCACCACCAGCACCGCTGGGAAGCTTGTGGGGCTGGGCGCACGCACGGGGGTGGCGCAGGGGTCGGCCGCTGCCACCGGCATCACCGGGAACTTTGTGCTTCCTTTGGTCCCCACCTTCCTTCTTCCCTCCCTCCCTCCCTCCCTTAGTCCCCGCCTTCCTTCCTGCGGGTGGGGGTTGCAAGGGGTCAGTGGGTGGGGCTTATGGGTCAGTGGGTGGGGTTGCAGTGGGGTGGCAGGGTCAGGGAGCAACCGGCCCCTGACACATTCTCAGCCACCAAATCTGGCCCTCCTTACAAAAAATTTGGGCACCCCTGGTCTATGGAGTCAGCTCCGGCTGTATGCATCCTTCCCTGCATTGCAGTCGAGAGAAACCAATTAGATGAGTGAACCTCAGCAGTTGGAGTGTGAGGCCTCCCCCTTGGAGAAGCAATGCTGCCTGCTGCTCCTAGTTCTTTGCGTGTGCTGGCGCTTGCCGTGTTTGAGCTAACAAGCCCCTTTTTGCTTTGGCCACAGTTTTCCAGAACGAGGTCCTGGGTACTCTGCAGAGGGGCGAAGAGGAAAATATATCGTGCGACAACCTGGTCCTGGAAATCAACTCGCTCAAGTAAGACGCCTGTCAGACTCCTTTGCAGACTTTCTCCTTTTCTGTGCACCGAGAGCAGTCGAAGCAAGTGTTTTATTGCATCTCTGCAGTAAACAGAGATGGGCATGAACGGCTGGTTTGGTGATTTGTGCCAGTTCTTTTCTCCGTCAAGCAGGTGTTGGCCACTTCCGGGTCCCACCTCCCTCAGAGGATGCCCGCTCAGAGGCCGCACCTGGAGAAGGAGGGGCCGGGGAGCCAGGGTGATGCCTCTTGAGCGGGTAATCACTGGGAGGGGGGGGGGGCTGGGAAGTGCCAAACACCTGTTCAGCCAAGAAACAAACTGTGCCCGTCTCTGATAACAAATCATAAAATTTGTTTAGAGAACTCAAGTCCGTCAGGAAATATTTAAACTGAGGAGTCACGTAATGCTTATTCTACAGTGGGCAGATAGTACATTAAATTGAAATTCTCTGACTCCTCACATGTTCAATGGGCTGATTCCCCCCCCCCTCCAAAAGGCTACATAAAGACAGTGGTACCCTGACTTAAGAGCAGCTCGTCTTGAGAGCAGAAAACTGTTGGCATTTTAACTGCCGCCTTACAAATTTTAAATATGGTCTGCTCGACTTACAAATATTTTTTCATTGTTTTTTAACTTATTTTTTCAATTTTTTAGATAGGTGCCCCTACTTAAGAGTAGTTCGACTTAAGAGCATGCATTCAGAACAGATTAAATGCGTAAATTGAGGTACCACTGTACATGTGTGCTAGGGACGGCCTTATAGGTCCCTTGCAACTTCACGATTCTATGGTTCTTTGAGCTGATTCAACAAGTAATAGTGTTTTGTCTAAATGTTTAGCAATATGCATGTGCATGGTGGGGTTTATGTGTTTGCTTGAAAAAAATTCAGAAATACTGAATTGCTCTGAATACTGAATTTAGCTATGAAACAGAGATATAAAGTACTTATTTTGTAGCTGCCAGTTTTAAAGATTGTTTTCCTTTGGAGGTGTCTGTGATTTTTCTTATCGAAGAATAATGTTACCGATCTTTTTCGATCATTTGTCCCACTTGGTGGTGGGGTCCTCTATTCTTGTTTTAGTCTTAACTTGGCGTGGTCATGGGCTAGGTCTGGGTGAACCTGAGGATAATGTTACTGATACATATTTTCAATAAAAGATAGTGAGTAACCTATTCAACAAAGGGATTAGGGACTAAATCCAAGTCTAGTCTTGCTTAGAGTAGGTCTGTGGAAATCAAGGAAATATAAGTTTGGTTGTAAGAAATACCAGCCATTTCAGGGAGCCCTCAATTTTCCCCCTAGGCATGGGCGTAAGCATTTAGAACAGATTCCCGTAATGTCTTGCTTTATTTCCTTCTTTCTTACCAATCTATTTCCCCTACAGATACGCCTATAACATTGGCCTGAAAGAGGTGATGGAGGTGCTCAGCAGAGTCGTTCTGGAGTTTCCCCTGCAACAGCTAAATGCAGAGAAGGACCCCCAACACTACTGCATGTTGATAGTACCTGTGAGTATCCCTCTTTGGTTCAACATCGTTTTTCCATTCCGTTTTTAAATGTTACCTCAAATTAGCTTACTTTTAACTTGATTTTTGTCTGTCTATGCTATTTTATGTTATGGTCGCTGTTGTTTACCACCCAGAGTGACCACTGGACAGACGGGTGGTATAGAGAGTGAATGAATGAACAAATGAATGAATGAACAAACAAACAAACAAACAAACAAACGATTGAAGGAAAGACAAGGGTAGTGCTTCCTATAGACTACATAAATCCTATAGATTTATTTAGTCCTTAGCTCCCCTTGTTTTGTAGCTCCCACTTTTATGTCACCGTGCTGGTGGGAGTTTGCGCTCCTCTGTTTTAGGTGTTCTCCAGTCTACTGAGCGAAAGGCGGCATTTTGTAGTTTCAGAGGTTTAGCTGTAGTTGTACTAAGGATACCATACTAATCTCAGCAGGGTGTGCGAACATCTGCCAAGTTTTGTGGCTTGTAAAGGCTTTTCAGCTGGCGGCTTACATGGCCCATTCAAAAGGAAGTGGCATACTTTTTTTTACCCAGCGTGTTGTTAGTCTGTAGAACTCCCTGCCACAAGATGTGGTGATGGCATCTGGCCTGGATGCCTTCAAAAGGGAATTGGACAGATTCCTGGAGGAAAAGTCCATCACAGGTTACAAACCATGATGGAGATGTGTCATCTCCAGGCTTAAAACCAGGGTACTTCAAGGGCCAGATGCAGGGGAGTGGTATCAGGAGACAGAGATCTAGTTTCCTGCGCTCCCAGACAAATCTGGTGGGGCCATTGTGAGATCCAGGAAGCTGGACTAGATGGGCCTGTGGCCTGATCCAGCAGGGCTCTTCTGGAGCTGTGCAGTGGTGAAGCTGCTTCTGAGAATGGGATGGGCAAAGTTTGTTCCTCCAGATGTTTGCAAAGTGCATCTCCCAGCATTCTTCACCAGGGTCTGTGCTGGCTTGGACCAACTTTCGTCACAGTACATCAGCATGTAGAAAGATGCATGTAGTAGACATTGGCGGGACTTGTACGCAAGTAGCCGCATTGCCATTGCTTCTCCATTTGCAGCCACGGAGCAAGGCATTGTTGTACAAAGCCCTTATGTGTTGAATAGAAGTGGTGCTAAAGGCATTCATAGTTGTGTGGACGGTGGAGAGGACAAAGTTAACCCAAAATGGGACAGGGTGTTCTGGCGTCTTGACAAGGAAGAGGCTCTGTCAAGTTGGCATAGCACTTTCAACATGCATGTCTGTAGTTTTAAGCTCACAAGATTCTTGCGCTGCTTTACCTGTTGTAACAGACGTTGCATGGATCCTTTTTATATGAGCCCACAAAACAGTCGGTGGGCCATCGGTGTACTGACTTTGTGGAGCTGAAGGAAGATGGGGCAAAGAACTAGAAAGGTAGAAAGCACGTCCTTTCTGAGCTGAGCAGATGAGCTCTTCAGACTTGATGTGGCCTGTGGACTGTTTGCTTTGGAAAACGTATCCGGTGTCTTCGCTCTTCTCCAAGCCTGATAAATCCCCAGCTGGCTGACCCAGACTGGTCACGTCCTGTATCCACTGCTCGGAAAATACACCTTGATTGCTCTGCGGTTTCCATGCCATTTTCTTACTCTTAACGCCTTCATCCCAGTTTGTCTAATTTTGGACCTGGGCATCTTTTCAGGAGGGGTGGAAATGGCACCCGGAGAGGTCTTTTTTTTATTTTACTTGTGCAATGACTCTGTAAGGTGGCTAGCAGTGAGCAAGAGTACCTAGCTTTTGAATACAAAGTAAGCACCGGTGTGGATTTGGCGTTTCCAGCCATTTCATGGCAATCTGACCACTGTGCAATATTGACTTGAAAGGAGAGGGTACAATGTCAGCCTTCTTAAATTGGAAGGAATAAATAACCTGCCAGATTTTTAAAATGTGTTTGGGAGAGACCAGGCTTGTGAGATGTTCTTTGGCCATAACGGACCTCCAGAGGAAGCTTCTGCGATAGCTGTCATCTCTTCATTCATCATGTCTTCATCCCCAAGGGGAAAAAATACATGGTTGATTTTGGTCAGTTTGTTCCTGGGCTTGTTTGTGGATTTAAAGTGTGTGTGTGTGCGTGCGTGTGTGCGTGCGTGCATGTGTGTGTGTGTGTGTGTGTGTGTGTGTGTACGTGTACGTACATAAAATTCACTGACTACTCCAAGTGAAGTGTAGGAGCTTTCAGAGTATGTATGGTCTAGACATGTAAACAGTCATAAATGAAGAAAGAATTTTTATAAGAAGAACGAAGAGACCTTGAAAAAAAAATCAGCTCTCATGAGTCGGCTTGATGATCATGGATACTCTTTCTTGGCAGGGCTTCTTTTACCTTCTCAGACAGGGCATAAAGAAGGCTCGTGCCAAATAAACCCAGTAGGGGTTTATGCTTCAGGACAAGGCATAGCTGCCAAATGCTCCTTTTCTCAGATTTCTCCATTGGACTGTTTTCAAATCACCACAGAAGAGAGCAGTTAAAGCGGCTTGTTTTATAAAATCAGATCATGGCTGCTTTTTATTTAATGGCTGGATCTAGTGAAATTGCAGATCTCGAGAAAGTGGCAGGTGCCTCTTTTCCCCTTCAGAATTCTATTTAAAACCAGGGGAGTGGTATCAGGAGACAGAGATCTAGTCTCGCGTGCTCCCAGATGCATTTGGTGGGGCCACTGCAAGATACAGGAAGCTGGACTAGATGGGCCTTTGGCCTGATCCAGCAGGGCTCTTCTTATGTTCTTATGTACAGTGATCCCCCGCCTATCGCTGGGGTTAGGGACCTGACCTGACCCTGATAATTGAAAATCCGTGATATGCGGATGCAGGTCGAGTCAGGCCTGGGGGGCCTAGCTGGGGGCTCTTGTACTTTCCAGTAAACCGGAAATCATTTCTGAGGCCTCCAACAGGCCTAGAAAGGCTCTCGGAGGCCTCAGAAATGATTTTCAGCAATCCGGCAGTCACTTCCGGTTTGCAGGGAGGCCCTTTGGGGGCCTCCAGAAGGCCCAGGAAGGCCCTCACAGGCCTGTTCGGGGCAGCTCCAGTCCTGGGGTAAGTATGGGAGGCTTGAAACAGGACTTCCCTCCTTACACTAGGGGGCCTTTTTTCATATACTGCAGTCCCGCGATATCGCGGGACCGCAATATATGAACTGTGAAAGGGTGGGGGGGGGAAACCACTGTACTCCATTTGCTGCAGGCTGTAGCGACATAAACATGGACAGGGCACACTTTCATTTGTTTATGTTATGTCTTGAGTACATTCTCTAGTAGCAAAACAAAAGCGTTGAGGTGGCTGTTCTCCTGTCTCTCTCTTCCCCCTGTTGCTCCCATTAACAGTTACTGAAGAACTGGGCTCCTGTCTTCAAGAACTACATCAAGCGAGCGTCGGATCACTTGGATGCCTTGCACGCCATTGAAGAGTTCTTCCTGGACCATGAGAACCTTTGCATGTCCATGGCCAAAGTACGTTTCCATGCCGCTTGTGTGTGTGTGTGTGTGTGTGTGTGTGTGTGTTTGTTTGTTTTTCCACCACCAGGACAGATGTCTGGTTGAATTATGGCTTGTTTTCTGAGCCAGCGCTTTGTTTCTTATCAGGAAGGGAAGTGCCCATGTGCCTGTCAGCAGGAGTTGATTATGAGGCTGTTTGCCGAGCCTTCAAAGGTCCTTTTCCCCCCGTGGCCTTTCCCGTGGCCAAGGCTCAAGAGGCAGCACACTTGGCCAGTGAGACCTGGAGACGACTAGTTTCGAGACAGCTATATTCCTGTTTTGTAGCACAACCACCGCTACTCTAAAATCAGATCACATAGACATTTCCTTTTGTAGAGACATGTTCTACTCATGCCTGGAGAATCGACACAAAATCTTTGGTGTGCTGTTTTTCGGGGGTGGGGGAGGCACTTTTATGCATATTTCCCCCCCCCCTTTTTTTCAAATCCCTTTCGAGGCCCCCCACTCTGAATTATATGACTAAAACCTTACATCTGAAAGTGAAGTACATGAAAATGGAGAGTTCGGGGATTCTGCTTCTTGCTGGATTCCATGCTTTGTACATTGGTGTGTCGTTGATTAGGATACCAACTCCCTGATCTTGGATTGTTGGAGATGGGCGATTAGGTCGGAATGAGTTGGGGATATTTACTAGGAGACAATTTTTTTCATATACAGTAATCAGCATCCACTGTATGAACCTTTAAGGACATAAGCAGAGCCCTGCTGAATCAGGCCAAGGGCCCATCTAATCCAGCTTCCTGTATCTCACAGTGGCCTCACTAGATGCCTTGGGAGCACATGAGATACCTTTCTCCCAATGCAGCTCCTCTGCATTTGGTACTTTGAGGTACTGTAGCCTCCTTTTAAGCCTGGAGGGAACATGTATCCCCCATCATAGCTTGTCACCTGCAGTGGACTTTTCTGCAGAAATATGTCCAATCCCCTTTTAAAGGCACCCATCCTAGAGTTTCTTGAGAGCTATCTAGGGAAAATCTTCTCCTCACAACACTTTATGTTGACTGATGTCAGGAGTGAGAGCATGATGTTGTGGGGCTTAAGACAAATGTGGATAAAAGTGAAGCTAAATGAATAAAATAAATAAGTTGGGCTGGGTGACACTCAGTTTTTTTTTTCATTCTTGATTTATTACATATACAACAAAACCACAAATATATCAATGGAAAAGACTAACAGAAATCAAACTATGGTTATGCACTTATCCACATATTACACATACTACACATATGGACCAAGGATTTCGCCATTGTCCGGTCATCTGCCATGAGGCTGAGTGACACTCGTTTTGAAAACAGTGCATAAACGCTTCACCAGAGCACCTTTTGGGGTGGTCTGCTCTTATTGTCGCTTCAAAGACGGCGATGGCATAATTAGGCCATGTTCTTCCATTAACACAAGGAAGATTACGTTTCTGAAAGCCACTTTTTAAAATATCTTCTTCACATGTTGTGTGTGTGTGTTTTAGCAAAGTTCTAGGCAATGTTGGACAAAAGAACCAGCTTGTACAATTCTTTCCTTTTATGTGAGGCTCCCTTCCTTCCTTTTCTGGGCTTGGATTCATTGCTTTGGATGCTGGTACAGTAGGACCCCAGTATCCACTGGGGATTGGTTCCAGGCCTTCTTGTGGATAACAAAAACTGTGGATAAGAGAGGACATCACACACACATCCCAAAAAACTTTTGTGACAGTAGCTTTCTTTACAGCTGATGTTTTGTGACAGTGGCTTCCTTTATGGCTGCTGTTTGTGACAGTAGTTTGCTTTATGGCTGCTGTTTGTGACAGTAGCTTGCTTTACGGCTGCTGTTTTATGACAGTGGCTTTCTTTACAGCTGCTGTTTGTGACGGTAGCTTGCTTTGTGGCTGCTGAATTGTTTATTTAATCCCCCCCCCCCGCCAACCGTGGATAACTGGATCAGTAGTTAATGAATCAGTAGATATGGGGGTCTTACTGTACCTGTCCTGTTTGCTGTTTAACTATCTGGAAGTGGGCTGCTTTCACTTTCTCACCATGAAAGCACTTGATCCTGAATTAACCACCCCACTGTGTCTGAATGTGTGTCCTCTGGGTTCTTACAGGTGCTGATGACTTTCTACCAGCTGGAAATCCTGGCAGAAGAGATGATCCTTGCCTGGTTTTCTCAAAGGGACACTTCAGATAAAGGCCGACAGCTTCGTAAAAACCAGCGGGTGAGTCCCTGGGGTGGGCACAAGGCATTGTCAGCTGCTGTTCCTAACTGCTTTTTGTTGATCGTAGAAAATCTTCATGGAATTAGTAATTAGAGCATCTTGAGGGCGCCATATTGTCTACCTCTGGTCAGTAATACTGAATATTCAACAATACCAAATATTCTTCCTTGGAAAGACTGTTAGGAAACATGTTCGCACAGTGTAAGGGTCCCCCTACATTAAAGTGTGGTTCCGCTGCTGAAGGATGACCAGAGGCAAGAGGCTCTTCAAAATCTAACAAACTTTTATTAAACTCTTTTAATATAGTTGGTTCTTGTTCTTACTTTTGGCTCTCCATAACAACAGATGAATTCAACGGGTTACGTGAACTCTGGGGCAACAGCAAACTCTCAAATAACACATCCTTAATAAATGGGCTGTTGCTCACTTGTGGAGACTGGTACCAGGGCTCACCGTGGGTCCAGTGCAGCCTGCGTGTGCCGCAACAATGATGGCGAACCATATTCCGTGGTTCCCATCCCCAACCAGGGATCCATCCTGGTGGCCCGCTGGATTTATTACTCCCTCTAATCCAGGGGTGTCCAAACTTTTTGTAAGGAGGGCCAGAATTGGTGGCTGAAAATGTGTCAGGGGCCGGTTGCTCCCTGATCCTGCCACCCCACTGCAAGCCCCACCCACAGACCCATAAGCCCCACCCACTGACTCCTTGCAACCCCACCCACAGGAAGGAAGGTGGGGACCCAGGGAGGGAAGGAGGAAGGTGGAAACCAAGAGAGGAAGGAAGGAAGGTGGGGAACAAGGGAGAGAGGGAGGGAGGTGGGGACCAAGGGAGGGAGGAAGGAAGGTGGGGAACAAGGAAGGGAGGGAGGGAGGTAGGTAGGAACCAAGGGAGGGAGGGAGAAAGGAAGGTGGAGACCAAGGGAAGCACAAGGAGCCGTGGCCACCGCAGGGGAATGTGTGGGTGAAGGAGGCGGAGGGAGGGGCAGGCCAGCCACCAGCGGGCCACTCAGAATGGCCTGACGGGCTGGATTTGGCCCCCGGGCCGGACTTTGGGCAGGCCTGCTCTAATCCCTCGTCCTGGGGGGGGAGTGTTAGAGCGAATCTCTGGGCTGCGGGTGTAGGCAAAGGTAACCCCGTTTCGATTGGTTTAACCACTTCTCTCTCTATCTGGGTCCCTTTATCCATCCCCATTAATACCCGTCGCTCGATCTGACTCCCCCTCCCTCGTCCAACGGTCTCTCCAACTGTCACTCTCGCCTCGCGCCCCCTAGCTGCCCCGCGCTCTTCTACCTGTATGCCTATGTCCTTAGTACGCTTCCAATATTCAAATGACTCTGTTTGTACTCCCGCCTCTTTATGTCCCCATCTTAATGTATTTACCTGCACTCCCGCATGCCAATGTCTGGTTAAATCCCACCCGCTCACTTGTGCCCATACTTCCCTCCCTCTCTTTCCTCTCTTGGTCTCATTCACCTGTACACCTTCATCTTGTACCACAACCTTTCTTTCCTCTACTTGAACACCTATGTTCCTTTTTTTCTCCTCCCAACCTACTTGCACCCCAAGGCTTCTGCTGACCTCTTTTAGGGCGCTTTTACACGACCCCTAAGATCCGCTGGCCCCTTAAATTCGGACCAGAGATCTTAGGGGTTTGTCGCTCTTCGTGCGTCTCCACCCCTCCGTACTTCCTGGCTGCTGGCTGCGTGAGGGGAGGGAGGAAAAAAAGGGACAAAAAAAATAAAGCCTTACCTCCCGGTGCTGGTGGAAGCTGCCGGGGGAGCCCCGGTCACTTCCTGGTTCCTCTTAAAGGGGCGGGAGGCAAAAAACAAAACCACAAAGAAGCGAGGAGAGCCCAGCACATCCGCATCAAATATTTTTCACCTCCCAAGAGCAGGTACAAGAAAAGTGCGCTGGGTCGCGCTTAGGTGGGCGGGGTCGCACTTAATTGTCTGTAAACTCCGGAGCTGGTGGGGAAATATTTTTAAGCTCTGGAGCTTGCAGCCATTTGCGGCGGAGTTTAGGGGTCGTGTATAAACGCCCTTAGTTCTTCTTCTTGTACTCTCCATCCCCCTTCCCTCTTCACCATTACAAAGAACCCTTCCACAAGGGGTCTGTCCAGTTCAGCTGTTTCCTTCTTTAAGGATGTCACATCAGTCCCTTTTCCGTTCATTGCACCTCCTTCTGGCTTCTTTGTCACACACAGAGATAAGCAAATCTTGCTTGCATCATTGGTGTTGGAGGAATTACCAGTTCAGACCAAAGATGAATTAAGACTCATTGATCTGATGCTCAGAGAAGGACCTCTATTGGCAACAACATGGTGCATGTGGAAATAACAACATAATGATCTGCCATCCAGTCAGTCCCAACTTTCCCAGAATTTTGGGGGGTATAAAACATTCAGAAATGCTTCAGCAGATCTCCCTTCTGTTGGTGGACCAGGGTTGCACAATTAGCAGCTATGTAGCTCTTATCAGCCACAGACACTTTTTGTAGTTTGAGGTGGCCCCTTTCCCAGGAAACCTGGTGGGGATTCAGCTAGGAACCTCAGCCCACTCAGCTGTATGAGTTCTTGTTGCAGGTGTAGCAGAGGCCTATTCCTTTTCCGGGAAAGGAGCATGGGAAGCTCCATTTGACTTTTGAGAGCAGCTGTGATCTGTACGCTCTGACGATATTTGTGCACAAGATTCGTTCTTGTGCACGTGATATTAGAGATGGGCGCGAATCTCAGTTTGGAGGTTTGTATGCATGGCTCACTAACAGGCTCAAACTCAATCCTGGGAAGACTGAGGTTCTGTTCTTCGGGGGTGGCCTGGATGGGTCAAGTGGCCATCTTCCCAGTCTGGGTGGGTCCGCCCTCCAGCTGGCTGACAGAGTGAGGAGTCTGGGCGTCATCCTGGATCCGGATCTGTCTCTGGAATCCCAGGTGGCGACCAGGTCGGCCTTTTACCATCTTAGGATAATCGCCCAGATTCGCCCGTGCCTGGATGGGGACTCCCCGAGGACGCTGGTCATGTCGAGGATAGATTATTGCAACACTCTTTACATGGGGCTCCCCTTGAACCTTGTTCGGTGATTGCAGTGGGTGCAGAATGCAGCGGCCAGGTTGGTGGTTGGTGCGGGCAGGTTTGACCGCATCACCCCCATCCTGGCTCGCCTGCATTGGCTGCCCGTTGCCTCCCAAATAAGGTTCAAGGTGTTGGTTTTGGTTTACAAAACCCTCCATGGCCTGGGTCCTCATTATCTGGCAGATCGTATCTCCCTACAATCAGAGCTGGCCCGACCCACCCGATCCTCCATGGCTCTCTCGCTCCGGGTGGCCACCCCTAGGGAGGCCCGTAGGGTAGCAACTCATAAACGGGCCTTCTCGGTGGCCGTCCCGGTGCTTTGGAACAAATTACCAATCGAGATACGCCAGGCTCCTTCATTGGCATCCTTCAAAAAAGCCGTTAAAACTTGGCTGTTTAGGGATGCCTTTGGCAATCACTAGGGTTTGTATCATGGTTTAAATTTTTTTTCTTTCCTTCTAATTTGTTTTATTATTAGTCTTATGCCTCTTGCCAATTACCTTTTTACATTTTCCAATTGTTGTTATGTTTTTAATCTGTTTACTATTTTATGCATCTCTTGTGCTTTTTGTGTAAACCGCCCAGCATTCCCTTGGGAAATTGGTGCGGTATATAAATGTGAAAATAAATAAATAAAATAAATGGCAACACAGGCGTTCCTTTCTCCCGTCTCCCTGGCCAGTGACCCACACACCAGTCAGAGCATGCTCCTTCTCCTCCTCTTCGGTGGTTTAGTGAGTCCCTGGCAGGGGCGTGGACTTGCCTGTCCTGCCTGCTTGTCTGATTGGGCTATCAACTATCAGCCTTGTCCTCTCCTTCCACAGGGGGACTTGGGGACATCCACTCAAATTGAGGGCTGGGAGAGTAAGAACAGACAAAAGAAAATATTCTTTTTATCCAGTGTGTTGTTAGTCTGTGGAACTCCCTGCCACAGGATGTGGTGATGGTATCTGGCCTGGATGCCTTCAAAAGGGGATTGGACAGATTCCTGGAGGAAAAGTCCCTCACAGGTTACAAACCATGAGGGAGATGTATTCATCTCCAGGCTTAAAACTGGGGTACTTCAAGGGCCAGATGCAGGGGAGTGGTATCAGGAGACAGATATCTAGTCTCAGGTGCTCCCAGACGCATCTGGTGGGGCCACTGTGAGATACAGGAAGCTGGACTAGATGGGCCTTTGGCCTGATCCAGCAAGGCTCTTCTTATGTTCTTATGGGTTCCTTTCCCACCTGGTTCCCCCATTATGCCCTAGAGGTGGAGGAAACGTGCCACTTCCTCAGGAGCTTCTGCTGGCTGCTGGTTTGCTTTCATCTCTTTGACAGCTGGCCTTTTCTGTAGCCGGCTTCCGCAGACAGCAAGGCAGCTTTTACAGGCACCATCTGCTGGGGTAGACCAGATCCCTCCTTCCCCCCAGAGGTCATTCCCTAATCCCCAGAGCCAATATTACTGCAAGGGCCTCAATCTGGGCCTAGCTGTCATGGGAGTGTTGTGTCTCAGTGCAGCCTTCTCCCTGCTTGGTGGGACCCGAGACATTGTTATGGACACGAAACTCAGGCCCTGGGGTGGTGAGGGACAGATCTCCAACAGGGCCATTTGATGGTCCTGTCCTAATTGTGTTATCGTAACAGGTTTTTGTTGGTTAGGAAAAAAATAGTTTAACTAAATTGTTTTTAACTGAAAAAAATACCCTCTAGTGTCCAAACTTTTTTTCAGTGTTACCAGAAAACACAAGGATGCTAGGGGCCCTCCAAACCAGGCAGAATTGCCCTTCTTACCTTCTTGAGCAGTGGTTCTCAACCTTTGGGTCCCCAGATGTTTCTGGACTGCAATTCCCATAAACCCCTTCCAGCGCAGCGAATGTTGGAGGCTTCTGGGAGTTGCAGTCCAGGAACATCTGGGGACCCACAGGTTGAGAACCACTGGTCTAAAGGGTGCAAGAGCAAGATAACATTGAATACACAGACACACATATGGGGGTGGGGCAGGGGTGGTTGGGACCACATGCATCCCACAAGAGACATGTGCTTGGAAGGGAGGCAGACCCACGTAGGTGGAAGGCTGGGAGCCTTCAACTGCTCTGTGCTTGTAGGCCTCCCTGCCCAAGGCTTTGCTTTGAAAGCACTTAAGGATGATGTGATACGTGCATCCCCCAACGCACACAAAGAGGCAGTGTGCAATAGCACAATTTATCCTACTACCACAGTAGATACATATGGACTCCATGTGGGCAATCACTGAGGGTTCACATGTTTTCCACCACGGTTTCCCCCTCTTCTAGTTCACTGTGGAGATTCTCCGGCGATTGGTGGCTCCGTTGGGTAGGCAGCCTCCCTGTTCTTTTATGACCCCCTGTTTTGTATCTTCTTTCAGCTTCAGAAGTTTATCCAGTGGCTGGAGGAGGCTGAAGAGGAGTCCTCGGAGGGAGATGAAAACTAAACGGATGGCCTCTGCCGGAACGAGGTGCCGCTGCAGCTCCCTGCTTCCGAGAAGAGCAAGGGCCGCAGCAGCCTCAGGCTTTGCCTGATGAGGTGGCAGCGCAAGAGCGAGGCCCCCGTCATGCATGGCGTGTTCTGAGTGGGACTTGAAAAATCCAAGTGGACTGACAATCCCGTTGTTATTTTATACTCTCATCTGGCACCTTCCCTGGAAAGGCACTCAGGTGGGAGGCAGATGGGTGGGGAAAACCAGGGAACTGCACAATGCTGAAGATCTATCCGGAGCTCTGTGTGGGTGCGATGTGTGCATGGTGATGTATGAAGCTCTGTGTGTGGGTGTGATGTGTGCATGGTGATGTATGAAGCTCTGTGTGTGGGTGTGATGTGTGCATGGTCATGTACGAGATGGTGAGTGAAGGGTTAGCGCTCGGTCCATTGGGGCCGTGGGGGGTAGGGGTGGAATCGGTGCAGCTACAAACGGCAAAAAGAGGGAAATGCATGCAAATTTGGCCTCAACCATTGTTCGCGTTTGCCCCGCACCTGGCTTGCACAGCAGATGTCCTGGGAGGCTGCCTTTTCCAGGCGGCCTTGACATTGCTGGGGAGCCAGGAGTGCACGTGGTCTCCCACCCTTGGTTGAAGGACCCGCTGGTATTCCAGGAGACACGGAGACTGAGATCTGTGACCCGTGCTCAGGATTGATCGAAGGTCCTCCCCATTGAAGGTAGGACTTCTCTGTTGATACAGGGAGATTTGGCCACAAGGGAAGAGACCTGTGTCAGTGGTGAGGCAAAATTTGCTTTCTGCTTGGATGTCCACCTGACCCTTCAGCCTTTGTCAAAATCATGACACCTTTTCTGTTCCACTTCTGTTTCTATGTAATGGGGAAGAGTTCACCTACCTCAAAGGTACCTCTGTTCATACCGGGGAAGTTCTGCAACAAACGAGTGCTTCTTACACTCCTAATGGAGGGAGCACTTTGTCCCTCTCCGTCCTCTTTGCTGACCAGTTTTCCCCCATGGATCTGGAAGGACGGGTCTGTTTCTTCCAGCCTCTTGTAAGAGGGACAAATATCCTTCTGATGCGTCCCGAATACGCTGACATCTGTAGATGTCACATCAGAACCTTTCCTGATCTTTTGGGTCCCAGGCGGCTGCACGGACACCATGCAGATGCCAGGGAAAACTTCCACCCTAGGTCCCTGTAATTTTAGAGGTTTGAGACAATATTCAAGGCAATATTTGTTACAATTTAAAAAGGACTTCTCTTTCCTCTCAGAAGTTGTCATTAGAAGCCTGTGGCTTTCAGTTGGCCGTTGAGCACCCATCAACCTCCAGGTAGGAACAAAGAGGGCACTGCAAGCAACAGCCTGGGACGGAGCAGTGGTGGTCTGTGCTTGTTGAGCTGGTCAGTGATCCTTCCAGAAGGCGACCCCAGCGATTCTGGCAGAAGGGCACCAGTTTTCAAGTTGGGGGGGGGAGTTGTCGGCAGCGGGCAGACCTGCGGTCCATAGGAGCAACATGGAGTCACTCCCGTGTCTTGAGTCACACTGCCTTTGGGGGTAGAGGAGCTTAAACACTGGGGGTAGTGTTGGGCTTCTCTTGTCACCACTTCTTCTTGTAAATGCTGGGAAATAAGTGCTTTTTCTGTGCCTGCCAATATTTAATTTGGGAAGCAATTAAACATCCCCTGGTATAAAGAATGAGCTGCTTGTTCTGCAATACGTTGGCGTCCGAGCAAACATCCTTTGGGAGGCACTACAATGAGCATCACGGGTTACCCCAGATGGGTTTCTTAAATTCCTTTGCACGCCGTTGCTGCCAGTGGAAGGGCTCTCTGATTCCTATGCACCAATGCCAAAAGCGTACATTCACAGATGGGACAAACCGTATCCGAGCTCTTGAGAGGTCCAGTACTAGCGTCATAAATATTTCAGGAAACTAGAACACATGGATGGGAGTTCTTTCTTGACCTACCAAGACCTGTCAGGCGTGGCTGTAGTAACCACAGGCATTGTGGCTGCCTTGCCTGTCAAGTTGACACAGCAGGGGTGTCCAAACTTTTTGCAAGGAGGTCCAGACTTGGCGAGGTGAAAATGTGTGGGGGCCAACCATTCAGCTGCATTTGCCCCCCCCCCAGCCAGACATTGGACAAGCCTCTATAACATGCAAGGAGGTAGGGAGGATGCTGCAGCAACGGAGCTGGGGGCGGGTAGGCTGGGAAGGTGCCTGAGTGGTGGTGGAGGACAGAGGCAGGGAGGGCAGGCAAAACATAAAACTGCAAGCTGATGCCTCCATCGGGTATGGGGATGGGCCAACTGGTGAGGATGCATGACAGGCTGAGCCAGCAGGGAGAATCGGCCGCGGGCCACTCGAAATTTGTAAACGGGCCGCATTTGGCCCCTGGGCCTGTCTTTGGACATGCCTGGCATACAGGCAGGGATCTTAATGTTACATCGCAGAAGGCAGCTGGCTTAATAAGGGATTTGAGAGAGGCCTTTCTTAGGTGTCTATGTGCGGTTCTGTCACTTAGAACTCCCAGAATAGAGAATTATTGAAATTTTTTTTAAAAAAAAACCCTCCCAAAGGGCATACATACATTATATATTTTGTAACTGTTGTTCTTGAACCATGTCGAGGTGGAGCTGGATTTTCCCTGAACAAAATCAGATCAAATATGGCGCATCTACTTTGTATGACCCTATGCTCAGGCACTGCGTTGCACTCTATTTTGCAAGTGCGAAATTTGTAAGTGCAAGATTTTTAGTACAGCGCCTATCAAACTGAAGCTATTCTGAACAGTCTTTGAGCATCAAATGTAGCATTTCACCATTGAATTGGCAGCAGTTATTTTTCTCAGAAGGATAATGTTTCCAAAAATCCAATATTCTAAAATCTTGATAAAACCTTAAAACTATTTTAAGGTACACCCATTGTTCTGTCTGAACAACCACTGGTATTACTGCGTAATAAGATGGGAACACGGCCTCACCCAAAGTGCCTAAACTACTTCCTCCAATGCCCATCTCTTCCAATTTTGCCACGGTCCTGTTAGCACCCTAGGCTTTGTGCTAGTAAATGAATAGTTCTGGGTATGAGTCATACTGTTAGATGTATAATTAACATAAACTAAATGTGCAGAAGCATTCATTTTTTATTAAATGTATTCATTATAAGATCAGAAGGCATATGCAGCAGTGCTGCTGTTGATGCCAGTTTTAAATTGCAAAGACTCAGGGGGAATTCGTTGAGTGGAGTAGAACCCTTTCCTGCATGCACTTATTTGGAGAGGAGGAAGCTGAGGGGTTATCCCAGTTCCGCTAGACCTGCACAAGAAGAGCGCCAGTAGAAGAAAGCACAAGCCAGAGCGTTGTTGAAATTCTTTTGCAGAGTTTTGGCAAGGGATCTGAATCGATCCTTGCTGTCTCTCTCTCTCTCTCTTTTTCATGTCGTGCGTCCATTTCAGGGGAACAGAAATGTAATATTATCTACAGCGTAGCAACAATTGCAACAAACTGCAGTGACACCACCTCATGTATCTACATTATGACACCACCTAAATGTATCTACGTCGAGATGTGGGAAAACAGTACCTCCATAGCAGCTAGGAAAAAAACTGGGTGAGTTACATTCTGCATAGAATTCTGAACATCTTTGTTCTGTTTTTAAAATCGACAATACCCTGTGTGGCTCAGAAGTTATACAGAGCTATCCAGAACCGCAGAGCTATCCAGCAATTCTACAGGAAAGGATCAGGATTTCCTTCTCATATATTTTTTACCCTCCTCATAGGTGCGGTATATAAGTTTGAAAATAAATAAAATACATTTATTTATTTACCAACCACCCAACTTTCCCTCAGGAATTCTGGGCGGTGTACAACAAATTGTGAAGAAAAAACAACTTGCCCACAAAGAAAACAACCCGCGAACAAACAAACAAAAAAATCAAATAAAAAATAAAAATAAGACACAGCAACAGCATCCATACAGGCAAGCATAGACTCCGGCAAGAAAAACCTGAGACAGACAAACAAACCAATTAACCAAATACCGTTGTGCACTCAATGATCACGGAAGCTTTTCCTGATGAGCCAGGTCTTTAGCCCTCTCCTAAAGGCCGGCAGAGACTCTGACAGCCATACCTCCGTTGGCAGGGTATTCCAAAGTGCCGGGGCGGCCACGGAGAAAGCCCAATTCTGGGTAGAATCTCTTCAGGCCTCCCTCAGAGTGGCCACCCAGAGCAAAAGGGAGAGCAAGGCTCTGGTCGGTTGGGACGAAGCTGACCTCTGGGAGATCTACTCCTCCCGATAGACAGGTCCCAGGCCATGGAGGGTTTTGTACACCAAAACTAGTACCTTGAACCTTATTCGGGAGGCAATGGGTAGCCAGTGCAAGCGAGCCAGGATGGGGGTGATGCGGCCAAACCTGCCCGCACCAACAACCAGCCTGGCCGCTGCATTCTGCACCCGCTGCAGTCACCGAACAAGGTGACTGCACAAACCATCCTAAGGGAATTCACGTCAAGGTACAGGTGAACCTGGATGATAAGCCTCAGTCCTGATCCATTCCATGGCTGCAGCCAGGCAGCAGTCTACGATCCGCACAGCCTCCATTGCAGGGGTGGAAAAGGATAGAGCTGTGTGTCATCAGCATACTGATGGCAGCAGACTCCATAACTCCGAATGACCTCCGCCAGCGGCCTCATGTAGAAGTTAAAGAGCATAGGGGATAACGCTGACCCTTGGGGCACCCCAGAAGACAGCATCCACGGGGACGACAAGACACCCCACAACTCTACTCTGGGCTTGGCCGTCAAGGAAGGACCGGAGCCAGGACAAAGCCTGACCACTTACACCCGCCTCAGACAGACAGCCCAGGAGGATACCGTGGTCGACAGTATCAAAGGCTGCTGACAGATTGAGAAGGATCGACACAGATCAACAGGGTAGAGAAACCCCTATCCCCCCCAATAGGTCATCTTGCAAAACAACCAGGACTGTCTTGGTCCCATGCCGCAGCCTGAACCTAGACTGGAATGGATCCAGAGCATGATCTTCCTCCAGGAGTGACTGGAGCCTAACTGCGGCAACCCATTCCATCAGCTTGCCCATCAAGGGAACATTTGCTACCGGATGGTAGTTAGCCAGATCATCGGCAGCCAGGCCAGGTCTTTTAAGAATGGGCCGGATCACGGTGTCCTTCAGGCGAGCGGGAAAATCCCACTCTAGAACATAGAACTAGAACTAGAACATAAGAACAGCCTTGCTGGAACAGGCCACAGCCCATCCAGTCCAGCATTCTTACTCACACAGCGGATCAACATTTGCTTCAGGGTATTCCCAAGCAGATGTCTTCACCTGCTTATGATTCCCCACAAATGGCATTGAGAGATATCCTGCCTCTCTCTCCAACCTGGAGGTTGTCCTTAGGCATCCATCATGATAGCCATTGATACCCTTGTTCTCCATGAACTTGTCCTAATCCTTTCTTAAAGCTGTCAAGGCTGACTGCTGTCACCACTTCTGGCAGGGAGTTTCAGAGGAGAAGCATGAATTCTGCAAGGCAAGAAATTATGCATGTCTGAACCCACATAATATAAACAGGTGCCAGATTCCACCTTTGGGTCCATCCCACCTCTCTTTATAGACTCAGAGAAACTTAACAAAGAAGTTTAAGATGTATCAAATCCGTTCAGACTTGCAAAAACATCAACAAGAAAGCTATCAAAGGGGCATCAGTGCAGAAACAAAGTAGCCAAGCCTAATGATTTAGCAAGGAAAGGGGATATTCAGACATTGTTTCAGGCTATGGTAAAAAAAAAAACTTGTGAAAAAGCCCAATTTTTTTCTTGACCTTGAAGGCACACCCCAGGTTGCCAAGTAGAGGTCGAATCAAGCTAACAAATAGAAGACATGGTGCAGCTATTCTGTTTCCTCTCTGTAACCCGCCCCTGTCAGCGATCTGGCTGCTGTGTTTTGGACTCGTGGAAGTTTCCTGAGACATTCCATTGGGGCTACCCCACATAGAGTGCATTACAGTAGTATAGTCAGGACGTTATTAGGGAATGTGTCACAATGGCCACAGTTACGCTCAAGAAATGGGTGTAACTGGCGTACTAGTTTTAAATTTGCAAATGCACCCCTGGTCACAGCTGTGATCTGGGCATTTAAGCTCAAGCATGAATCCAGCAGCACCTACACCCAAGCTATGCAACTCTTTTTTTCAATTAGGGGAGTAATCCCATCTAGGACAGGTTGCACCCCTATCCCTTGATCCCTTTTTTGACTGACCAAAAGCATCTCTGTCTTGTCTGGGTTTAGTTTAAATTTGTTCTTCCTCATCCAGTTCATTACCAAAGCCAAGCACTGATCTATTTTTTTTATTTTTTATTTTATTTAATATATTTTATTTTACAAGACAAGTTAAGATAACAGTACAATAGCGTCTCATTATTTATACATTCTATAGGACCAATATCCTTTTCAAAATCCACCCACTAATTCATCTTCCAACACAGTTAATTGTGACACACACACAAATAAATTAATTCTTTTAAAATTTTACATTCCAGCAGTCAAAATTATTCCCCATAACAGATTCCTCATTTTTTGTGTTAATGCCATACGTTAATAAGGGCTTCCAGGTTTTCATAAATGTATCATGTTTTATTTCCCCTCTACTGTATATCTTTTAATTTGATAGGTCAACTTTTCCATAAGAGCCATTTGCCAGATTCTGTTCAGAAATTTTTGTAGTGAGAGATCTTGAGCATTTCTCCAATTTTTTGCAATTTCAGCTCTTGCTGCACCAATCAGATTTGCTATTAAGTCTTTATATGATAATTTTTCATTTCCATCCTTAAATATTGAAAATAATAGTAAAGCTTCATTTATAATTATTCTTTGTTTTAACAGGGTTTCTGTCCATTTAATTATTTCCTGCCAATATGCACTGATCTAAAGTCAAAATAGCTTCCTTGGAATCCGGAGGTGACGAGAGGCAGAGTTGAGTGTCATCGGAATACTAGTGACACTTCACGCCAAAACTCCGAATACGTTCCCCCCAGTGGTTTCATAGAAAGGTTAAATAACATAGGAGACAGAACAGAACCCTGAGGGACCTCATAGGTCAGTGGCCGTGGTGTTGAACATGAGTCCCCTAACGCCACCTTCTGCATTCTCTTCTGCAGGAAGGACTGAAGCCACTGTAGGCCACTGCCCTCCAAGACCCATTACAGAGAGACAAGTCAGGAGGATGCCGTGCTCGATAGTGTCAAAAGCAGTTGAAAGGTCCAATGAAATTAAAATGGACACAGACCCCCCTATCCATTTCCCGGTGTAGGTCATCTACCAAGGCAACCAGTGCTGTCTCAGTCCCATAACCAGGCCTAAAGCCAGATTGATCTGAATCCAAATAGTTTATTTCATCCAGAAACCTCTGGAACTATGAGGCCACAACCCGATACACCATTACAGGTCTTCTACACTATTAGTGATATGGGGAGTGGCTAGCAGAAGTTAAGTTTCAAGAAGAATATATTAAGATATTGTATGGTTGACAGGATGGATAGAACTGAACTGTAAACTGAATCTCTTTGCTTTTGGGTATACATTTTCATCGCTGCCATCAATAATGGTGAAAAGACTGTCTACTGGACAAGAAGGTGCAACCAGCACCTTGTCAGATAGCTGTCATGGCTTTCACAGCTGTTGCTCTGCATATGTAAATATTTAACAAGATAACTGGTCACCATATAAATAAATCAAACAGTTAACAGCATCACAGCACTTTGAACTCAGGTACAAAGCAGACAAACTTCTGCCAGTCAATTCTAGCTAGATCTCTAAGACAAGCATAGCCCACTCACAAAGAATTGCCATTTCAACCTTTTCCATAAAAAGACAAGTCCTGCATGTGACGTGACATACTCATAAATCTGCCCCATGGGGTAACAGTGTGTTGTTCAAAATTTTTCCCCAGGAAAGACATTCTAGGAGCAATCAAGTCCCATCAAAGCCTATTTCTAACACAGAGAAAGGACATTGCAAAATAATGTCCATGCTGCAATTGCTACTCTGTACAGTAATACCTTAGTTTACAGGCATAATCCATTCCGGAAATATGCTTATAAACCACAACACTCATATCAAAGCAAAATTTCCCATAAGAAATAATGGAAACTCGTTCTGGGGCCCCACAGACCACATCCTGTACACACAGAATGCCCAAACTCACAAAAGAAGTTGGCTAGAAGTCCATGTCTACATCATGGTTTTGGTACCTGGCTGCAGAATTTGCTCTGCTTTGGACTAACAGGATTTTACTCTATGTTTCTAATGTGACAATAATAAAATGCAATTTGTAGACCTATACTCACTTGCCTAGCTGCCCTATGACTAGAAATTGTTTGGAGAAAAAAAAGAATATTGAAAACAACTTAAAGAAGAGTATAAATACTGTATAAAGAAAAATAAAACAAACCCCTAATCTGCATTCATCTTTGAAAATCTCCCTGGCTGGTGCAAGGTATCCTCATTTCCTCTCTCCTCCCTGTGCTTTGATGCTTGCCTGAGAGGGAACATTCCAGACAATCACCCACAGTCCAACAGGTGGAAAGAGAGAGAGCCACCATTGGTTCACTTTTGATCACGTGACCTGCTCTAGTGCTCCTATTGCAAGGCATTGCTTGTTGATCAAGGCAAAATTTAGAAGAAATGTTTGCTTGTTTTGCAAAACACTCAAACCAAGGTAATACAGTGACCCAGTTGAGAGGAAAAAGTACAGAAAGGGTTGGAAACAGCTTTAATAAAAGGATTTCCACAAAGTAAGACGAAAAGCACAGTATCCATTATTTGTTTCTGTGTGGGTAAATAACATGGAAACATTTCATCAATGGGGGCAAGAGTCACTATATTATGTATGATGGGAAGGGGAACCTAATGGGTAGGCCTCCACTGTGTATACCTAGCGTGTTTTGTTTAAAAAAGAACTAAACAAGTCAAATGTGAACAGTCCTGTCACATAGCCAAAATTAGAAGAGAGACAAGAACTTTATGTACTTTAATTGAACCTTTAGCTTGTGTTTTCTTGGGAAAGTTTGCTGGTGCTGTTCTCCCTCCTCTGCAAAAATATCTCAAGAATTTGTTCTCTGGGATAGGAAGTCAGGGTGTGTATACACTGTGTATACACTGGCAGTCTCGGCAGCAGCAGCGTGGCAGCGGGGGGGGGGAGGTGGTGAATCTGGCACCTTTCTTGTTTGTATGCAGATGCAAACTTCTACCCCAAGATGGTTTCTCAAACAGCAGGAAGGAAATGGTCGCTGCACAGTAGCCCTGCATCTAAGTCTTCGGTCCTGTTGAAAGGAAGTTTTGATTGGAAATGACTAAAGATGTGCATAGGTGTGTTTTTGAACTACAATTTACTGCATTCTCCAGGCTGCGGGGCTGGTGGCCTTGCTGACAGAGGAATCCTGGGTATTGTAGTCCAAGGACAGAGCTATGTGCGCGCGCGCGCACACACACACACATCTAGAAATGGTTGAAAGTCAATTTCAGAGTCAGGAGTATCTTCTTTCATCACGAAGACAACTACCAATGCCCAAATATTATTTTGTTCTATTTTTGTTATTTGAAATGGATCTGTATGAGCAACTTGACTAAAGAACTTTTAAGTATTTATATGCTGGTACTCTCATAATTTCTGATGGGAGTTTGATGAAGTATGGGTTTTTAGGTCTTGCTGGACTCACATCAATTCTATGCTGCAACACCAAAGGTCACGAATGCTGAGAACTTCAGCCCAGTGTCTTCCAGTGAGAAAGCCCAGTTTCTTGTAACAGTTTTTTGGGGCTCCCCTGGGGTGGCCACTAAGTGCCGACACTAAAGAAGATCTAGTTGGGCGGGCATTTATTAATCAAAGGGAAAGACACTCCGTCATATATTCAGGTCCCAAATATTATTATTAAAAAATAACAGGCACAATCGATCAAAATTGTAAAAAAAGCTTAACTAGTGTTATATAAACTATAAAGGATACAAGTTTTAATTTAAAAAAAACATAAGTATCTGTTAAATTTCAACAAAGTATAGGTCCTGTTCCTAATACTGTTTTTTTTTTTTTGGCTGTGATGGTGTTATTTCTGAATTCAGCAGCTAATTATAATACTGTGTGGTATTAAATGAAGTGTGTCTCATTTAGAAGTGAGACATTCAATTCCCAAATCGGGGTGTTCTGTTAATTTTTCCAATTCTTTATCTTTAACTCCAGCATCTTTTGGGAGTGCAATATCAATGATCCAGACATTTATTCCTTTAATTACTACTACTACTACTACTACTACTACTACTACTACTACTACTACTACTACTACTACTACTACTACTACTTTTTCTTCTTTTTCTTACCATCTTCTCTTCTGGTTTTTGTCTTCCACTTTGCATGTCGGCCATGGGCTTGGTCCAAGTGAACCCGGGACAACTTCGTTGCTGTCAAGGGTGTTCATCCAGCGCTGTTTTGGTCATCCCATTGGGTTGTATTTAGACTGGATGTCATCACTGTGCACATTTATTATTATTATTATTATTTATTACTATTGATTATTATTATTATCATCATCATCATCATCATCATCATCATCACCACCACCACCACACAGCAGACAAGATAACTATGCTGGATTTTGTATTACAAATCACTAGTCAAACGCTTCCCAAGCGATTAGGACTATGGGATGTATTGGCGAATTAAGCAAGCAGATCCCAGTAAGGTGGCTTTCTGCAGCTGTCTGATGGTGACTTTGTCAACTCCAATTTCTTCTAAATACTTGGTTAGCTCTTTAGGCACCGCACCCAGCGTGCCAAATACCACTGGGACCACCTGTACCAGAGTATGCCAGAGTCTCTGAAGTTCAATTTTGAGATCCTGATATCGGGTAATTTTTTCAAGTTGTTTCTTGGTGACTCTACTATCACCTGGTATAGCAACATCAATAATCCACACCTTTTTCTTCTCCACAATCACAATATCCAGGGTATTATGTTCCAAAACCCTGTCTGTCTGTTTATGCCAGAGTCTGAAGTTCAATTTTCAGATCCTGTTATCGGGATGATGATGGTTGTTGTTGTTGTTGTTGTTGTTGTTGTTGATGATGATGATGATGATGATGATGATGATGATAATAATAATAATAATAATAATAATAATAATAATAATAATAATAAT
>JAHTLZ010000379.1:62262655-62275219 GCA_023846285.1 Phrynocephalus versicolor | reverse complement strand
TATCCCCCAAGTCATCTGGCTCCAGCTCAGCCTGCCTGTTTTAAGAGAGGGAAGCAGGATTCCAGTGACTTGTGTTTGCTCTAGACTAGGTTTGGGCCTGACAAAAAGTCCCTGCTTGTCATGCCCAAGAAACCTGTGGTGGGAAGCTTTCCTCACCTGTAAACCTTCTGCTGTGGGGGCTACAGTCCTTTGTTAACAAAAACAAGCCAACAGGCCTTCTGCTAGTGGGGCATACTGGTGGCTGTGTAAATTTGCCTTCCTTTCTCTCCAGCTGTTGTTTACAATTTTAAGATCTAACTAACCAATCTCTTGGTCTCAGCTGTTGAGTGAAAATGAGTATCCGGTGTAATTGCTGGACTGATGATTAAGCCAGAGTTGCTTAATTATCACCCAGTTTCTTTAGGTGAGTTCAAGGCTGAGCATTACAGTACATTACAGAGAAGAGAACAAAGAAAATGCGGCTGGAATTCCCAGCGTGTCGGCCAGACACTGCTGGTACTTGGCAGCCTTCTGTCCCGCACATGTGCATGGAGGAAACGTGTTGACACGGGCAGAACAGTCAGTGGATTTATTTTTACTGTATGTCCTGTTTGAAATCCATGCCAGGAGCCTCTATCATCTGAGCAGACACATTTTTCAAATAGAAAATGGATTGCCTGCTTAATTCGCTGCAGCCCTACCTACTGGCTGTTGTTATACCCTTCCATCGCTCCTTTGCAGCCTATCATCTGCTTCTATCCTAGACTGACATTGGTTTTGCTTATGAGATTTTTTTTTAGAGCGAACCCTAGGCTGCTTCACATGGTTGGCTAATTCCCTCTGGTGGTTGGGATTTGATTCTGCGAGGTGTTGAGAGGGAATGTTACACCCTTGTTGTTGGATGTGCTTGTGTGACTTATTTGCTTTACTAATTTTTCCCATGTTGTCTTTCTGGTTAAGGGGCAAGGCTGCTTTGCTTCAGAGCTCCAGGCACTGCCTTGCTGCCCAACATCTGCCAGCCGGCTCCTTCAGTCAGTCAGTAAGGTTCTGTCTTCCAGTGTATTTGGTGCTTCTCTGGAGTACTTGGCCTGGTTTTTTTTTAGCAGAGTTATTTTATGCCAGCAGTGCTGGCCATGCCTTTAAATACAGTGACGTGTTTGCCTCGGGGTGGCAGATGCCGGAGGACTTTGGTGGCAACGTCTTGACTGGTCCTCTAGCTTCTAGAGTCTAGCATTATTTTCCTGTTCCCATATACAGTGGTACCTTGGATAACAACTGCCCTGGATAACAAATAATTCGGATAACAACTGCAAATTTCCGGGTATAGGGCTGACTCGGATAACGAATTTTCCCTATGGGCTGCCTCGGATAACGAATCGCAATTCCTAGGTATAGGTCTGCCTTGCAGAACGAATTTTCTCTATGGGCTGCCTCGGAGAACGAATTTTCCCTATGGACTGCCTCAGATAATGAATTTCCAGCATGCATCAGTAAAAAAGTTATCCCAGGTGGCATTGCATCTGTACCTTTAAAGTGCACTTTTTAAAGAGTTTTGAGCAAAAAAACAGGTGTCTGTGCCCTTTTCCTAGGCCCCAGAACGGATTAAACGGTTTCCCATTCAGTCCTATGGGAAACTGCGTTTCGGATAACAACGAGTTTCGGGTAACAACTAACCTCGGAGAACGAATTACCGTCGTTATCCGAGGCACCCCTGTATTAGAGAAAAAAGCTGTGTGTGCCAAAACTAGCCTGTAGCTTCCAGTGTGCTGAACAACACCATCCAGTTGTTGTTATTGTTGTTGAAGTCAAATCTAGTTGGCAATTTGGCAGGCTTTGGAGCAGTTCCTTTCTTTTCATTTCTCAGGTACCAAGTGTTGCGGAACAGCCCTGGGTACCACTTCTCCATTCTCCTGCCTCAAACCTCACCTTTTCTAGGAAGACTTTGGCTTAAACTCTGTTCATTCACTAAAAGAAGACCTATGGATGAGCTCATTTTCCCATTACTTCCCATCATTTCCTTTTCCATTCTCTTTACAATTGTCACAGTTCCTGCAGCAGGATTTAATCTCTGCATAGGGCAGCCAGATGGTGGATATACTATTGCTATAGGTTCTGATGGTGGGTTTTCTTTAGCTCTGGAAGAACAGACTGATGATCATCCAGGATTTTTTGCAAGGTAAAAAGAATCTCTAGTCAGAGGGGTTTTCTACAGTTAAGAAGATTGTTTTAAGTACAGGCTATGTACTCACCTGATTTGGGAAGCTAAGCCGGGTCAGGCCTGGCTAGTATTTGGATGGGCGCAGGGAATACCAGGTGCTGTAGGCGCCTAGAGTAGGAACTGGAAAGCCACTCCAGTATTCCTGCCAAGAAAACTCCATGGATATGGAGTCACAAAGGGTCAGTCACAACTCTAACGACACAACACACACAAACACGTAACACTAAAAATGTCCATCTTTCGTCTGAAAGATCAGGATGGTGGCAGATGGTTTTAAAGTTATTCCCCCCTTTAATTGTTTCTAACCAATGTGTCATCAACAATTTTCTCCCCTCGCACAGGGCTCTGTTCTGTGCATAATCAACTCCCCACATGGGTTCCGTTGTGACCAAAACAAAAATGGTCAGGAGAGGCACGCAGAGGAGGAAACCCAGTGCTCCTTGGTGGTGGTGGTGGGGGGGGGGGGGGGCAAGTGGTATTTGCATGCACTAGTGCACTTTAGAGGGAATCTTATTTCTAACCCTTATACCAGGATGGAAAAGATGTTAACTGTACCCAAGTTAGGGTTTTAATCACCCACTTCTTTCTATGAAGCACTTTTGTACTTAAGTGGTCTCTGAATAACAGACTTTCTGATTTACCTGTGAGAGTACAATGCCTTACTCTGTGTTACTAGAGCAATAGATATTCCAGTTCTAAAAAGAAGAGCTTCAGATTCTGTGCATTTTGGTGGTTTTTCAGGGGACAGTCTAGACCAGATTTGCACCACCACAGCTTCTGACCTGCAAATAATTACTGGTAGACTCTGTGCCAGCTGTGGCCTTGTTGAACCAATGAGTCATCGTCCCACTCGCCTTAAATGGAGGAGCTTGGTTTTCTGGTTTATCTTGAATTCTCCTGAGCGGTTCTTCTTAAACTAATGATGAAACTATCTCAAAGTTGTTCTTTCCATGCATCTTCAAGATTAGTTTCTGACGACTTTGTTTTGATTTTGGCTGATTGCTGTTTGGAACTTAAGCATTTGCTGCACACAGATTTTAACAACGTGTTCTCTGCCAGGACACATTGGATGAATGAAACACCTATTTATAAAGTTCATTGACCACAATCAGGAGGGCTGATCTCTTCAGCAGTGTTCTATTGGCAAGTTTGCTTGAATTACAGTGGACCCTTGTATAACAAACAGCTTGTATAACATAAAATTTGTACAACATAAAAAATCTGGAGATAGGGGAAATTTGCTTAACATAATCGCCTATGGGGAGAATCCATACAACATAAAAATGGGGTTACTCTGTTTTCAATGCATTCCTATGGGAATTTGTATAAAGGAAAATTTGCTTAACATAATTTGGAATGAATTAATCCCTTTATACAAGGTACCACTGTATACTGTACTTGGAGCCTGTTCAACAAACCTCAATTGATACTGCAGAATTTATCAATATACAGAAAATTCAACTATAGTTTACTATAGTGTCTGATGTGGTGAGGTATAACTTTTCACTCACCAGTAAGCTGAAGCTCATGGTTTAAGTCATCTGGTAAATTGTATCTGGTGCCAGCTGTGTTACACTATGTCAAATATCTGACTTGACATCTATTTGCTAGGGTTGTTTCTTTGCCATCAAAGACCACTATGCCTTGTTTGGAGTGCTGACCAGATGACGGGAAAAATAGAGAAACAGAACTAAACCATGACACAATTAGCACATTTTATCTTAAAAGCATTTTAATGATGTATTTGTTTAATTGAGTTTTAAGTTATAATTTTCTGTTTTTATTGAAATATTTAATAAACTGAATAAATAAAGAAATAAGAGTGGCCAGATGGGTGGGGTACGACAACAACAACAACAAATGTGCCACAGTGGCACTGAGAAAAGGAAAAATCACTGAGAGTGAAGGAATTGAAATGCCAAATGGACAAGCCATTAAGTATCATCAATTTGAAACCTATAAATATCTGGGCATACTGCAATTAGATAATATCAAGCATGGTCAAATGAAAAATGTGGTCAATAAAGAATACATTCAAAGGGTTAGAAGATACTAAAAAGTAAGCTGAATGGCGGTAATACCATCAAGGGCATTAATAGCTAGGCCATACCAGTCATCAGGTATCCGCTGGCATTATAAACTGGACTCAGATGGAGCTAGATAGTCTGGATAGGAAAACAAGAAAACTTATGACCATTCATTAAGCGTTACATCCATGCAGTGATGTTGACAAGCTGTATTTACCTAGAAAATTAGGTGGTAGACGTCTTTTGCAAGTGAAGCAGACAATTGAAGAAGAGAAGAATGCATTGGCAGATTATGTAAAAAATAATACAGAGCCAGCATTATTGGAGGTTAAGAACAAGGAGGTGTTTAAAGTAAAGCAAACAAAAGGTCAGTACAGGAAAACAATGATGCAAATATGAGCTGATAGCTGGCATAAAGCAGTTCATCGAACAAAAGGAAAAGTAGATGAGGAAAAGACCTGGTTATGGCTCACCAATGCAGTTAAGGCTAGAATAGAAAAACCAGCTGAGTACCCCACATGTAGACTCTGTAAAAAGGCATGAAAATATCTGCCTGCAGCAATGAACTGGTGGGATCATAAGCCTGAAAAAGTGATTGAAAATGAGCATGCAGAATTACTTTGGGACTTCCCAATACAGACAGGCAGGGTTTTGGAGCATAATACCCTGGATATTGTGAAGAAAAAAGTGTGGATCATTGATGTTGCTATACCAGGAGATGGTAGAGTCACTGAGAAACAACTTGAAAAAATTACCTGATATCAGGATCTCAAAATTGAACTTCAGAGACTCTGGCATAAACCAGTACAGGTGGTCCCAGTGGTAATTAGCACACTGGGTGTGGTGTCTAAAGAGCTAAGCAAGTACTTAGAAGAAATTGGAGTGGACAAAGTCACCATCAGTCAGATGCAGAAGGCCGCCTTACTGGGATCTGCTCGCATAATTCGCCGATACGATACATCCCATAGTCCTAAACGCTTGGGAAGCGTTCGACTAGTGATTTGTAATACAAAATCCTATGTAGTTATCTTGTTGACTCTGTGAATCATCATCATCATCAGTAGTAGCAGCAGCAACAGCAGCTAAATTGGCCATAAGACATGTTCCACCAAAAACATTTCTTCTCTCTAGCCATTAATCATTTCTCATTAGATAGAAAGGGGAACTCCTGGTCTCGAAGCCATCCATTGATGTTTTAAAACTGCATTCTTCTGTCGAGCTTTCATTTTCTTTTAAATACCCTCTGGTATCCCTGTTTTTTCTGAAAATGTTCCCAACTGCAAGGGTCAAGTTTTGCACTTTGCAAGATCAAAACCGTTTTCTCAGGCGCTTGCATTCTGTTGAGCAGCAGTGTGTGTCTTCTTCACCACAATGGACCCAATGATTTGAGGCCGTTTCTGAGCCATTTTCATCCTGTTACAGGATAATTCCGTGGTAATTAAGGAAATAGTTGATGGTGTGCAAAATGATGCAATGGTTGGAGCTTTCCTTGTGCCTGCTGAGATGGAAGGAAGATTTTGAATTGAGTGCTCTTTGTTACATGTGAGTGGACTCTACTTGCTTGGTGCATCAGTCGCAGGAGTTTTCTCCTACCAAGGGAAAGCCTGCCTAGCAGCCTTTGTACCTAGGCTGTTGTAGGCTGCCTTGGGTCTTTCTAAGGAGAAGGATGAGGTTAAAATATATTAAATTAAAAAGCTATAGTTGCTAGGACACATAATCCTCCACATGCCCTGGATTCTAATACATTCAGTGTACCAATTTAATTAAGTATATTCTTCCAGGTTCTTTCTGTTGCTCTGGATTTTCTTCCAGGGCTTTGTGGTCCAGTGAAGAGGACAGAACAGAACCAAACATACCCACCCACATGCAAAAACAAAAGTGAAACCTTTTTCTTGTGACAATAGCAGCACCTCCTAAAGGAAGAAATGCATATTATCCTTGCATTGGAATGTTCAGTTTGTAACCTAGAACTTGCTTGTCCTCAGCATACAGAAATTAGAATAATCTAATACTATGCATCTTTTTAAAGAAATAATTTGGAAAATATTTGAACACCCTGTCTTAAAATATTTTATTCATCGTGTTAAAATAAAACATTCCATAATCATTTTTCTTTTCTTTTTTTTTTCAAATTTTCCATTTTTTTGGGGAGAAAACCAAAAAACCTTCAGAGCAAAAAATGGAACCCCCACCCCACCGAATTTTTCCATTTTTTCCCAGGCCTTCACATCTCTAATACCAAGTGGTTCTGTCCTTGGATGTGGTCCCTGGTGCTCACGCACCTTGGCTCCCATTTATACCTCTTAACTCTGTGTTTAGTAGAGAGTCTTCTCTGCATGTGTTGGAGTGCAATATCTTGTTATTAGTATCTCTCAGAGACCTTCCATTGCGCTTTCCAGATAACTTGGATTGTTACCTCAAGCGAGACTTACCCTGCCAGGGTCATTCCGAGAGTTGAGGTCGGACACATCGGGGGGAGGGGGTACGACTTGGGGGGGGGCTTCTCTGGCATGACATGGGAAGGCAGTTTGTAAAGTCACTGCCCTTAATCGGTGGCCTGGAAGAGACCAAAAAAAGTCCAAAATGTGCATAATGGAAGCAGCCCACAGCCCGCTGGATCTTTGTTGTGTAGTACAATTCCAGCGGACCTAAAATACTGATATCAAAATGTAGATAAGGGAAGAAGTGAATTGACCAGGCAGTCCTGCATTGTTTTTCCACCTTGCTATTTGAGGCATCTGTTCTGGTAATGTGTGGCTTGCTTTATAATAGCACTAGTATGGCTTCATTTTAATTGGATAGATCAAGAGTTGCCCTCACTGTCTAAGGTAAAGCAGTAAATAGCTGGAGAGTGTGTGTTTTAGATTACAGTAAACCCTTTTGTGGAATAATTTTCTCAGGAAATAAGTTGGTGTTCTGTTTACTGTTGTCCTACTTTATAAATTGTCCTGGAAACGATTGCTTGAAGAGTTTTATAAAACTCAAGACTCATACCTGGACAGCATAAATCCTCTGTATGTATAAATCTACCAGAGTACAGTGACCCCCCCCCATTTCACGGTTCAGATATTGCGGTCCCCTTACATCGCGGGACTGCAGTACCTGCACCGTGGGGGGGGGGTTGCTCCGCGCCGCCCCCCGCACCTCCGAGAAGCCTCCGGGGTGTGTGGGAGGGTGACGGGGGGGATCTGGTCACTCCGTGTCACCCTCCCACGCACCCCCGAGAAGCCTCCGGGGTGCGTGGGCGGGCAGCAGTGGGCGATCCGGTCGCTCTGCGCGGCCCTCCCACACACCTCGAGAAGCCTCCGGGGTGCGCGGGTGGGCGGCGGTGGGCAATCCGGTCGGGGAGTTACTGTAAATGTGCCTCACATCTGATGTATTTAAGACTGAACATGAGAGGAAACTTCTGTCCTTCCATTGGGATCATTTGTTGAAGGCTTCAGGTGCCAGCTGCTGTTCCATGCAGTATTTTTCTCCATTTCCGAAACGTATCATTATTTAAGGCAGCGAAAAGGAACCTGTGGACTGCAGGCCTAATTCTGTCCATACGGCTTTCCACTGGGAAATGTTCCCTGTCATGCCACACCCACTCTTACCTGTGAGGTGAGTGGAAGCCTTGAGGCCCTGACTCAGAAGACTTTGTGTGCCGTTTAACCTCCTTGCATTATATATGGGCATGTATGGGTGGGAAAATACCATATAGGTTGTTTGGCAGAACTCACTCCTGACACTTCATCACAGTCCCTGCTCCTTTGGGTCCTCATTTTGATACAGCATGGGTGGAGCTTAGCATCAAAAATGCAATCTGTGTTGCACCTGTAGGCCTGTCCTACTCTGCATGCAAATTCTGTTCATGCTTTGTTCTGTAGCCAGATCAAAATGTCAGATGCAAATGGAGCCTATATTTGGAATGGCAGAACCCCAAGCAAGGTAATTCTCCAGGGCATATATGCTTGGCAAAGCCAAGTTCTCTCAGAGCTTGCCAGTTTTTACTCACGCATAGAAATTTCTATTTCTATTTTGACGTTGGAACAAATTCATTCCCCGTTGTTGCTCTGGTGGTATCGTGTCCTCTAAGCTTGGGAGTGTTGTTATGAATGGCTGTTTGTTGACTCTGGAAGATACATTTTCTTTCTGAAAGCTGAAATTTGGCAAGCCCATGATTCCAGAATCATTTCAGAAGGAACAATGAACTCATGCTTTGCTTTGAGTTCTCCAACTTTTCATTTTTTTTCGGTGATTCAGGATAAGATTTAGTATGTAGATTCAAGTCCTCGCCTCACAGGGTGATCTTAGGCCAGCCTGAATTACCTCGTAAGATTCTGAGCTGAAAGGGGGAAAAAAAAGAGGAGATGAATGTAAACCACATGGAATTCATTAGAGGAAAGGCAGAAGTTAAGTGTAATCAACAAATTAAATAGCTGTTTCAGCTTTCTGAAGGTGAAGTTCCTAAACGTGGGTCCCCATAAGTTTTTGGATTGCAACTCACAGAAATCCTGGCCGGCATGGCTGATGGTGAAGCTTTTGGGAGTTTTAGTCCAAGAACATCTGGGAACCCAAGGTTGGAAAACACTGAAAGGACCCCCTGAAATTTGGAAACATTTGGGTGTAAGGGGGCTGAGTTATGAAGCTCCTAGGAAAAAAAACTTCCCATTGGAATCATATAGAAAGTAGCAGCAGTCTTTTCTCCCACCAGATCATCTTAGGAGTAGAAGGGTTTTTCTTTGAGTTGCAATCCAAAAACTGCTGAGGATCCAAGTTTGGAAACTTCGTCTTTGGAAATCTGAAGCAGCTACAGTATTTAATTTGTTGATTACATTTATCTTCTGCCTTTCCTCTAATGAATTCCATGTGGTTTTCATTGCTCTCTCCCCCCCCTTCAGCTCAGAATCTTAGGAGTTTCTTCAGCCTGGCCTAAGATCACCCTGAAATTTGGAAACATTTGGGGATAAAGGGGTTGACTTATGAAGCTCCAAAGGGGGTGCCCCAGGAAAAAAACCTTCTACTCCTAAGCTGATCCGGTGGGAGATAAGGCTGCAACAGCTTCCCATATGATTCCAATGAGAAGGTTTTTGGTCTTTTGTGGAGGATTGAACTTCAATGTAATCAGCAGTGCTAAGGGCCTATTATTGAGCTCCTTCACTCCCATTGGTTACTTATTTTTCTTTGCTTGTTTTTTCTAATCCTTTTGTTTGTTTGTCCACTAGCTTACAATTAACAGCATGGTGGCAGTCCCGCTGGTATTGACAATTCTGCACTTTTATTTATTGCAGTGACTTCCTCCGTAGTATTTTCAGAGTAGTGAGCGCTCTGCACAAGTAGACACATGACAAAATCCAGATCCGGCTGGATAATTTGGAGATGGTTGAAAACTTTAGCATAATTTCTGCAATTTATGCTTTTCTTCAGGAAAAAAAGAAGAAAGGAAAGGGAGGTCTTAGCACTTTTGCCTCTAAAATATAAAAATGGTCTTTGGAAGCATGTAGGTAATAGTGGGTGAAATTTCTCAAGCTTGTAGCCTCCCAATTGGATTTCTAGTAGTGCTGGTTGGAGCTTCGCGAGTAGCAGAAATGGAAGATGCAGTGCCAACCAAGGTGTAACCTTGGCCAACAATATTTGATGGAGTATGTGATGCTCCTTGCCTTCTCCATTTAGTTGACTGTCTCTTTGCCAACCTGGCTTAGCTTTCTCTGATCTGATTGGAGATATCGGTAAGAATGTATTCACAAGGAGGTGCATCTAACCCACTTATGCTGTACCGTAGTGGACCCTTGTATAACAAACGGTTTGTATAACATAAAATCTGTACAACATAAAAACAAATTAACAGAGATAGGGGAAATTTGCTTAACAGAATTGTCTGTGGGGCGAATCTGTACAACATAAAAATGGTCGCAATTAGGGATCCCTCTGTTTCCAATGCATTCCTATTGGAAATTTGTATAAAGGGAAATTTGCTTGACATAATTTCATTTGGAATGAATTAATTCCTTTATATAAGGTACCACTGTATTTGCAATTATGGACCTTGATTATTCTGCATAAGGGATGCCTCCGTATGCTCCGAATATTCCAGGAAAGCAAGCAAAGAAAATACATTATGTCGACTTGTCATGCTTTATACCAAACCAGGTATTTCTGTGCTTCTTTTTTTAAATAAAATGAAGATCCAGAAATGTTGGTATTACGAGTCTGGCGGTTAGGCAGTCGATTTGCGGTCATTCTTCTCTGAGGTGTCGGTAGTCCAAGGAGCTCAAGGCTCTCTTTTCTTTCTCCCTTCTCATCTTTTTTTTTTGGCCCTCCTACTGAGTTGAGGCTTTTCCAGGAATGAGCAGTTTTGCTAGTAAAGCACATTCCACAACTTCAGCTCTTTTTTGGCAGGCGCATTTGCCAGCTCTTAAACCAGAGGTGGGAGTGATTTGAGAGCCTTTTCTCCCCAAAGCTGGGGCTGGAGCGCTCCAAAACAGTTGCAGCAGCAGATTCTCTCTTTGCAGCTTCTCACTTGGCGATTTGTCGTGCCTCCCCCCTCCCCCCCCCATGAAGGCATCCATCTCTAGGGAACATGTTATTCCCCCTCTACGCAAAGACATTGGTGTGAGAAAGTCTGACCTTCTCTTTCACTGAGTTATCCGGGATACTTATTAACTACAGTACTTGGAAGGAGGTTGTGTGCATAAGCCTTTTTTTTTTAAGGGGGATTTATTACATTCTCATGTTGGCCTTCCCTACAGATTTCTCTGTGGTGCACAGCCTTGTTGAAGGCACAAGGCAGGCATGGCCAAACTTAGCCCCTCCTGATGATTTGGACCACAACTCCCAGAATTCTAAGCTTAGAATGCCAATGGCAAAGGACTGTGGGAGTTGCAGTCCAAAACATCTGGAGGGCCAGAGTTTGGACATACCTGGCGTAACGGGTTCATGTGGTATCTCAGACATAGAAGCTGAAATCTGGTTGCTAATCCCAGCTCCAGTAGAGCCCTTGGGTCTGTCATTGAATGCTTGTAACATGTACAGTGGACCCTTGTATAACAAACAGCTTGTATAACATAAAATCTGTACAACAAAAAAAATTCCAGAGATAGGGGAAATTTGCTTAACATAATTGCCTATGGGGAAAATCTGTACAACATAAAAATGAGATTACTCCATTTTCAATGCATTGCTATGGGAATTTGTATAAAGGAAAATTTGCTTAACATAATTTCATTTGGAATGAATTAATTCCTTTATACAAGGTACCACTGAGTAGTTGGACTTAGGCTGTTATGACCAGCCAGAGAACTGGTTAGCTTCAGGGATTGCAGCTACTTCAGAGCCTGAGGTACAGCTAAAATTAAGCGAAGGTTTGCAGTGAGATTGCAGCCATTTGTCTGCACTGGGCAGCAACAGTTACTTTAATTGCTGCGCACAGAAGCAGAATGCTGGTCACCAGTTTGTTTAGTCCTGACCACTGTAGCAGCCTCTTATTATCCTAAAAGCATTTTCAGTTTTTGCAGTGTGTGTGTGGCAGGCTTCTGAGCAGCCACTCTTGCCTGTGATTAGAATTTCCTCCAGAAAGGGTGGATTTAATTTTAATATGATTTTTAAAATGGTTGATTATTTAAATTAAAACTTTTTTAACTTTAAAAATTGATTTTAATTGATTTTTTTTAAAAAAAATCATTGATTTGTATCCACCCGGCTTCAGGTCACCAAGATTTTTCACAGAGGTTTGTTATTTTTCCATGCCCATCACATTCCATATTTGAGTAATATAGTTGTTCACAGGCTTCTAAGGTTGGTTGTTGTTTAGAGCCAGGGATGTGGCCAGCAGAAGGAAAAGAAAAATGCAAGCAATAACAATTTTTTTTGCTCCTGGCAACATTGCATTGAAGTATCCCAACCTGAATAATTCAAATGGTTCTGTATGAATATAGGATGGATATATGGATTCAGTTAAAGTTGCAAATAGATTGTCTGCACTTTGTCACTCATATGGTATTTACTGTTGCCTCTTTGATGTGGAATGCCTAGTGAGAAACCATGAGTGCCGTTGAACACAGCATACTGACCTGCTGAATTCTAAGACTCCATGTTGTGTTCCAGTAGCCACTGTCTAGTAAAGATGGGGGAGGCTTTCTGGGAGATGGCTACGTGAATCTGAGGCTCCTTTTCCATAGCAAGCTGACCAAGAGCCTTACTAGGATCTGCTTGCATAATTCGCCGATACATCACTGAATCCTAAACGCTTGGGAAGTATTCGACTAGTGATGTGTATTACAAAATCCAGCGGCAGCGTAGTTAGCTGTGTGGTTAATAATAATAATAATAATAATAATAATAATAATAATAATAATAATA
>JAHTLZ010000379.1:62243189-62262645 GCA_023846285.1 Phrynocephalus versicolor | reverse complement strand
TAATAATAATAATAATAATAATAATAATAATAATAATAATAATAATAATAATAATAATACAGTGGTACCTTGTATAAAGGAATTAATTCGTTCCAAATGAAATTATGTTAAGCAAATTTTCCTTTATACAAATTCCCCTAGGAATGCATTGAAAACGGGAGTAATCCCATTTTTATGTTGTACGGATTTGCCCCATAGGCGGTTATGTTAAGCAAATTTCCCCTATCTCCGGAATTTTTTATGTTGTACAGATTTTATGTTATACAAGCTGTTTGTTATACAAGGGTCCACTGTAAATGGAAAATTAGGAAGATGTCTACAGAGTATTAGACATATTTAATTGGATTTCTTGATTGCAAAGTTGGGATTTTCATGTTGGGACAGGCACCTCTCCTTTCTCCTCTGCCTTTTCTCTACCCTCACCTGGTGGTTGGTGGGTGGGCTGTCGGGCGGCTCAGTCCATTGGTAGCTCCCAGGAAAGGGGGGGGGATCCAGGATAAGGGAGGAAGAGGCAGCAGAAGGCACAGGGCAAACAGAATGAGTGGGGCCAGGCCCTGCCAAGGAAGAAGTGACGCCAACACATGGGGGGGGGTCACACCATTCGAATCTCCCCCTGCCCAGCCTAGTTTTTGCTTCCCCACGTGAGCCCACGGAGGAGGATCGGGCCAAGCATGGGTGGGGGTGGGGCGATGAAGGAGAGATCCGGAGGCGGCCATGTCTCTGCTACCCCCACCCTGGTTTCTGGGCGAGGTGCCTGGGCAGAGTGGGTTCTCCCACCTGCTCCCTCGCCACGACCGACCGCTGCTGCACTTGCAAATGCGGTGGCTGGGTTTTGCCCAAGGAGAGTGGCTTGCCCCCCTCCCCCTCCTCCTTGTCCCTCCCTTCCCTCGTCCCTCTTTAGCTCCCTTCCCGGTGCACCACAAGGCGTGCTCCAGGCAGCGGGCCAATTTTTTATTATTATTTTTTAGAATAGTCCTGCGGAGACCTCATGGGCTACTTTAAACGACCCCGCAGTTGATCGGTACCCTGCGGTCGACATGTTGTGCAGGCCTGTGATATTGCTTGCTATGTTCAGACAACAACAACAAACACAACCTCTGAAAATTAATACACAAAATGTGTTCCTTCTATAATTTATTCCAATTGCAGAATCTTGGGTTTTTCGACTTTCAGTATCTCAGTTCTGAAGGATACAGAATGGAATTTCTTGACAATAACATGCCCTACCCCTACCCCTATCACTTAAGAAGTGCCAAACTGGATATTCTGCTATCACAGTTCCTCATGGATTGGCTGGATTCTGACATCTTATTTTCTTCTTTTACAGGGTTGTAAAGGAAGAAATCTCCGACGACAATGCAAAGCTTCCATGTTTCAATGGCCGGGTGGTATCTTGGGTAAGCAAGAAACTTAACAGAATCCCTCTGCAGATAGATAGGACCGGTTCTACCACTCTCCATAGTCAAGAAGGAAAAGAACAGAGATTAAATGGGAGAAGAATGCATATGAGATTGAATGGGGTATCAAGAGTGGGGCTTTCCCCTAATGCTGAACCCTCTCATCTATCCCTCACCTCGTGTGCTTTAATGCCAAATTTTATATCTCTAGTTATCCACAAGATTCTTTTCTTCAGTGGCTTTATATATATTATTATTTTTCAATTTTTTGATAGGTACCCTGACTTAAGAGTAGTTCAACTTAAGAGCATGCATTCAGAACGGATTAAATTCGTAAGTTGAGGTACCAATGTATGTGTGTGTGTGTGTGTGTGTGTGTATAGATAGATATAGATATAGATACACACACACACACACACACACACACACACAGTGGTACCTCAACATACAAACTTAATATACATATTCCAGTTAAGCTTTTTGCTCTGGTTTTGGAGCTTTGATATGTGGTCAGTCAGTTCAGTTCGTACGCCCCTGGTAAGAAAATTTAGAAGATGTAGCTTGCACAGGTTTGGTTGATGGTGGCTCACTTATTTGTGCAGAAAGATATGTAGAGAAAGAACTGAGACTCAAATATTATGATCAGTTACATATAATGGCAAATGATAGAAAAAGTCTAACATTGATGCTAAGTCATTTTTGGTTCTTAGCATTTGCCAGTGGGTTATGAGCATGAACCCTCGTTTTCCAGATCAGAATGTTTTTCAGCTAACACCAACTCTTAAAAGATACAAGGTCCACGTTAGGTTAGGTAGACATGAATATAGAACATTAATTGGCACTAATAGGTATAGCATAAAGCTGCTAGTGTGTCATCAAGCTTTTTTTGTAGGCTGTTTTTTATGTGGATTTTGAGACATGTCTCAGTTTCTTCCATGAGCTCAATTTCTGCATTAATATGGATTATTAAAACTTCCAGCTGCTTGGAGGTGTCATGGGGGCAGCCCACGGTTTTGCTCTGACTTGAAGAATGAAGTGCCTTAGGCAGTTGCAGACACTGTTCCTAATACTGTACTGTAAAATGCAAGCTAAGGTTGCCACTGCTTCAGGACATCAGGTCTGAAAGTTGCGCTGTTCGTTGCACTTTTGATGGTGCATAAGTCGAGCCTGATTGTTCTTCTGCCTCTGGTTTCAGGAAAATCCTACAAAATGTAGGCCTCG
This sequence comes from Phrynocephalus versicolor, assembly GCA_023846285.1. Classification (NCBI taxonomy): domain Eukaryota; kingdom Metazoa; phylum Chordata; class Lepidosauria; order Squamata; family Agamidae; genus Phrynocephalus; species Phrynocephalus versicolor. The sequence continues at coordinate 62,260,027 of JAHTLZ010000379.1, read as the reverse complement.
CCAAGTTGAACACATCAGCTCAAGTATAAATTGTGGCTCAAGAGAGGTTGGGTGTGTTTCTTGTTTGAGAGCCTGACTGAGATTGGAAAAATTGGGGAGGAAAAATTGGTGTTATGCCCCGGAAGGCTGCGGCAAACAGCAAGTGGGCTGTGTCACCTTCATGGGTGAGACAGTGTATACATTGGCTGAAATCCTATTGCTTAGAATAGTAAGCTGCACTAGAGTAAGCACCTGGATCAGTGGGGATTTGGCTCCTCTGTGTGTTCCATTGATTCAAATGGGTTTACTCTAGTTACAGCATACTATAGTAAGTTGCAACTAGCCTGGGGCTGAGCTAGAGAAGCAGCTTTGAATCAGTGACGCTTAGGGAGGGATTGATTCAGCAGGTTCCCTGATTAAAGGGTTTCAAGCATTTTGTAAGTATTTTGCATGGTTGCCTTTACAGGTACAGTACTCCCCCATTTATTGTAGGTGCCTGATCCATTTGCGATAAAGGAAAATCCGCAAAATGCAGATGCCTCAGTAAACCGATCTTGGGCTGCTCCTGCCAGCTGCGTTTCCAAGGAGAGGTTTTTAACCCCTTCCTGACACTTCAGGAAACCTTGCTGCCAGGAGCTCAAGGTCTGTTTGCTGAGATGTCAGGAGGGGGTTAAAAACTTCTCTTTGGAAACAGCAGCCCAGCAACCCAAGGTCAGTTTGATGAGGTGTTAGGGGTTGGTTTAAAAACTCTCTTTACAAACGCAGCCAGCAGGAGCAGCCCCAGCTCTGTTTGCTGAGGTGCCAGGAGGGGGTTAAAATCCTCTTTTTGGAAGCCTGCTTCTCTCAAGAAAAAAACTGCGATATACTGAGATCGTAATATATGAACCACGTTGTGGCAGAGGACTATTGTAAAACATTCCGCTGAAGTACTCCCAGTTGTCTCTCTCAAGGCAATAATGGAGTAGCTGTTGCTTTTATAATGTAATCAAATACTTGAGTGAATGGCTTTGCACAAATCAACTAAATTCCATCAAATATCTGTTTTGATGGAATTCGGGCAAGGCCCTCTCTGGTTCAGTTCTGCTCCTCTAGCACAGATACTACCCTGTTTCCCCCAAAATAAGACATCCCCTGAAAATAAGACCTACTTACAGTTTTGCCTCTTGCTGAAAAATAAGGCATCCACCGAAAATAAGGCCTCCCCGATAATAAGATAACAATAAATGTGTACCATATTCCTCTTCATGGAAAAATAAGACATCCCCTGAAAATAAGACCTAGCACATCTTTGGGAGCAAGAATTAATATAAGACACTGTCTTATTTTAGGGGAAACTCGGTATATATTAATGTATCCCACAGAATGCTTAAGAAAGCACTCTTTCTTGGGAGGCAGTAAAATCACACCTCTCCCAGCTTCCACAAGAGTGGAACAACCATGCATCCGAATCCCAAAGGGAGGAGGAAGGATCAGAGAGAAGGAGAAGGATCCGTGGGAGTGGCTGCTGAAGTGGGAGACACAACCTTTGGTTGCTCAACAAACACTGGAGTTGACATCTGTGATGCTGGATAGGAAGACCGGGAGAAAAAGGTCTTCCCTTCACGTCACCTATATAGTGGACCCTCGTATAACAAGCGGTTTGTTTAACAGAAAATCCGCTTAAAGGGAAAATTTTCCAGAGATGCGGGAAAACCGCTTAACAGAAATGCCTGTTACAGTGGATTTAATTTGTTCCAAATGAAATTCTGTTAAGCAAAATTTCCTTTGTTCAAATTTCCCATAGGAATGCATTGAAAATGGATTAATCCCTAATTGCGACCGTTTTTCTGTTGTACGGATTCACCTATAGGCGATTCTGTTAAGTTATTTACCCCCATCTCCGGAATTCTTTTTCCTTTAAGTGGATTTTCTCTCTCTCTCTCTCTCTCTCTCTCTCTCTCTCTCTCTCTCTCTCTGTGTGTGTGTGTGTGTGTGTATGTGAGAGAGAGAGAGAGAGAGAGAGAGAATCCATGCAGGCAGAAGTATCCCAAATGTTATTCCTAGCCAATACTGGTTACACTCCCATTTCTTATTCCCAAAGAAGTGCTTTCTCAGATAAATGTAAGCAGCACCATTTGTTTGTTAACGTAATTGCTTTCAGTCTGATTTGTAATTGTAGATGCATGTATTTAAATCTATCCAAAGAAATCTTAGCTCTTGTACTTTTTAATGAAGAAAGGAAGCACAAATATGAATACTGTACTTGCATGTACACTCTAGACTTGTGTTTTTTTCTCTTTCTGAAGCAATTGAAGATAAACGAAGGGGTGCTAGAGCTTGGAGAGTGATTTTTTTTTTAAAAAAATGATGGCTCTGCTTTGGTCCTTAATGCCTGCTTGCACTTGGCTGTTTTAAAACCTCACATTCTGCAAAGAGTCACAGCCTTCATATTTGCCCGTTGGAATGGAAGACTGAAGTGTATTCAAATTTCCAAACTACCCCGGTTTATTTTGGTCACAGAATATTGAGGTTTCTAGGCATAGCTTTCGGGTTTTGTAGGTCCAAAATCCTCAACAGGTCTGCCATCTGTTCTCTAGCAGGACAGCTGGCCCCTCTGATTAAGGCCTGGCCCCTTCCTTTGTGCATTGTGCCTGTTGCCACCTGCTCTGCTCTCTTTCATGAGTGTGGAAAGTGTGTGTGTGTGTGTGTGTGTGTGTGGTGCTGAAGCCAGACAGTGGGAAGCTGTTTGAGTAGGCTGACTCTAATTTTAGGAGACGTGGAATGGGGGCCGAATGGGGGCCGTTTGGCCAGAGTCCTTCCAGACAGCTCGAAAGGCTGGGAATCCCAGCCGTAAGCATGACAAAAGGCCGGTTCCTTGGGAGGCCGCTCCAGCCTGATGCTCCTGAGAGATTTCTCATAGCAGGGTAGCTGTCCCTTTTCTCAGGACAGTTATATAACTGTGTCACTAAGGGTCGTCCCACCAGCAAAGATTTCTTGTTCATTGATGGTGTAGCCCAGCGCTTCCCAATCTTTGACAAGAAATCGGGCTTTCTCAGTGGCGGGCGCTCGACTCTGGAACCAACTTCCTCCTGAGATCTGTCTGGCACCTTCCCTCCCAGTCTTAAGAAGCATCTAAAGACGTGGCTATTTAAAAAGGCTTTCCCCGGATATTAATCTGTTCCAATAATGATTGCTGTTATATATTTATTTGCTTTTATCTGTAGCCCATCTTGCTCCTGTTCTATGCTGTTGTTATATATTGTTTACTAGTTATGGTGTTTTTATTTATATATTTGTGCTTATCTGTTGTATTTTACTGTTTATGGTTTGATTTCTGTTCAGTTTGTAAACCGCCCAGAGTGCTCACGACCTGGGGTTCAATCCCAGGTAGCAGGCTCAAAATGAGTACCCAGCTTGCTGGGGGGGGGGCAATGTGTAGCCTGCACACTGTAATTAAATTTGTAAAACCGTCCAGAGACTACTTAAGGTGGTATGGGGCGGCATATAAGCAGAACACTTTGCTTTGCTTTTGCTTTAAATCAATATCTAGTCTCCTGCGCTCCCAGACGCATCTGGTGGGGCCACTGTGAGATACAGGAGGCTGGACTAGATGGGCCTTTGGCCTGATCCAGCATGGCTCTTCTTATGTTCTTATGTCTGCCCTCTTGTCTTCAGGCTGCTTCCTCCTCACCATTGGAGGCTTGCACAAGTGCGCCAGCAAAGAAATTAAAAGGAATCACTGAGGAATTTTGTCCCACACAAACTTCAGTCAGTAGGAAAGGAGCAGGCAGCAAAAGCAGCTGCTTGTCTGGCTCTCGTGTGTAGAAATAGGGAGAGAAGAAAGACTCTTGAGGGGCTTCTCACTGTTCAGGATATAAAATAAAGCACTTACACTGTTGACAAATACAATATTTGTTAGACTAAAAATTGAGGGTCATCTTATACGCAGAAGGAAGCCTTGGAGAGAACCATGTGATTGCGGAACTGTAATTTGCCCCGACATTTTCTTCTGAAATGGCCACCCAGTCACATTGAACTAATGGGTCACTTAAGAATGTGGTGCGTTTTTTAATCGTCCCTCATTCTTGATCGCCCCAAATCACTCTTGTTTCTCCCAGCTGGCTGATGGGCTCTCTGTACTTTCTCTTTCTAGCTGGTGTCCGCTGAAGGGTCTCATTCAGATGCTGGGTCTGTCTGTGCAGAAAATCAGCCAGAGCTGCCACCCTCCATGGAGCGTACAGGCGGCATAGGAGACTCCAGGCCTCCTTCTTTTCAGTAAGTTTACTAGTGCATATATATATCTCTGCGTGTACACATTCATATTCAAGAAGAAGTTTGAGTTTTGACTGTGGGGGACAAGGGAGCAGATTTTCTACAGGACATCTACTCAGGACTCTGTCACCTTCAGGCTAAAAAAAACCCCTGAGCTGTCATCTGAGGCAAGTGGAAGAAATCACACCTCATGCATAGCGGCCTAAGGGTTAGCTTTTTGACAGTAGTGCTGTCCTCACTGGGTCAGCAGAGAGAGTTGGGAGCAGTTGCCTTCATCAAGGTAATTTACTATTTAGGTACCAAGTCAGACCGAAGGTGTTATGGATGTGTTGAGATGTTAGGGATTTTTGCTGCACCTCCTTAGAGATGCTTGGGGTAGAGCAGTAGCTTTGCCTACGCAAGGTGCCATTAATAAGTACAGTGTAAAAGAGCCTAGAATGGGGAAGACCCTTGCTTGATGAATGATGAACTAGCCGGAGGGAGGTCTGGGACAGGCATCTTGGGGGTCTGTCACTAGTTGAGTGCACCTTGTAGTTCTGTGCTCCAGATCAGGGGTCCCCAACCTTGAATGGTGCAAGTGTCCTTGAACTACATCTCCCAGAAAGCCTGGCTACCATAGCTGGTGGTGAAGGCTTGTGTGAATTATAGTCCAAGGATGGCTGGGTTACCCAAGGGTGGGAACCACTGCTCTGGATGAAGCAGAGTATAATATTTTTCAGAACAATTGTATTACTGAAAGAGCATGGGACATTAGTAGAAGAGGAAAATACTTCTTTCCTCCCTTCCTTTGAGGAGTATTCTAGGATAGGGGCAGGGGGTTAAACAGGAATACTGCCTGGAATACTAGGCAGTGTGGTAACAGTGACCAACATCCACTTAAGGTCCTACCCATTCTTTGCGGATAAATGAAGAGCCACAATTCCTGTGTGATAATGTGGGCTTTCTTGCTTGGTGCATGCATTCACACTTTGGAGAAGCTAAGCAGGACCTTGTCATTTACTCATGAGGAATGGACTGGAACTTAAATATTTTGCCCACATTATACAACAGGGTTTAGGCATTGTGTTTGCAAGGCAGCTGAAGAAACCATTTGTGTAGGAAAGCCCTCAGTTAATATTCACACCAGCTCCAGGTTCTTTAAAATGCACAATTACAATGTGTGGCATCATCCTCTGAAGACAGTAACATTTCACTGGACAGGTTGGATTCCAGATGTTCTAAATCTCCTCCCGCCTTTAACAGACAATAAGCCAAAACATCTGGACATGGTAGGCTTAGCAGGAAGATCTGGTTGTTTTTTCCTTTTATATTGAATATTTTAGTTAGCTAGTTTAGTTTTTAACATCGGTATGGGTGTGAAATGTGCTGCAAAAACACTGCAGCCATCTTGCATTCTGGAGTAGTCAAGTCAAAGAAGGGCCGCAGGGTCTGTTTTTTTGCACGTTTGAGATGCCTTCTGGCCCAAAGTTGATTTGTGCAGGTTGGGAGGAGGTTTGTTTAGGTATGTCCATACAGTTTCTGTGCTCATATATTTGTTTCCTTTGCAGTCCCAACACTGGAGGAAGTAGAGAGAACCTGGATAATGAAACTGAGACAGACTCCGTGGTGTCAATGCAAAGGGAGCGTCCCCGTAGAAAAGATGGACCTGAGCATGGTGTGTCCTCCCTCCTCTGTGTCCAACTCAATGTAGTTGTGGTTCTTTTTTCCACACATACCCTCTATCTTGGCTCTGCAAGCTGCACTCCCAATTCTGGTGCTGGGTTTTGTCTCAGTGGGGTGCACCTCTGTGTTAAAGGACCACCTCTCCCACCTGTACTTCAAACCAATGGTCCTTGCTCTGCTCGTTCTCTCTAATTTTCTCAGAGATTTCGATTTTTTTCCTTCTATGCCTCCCAAAGTCTACCAGCCAACTCAGGATCCTGGAAGTTTTAGCCTCAAATAGCAAATGTGTAAATAGTGAATTGTCTGTACTGGTCCTGTGCCTGCCCAATGCTCAGCTCCTTCCATACTTGCAATAGGTTATTCTGTAAAGAATAAGGAAGTGAGAGTAACTCCAACTTTTACTTTGGACTTCTTAAAAGAGTGGCCAGATGGGTGAGGTATAGGTTTGTTTGTTTAATCAATCAATTAATTAAGAAAGATAGGAAAGGAAAGGAAAGGAAAGGAAATTGAGTTGAGGTAGTTCATTTTTATGAATGGAAATAATTCAGTGACATGGGCTTCTGTTGTATTTTATTATATTCTTTTCCTCCAAATCTTGACCATGCATTTGTCCCAATCCATTTGGCTGGATTCAAAAAATAATTCTCTCACTTGAATTTTAATACTGTATAATGTGTATTTTAGGCTTTCAGTAAAATGCAGTATATAAAACAATGCAGGAGCCACACCTTCTGTTACATTAACTGTCCAATATGTTACTTTAGCCAAAAAATTAAAGAATACTTTTTTGAGTTTAAACAGTAAGACAAAACATACCGTACATAACAAATAGCTTCTTACTAAACTTTTGGATACTAAAGAAATAGCAGTGTGTTCCTATATATTTTTAAAGTTTGTTTTCTGGTAATTCACTGGTAATTGGCTGCATTCTGATATCTCCCATCTCCAAACTTTCACTAATCTTTCAGCTGCTTGCCTCACTTTATTTATCCCTTCTTTTCATGCCATTTATTTCCCCTTTTTCTAGATTTTTACCATTTTTATCTTGGTTCCTTTTACTAAAGTTAATATTCTTGAACATTATTGGTTGATGTGCCTTGAGTACTTGACAGTGGAAAATCTGTGTTTAGGATCAAAACAGAGATGACACACAGTTTTCCTTTTCTGTATTTCTTTTTCTTTTTGTCCAAAATATATGGATTTAAGGATTTATCCACCACATACAGATGTAGTCCATTCATTATATCTTATATTCCAGCTCATTGTTTATTCTGTAGATATTATTTATTCATAATGGTTTTGAACGCCAACAAGACTTTATTTTGGAGTAATTTTACTTTAAGTTAACACAAATTACAAGTTCCATTCTTTCTATAAGGAGAAAGGTGAGCCCTTTAAAGGAGAAAGGCAGGATAAATACATTTTAAATAAATAAATAAATAAATAAAATAAATAAATAATCCCTAATCTGTTTCATTATTTCGTAATCATGTCATTTCCCGCTCAAAATGGCTTTTAAATTCTGTTTTGCTGGGACATTCTGCTCTAAAATACCACCTGTGTTCCTGGTATTTTTGTTTTTTAGGCTTGTTCCCCGTTATTCTTTGTCTTAAATTTTTAAGTACAGTGGTCCCCTGCTCTTTCGCAGTTCATATACTGCGGTCCCACTATATTGCAGGACTACAGTGTATAAAAAGACCCCCTGGGGTAAGGGGCAAAGGCCTGTTTCAGGCCTCCTATACTTACCCCAGGACTGGGGCTGCCCCAGATGGGCCTGCGAGGGCCTTCCCAGCCCTTTTGGGGCCTCCAGAAGGCCTGGGAAGGCCCTCGCAGGCCCATTCGGGGCAGCGCCATGCTGGGGGTAAGTACAAGAGCCCCCAGTTAGGCCCCCAGGTCTGACCCGACCTGCATCCGCATATTGCGGATTTTCAATTATTGCAGGTCAAATTGCGTCCCTAACCCCCCCGATAGGCAGGGGGTCACTGTATTTGTATATGCATTTTTTGCACAACCCAATCTGCCTTTGGTCATAGGAAGATGATACTGTTTGCTGGGCCCTCAGGCTTCCAACATAAGAACATAAGAACATAAGAAGAGCCGTGCTGGATCAGGCCAAAGGCCCATCTAGTCCAGCTTCCTGTATCTCACAGCGGCTCCACCAGATGCGTTTTGGGAGCGCATGAGACTAGATATCTGTCTCCTGATACCACTCCCCTGCATCTGGCGCTTGAAGTACCCTGGTTTTAAGCCTGGAGATGACACATCTCCATCATGGTTTGTAACCTGTGATGGACTTTTCCTCCAGGAATCTGTCTAATCCCCTTTTGAAGGCATCCAGGCCAGATGCCATCACCACATCCTGTGGCAGGGAGTTCCATAGACTTACAACACGCTGGGTGAAAAAATATTTTCTTTTGTCAGTTCTTACTCTCCCAGTCCTCAATTTGAGTGTATGTCCCCTAGTTCTGGTATTTTGGGAGAGGGAGAAGAGCTTCCCTCTATCCACTTGACTCATACCCTGCATTATTTTGTATGTCTCAATCATATCCCCCCTCAAGCGCCTTTTTTCCAGATTAAAGAGGCCCAAATGTTTTAGCCTTTCTTCATAAGGGAGGTGCCCCAGGCCAGTAATCATTTTAGTCGCATCTTAAGAGGCTGTACTCTCCTAGGAGCTAAAAGTAAGAGTTGATTGTGAGAGAAGTAGATACAGTTCCACCCCCCCCCAGCTTATTTGTTTTCTGCTGACCTCTTCAACAGTTCCTCCTCTCCTCTTCTTTTCTTCTAGCGCCCAGGGTGAACGGAACAGTCAAGGGGGACAGGCGACGGGAACTGGGCGGCTATGAAAGCTCCTCCACCCTCATGAGCAGTGAACTGGAGACCACCAGCTTCTTTGATTCCGATGAAGATGATTCCACTAGCCGGTAGGGAAGCCTGAATGATTTGGGCAAGAGTGACCTCTGCTGCCCAGTGGAGGCTGGCGAAAGACCCCCCACCTGCTCCCATTTCTTTTCTGATATGTATTAGGTTCCAGGAAGACAGGCTTTTGTCATATAGGGTGAGTCAGCCAAAGTCTGGAAGGAGCCTCAGAGACCATTTGGTCTAGCCCTTGTCTGACAAAGCTAAATTTATATGAAAGATATTTTAACTTAAGTTCCCTAGCCTTATAATGTGTTCTCACAGCTAGAGACAGCAGCAGTTATAGGCAAAGCAAAGCAAAGTGTTCTGCTTATATACCGCCCCATACCACTTCAAGTACTCTCTGGGCGATTTACAGTTTTTAATAAGAGTATGCAAGCTACACATTGCCACCCCCCCCAAGTAAGCCGGGTACTCATTTTACTGATCTCGGAAGGATGGAAGGCTGAGTCAACCGTGAGCCTGCTACCTGGGATTGAACTCCATGTTGTGAGCACAGTTTTAGCTGCAGTACAGGCATTTAACCACTGCGCCACAAGGCTCCTATACATAGTCCAGTGGAGCCACTCCAGTAAAACCCTTCTAGAAATGGTCTCTAGAAGAAATTTCGCTTATTATTACTTTTTATTGGAAACTCACTCATTAATTATCAGAGGAACTTGAGGGGAAAAACCTGTGAATGGTGGAATTTGACACCATATGATGTAGCCAGCAGCTTGGATGGCTCAAACAGATAATTAATGGCTACTCATCGTAACTGCTGTATAGTACCTCCCATCTTGGAAGCAGACTGCCTCTTAATGCAATTTTCTTGAGAATATGGTAATATACTCATGTCAAGTTTAGTTCCAGAAATATCAGGTTGACCATTGTGTGAACCACATGCTCCACTAGATAAGCTTTGGGGCTGATTTAACATGGCTTTTCTTAAATTCCTGAGTTCTTTCACCCATGTACGTGCAAGAAATGGCTGATTCTTTGTCCAAACTTTTAATTAAAAAGACAAGTATGTTAGAACAAGTTCAGAAAATAAATCTTGTGGTCCATGGATTCTCCTTGCATTAGAATACATAGTTGTATGATAAAACTTTTCCTATTACATTTTGATGGGAAAGTGGAAGGCACTGAGATGAAAAGTGAAGTGGTAAGTAATAATCTTTATCTAATTCTCTCAGCAAAAAGATAGAGAGCATTCCTAATAAAAACAACCAACTACTTAAACCTACATAACAAAACAGATAAAACTTAGTAAAAACAAATAGGGCCGCATCAACACTCGTAAATGGAGGCAAGCACGCACAGTCTCTGTCAAGCGTCAGATTAAGACAATTAACTCCTTTTGTAGAGCCTTACCTGGAAGAGAGACAAAACTTGTTAGCTCTAAAGTAAGCCCCATAATGACTAGAACGTAGATCTTGTCATTTCTTGATGCATTTAAAGCAGGGGTCCTCAACCTAAGGCCCCAGGGCCGGATGCAGCCCTCCAAGGTCCTGAATCCGGCCCCCGGGACCAATTGCAACCCCCCCCACCTACCCCCTGCTTTGCGAGCAAGCCAGCCTCCGCAGCTGCTTCTGTTGCTGAGGCAGATCAAAGCAGTGGGTTATGTCGCTTCTCCCACTCCCCCCAACTACCGCCCAGATGGTCAGCATGCTGGCTAGTGGGACATTCAAAGTGGGAGGGCTACAGCAAGGTCCCCCACTCCCCACCCACCCACTGTGGTCTGGCCCCCAGTGGTGTCTGAAGCGTGGTTGAAAACTTTAAGGACCCCTGATTTAAAGTGAAGCAGACTGGGCTGGTACACAGTGAAATTTCAGAAATCTGCAGTCTTCTTTGGAACCAAGCTAATGTGACCAAACTTGCATACGGTATCTGCCCATTCTCTGGATGAGGTAAGAAGTTGGACAAAAGAAAAGAGGACAGAGTGAGAGAGAAGGACACGGTCACAAAAACTAAATGTCCTGCTTCTTAAGAAGGAGGGAAGGGAAAGTTAAAGATTTAAATCTGTTAGGCTCTTTTAGATTTCACTGAAACTAAAACCTACTGTATTTGCCTAGCATGACATACTGAAGGCCCTAGCCCTATTGATAGCTACTGGAACCTAATCTATTGAGACTCATGTCATGAGCTAATGACTTCAACATCAATTCTGCTCTGGTCAGACCCTACCTGGAGTACTGCGTCCTGTTCTGCACTCCTCGATTTAAAAAAGGTGTTGACAACCCCAAAGGGGAAGAGTCTGCATTGGAAAGAGAAAGAAAACCCAACAAATAAGCTAGTGACTCTTGGCTCTTGTCATTCTACACTGCAGGTTCAGCAGCTCAACGGAGCAGAGCAGTGCCTCCCGTCTGATGAGGAGGCATAAACGACGCCGGAGGAAACAGAAGGTGCCACGTATTGAGCGGGTGAGATGCCTGAGAAAGAGGTTCAGGGCTAGGGTAGTGCTATCTATTTCCGTACAGCAGGCATGTCCAAACTTCGGCCCTCCAGATGTTTTCGCCAGCAACTCCCACGGTCCTTTGCCATTGGCAATCTAAGCTTAGAATTCTGGGAGTTGTGGTCCAAAACATCAGGAGGGCCGAAGTTTGGACATGCCTGCCGTACTGTGTTGGGGCTGGGCGAATGGCCAAGCAACAGGTCAAGGGAGGCTCAGGCAGGCCTTTGAGGGCATTTTAACCTCCTTCTCCTCTCCAGTGGTATCAGAGTCTGTAGTTGTTGTAAATGTTGTATATGGTATGATTTTGGTCTTACTCTGTTTCCCTTTTCTTGCAGTCTTCGTCTTTCAGTAGCATCACAGACTCCACCATGTCACTGAATATTATCACCGTTACCCTCAACATGGGTGAGTATAAAGTTAGTGTCTTGGACTGCTTGGACTCTCATCGAGGTTTATAACCAGAGTGTGATGCCTTATGACATTGATGGCAAACCTTTTAGAGACTGAGCGCCCAAACTGCAATTGAAAGCCCACTAATTTTTTTGCAAAGTGCCAATACAGTCATTGAACCTGTATACAGGTGGCTATGAAGGGGCAATGTCGGGTGCCCACAGAAAGGGCTCCGAGTGCCACCTTTGGTACCTGTGCCATAAGTTCGCCATCACTGCTTTATGGTGTGAAGGAACATTCATATCGATGTCTGGAAGTGGAGTCAGGGCAACTGGACTTCTTTTCTTGAGAGATTAAAACGTTTCGCTGATCATCCAAGCCGCTTCGTCAGACTTGGGTGAGCAGTGAAGCGTTTCAGTCTCTCAAGAAAAGTAGTCCAGTTGCCATGACTCAGCTTCCTCACCTGGATGACTGAGAATCTTCACAGATATTCCAACTGATGTTTTTTTAAAAGGTGGTGGTTGGAAGGCTCTCAGAGCCTTCTAGTATCCACCTGTAGGAACTTGCAAGGTGATGTTTTTTTTAATCCTTTCTCCCTTCTGACCTCTAGAGAACGGTCTGCGGAATCATTGTGCAGCTTATTTTGAGGTCAAGTATAATATCGTCTGAAGCTTTATTTTGTTTTAGTGTTAGGTTATATTAACTTATATTGCTCAATTACCTGGACATAGGAAGGACAAGGTGAAACCAGTTAAATTAAAATAAATATGTTCTGCTACTGCTTGCCAAACATGTTGTACCACTGAAGAAACACTGGGAAGGTATTGTCACTATTTATGAAACTCTGTATTTATGAAACTCCCTTTTCTGCACATTTTATATTCCAGAACCTTCAACATCATCCATGACAGGCTTTAACCTTGATAATAAGTGTGGGGCTGAAGGTTTTCTTCCGCCCCCTCCCGAGCTAATCCCAGTCTTCCTTTTCTTAGTGTGTTTTCTGCATCTGAAATTGAGGGCTGATGTCATCCCAGTTCCCCAAGGAGCTTAATACTTTGCACTGAGTAAAGTACAGGTTGTGTTTCTCTTCCCTAAAAGTCTGCGCCCCAAACTAAATATTCTTGATTGGGCTGGCCAAATTATCAACGAGAAGTCACAGGCATCATCTTTCACGTGGAACATAAAATAGCCTTTGCCAATTTTTTTTAGCAATTTCCATTTTATTTTCCTAATCAAATATGATGATTTTGAGTGATGATAAAGGCCCTTAGAACAGATAATGGTTTCTTCTTTCTGAAAATACTTGGGATGTTGGCAAGTCTGGTGGGTCTGAGTCCCAAGTCTGAGTCTTTGGTACCAAGTCCAAGTCCCTATTACAAGCAAGCTTCCCCCCGCCCCCCAAAAAAGGGAGATAAAATAAAAACAACCCAAGTTGAGTTACCAATGTGACTTAAGGCCAACATGACAGCGAGTCCTGCTATTCATGTCCCCGTCCCTGGCAAACACGATAACAAAGATCTGGAAGTTGAGACATGGCTACTGGACTTCTTTTTTGAGAGATAGAAACATTTCAGTGCTCATCCAAACAGCTTCATCAGACTGAAAGACTGATGAAGCTGTTTGGATGAGTAGCGAAACGTTTCTATCTCAAGAAAGAAGTCCAGTAGCCATGACTCAACTTCCAGATAAACTCACCTGGATGACTGAGAATCTTCACAGATGATAACAAAGAAGTTGCATGATCACCTAGCATACTTCCCTTTGATCTGCGGGACTGCCTGGTCACATTGATTTAGACAGTGACAATAACGAATGAAATTCTGACGGCGTATGCTGTTTTCTGCAGAGAAGTACAATTTCCTGGGCATCTCCATTGTTGGGCAAAGCAACGAGCGGGGTGATGGTGGCATCTACATTGGCTCCATCATGAAGGGAGGTGCTGTGGCAGCCGATGGAAGAATTGAGCCAGGAGACATGCTCCTGCAGGTACCTCTTCAGAATGTTTTGTCTTGGAACCATAGCACCAAGGTCGCCAGCCGTTCTATCCAAGAGGGGTTGTTTTGAAGGAGGAAACCCCTTTCACAGAAGCTGTTGACCTGGGGTAACTTGGTACTCCAGTCAAAGCGGTGGATCGGGGATTGAAGCAAAATGTAGGGTTTTGGTAAGACATCTCTTTTTGCACATAAGCGCCGTATGAGCACATGGGGATGTCAGTCCCACAGTAAGCCATTTGAAGCAGTTACTGCTAGATAACTCGGTGGTTTAGGTATTTGGCTGCAGAGCAAGCGGTTGGAAGTTCAATTCTCCACTGTTGCCTCCCAGACAATGCCTGGACTTGATGCTCCATCGGGTCCCTTCCCTACTTTGCTATTCAAAGATGATTATTATCAAGACCAAACTTTATTGGGAAAGTTATACAGTGGTACTTCGGTTTACAAAATCAGTTCGTTCTCCAGGATGTTTGATGTTACGAAATTTTGTAAACCCAAACACGGTTTCCTGTAGGGATGCATTGAAAACACATCAACCCATTCTGGAGGTCAACAAACAAACAAACAAACAAACAAACAAACAAACAAATAAATAAATAAATAAATAAATAAATAAAGCCTTGCCCAGCAGACACCCACCCAATGCAGAACAACAGGCATAGAAACTACAAAGCTGAGCTTGCTCCTCAGTGCAACGCAGAGTGCAAAGTAGAAAGCATGCAAACGATGAAGCTCAGCTCCCTACTTTTCCACCGCTTGAGAAAATCACCAGAAAGTTCCAAAAGTCCAAAAACGACTGCAAAAAATAATAATAATCCAGAATGGCTCCAAAACCTGACGGAAAAAACCCATAACTCCTCCCACCCCTCCACAAACTACGGGGGCACAATGCATTTTGTGTACACTTTTTTTTTTGGACTGTCTTATGGGGAAAAAACCATAAACTGGCACATTCCATTTTAAATTTTCTTAAACCGAGGCATCCTTATTTCCAATATTTTATTTTCGTAAGCCAAATTTTCCGTTAACCGAAGCATACATAAACCGAGGTACCACTGTATTAAGATAGAAAGGCTTACATGCAAATTCTGACTCGATGCATGCCTTAGAGGCACATGAGGGGCAACAACAAGTCTACAGCTTGTGGAGCCAGGAAAATAAGGGATCTGAAACTAACAGACCCTGAGAATATCAGTCTAAGAATAGAGGGTGCAACAAGTAGAGGTCAAAGACTTGTATAAAGGCCAGGCTCTTTCCTTCTCTGCGTCAGAATCCCCTTTGTGGTCACCTGGGCTGGATAGGTGCAAACAGGAGATGCGTGGAAGACTCAAGATCAACAGGGCTCTGTTGATGGAATAAGGCTTCAGAAACATGAAACTTGACCACGACAGCTACATGAGAACATAAGAATAGCCTTACTGGATCAGACTAATCTGGTTATTTATTATTATTATTTATTTATTTATTATATTTTTATACCGCCCATCTTCCAAAGGAACTCCCGGCAGTTTACAATAGGTTAAAAAAAAACACCAAAAAAGAAGACAATACAATAATAAAAGAGAGTCATCGGCAGGAGGTGTCAAAAGGAAAAAAAAAACCCTAAGTTAAATTAAATTAAAGGTCGCCAAATGCCTCCTGGTAAAGCAGGGTTTTAAGTGCTTTTTTGAAGGCGGCCAGGGACTGTGCAAGGCGCAACTCACTCGGGAGATGGTTCCAGAGCGAGGGGCCAGCCACAGAGAAGGCGCGGTTGCGCGTAAGCGATTTCCGTGCCTCCCTAGGCGTGGCCACTCGGAGTGAGAGCGCCTGCGACATTTTCGTGGGTCGGGCCTCAGTTGACCTTTGGGAGATACACTCCGTTCTGTTTCCACAGTGGCCCTCTAGACTGCCGGTTGCCAACCTTGGCTATCCCAGGCGTTCGTGGATTACCCACTTCCCGGAAGCTTTCACCACTAGCTGCACTTGCTGCAGTTTCCGGGAGTCCCATTCCCAAGAACACCTGGGTTACCCAAGGTTGGGAACCACGGATCTTGATGCTTCCGAGGAGCCCACAAACGGAGCCTGGGCGATGCTGCTCCTTCTGTCTTGCACATACATTCCTTCTGGCTCTGGAGGTGACAAAAGAATGTCAATATGAGGGGAAAGCTATACATGTGCGGCAGAGGGCATAGCTTCGCATTCACAAAGGTCATTTTCTGGCCTGTTCACTTTGAGAGCATGTTGGGTAACAGACCTAGACCTGGGAAGGACCTGACAGCTTAGAAAGACTTTACGTATCACAATTGATCTTAGAGGTAAATATGGCCATTCAGGTGATCAGGTAGCTTCATCTGTTTGGACATACTCTTGTGCGGAGCATCATCTTTTATTTTTTGTGCTTGCAGGTGAATGATATCAACTTTGAGAACATGAGCAACGATGATGCTGTGAGAGTGCTGAGGGAGATTGTGCACAAGCCAGGGTGGGTCATCTTTCCTCGGGCCCAGGATCTCTTGTTCTGCAGGGCGGCGTGTTAAGTCTTGATGGCATCTGATGATAATGAAAGTTCTGCCTGGGTCTTGTACCCTCTTGGCCTGCAGACTGGGCAGGTCGGCCCTAGCGTGTACTACTGGGGACAGGCCAGTAGTGCAGATGAAGCGAAACGGTCCTGCGATAAAAGGGTCTACAGAATGTGGAATTTTGCTAATCGTGGGCCATTTTGAGCAACGAGCACTCTTGGCCTGACATCTGTTTTCACCGAGATCAGTAATTAATCTGGTCCTGCCAAACCGGCCGGTTGTGGTTGGCCACCACTAAAGAGGCCCAGAAAACTACCACCAGGAACTGGGCCTTCTCGGTGGTGGCCACAACTCTGTGGAATGTCTCGCCTGTTGATCCATAACTAGTTCCCTCCCTTCTGGCCTATAAGAAGTAATTAAAACCTGTACTGTTGGAAAAGGCCTCCAAAAACATCCTACCCCTTGGACATCTTTGTAGAGCCATGAGTTGGATGTTGCTCTCCATTAGCCATGGCCTCTGGGTTTATTTTAATTTCTGGGTTGTCGCTGTTTTTGTTTGGCTCTCATTAGTTATCTCTTTGAGGGTTGTGGCTGGTAGTTGGGGGTTTGTTTGTTAATTATTGCTGGTAGTAGCCCAGAATACTCACTAGATATATGGGTTAGAAATGTGATTTATTTATTTATTTATTTATTTATTTATTTATTTATTTATTTATT